>CM074544.1:931331-1531331 GCA_037305995.1 Sclerodermus sp. 'alternatusi'
AGTTTTAAGTACTTCCGCGAATGTACATGCCCAGATGCGACTTTGACCATTTTGGATCTGCAGCATCTGGGAAAAAACTAACGAATTATACTTAGAAATCTTCATCATTGCGATCGAATAATGCGTGCGAATATTGCGAGCGAATATTGCGAACGAATATTGCGAGGGAATAATGCGTGCGAATATAGCGAGAGAATAATGCGTGCGAATTATGCTTGCGGATTGAGCGAGCGACTTATTTTTTAAGTTTTTTTTTTCAGGATATCTACAAGAACTTCAAGAACTTCCATCGTGGGATTAAATCAACAAATTCTCAAGAAGATTACAAGGTTTTTCTTCTTCTATTCTGCTTTTCCTTTTTCTTCTATTTTCTGCTTTTCTTTTTTCTTCTCTTTTGCTGCTTTTTCTTTTGGTTTTCTCTTTAATCTTCGTTTTTGGGCTCGTTTCGCGGGGCGCGCAAGGGGGAGCCGGTCCCCTAAGGTTGTCATGCGATTGCATCGGAGGTGCAATAAGGCGCCTCTGACATTTTTGCCTAGATCCTAGCAATACCTTCAAGAGGTGGCCCCGTTTCAACGAAATTGCTAGGGTCGAAGTCGTTTAACGCCTATCATTCGCCGTTGAGGATGATAAGGCCATCTTCGCGCCGCGACCTTTTTTGTTTACCTTAAAATATGTTTACCGACATAATGTTACTAGAAGAAGTTAATTCATGAAAGTTACACTAGTGGCGTCTCGATCTTTTCCGAAAAGTCTCTGGGGTAATTGCGATTCCTTAAAATACCGTAATCAACTTCATAAATCTTGAGAGTTTTGTTTTATAGTATTTTCTGTATTACCTACATAAATTGCCGGTTCATTGACATTCGAGTCAATTTTTATTTAATATAATTAGTATAAAGTATTTTTTGGTTAGTTTATACGAATGGATTCTTTCCATTTACAAGTAGCACTTAGTAACACAAATACATAAATTATCTGACATGCATTATTTTACTATAGTCGGAAAACACGGCACAAAGTAACAATTTTATGTCTGTAATTATTAATCTGGAAAAACTAACAGAATTTTTCACGAATACTAGAGTCTATGTGATACGAGCTACATTGTGTCGCTTCTAGTTGAAAAAGACTCAATATAACAATAATATTATAATTTAATTTAACTATATTTTATTATTACATTTTTTCTGAGTCATGGAGTCAGATTTAATTGAAGTTCTGAATGATGTTGGGTAAGTTACTTATATTGGTTATATTTTTATATATTTTAATAATTAGTCAAATTTTAACATATGAAATACAATGATCGTATTGCATTTATTTAAAATTATTTTTATTGATTTAATTTAGAGTATTTTTTATTTTAGGTATAAGGGATCTTTGCTTGATGAAAATAAACTTTCGCAAGCTTTGCAAGGAGGGCCAAAATCTATAGAATTTACAGAACTTGTTGCTTGGTTATCAGAACAATTAGCTACTTTTAATAACATAGATGAAACTATTCATCCTATTACTTCTCCTGATGATTCTAGTTCATTTTTGTTAGAACTTAGTTTTTTTTTAAAAGCCTTAGGATGTGTATACAATAAACTAATAACTGGTAATGTTAATCAAAGATTAAATGATCTGAGTGAAAAAACTCTTCTACTCGAATATCTAATAACAGAACTTATGGTTAGCAAAATGATTGAAATAAATAACCCTGAAAGTACAAAAACAGTGGAACTGACTATTGTAAGTATTGTTTTAAGTATAATTTCTAAACTAAATTAAATTTTTGACTTAAATAATTTAATTTTATTTATAGAATGAAAGTGACACGGCCAAACATTTAAGAGAAATGTTGATAGCTCTTAAATTTGAAAAACCACCAGATAATATAACATCTGAATTATTATTCTCTAAGCTAGAAAAAAAATTAAAAGATATTATTAGTCGTGTTCCTCCTGAGGTTTTAAGTAAACCTATGGCAATATACGAACTATCATCTACTCAGTGGGAAAAACTAAATGAATTACAACAAGAATTAAATAAAGAATTTACATCGAGACGTGAAATGTTATTAAAACGGCTTGATGTTACAATTCAATCATTTTTGGTAAGAATGTAAATAAAATTACATTTTTTAATAAAAGTATGTATACTGATATTTTATATTTAATAAAAACATTATTTTTAGTGGTCAGAAAGATTAAAGTCACAAGAAGATGAAGTTAATTCCAGATATAAAGCCAAGAGAGAATTATTGTCTAAACAACCAAATGTTAATATTGCTGATTTATTAGCAGTTCGAGAAGATATTGCTGTTCTAGAAAAGACTAGTAATGCATCAGTTCGGAAGAATACTCGAAGCAAAATAAATTCTGTTATCATAGGAAGTGTACCTGATAGAGGAGGTAGACCCTATGAACAAGAACCACCACCTCCTGAAATGCCTGCTTGGCAAAAGGATAGAGTAGCTGGACCTTCTTCATACAGGTTAATTTTCTCTTTTTTTGAATTAATTATAATATTAAGTAAAATGAAGTCAACATTTTATAGCTATTTTGTATTAGAGGACATACATATAATTTTTAAAGATGAAAAAATAATAATAGACATTGGTTTTAGGGGTGGTGGTGGTGGTAGAGGTGGAGGACAAGGAAGAGGTGGTAGTGGAAGTCAAGGAAGAGGTAGGGGAAGCGGTGGAAATGCAGGTGGAGGATATAGCCATAAAGATGCTACACAAAATTTTGGGCAAAATGTTAATTATCAGCAATCTCAAAGATTTGAACAAATTCAAACAGGAAATTATCAAGTTGATAATAGAAATTATTATCAAAATGACAATAGATATAATGATAGTTATCAAGGGGATAGCAGAGGCAATACAAATTATCAAAGAAGAGATGATTATCATAGGGGTGGTGGAAATAGAGGTAGGGGTGGTAGGGTTCAAGGAGGATGGAATCAAAGTGGTAGTCATCCACATATGTCTAGCTTTGGTTACCAACAGAGTAGTGGTAGTGGTGCTGGTTACCAACGTGGAAGTGATGGATATAATCGTGGGGGAAGAAATCAATATTAAATATTTATTCATATGACTCAAAAATTATTTAATAAAAGAGATCTCTGATATTAAGAAATATTAAAACAGTTTACAATTTTAATAATGATTTAGTGATCTTTTACACTTTGATAAATTATATAATCAGAAGTATAAATATTGATTATGGTTTGATTGCCAATTAAAGAAAAATGTAATACTCAAAAAATATAATACAAAAAATAATATATTACATATTGTTATTAATAATCAACGATTTCAAATATGCTTCAATTAATTATATAATATATTTCGCCCACACAAGGTCTCCTTTTTTTTGAAGGTAATGCTTTAACTTTTCTGTAATAAATGAAAGAAAAAAACAATATTTCTGTGACATTTTTATAAATTGAGCCTTATTTTGTTAATGAAAACGAATGAACTTATCGTTTGTAATGAGGACGCTTGTTCTACAGACTTGTTGACTGTTTAACTGAAGAAACTAACTGATTGTATTAATTTTGTATGGGATGAAAGTGAAAGAGGAAGTATTTATGTGGTAGATGAGTTGGAAGTGATTGATTTTCCTGTAAATTGTTATTAGATTCTATTTCACTATTATTTTCAGCATCTCCTAAAATTCAAAAATTAAGCATTTCTACCTTAATTTTAAAATCTATGAAAAATTCAAGTTATACATAGTTCTGTTATACGTAATTTAAAAAAAGAAATAAAGAACTAACAACAAATATTATATTATTTTTAATTCATTAGAAATATATCAAGATAATTAGATATAGTTTTTATGTTTTTTAAATAGTTATATTAGAATCTTAAAAACGCTGGTGAATTAAAAAAATATATATAAACTATAGGTGAATTTATATGGAATAGCTTTTACTAAGTAAGGTTAAAAAATATATATATGCTTATTTTGAGTTTAATAAATTTTATAATTTAAAAAATATATTCCCATAATTAAAAATATTAAATTTTATAGATAAATAACATAATTTTTATTCCAATTTTTATATTTGTTATTTTGTATAGTTCTTACGAGTTTATTCTAAAATACATCAAGGACTTGACTTTTGTTGGATATTATAATCAGTCATAATCTTGAACGTTCCACGTTTAGTTATACAGACAGTTGAAGATTAAAACGATTTTTTTTGCAGTTTTACCATTTAATTTAATTTTATAAATAGATCTAACAAATCCTTTTATTATCTGTTAACATATATATTATAGGTATTTAGAGCAAAGCAAATAAATAAATATATATATATATACATATATGTATGTATATATATATATAAATATATTATTTGTTTGGTAAAATATATACATAAATTCGTATATAGATATACATATATTTATTTATACAATTCTATGATATATACATATACATATACAAACATACGTAATTTTTATTATAAAAATATAAAAATTTTTATTTAAAATGCCAAGCAAGAAAAAAAAATATAATGCCCGTTTTCCAGCGGTAAGTATTTGTTTTTATAAATCTGTACAATTTTGTTAAAATAATAATAAAACTTTATATTCTCTAATCATAAAAGATAGGTTATTTTTATAATTATATAAAACAGATTTCTGTAAACAAGTATTCAATTTTAGTTAGTATTTACGTTATTCTATTTTCATTAAATCTTTCATTAATTTTATTGTTATATAGGGTCGTATTAAGAAGATTATGCAAACTGATGATGAAGTTGGAAAAGTTGCACAAGCAGTTCCAATTATAATTTATATCCTTTTTCAATATATCATTTATAATAAAATTAATTTGTGCGTGTTAAATTTTATTTGTAACTCATTTTTATAACTTTTAAATAAGTTTTATTGATTCATTGTATACATTTCCTTAATAATAGATTGATAATTAATATATACCTAGAACTTTGGAATTGTTTGTTCATTCCTTACTTACTAAAACCATGCAGTTTACAAGTGCCAAAAATGCCAAAACACTGAGTCCATCACATATGTAAGTAACATTAAAAAATATGTAAGAAAGTATTTTATTTGTTTGCTGTAATTATTTATTCTGTGCCTCTTCTAATATGTCCTTTAATATATTAAACGAAAACTTTAATATATTAAACTTTTAGGAAACAATGCATCTTATCTGAGAGTCGATTTGATTTTTTAAAGGATTTAGTGAAAGGATTACCAGATATATCTAGCCAAGATGATGAAGTGCCTACACCACCATCAACACCTTCAACACCATCAGTACCATTAACCCCATCATTACCATTAACAACATCACAAATTATTGTTACCCCTACTAGTACAACTGTACACTCGTCAACTACACAACATACAGAAATCAGGTAAATATCTTTCTATTATCTGTTATATTTATATAAGGGAAAAGCTAAGTGTATTAGTTTTGTATAATTAAATTATTAAATTATCTTGCAATTAATTGCAATATCCAAAGTAGATACATGTATATTTGGATATATCTATTCATTTTGCTATAACTACATTTTATTATACATTTTAAACATATTATCTAAAAATTAATATTATTGTTCTTTAATTATAATTTCAATTTGCATTATTTAGAAATGAATTTAAGTTATTTCAACAATATAATTTAAGATATTTATTTTTTTAGAGCAATCAAACAAATGGGATCACTTTCTGATAAAAGTGTACAAGATAAAAATATAAAAATTGTGGGAAGAGAAGAAAGTGTTAATTTAATTACTATAAATGAAGTAAAGATTTCACCAAAATCAAAAGTTCCAGAATTTCAGATATCAGTACCTCCAACATTTAACATTAATCAACCAAATTTTTATACTGAAGTTAATCCTATGAATGTGAATGACAATTCCAGTTTAAAACCAACCAACCAAGTAACATGTAATTATGCTCAGTCTTCTAATATTGACGAAGATTATGATACGTAAATATCTGTTACTTATTCATACACAAATTATAGCACTAATTCTAAACATTATATGTAATTATGAATACAAAGAATCTATTAAGTAAATATTAGTGGATTCACAATAATATCAATTCAGCTTGCACTTTTTTCTAGGTAAGACAACCGAAGCATTCTGTGTCAATTAAATTCTTTTATTGTTAGGGTATCTATAAGTATTTTCTCCCATTATTATTAAGATATCTTAATTGAATTTATATTAGAAAATTAAAATTTATTAATATATTTATTTAAGTTAAATGTTGTAAAAAATATAAATAGACAATGTGTATTAATTTCAATTATTAATAGATGTTTATTTATAATTTTATAATCAAAATAGACATTGAATTAGTTTAGTTTAAATTAGAACTGCAATGCATAAAATGCAATCTTATGGTACGTATCTGGAATGAATTTATGAATTACTAGCAAAAGTAGTAAGAAATTTACATTTTTTAAATAAATTAAATAGTTTTACAGACTTCTATAAGTTTATGACAAGAATAATTGATAATAGAAGAAAGTAAAATATTCTATATTTTCAAAATTAGTAAAAGCATAAACGAATCTCGTATCTTTAATATGATATTCAAAGAATCATAAAATTTTGACAAGAAATTATCTTAAGTACAGATAATCAGTAAAATATAATAATTATTATAATTTTAAATTAAAAGAGAGAAACTTTATATAATCATTTCAATCATTCCTTAGAAACATACATATCTGCATTTTTGCATAAAATAATAGTTGTAACATGTATATAATTATCATCTTTCATTGTATATCATTTTTATACAAAAAAAGAAGTGATTTATTTGTGAGTTAAATAATTTTTAATTATTTTATAGTATGCACTTACTATCATTTCATCAAATTGAATTTGTAATAAATAAAATTTCATGATTTTATATGATGATTAACATGTAAAAATGATTAAAAATGTTAAACCATTTGCATTTTCTTAATTTTTTCAATGGTATAAAATGTTCAAATTAATGCAAGAAACTCTTTAAAAAGAAAAAGCAGTTTCTCTATGTTTAATCCTCTATTGTTAATATAGCATTCTCCATTAAGTTGTTAAAAGTAAAAACAGAATAATTATAATGAAATCAAAAAAATTAAGAAAACATTAAAACTTTCTTTAGCACTTAGAATACAATTTTGGAACGCACTCGTACATTGTTTAACAAAATTTGTTTGTTGTATAAGTCTAATTTCGTCAAAAATATTAATGAAAAGATGAGAGAAAGGTCCAAAGTATAAAAATAATTGCAAATACAGATTTTTCGAGGGTAAAAAGAATTAACGAAAAAAAAAAAACTGAATAAAAAGGTAACTGAAATACAAGAAACATTTCTTGCCGATTTATTGAAAACATTGAAAAAATCGTATGTAAGAGATAATCGAGAGATTAATGTAAAATATTAATATCAAATTGAAAAATGATCCCAGTTCGTAGAAGCTTAGTATCATAGATGATAGAAAATCGAATAGTTCCCAAGATATTTTTGCCAATGTACAATACAATAGAGCGATACGAGCGTAACAATCAATGCGCAGTTGCCGATCATCTCCTCCCAGGATATTTAATAAATGATTTTCCAAATTGGTGCATTCTTAATGGCGAAAAGTATCGATAATGGGTTATTCGAATATTTCAGAAAAATAGATGAGGATTGCAATTCAATTATTAATGTGATTCCAGTAATTAATATTCAGTATCTTGTGGAATGTGCAACAGGGAGCTACTGTGTTACGCAGCTCTGCATGATGCCATCAGAAAAATACGTATTAAACAGGAGCAATTCACAACCGATACATTATCGAGTAGATGCTTTACTATTCGATATAAGATATGTATCGTTTCTTAGGACCATGCCATTGATTAAAGAAAATAAATACCGATTTCTCATTTTTACTCGGTAGCATGTATACGTGGCAACAGAGCAAAGCAGTCGAGTGCTCAGTCACTTCCTAGTCAAAAGGATTTCTTCGATCCTAAACATTAATATATTTAAACCGTAAAGTGCAAAAAGACGAGTTCATCGTTAAACAGTGAGCTCGAATCTTGCGAGGAGAATTTCAATTGTTTCTCGCTTCTCAGCTGATATTCGAAAAGTAACCTGTGTCAGAATTTTCATATGCGGCAGTAAGCGTCGGTTTTATCATCTATTACATGTGCAGCTTGTACCTAATAGAGATTTCTTCGACTTGCTTCTGCCTCTTTGAATTTCTCCGAGTCTCTTGATCCAGTACAGGAAGAATCCTCGCACTTTAGGATCTAGGATTAATCGCACTTAAGGTTTGTTTAATTCGAATCGCATAAGTGTAACGGGGCACACACATACGTTCCTGTTAGTAATCCCTCTGTGTGCTACGGGTTTCCTGAGTTTCCACTTGTTGGATCAATTGCATGGATTTCTAGAGAAAAACCTTCTTAACGCATTCATTCGGCAAGTATTTCCCTTATCTGAATGAAATTAATTTTCTTCTCGTCAAAAATTTAACGGCTTTTATCTTTGTTTTCTCGGGGGGATTCTTCGTGGATACGCTTTTTTTCTCTTTTTTTTTTTTTCTTTTCAATTCTGACATGTACAACACATCACTGATATTTCAGCCGTGATACGGTTTAATTTTTGATTTTAACCCATGATGTGAACATACTTTACTTACATTGCTCTAACAAATTCTTCGTTGTAGTTTTCTTTAATATCATTTTGGAGCTGTTGCCTTTAAGAGTGAGAAAAAAGTCAAGGATCGAAGAGGGAGGGAAATTAAAGTTTTGTGAGTGAGATAACAAGTTAGAAAATGGCAGTTATTTTATTTTAATACAGGGATTATTACAAATTCATGATAATCGAATAGTATGAGTTCTTAACTTTTAACCAGTATCAGATTTGGTGTTTATTTATCTGTTCTGTATTTATGTTCCAGAAAGCATTTGCACAGAGTATAATGAAGATTTTATTACTTCGTATACTGTAATCTGATGTTTCCTATACTATACAAGAAACAGAAAGTATATATTTTAACGAATAATGTCGTACAATACAAAGATCACTTGATGGAAAAAATTATATATTAAATTATAAAATATAATAATGAAAAATTGCTAATGGTGCCTATGCACTACTATAAATATCCTCCTAATAACGAAATGGAGGAACCTGTAAAAAAGAAGCAACGCATGGGAACCGATGATACTGGTAAAGATAAGCTTATTCATGAAATAGAAATATTTCAAAATGGCCTGTTAACGCAATGTTTATGTAACATATCAGAAAACTGTGTACAAGAACCATTTATTCATTCAAGAGTGGAAAGTGTCGATGGAAATTATCAAAATTCGATAGTAGAATGGGAGCCAGACAAAATATTGGTATTTTTAAGTGCATTACAATTACTCTTTGATCTAGCAGTAAAACAAAACACAAAAGGTGTTATGTGCAGTAAAGTAGCAACTATTTGTGAATCAATGACAAGAAATGAACATGACATTATTGATCAAATTATACAACTTTCCCATATAAACAATAAATTTATATCTTTTGCTGCCAGTCGTGTTCTTGCTTCATTGTTTATTGTCACTAAAGAAAATATAGAGACTACGTGGCTGGAAGGACTTACACAGTCTTTAGTAGGTACACAGTCTCCCAGTGAAATGCTGTTTACTTTAGATATTGTCAAAAGAGTAATTGATCATAAAGACTGCATCATTCATCCACTTGAAGACACAGATAATTTAACACCACCTTCGCATTGCAATGCGCTTAAGATATCGGATGCAGAAAGTTTTGATAGTACTCAAATAAAAGCAGTGTGTGTTAAGGCTTTAGAATCAAACTGGACGTTATTAGTCTCTAAATTTGATAGCATACTTGGATCTTACACACCTCATCACGAATCAGCGGTTATAACATTTTTGGATCTATGGGAATCAATTATATCCGTAAAAGCAAATTTATCGGTGATTGATACAAAACAATTCTACAGTCAATTTGATAGTTTAGTTGAGCTACTCAATGGCAACATTCCTGGTGTTGTATGGAGACACCTTCTTGGATTATTTAATGAAGTATTGTGTTATGGAAGTACATTGGCTTTACAAGATAATTTGCCTGAAGAACCGTGTTCTTTGGCTCATCTAATTGTACGTGCTGTTAAAGATTGGAGATTATTGGATTCTTTGCCTTACAGACATGGTTCTGGAAGATTTGGCGGTGGTTCCGGTGAAGGTGATCGACCTCTTTTACAAAAGATGGTACTTTTAGTTTTGAAAAGTGTCGCCGTTACTGTAAAAGAAACGCGAAGCGATTCCAGCGATTCTTCATTGGGATCTGATGCCGAAGATTTAGATGCTGATATGGCAGTTATAGAAAGAAGTATTCGCGAAGTATTGAGACAACTTGATCAGTGCGTGAAGACATTAATGCCTTTTCATCCAGAAATGCCATTATCTCAATGGGTTGTACAACTGTTTCACGATCAAGATGATTTCCTCATTGAAGGAATGGTTTGCTGCTTGGATGTTGCCGTTGGTCTTTTTTACAGAGGACCGCCACAAAATGATTTGGGCAACGTACTTAGTCCCTCTTTAACTTTTGTACAATTTATACATGCTGTATCTCATGATCCAGATGTTCTCTTGGATTTATTGGTTAGCAATGAAACCTGTTTTTTATTATACTTATTGAGGTTCTTGAAGTATATTCGACGAAATTGGGCAGAATTTGTTTCATGTTGCGGTAGAGAATTAGACGATACCATGACAATATTAATAAGATTACGATTAGCCATAGACAGATTAGTTTCTAAAGCTCTTTTTCCATACAACATTAATCCAGTTCTTCGCTTACTAGAAAAATGCGAGTCCTTCTACGAAGGTAATATAGATAATTAGTTGTTTAAGATTTTTCGATTTATGTTTATTATAAAGATGTTTTGTAAGTTGTTAGTGAAATTGGACAAATATACAATTTGTAGTTTAATGTTTATAATGTCATGCAGTTAGACGCTATATCCAATTTCATTACGCTTATTTTAACATTACATAATTTTGTATTCTTTTATAAACAATGAGAATTTAATTAATCAAAATTTGAAAAAAAAGATCTAAAACAATTGTTTAAGATCTGCTATACACATTAATTTTATTGATTAATTTTGTATTGTTAGTATCATTTCTAATCGTATAAGTTCTTCTCTTGAACAATATTAATGAAAAACTGATAAAATTACGGAAAAGAAAGATATCATGTCTATATATTTATGTACAAAAAAAATTGTATAGTATTTGTTAAAAAGCAAACTATACTGTTCAAGAGTTTTTAAAAACTTCCTAATAACAGATTAAAAGTACAAAAGACATATTTATACATATAGAAAAAGAGCGAAGAGGGAGAAAGAGCGGGAGAGGAGAACACATCTTTATTCAAAATGAACTGCACTAATATGGTGCTATGAAAAACATTTCTGCCAAAGCACCATTGGAGATACTCTTGTACATATATTTAGCAAAATAATATTTATATATAATGTACTATAACAATATAATTATTTTAATAATACTATGATCTATTTGTAAAAGGATCTTTAACATATTTTTCTATTATATACTTGTGAGCAAATACATTATAAAGTATTTACAAGAAGTTCACATATTTTATTCTTAGTTTTCTTGCAGAAATCATCATTATCCGTATTATTTGTATTATTTTTATATTCTGCAAATATTTTTTTCTTATATTTATATAAAATAGTTAAATTAGTGATGAAATAAATTAGGATAATTACAAATATTATTTACTACTCTTTTTTTTGTTAAGAAACTGAAAATTTTAATGACTTCAAATAATACTATGCCATGTATTTATTATAAAAACATTCTTAAAAATCTGTTAAAAAATTTATCTTTTGTATAAATAGAATATTGTGCGTGTTTCTTTTCTAATTAACATACTTCAAAGAAAATATTTAAAAGATACAAAATTAATTTATTTTTTACTTAGAGATATTGTCACAACTTTTTGAAAACATAACATACTCATTTACTGTATTCATTAAATGAGAGTAAAAATATTTATAACAGAGCGAGATGTGTATATATATATATATACATACATACATACATATGTTTTCAATGATGAATTGATACTTGCATTAGTTGAATGATAATAATGAAAGAGAATTCCAAATACACGTAACTTAATAAAAAAGAAATAATTTTATTCTCTTGTTGTATGTTAATATGCATGAATCAGAATAAATTGCGTAATTACTGGAAGTGGACTTTAATATTTGAAGGTTAACTTTGTGAAAAATTTCAAGCACTGTCAAGTTGAGTTAATAGTTATACATTTGCTGTTATTATATAAAATACATATTTGTCAATAAATAACATATTTTTATGAACAATATACATTGACTTATTGTATGGTAAGATAATTATATTTTAACCATCTTTAGTTTTTCTCTTTCTTTCTCTTATTGTTAAGGTTATGTACTAATAATTCTTGTTTTATATAAATCCTAAAAAAAGAATTACGTGACACATTATACGTAGATTTGTACATAGATGAGACTATATAAATTCCTATCAATAACTACAGAAACATATTCTTTTTTAATATAAAAGTTGTAGAATTTTGTGTTTCATTCAATAATTATATACAATTACATGTGCTTAGCGCGGCTTCTCATAAATTTAAAAAATGTTAAGATCTGCCTTGTTACAACTTATATCTATTTTTAGTATGATCTACTTTATTTTATTTTTAGATTTGCCTTATGATTAATAATGTTTTTATCAAGAAAATTTTTAAAAAGAACTGCCATTGGAATTATAGGCTTGGGAACTTTTGCTTCACTTAGAGCAAATGATTATGATATTGGATCAATTGGTGTAGTAAGATTAAGTAGAGCAGCATTAACAGTGTTTATAATAGGTAGTCATTATAAAAATACTTTATATAGAAGTAAATTGGATACAGAGTCTCCAGAATTTTTAGATTTAAAATCAAAAGTTCATACCTATGGTGCACAGAAACTTTTAAAACTCTGTTGTACCAATAAAGGTGTATATGTAAAAGTTGGTCAACATTTAGGCTCACTAGATTATTTAATTCCTAAAGAATATATTGATGTATTAAAAGTCTTATATAGTTCTGCACCTGAATCTTCTTTTGAAGATGTGCTAACTGTGATAAAAGAAGATTTCAAAACTGATCCATTTGAAATATTTGAAAGTATTGATCAAAAACCAATAGGTACAGCGAGTCTTGCTCAGGTTCATAGGGCAGTATTAAAAAATGGTGATGTGGTAGCTATTAAGGTTCAACACAGAACTGTGAAAGCAAATTCTTTTACAGATATAAAGACAATGTCAGCATTAGTTAAGATGACTTCTTTAGTTTTCTCAGACTTCAACTTTGATTGGCTTGTTGATGAGACAAAGCGTAATATTCCAAAAGAATTAGATTTTTTTAGTGAAGGAAAAAATGCTGAAAAAATTAGAAATATGTTTACATGCTATGATTGGTTAAAAGTGCCAAAGGTATATTGGAATATTACTTCTTCGCGTGTTCTAACAATGGAATATTTGGATGGTGGTCAGGTTAATGACTTAGAATATATTAAAAAATGTAAAATAAATCCATTTGAAATTAGTAATAAATTGGCAACTTTGTATAGTCATATGATTTTTATAAAAGGTTTTGTACACTCTGATCCACATCCTGGAAATATTCTTGTTAGAAAAAATAATCATGAAACTGAAATAATACTTCTAGATCATGGATTATACGCAGAATTAACAAATGAATTTCGTTATGAATATTCTAAATTGTGGTTGGCTATATTAGATGGTAATATATCTTCTATAAAAACTCATTCCATTAACCTAGGTGTTGATGATATGTATAACTTATTAGCTTGCATGGTATCTGGTAGAACTTGGGAAACTATTACAACTGGTGTAAGGAAAATTAAATACACATCTCACGAAAAAGAAATATTTAAAAAAGGTGTACCAAACTTTTTGCCACAAATTAATTTAGTTCTACAAAAAGTTAATCGACAAATGTTACTCATTCTCAGAATGAATGATTTAATTCGTGGAGTAGAATATTCTCTTAAAACACAGTTTAGAATGACTGCATTTTTAGAAATGTCAAGATGTTGTATAAACTCTATTTATGATGAAAGATTAAGAAGTAGCTCAGATAAATGGTCATGGTTAAAAGTATCCTTTTTTAAACAATGGGCATTGCTGAGATTGTCTTTTTATCATATGTATTTAGGTATAACACAATTTAATTTAAATCAACAACTTGAAACTGTATGGTCAAACAGTTATTATTTGTTTTAATAAGATTATTAGTCAATATATATATAAACTTTATTTATGTGAACAAAGAAGAGTTTTTTAATAAGAAATTAATAAAAATACGCCTGTATACTTCTAAATTAATATAAAAAGTTAAATAAATGTTATATTATTATTAAAACTTTATTTTTTGGGATTGTGTGATAAAAGTATTTACTTTTTTAAAGTACTAAGATGAAAAAAGTATATGTATTTAATATATAAAAATAAATATGGATTGTATATTAAATGAAGTAAAAATCAATTAAAGAATATTAATTTACTTATATAATAGAATGGATTTGAAAATACTAATAATCTAACTGCAATATTTTAAGTATAAATAACAGCTTTTATGTAAGGTATAGCCTTTATTAATGATTTTAAATTAATGCTTCTATATTATGTCTGTATATAAACCAAAATTGTTAAACATTAATGTTATATTACTTCTGTATCATAGTATCGTATCTTATAGACATCAAAGACTTCTAAAATATAAATAAGATTATATTCTTTCATTAGAGTTTTATAAGGATGTAGGCTTCATGTTTATATTTTTAATTAGAATTTAGCAAATAGTTACATAATTGCATTTCAATTTTTATTTCAGAAATTCACAAGCATCATCTTTCATCATTTAAAGAATCATGGCTTGGAGTTTAATAAATTTCTTATATAAAACCAATTTGTGCTGAATACTTATTTTAGTTTTAATACATTCACAACTCTTTATACGATTGTAATTCTATTGCTTTAGTTAGGAATTTCTTTTTAGCCATTCACACGTTTCTATAGGTTCTATATCTTCCTATCATTTGACTGTAATTTAACCAAGGAATAACAATCTCCTAATATAATTGGATAAAAAATAATACTCTTCTAAAATGCTCTATCATTTGTTATGTGTTCTTTTTGGTAAAAGCGATATATTTCACTTTATTATCGACAAATCATTCGATATATCCTTGATTGATTGTTACCTTTTTCCCGAGAATTTAATGGTAAGATATAATAGGACGTAACGAATGCATTATCTAATGACGTTAGTAATCCCCACTTTTTGCTCATTATCCTTAATTATCGTAATAATTACGAATGACTTGTATATATTTAATAACACTGGAACTAAACTTATAAAAAAAGTTCAGTAAAATAAAATTTAAATTACAAAATAGAATAGAGAATGCTTAGGGAAAAAAATGATTAGCGAATAAAATAGAATTCTTTCTGTATATGAAGGTACAAATTGATGTTAACATTAGTTAATTTCAAAGCTATTTAAGACAGATACCATACGAAACTGAATAATGTATTTTCATAAAAGATTAAAAAAACTTTATAAATAAAACTATTATTAAATAATACAATTTTATAAGTTTTGATGCAAGCAGCAATAATTTAATCTGATGTCACTTACATTTCAAATAATTAATGCTACGTTTCGTATTTACAAAAATGCACAGTTTATATTAAAACTCCCATAATACAAGAGTTTTTGCTACTTATATCATTTTTAAAAAAACAATAGTAGGCAAGAAACTATTAAATATTTTAATAAATATCATGAAAACTTACAATTTCACGATTTTACGATATGATGCAGTTTTAAATTAAAATTTCCTTATTATAATACTTTTTTTTCATACAAACAATTAGTTTTTAATTACATACTACAATATAGAATAAGAAACTATATAAAATAAATATAAAAACGGACACCATATATATTTACTTGATAAAAAATATGAAGGATATAAATACACGTCCGTATGATGGTAGTTATTAACCGAAAGTTAAACTATCGTATATGAATTTAATTATAATCTTGCACATTTTATTTATGTAAAATATACATTATGCACAAGTAATACGTCGTATCTTTTTTTCATACTACTTAAAAAAATATAAACTTATTAGGTCATATAATTTAATATGAAAAGTAAACAAATAAGTAGTAATTGTAAAATAAAAAAAATAAATATTGTTACCATACATAAAAAAAAATAAGAGGAAGTTACGTATAGAAATAAAAATTCTATTGTGTTACGTATATAACAAAGGTATTTACTTTTCATATTTGCAATTTTAAATGAAAATTAAAAAGGAAAATTTAGTTTTTTCTTTACTCACGCGTTACAGCTATTAATAATGGAAAATCATCAATTAATATAATACACAATATGAACAGGATAATGACGTTTTTCACTATTCATCTATCGTCGTAATACTTGAGATTATATGTGTATAGTCTCATATGTATATTTATACATTCAGTCAAATGCCTGTACAATTCTATTTTATTTGACATTTACAAATTAATAAATTGTAAACTTGTCAAAATCATTTATTTCAACTTTAACTCAAAAATATTGTCTTGAAATTATATGCTACATTATGAGACTTTCGATCATTATTATCATATATAATCTACAAATATTGATTATCGTGAAAAAAATGCTGAATAAACATTTTGCATTTATTACTATAAATATTTACAGTTTACAAAATAATTAACGCATTATTCGTGAATGAATGAAAACGAGTCAATCCCATTAAAATACTTGCATTATTAGACAAAGTTTTACTAAGCATTCAACCGTCTACTGCGTAATTGTGTTGTAATTTACAAAAAAGGAAAAAAAAAAAGAGTATTCGTACAAACCTGAGTTGAAAGAAATATTAGATTACAGAAATATATTATAGTTTAATGTCATTGATTACGATAAAAAAAAAGGAAAAAATCCGATTGCTTGATATTTGTTATATTACAAGTAGTTTATATCGCTAATAAATCATCCAATTTAAAAAAAAATCAGTCATAAAGCATCATTGAATTTACTTTTAAAGTACTCTACCACATAGTGGTTTATAGATCAGCGTGCCAGAAATATTTGATTGTAATAATCAAATGAATAATTACAATTGTTATTATTAGACTCGTAAATAAGAACTAAATACAGGATGATGTAAAAAATTGGTTTATACCTTGGAAAGTTGCGTATGTTCGATGTGTGGTATAAATCCGTGTTTTCATACGTTTTTCATTCGCTTTCATTGCCGATCCTCTATAATTATGACATAAATAGAACATTGTATACAAACTAAAATTGAAGATGTTTTATAAACTAATAATTTCAAATGCATTCAAAGCAATCGACGTATAACCTGCTGAGGCAGTAGATGATTAATACGCACTACATGCGGCATGTATATCTTTTCCCATTAGCGATGGAGCTCGATCATGTACGATACGACATGTTTTACATAAATATAGACGTAGTATAACGTTTACATGGTAATGTTTATACTACATTAACGTTTACTTTTAATTCTTTACTTTCTGTATGTTAATCCCTGCCATTCATTCGGACTGTTTAATTATGCAATGACAAATAGTTACTTTACTTTATATCGTGTGTAATACCACAGATATGAACAGTTTCTACGTTATGAGGAACACACGCGAACTTATTTTCCAATTGGTTTAGGTATTTAAGATGGATAGGGCTACGATGCAATATCTGACATAAGCTGTGCTAACAAGGCTGGCTCTAATAGTCCATGAGTTTGACCCATCCTTTCTAAATTTCGCACATCTTTGTCTACAGCTTCTAAAGCCCTTTCTAATTCCTCCTCTTCTTCTCTAGATGGTTCATATTCTCCGTTTCTGCTTTCTATAAAAATTACAAACTTACTCGTTACTATGAGTTTTTATAAGATACGAATAAGGCTAGTTAAAATAAAAATTTGATTACCGATGAACAGGTCATTGAACGCATCAGCAGGTAAGTTATTCAATACATTTCCAAAATCATGTTCAGCAGGATCTAAAGATGCAAATACTTCATGATCACCCAATTCAACTTTTAAACCAGCTCCTAGACCTAGGGAGCCTAATCCTAAACCTAGATTTAAGTTGGAAGCATTCGAGCTGCCTTGAACTACATTTAAATTATTCAATGTTTTTGTATGGCTCTCACTAGAATTAATTTGGTTAAAGTAATGACTGTCTTCGTGCACTATGGAGCTCTTGGGCTCCAATTTATTCATAGGAGGTCGTTTCCTCTTCTTTGGCCTTGGTTTTGATTTAGGCCTTGGGATTGTGGGCGATACAGGCTTCTTACGTGCCTTCTTTGGTTTGGATTCCTGGGCTTTACGGTGATAATTATCTCTCTTTCTAGCGTGTTCTGGGCATAACGGTAATTCATGTGCAACATCAAAAACAGGTATACAACACTGTGTGTTGTCACTAAATTTGGCAGTGCAATGTTCAAATAATAATTGATCTCCATTAAGCATTATATGACGAGAACAATGACGGGTACATGGAAGAGATATCTGTTTACATCCTTCTGCTCCACAAGGCCCTCCAACCAAAAGTGGTCCATCTATTGATCTGCTAGTTCCAGGACTTTCAGTTAATGCTTTTGCAGCAGATTCTGGATTTTTGTAAGCAGCTTGCAATAAGCATTTTGCTCTGTCGCGTAGAGCAATTTCTGAATCATCTCCACTTTTATGCAGTTGAATCAACCTCCTACGTAACTGTGATCTTAGTTGAGAGAGTCGTGCTGAACGATTCAACGTTGTACTTGTTTCCCCGGTAAACCAATAATGTTGATAAATTGTCATTTCATCTCCACTTGAATCACTATCTGAAATTTCTTCACCTGCCTTTGGATAATAGAGTAACATATGGTCCCGACTTTGTTTCCTGGATTTTAACCTTTGTAAACTGTTTGACACTTGTTCTTCTTCTTGTATTATATTAGAAAATTTATTGTTTAAAATTTTTCTTCTATTATAATCCGAGTCCGATTGTAAATTTTGGCTTTTCTTCTTATATCCCATTAATGGCGAAGATATAACTTTTAATCTTTGTTTCATGCATTTATTTTTAGATTTACTATCTTTGCAGTTCTGCATTACTCCAGAATTTGTAGAAGTAACCATTGCATAATTTTGTCTTGTTGATGCAGAAAAAGGCTCTGGTTCATTGAAAATATAAGGATCAACATCTTGATTTGATTCAGTTTTCAATAATGCTTTTAAACGATCAGAAAATTTTATTTTATTGTCCATTTTTTAAATTCACCAAGAATGAACCTTCATTGATTGCTTTGCCTAATCTTTTCCGTTCCAACTGCATCCTTAACTTTTCCAAATAAGTTAAATATATATTGAAGCAAAACCTAGTTCAAGCCATCTAAAATTTAATTGGAATTTAAAAATAACTTGATAATAAAACTATTCAAGGCAATTTATCCTTAAAAGATTGGAATGTCAAATAACACTTTAAATATAGAAATAAATTTTTAAAGTCCCTGCGCTTAAAGAATAACAACATTTACAAAACGCTTTAGAGGGCTAATCAAACTTCACAATAATTCAATAAACAAATTTAAAAATATTATTGTAAATTACAATTAACTCTAAAGAAGTATATAACATATTTCTATTACATATCCATATCTATTTCGAATAATTATGACGTTAATAAAGTAACACATACAAAATAGTCAATACTTGCACACACATACACACATGTATACACACATATATACGCGTGTATGTATATATTCACCTATGATCAATTATGTATCTTTTGTTATTCCAATATTTACACTTTTATTTTATAATTTAGCATTGTTATTAATAATACTTTAATAAGTTAATAAAGGTAAGATAAGAGCTAACAAGTAGAAAGTGAAAAAAACACATAATTGATTCTCAAGATAATACTTAAAAAATAAATCATACCAAATGCTTTATTCATTCGTGGACGATATTAATCTATAAAATGTTAAAGAAATAAATCTTCATGTAAAATAAAAGGCGATGTTTGGCAATCTAATACCATAATAGTTTGAATTACTTTTTCTGTGTTGACATGAGTACTCAAAACTAAGGTATAAGAATGCTTGGTTATGTTCACTTGTAACATTGGTAGAAAGTACAATGGGAGACGGAAACGGAGTCCCTGACGTCATTAGGGGCTACCTTCAGCGTTCTCCCACCATGTGCCTAAAGTGCAATAGAGTATACCCACCTCCTTTCTATTCAGCACTCTCCTCCTCTAATTCGTAATAAGATTTCTGTCTTTCCTCTTTTACCTATATTTTATGAAAAAATTCAGTACAAGGAGGAAAGGTCTGTATAGGTTACGTTTCGCTCAATCGTTTAACAAATTCATCTAAGGTTGCTTACACCACTTTTGTTCTCTCTCACTCAATCGCCTTCTGAGTGGTATCATTGTTCAATAGTACAGTGACGCCAATGCACGATTTACAGGATTTTCAGAGGCGACGCTACTGAGAATCTATCAGAACTTTTTGTTCAAACAGCAAAGGTTCGGATCCTGGTCTTAAAAAATATAATTTTTTTCTCTCTCAAGTACAACACCAGTAGAATACAATAAAATATTTCTTAACATAATTAAACATGCTCAAATTAATTATATGGTAAAGATTTGCGAATAGTCGTACATAACGCAATACTGTGAGCATTAAGTAGAAAGATATAATACCACTGTGAAAAAGCAATTGAGTGTGGGAGAACAATGTGAGAGATGTTCACTGGCGTCTGAAATTGTTGTACAAGTATTCTCTAAGCTTCACGATAAGAGTATTGAGAAAGTAGTTCTCCAGTGACGTCAGCATCCCATTTCTGTCCTCCAGTGTACATGCAATTAGTAGCGAATTTTTTGAAAGTATCGATAAAGTTCCTGTATGAATATTCCGCGATATACTCACGCTACGAGAAAGTAATGAGAAACATATTATTTCTTTAGAAAGATATCTATTCTCTAATATGAAATATAGCTCAGTTCAACAAAGGTCGAGCAAAGTTAATTACGTCTCATGTATGCTATTGGATATTGTTGCTTAACAAGCAATATAGTTCTCGGCTTATAGGAGATTTGCATACGCTTCACCGAGGTTAAATATTTATTCACAAATTTTAATATTTGTCGATAATAACGTGTTAAAAAGATATGTCAGATACGAGCTTGCAGCAAAATGGTGGCCATTGTAACCACGAGTACTATGCGATGCAAAAAATGCTTAGATTCGCGCTGTTATTGCATGACAGTTCAATGCAAAGTTCTTCTCTGCATTGGACTTCGATGCGCATTGGGTATATATTTGAGAGCCAATTGCTATTTCATTAATTTCATTATAAAACTTATTCATATTCAAGCGTGATAAATTCTGCCAGAGATCACTGGCATAAATTCGAACTAAAATATAATTATTTTATGCACAATTAATTTATTTTCATCTCTTATAATGTTACACGCAACAAATACTATTATTTATAATAATCAATTCATTATTTTTTTTATACAGCTTATATTTTATTAATATTCAAAAAAATGTGTTTATTTACATTATACATAAAAAAAATACCTTATCATTTATGCATCAATTTTTCCTACAACTTCAAACCATTGTCTCAAAGCATCGCTCAGTACACTGGGCAACATATTTATATCTCTTAAAATCATATAAAATGGAAAAGGAAAATGATCCATGTATGATTTAATTCCTAATAATTGTTTCCCTTCAAACACAGGTATTTGAATGTCTAGTATTGAGTCCTGGAATAAATAAATATTAATCCATTAGACTAATATGCCTCTCTCTAATAAAAGCTATTTAAAATCTGAATAGTTTACCTTATTGATTGGATTGTCAACGATAATAAACACTAAAAAGATATCGGCAAGTCTTGCTCGCCGGACTGCTTGGTTAACCCTGTCAGTTCCTTCAGAGAATATTCCTCGACCATCCGATAATACAACAAGCAACTTTGCATTATCGATAGAACTGCGTTTAGTTTCAAACATATCAACTGTGAAATTAACTAATTGTCCTATCATAGTTTTCTTTTGTTCGAATCGCATTTCTTGGATTAATCTGATTAAAAAAAAAAACATATTTTAGATTATATAGTTTTTACCCATGTTAAAATTAAAATATAAAAATTGAATTTTTTTAGCATACCTGGAACCACTCTGTTCAGTGAATGATTCTCCTAATGGGTGAAGTACATTTACATTCTCACCAAAACTCATGACACATAATTCACCAATTTCTAAATATGTCATAGCTTTACTGATTAACGATAAAGATTCGAAGGCTAATTCTTTTGAATGATTATCCGCCATACTACTAGAATCATCTAATGCCAATACAATTTGATAATCACGCTTTGATGGTTTCGTACGCCTTAACCATATTTTATCTTTTCTGAATTGACTAGCTATATACGGAATTATTTTTCTCATGTTTATTCTTCGTCCAGTTCGATAATCTCCTTTCAGTCTAGATGCCTGCGTAGGTTCTAGCACTAATCGAAGTTTCTCAGACAAGTCTCTAGCAGCTGCCTCGGTTACAGTACTTAAAGCATTCCATGCTTGTGTAGCTTCTTCTGTTGATGGCACTTGTGTCCATTGACTTAACATTTTTTCGATTTCAAATCGTTTATTCTCTACTAAATTCAATGTTGTATCTAATTCAGAGATATCTTTGGTATAGAATGTAGTTTCGGGTCCCCGATCTACTCGAGATGTTTCTACGATCGTTCCTTCAACATCAACCACCGTGTCCATTTGATTATCTTCATTTATTTCTCTATTCTTTGATGGATCTTCATTTGGCTTATCTTTCTTACCATCTTGAGTTTTCTCCGAAGACTTCTTTGGGACCTCTTTTTCATCAAGTTCTTCTTTTTTATCTTCATGCATTTCAACGTCCATCGTATCGTCTTCATTTTCATTTTCCTCCTCACACATATTTAAAGTTTGTTTCTTAACTTGTTCTTCGGTAGCTGCATCCATAGCATAATCATCGAATTCTTCAGAATTTTTAATATGAGTAACCATTTCCGCATTTTCAATTTCGTTCTTGTTCGGACCCTCTTCATTATTATCTTCAGATCTTTCATCTTGCGAGTTAATTTTCATTTTTTTCTTATTCGGCTCTGCATCATTAAGAAGACTTCGATTTTCATCGCTCTTTCCAGGAGTTTTCCTTTTATTGAGCGGCTTAGAATCAATATCCTGCGATGTTGGTCGATTTTGCTGCATGTTTGAATCAGAATGTCCAGCTTCTTGTTTCTCAGATTGAGCTTGCCCAACTCCTTTGTCATCTCTAATGTCCTCATAACATTCTGATGGATCTTCTCCTTGTCCTTCCTGTTCGTCCGATATTTGTTGAGCTACTTTATCCCGAGAGCCACCTTTTCGAGGATCATTTTGTTCAGCTGCATCCATTTCTTTACTGGCATCATCTGTACTAGGTGCTGCTACTTCTTCTGCACGAGATTCTTCCTCCTCGGGTGAATTAATTTCTGGATTATTAATCTCAGTATCGCCAGTTTCGGGTTCATTCTCCTCCGGGTTCTGCTCATTCTTGTCTTTATCATTTTCTTTCTCAGATTCTATATTCTGTAAATCATCGATTTCTTCGTCACTAGAGTCATCATTCGGTGCATCATCATTTTCTTTCTTTTCTTCTTCTGTTTCTTCTACTTCATCTTTTTCTGGCGGAGGATTCGCCTCTTTCATTTTATCGATGTCAAATGGATTTTCTTCCTCATCTTTATTATCTTCTTTTCCATCTTCATCATCCAGGTTCATATCTTCTGGTAAGTCAAATGGTTCTGGCTCAGGAGGCGGTTGATAATTTCCATGATAAGGATCAATTTGGTCATCATTCATTTGAGGTTCATCAAATTCGTTAATATCTTTTTTCTCTTTATCTTGTTTTTCATTACTCTTTTCATCTTCGTTACTTTCATCATTGCTTTTCTTATCGTTATCTTTAGCCGACATTTCCTTTTCACCCGTCTCTTCTCCCTTTCCATGACCCTCATTTTTATCGTCATCTTCTTCTTCCTCATTCTCAGATTCATCCTCATCTCCCCAAATCTCTTTATCTAATTCCTCAGCATTTTCTTCCGTTTCACCCATTTGCTTATCTAAATCATCATTTTCATCATCTTTGTCACTATTGTTTTCGTCATCTTCATCTTTTTCAATATCTTGTAGTTTACTATCAAAATCTTCAGACATATCAATTCCCTTTTCTTCTTCTTTACAATTTTTGTCCTCTGGCTTGTCTTGTTCTTGATCAGCGGATTTTGCATCTTCCAATTGATCCTCACTCTCTATTCTATCAGATACATCTTTTTGACCTTCGCCCTCACCTAAACCCATACCACCCTTATCGGTATTATCCTGAGTTCCTTCACCTTCTTCTTCATCGATTTCCAAATCTTTAGGAACACAGAATCCGTTTGTGGCTAAATCGAGGAAAACATTTAGTTGGAGGTATAGAAGTTTACATGTAATTCTAAAAGATGCAACTTGTTCATTTAGATAAAACTGTAAAAGTGAAATATATTGTTCTAATAGTGGTCGGCATTTCAACAACAACCTGCAAATATAATTAAAAATTTATTAATATTTTTTAAAAAGATTCTTTTTAACAGATATAGTATCAACAATGTATTAAAACTTACCAGATGCAGTAATTAAAACTTTTGATATCAAGTTGATTCATTTTAAGGAAGAGATTATTCAATTGTTGAAGTACTTGCTGCGCCATTAAAGATTGTATATCTTTTTCAAGAGATTCTATAAGCTTTTCTTTAAATTGATTTTCTCCTAATTTATCTTCTTCTTCTTCTTCTTCTTTATTCTCAGTAGTTTCATCAGTAGGCAAGGAATCATCGTCAGTATTATTTTCTTTATACTTCTTTTGAAGCACTATTAAAATCGTATTTAATGCTTGCTCTAAGCTTTTTTCAAATAAATCTATTTCATTATTAGTATTTATTATTTGTTCCTGGCTTTTAGAATCTATAATTTCTTGCAAATTTTTGAAGTTTGTAGTAGCATCAGTTATTTGGTTCCTTAAAAATGTTATACTTTCCTTAATTGAATGAACATCATCAGATTCACCAAATATTGATAATAGAGAATTTAAATTTGATTTAATATTTTCTATTTTTAGATAATTTTCTTTTAAATATTTTAAATGATTCGATGTAAGAATAATAGCTTGATTTGAAATTTCAGATTCACCCATTGTTACATTTAGAAAATCAAATGTATTCTCAAAAGATTTCATAATTGCCTTTATAGATGTTAAAGAATCCTTTACTGTAGTGTTTGCTGTATTCCAAACTGTACTACTTTTATTATTATTGAATACTGAAACACCAATGGCATCCAAAATAATGGTTTCTTGATCTACTTTTAAATCAGTATCATCTGGACACGATTGCAAATAAAGTTCAAGTTGCTCAAATCCAATTTCTAAAGTAATCAATAAATCTTTAAAAATCTGTACAGTTATTTTAAAATCAAAATGTTTTGGGACATTAACACTGTCAGTTTCTATTTCGGAAAAATTTTTGAATTTCAATCCTAAACAGATTAAATTGTTAAATAATTTTGTTATAATCTTTTTCTGTTTATGAGCTAATAACATGAGGTGTGCAGAAAGTCCTTTGCAACGTTCCATATTTTGTAATCCAAGATCAGTTTTTATTGTAGTTAGCATTGCGTTAAGAGCATTTAATTTACTGATTGATTTGTAATAATATTTTTCACATCCTGACCATTGCATTAACATTTGACCTTGCACTTTATTAGTTTTTAAATATCGAGAAACGACTGTTAAATCTAACGGTGGAATTGTGAAGTCTATAATTTCACTATTACTATTCTTCCATTTCAAAAGTCCAGTTCGATAAGATACGCCAATGCAATTTAAAGTTTTGAAGTAATTAGATAAAGCCAGTTTCTTTTGCTGCAATATATTTTTTGCTTGAGATTTTTGTTTATTTTTCGGTAAACTTCTATCTATTTCTGTTTGTTTAAGGTGTATACTATGATTTATAGAGTCACGTATAAAATTTTCTATTTCCATTCTTGTACAAGGATATGAACACATTGATATTATTTTTGTGCATAAATGTTTTGCCTTAGTAAATAATGATTCACTTCTGGATATAAGTTTAGACTTTAAAAATGAATCATTTAATGTCTTTAATTTTTTATTATTACAAACAATAAAATCTTCATGGTTGATCACATAATTTCTGTCATCGTGATCATCCCATAATCCTTTACTCATTTCATTATTAACTGATTCAGATTTTATAATTAAACAAGAAGCAACAGTTTGTTTCAATCCAGTCTCAAATTCTTTAATAAATTTATGCAAAGTACGATGAGTTTTAGCAATGGTTTCTTTTACAGACCAATAATTAATATCATTCCACCTAGCAATTTTTACGAAATCTTTTAACTTCTTTTCGATTGGAGCTTTCAATCCATTTATTCGTATATCCACATCTGTAATAAACTGTTTATAATAATAATAAATATTCCACAAGATAGACAATAATTCATCCTTTTCGGAACTCGGATCAAAATAATAAGCATGGCAATGGAATGTCATAATAAGATTGAGCCTAGATTGAAATTCAACTAAAGGTGATTGGCTCATAAAAATTTCAAGCAACTCTATTAACTTTTCTTTCGTAATAATTACATTAGATTGATTTTCTTCATTATCATTTGATGTTGTTGATACAGGTGTATCTGTAGTTGATTTTAGCATATAGCTTTCTATTAACGCATACAAATAAAACCACCACTTTGATGTTTGAGAACTCAGTCGTTCAAATGCAACTTTTAAACAATCTTTCCAACAAGCTAATTCTAAACGTCTCCAAGAAATTATTTGTTGAGTTAGACTCAGTGTATATTCTGATAAGCTAACACTACTATGAGCATTTTCTTCCCACTCATGCATTTTTACTAACAATAATTCTAGTCCTGTTAAGAATCTAGAAACCGACGAAATGATGGAAAAACTATATATTCTAGAAATTATTAATTTAATTGATTTCAAACTTGGATGTTCCGGCCATTCATTTAAAAGTTGATTAATTCTTTCACTGATAGTTTCTAATAAAGGTATGCATTGTATTATTTCTTGAATATTGCAATCCTTATAAAAATCATATGTGTGCTTTTGATTCTTGTTACACTGATTGAACTGACTGTTAATGAATTTTCCATTACTAACACGTAATGTTATAAAAGTCATAAGATTTAAGCTTGAATACAATTTTGTCGTCGTATTTTCATTTAGACTAGATTTTACACCATTTAATAATAAATTGACTGTACTATACCGCTGTGTTAGTGGTTTAATGTAATCCGGTAAATTAGCAGTCTTATTGTTTTTCAGCCACGAGGATGTAGCAAAAGACACAACAATATTAGAATGAATTTGTTGAATTTCATCAATGTCATTATCAGTGATTAAACCATTATATGACTCATTGGTCGCGGATTCTACAGGCTGAGATTTTTGCTCCAGAGTATTACTTGCAACATCCTCGATATCATCGAAATCTTCATCTCGAGAAGTTGGAAATAATTTCTTGAGTTCTAAAGAAATCTCTTCTTCCTCTGTTAATACATTGCCTTGAATACTCGCTTTATTCTTATATAAACTCTCGTTTTCTGCTTTCTGTTTTTCAATTTCCTTCTGTTGCTTTTTCCATATTAAAACTACTTGTTGTAACAATAGATTCATAATTTTCCATAATGGTTTTGTCAAGATATGATTAATTGTAATATGATTGTGTAACTCATATAAGCCACATTTGGTTAATTTAAATTGTTCTTCTAAGATGCAAAATATGTTTTCCGTGCTCAATTCCTTATTAATTAATTCTTTTATATCGTGAGAAGTACATAAGTCGACTAACTGAAGAAGACTTTCTTGTTTTGTCCCTATAGTTGGATAACGAATAAGATTATATATCAAGGCATTTAATCCCTCTTCCGAGAAACCTAGTTTAGCTGCATTTATTAATCGTTTTGTTTCATGCATCAGAATAGAAATTCCATTGTTTATTTGGGAGATTGCAAGCAATAACGGAAGGACTACATCGGGATAACCAGATAGGTAAGAATTTTCTATTTGTTCAGAAAATCTTTCTATGGATAATTTCCACATTTCAGCTTCCCTTAATGTATCATCAGCAATTTTCAAACGATAAACAGTATAATTTTCTTTTAGCTGATTTACAATATTTGTTAAGTTCTCAATGTGTTTTTTTAGAATTTGATAATTTACTAATGTTTCTTTGAAATTTCTAATATTTTTACTTAATATGGTGAAACTAGAGGACGGTGGTCTGATTGCTTTAAGACGTTTAAGTTTATCTTTTTCTTGCAATAAGTTCTCTAAATCTGTTTTTATTGCTTCTTGTCGTGGATGTTTATTCAAAGTTCCTAATAGGTGAGATTGTACTGCATCTAGATAAAGAGTTTTCCTCCAATCATCAATATCTTCTTCTAAATACTGAAGTCGTAATTGTAATTTTTGAACAGGATCTATATAATCTAAATTTCCAAATAAAAATATTTGAATGTAACCAAGTAATATCCATGCTTTCCCTCTTATTACTGCACTTTCACTATCACTTGTCTCATATAGTTCTTTATTTAACTCATTATAAATATTACTTAATTGTTCTACCGGTTGAAGAAAATCGGATTCATATTTAGTTTTTAAATCCTCTTCTGAATATTTATTTTGTGTTTTGACTGCTTTTTGTATCAAATTATCAATATTATATTGGAATTTGCTTTTCTCAATTGCCGAAATATAAGTATGCATGTAAGATTTTAAAATGGCCAAATCATTGGCAGAAATGTTATATTTCTTAGATGTCAATATCGAATTATTATACCAAAGTATTTCATTAAGAGTTTTTAATTGGTTTACTTTAGATTTGTATTCTCCCAGTTTAGCAGTTGTTAATATTGTTTCCCGGCCACTTTTATTTTCATTTAATATCATTTTAAAAATGAAATTGAGCAGAATAGGCTCACCAATTGAGTGATTAGTCTGAAACAGAACATTACATCAAAATAGCAAAATTATATTTTACATATACAGAAGTAAACAACTAAATATATAAAACTTACATCACTTTCTGTAAAAGATTCAAATTCGTTGAAAGTAGTATTTTTACGCCACTCGAAAAGCATTTCGGAATTTTTTAAAGCATATGAATGACGACTGAATGTCATAAGTTGAATGAATAAATTTGGCAATAATTGTAGCTTTTGCTCTGTAGAAATATCGTTTAGTAATGTGTTTAATATACTAACTAAGTTGGCAGGTATGCTAGGCACATTTATAAAGCTTGTAATAATTGGAATTGCTATGCTAGAATTTAGTCTCATTTCATCCCATATTTTCCTCTGCACTGCATAACTGTAAGCCAGAAACATATATTCGTAAATTGGCCATAGCTGAATTTTTAATGATATTTCTTCCATAATTTTTTCATCAACAGTAAATATTTTTTGCTCAAATTGAACCAATTCAGCAGGAGTTCGTAAGCCCATGCAGCTCTTATTGAAAAATTCTTCTATTAGAGAGATATCATTATTTACTTTCTCGTCATCGTCAAATTTATTTAAATACATATCATTCCATAATGATATTACGGTGTTTCTTGCAATCATAGATTCTTCCATTTGTATTCCAAAGACTTTTAATTCCTGTTTTTTTCTAATATTCATATTATTACAATCCCACGATGATAATATCTTAGTTATTCTTGAGAGGTCTGCATGCATATTCATAGATATTTCTGAGGAATGTGGTAAAGGTTGATTTAAATATGTTTTTACTGCTTTACACAATTTCTTAAATGGATCGTGAATAGAGATTAAATCATTATTAAAACAACATATTGTCTTAAATAACGAATTAATTGCCGAACCATCATCCACTTCAACAGCATCGTCATTTTGAAAGTTTAGGGTTTGTATGAATTTTGTTAACCATTTATAATGAATACGTAATAGTAGAGACGTGTCTTCAACATCAATGAATTTATTTAATAATTTTTCTGCTCGATTTAATATAGCAATTTCGCCTAATTTTTGAAATCTGCCACACCACTTTAGATTTCTTCTAAGTTGAACGTATTTATTAATGTCAATCAAGGTTGTATTATTTTTAATAAATTCATTAACAAATGATTTTAAAGTTTTGACAATTAATAAAAAGTTTGTTACGAGCGGTTGATTTTTTAAATGTAGAGCTAGTTTATCTGAAAAAGAAATAAAAAAATTATGCATATACCAGAATGTTGCATCATATTTATTTATAATATTTACTTATGAAATAGTATTGAAGCACTGATTAATTAATAAGATTGTACTTACTATTAGAAATTGCATCCGAATATTCTATTACGGACAAAGTTGGTTGCTTTTTATCAATTACGAAATTGTCTGGCAAATCAAACCAATCAGGCATTATGTTAAGATACAAAATTAATGCCAATTTATTGGAATCAATATTATTTATTTCTCTATCACAGATATCAATACCAGGTAAGGTTGCTAAATCCCATGGTAGAGCTTTACTTATATCTTTGAATTCAAATGATTTGATATTTTGACACATTTTACTATTCATAATGGCACATTTACGAAAGTCAGTTTTTTCCATTAAAATAGTTTCTAACCATCGGTGTCTAAGTATACAATCATCGATTGATGACTTTTCATAAAAGTTCAATATTAAATATGATAATACATCGGAAATGAGAGCATTCGACATATTATCATCAGGTATGAAATCGAGCAGTTTGCTTAATATATTCATAGAAGCCAATTTCTTATCGGTAGAAAACCCGTGATAAATTTCTATTGCTGTTTTAAGGATCAGTCCTTGTTGCTTGATTATGGTTAACTTTGAATTATCATGTAAATTTTGTATACTCCAAGTAGCAGCATTAAAATCGAAGTACTCATAATCGTCGATCGATAAATAATGCTCGATAATATTTTCTATTATCATCATTAATCGCTGTTTAATCTCTGGCCTAACATAGCTAGTTTTCACATAAACATCAACAGTAGAATTTTTGATTGCTGTCTTTATTGGAAAACCACGTAGAAAGTATCGTTTTGCGAGGAATGCCGAATGCACCAGTTCAACTACATTCCACTTTTCTACCGAAGGGAGCTCTTCTGATAATTTACGATGAATATCCAACAGCATATTTTGATGATTTACATTTGTTACACCGTTGTTAAATAGCAATGATCGTAAATCTATGATATTGTACTCGATGTTCTCTTTAGGACCCATCATATAAATTTCAACTCCTCTATTACGCATTGCCCTGTAGCAAGAAATAATATTGATAATTTTCTTCGAGCAAATAAATCAATCTCTTTAACGAAATAGTATCATTAAAAAATTGAAAGCACGAACAAACAAATAAATAAATAAGTTACCTTGAAATTTCTCCATATCGAGGATTCATTGTTAAAAACAATCGGAAGTTTTTGTGTGGTTTCACTGTAATGATATTTCCTTCCTTGTCCACGCCACGTTCACCGATGCTTAATACACCATTTGGCTCTAATAGTCCATTAAGCCTGTCTAGTACAGCAGGGCTGCACATATTCACTTGGTCGATAAGTAGCCATGATCCTTCTCGCAAGCACTGCAATTGCAACAAAGAAATTATGTAAATTATGTATTTTCTTTAACATTCCATTAATAATACTAAAAATAATGTAACACTTACTTTAACTAGTACACTATCGACCCATTCAAACTTTCCACCAGCGTTTAAACATTTATCCTGTTCCACCAAGCTTGATAAGTTTTTCAGTTTCTCCTCGATTCCTAGCAATTCCATTTTATTGGAGGATTCGACGAAGCTACTCATCTCTGAGATTAATAGCAACGTCGCTGTGATTCTATGTAGAAACAAATCAGTTTCCGCAGACATTGTTCTTGCATCGGTGCTCTCCTCTGGAAGAAAGTTTCATATTGCTTTAGCGATAATCGAAGAAATTTTCACGAAAGACAATAATTTCTATCAACAGGATAATATAGGAAGTCGAATCAATCGGTTGAATTTACCATCTGACAAGTTACGTATATTCTCCAGGAGACCATGGTACTTTTCCAATTGTTCAATATTGTCCTTGTTAATTTTTGTCCTGAGAGCATCAATTAGTAGTTTCTCCGTGAGATCCAGCAACTCTTCCAGGTGTCGATTGTAATCCGTCTGTTGGCATAAGCGAGTATTTTTGGAATTCCTCTAGTAGTAATGTCAGGATATCGATTCTACATTGATCATATTCCCTGTGCACGTCTCATGAAATATAGGGAATTCCACTAACAACAAATGATACCAGGAGCGCGTTGCAAATCCACAGCTTTGCGGATACCCCATAAGGCATAATTAATCCATAAACCCTACAAACCTTGTAAACTGGAATATTCACCATAAATGTGTAAAAAAAAAAAAATGGTTTTTTTGATAAAATTCCAGAATAGTTTTTATCTCGACATATCTTTAACCCACGTGCCCTATATTCGTGGTAGCGTTTGACAACTTATACGAATTTTAGAAATTGGCGTCGATGGGACAGGAAATTTCATTTTAAGGGATATCAGTCAAGATTATTTTGGCGGGGATCCTAAGGACCTCGTAAATGTCACGCATGAATCAACGTGATTGATGCAGGTCCTTCAATGCGATCCTGTCGATGTGGATTGACAGGAACGACATTGGCCTTTATATTCATCCCCCATGATGGCGACGTATGGTCCGATCTACCTCACCGGAAGTCCTGCATTTCGACTGGACCCTGCTCGAACGATTGCCCAAGTTTTACTCAAGTCCAATTTCACGGCTTAAGTTGGCGCATGAGCGTTTTCCGATGTCTCCAATCGAGTCTAGCCTCCCCTCTCCCTCAAATCATAACCATTAGGATATGCCTCGATTGCCATCTTTCAAATCGCGAGCTGCTACACGTGATTTTATTCTCATTTTCCATTCTGCAATAACGTCCAGTTTCTTTGAGCGCGCAAGATGCGAGGGTGATTTATCGCGAGGATAAAAAACACGCGGTACTGCCGCCATTTTGGTACTCCGTCTGGATCCTCGTGGAGCTCGATCGCGCCACCGAAGATCCCCCTCGATCGCTTCTTGAAGTCTCTGAGAGGAACGAACCCTCAACTTTTATCTTCCGTTATTACTATCGCGAAGAACAGGCAGATTTGTGCGCGACGCTTATTATTCGATTTACGACGAGAGCCACTTGGCTGGATTTCAAAGTTTCTGTGGCTCCCGATGCCTCGAATTATGCGGAGCATCGCCTTCTTCTTCTCGTCAAGGGCCAGCAAGGACGAATCGGAGGAGAAGTGGAGACAAGTCCGTTTGCCTTAATGGCGCGCGCCGTTAAAGGGTTGTTTGCACTTTTCCAACTTGCTTGTCTTGCCGCTAGAACATTATTATTAAAACGAGGCCCTCAAAATGGAGGAATGGCGTTAGGAGCCACGTTGCACCTTACGAAGGTACATGGGATGACCGATAAATAAATTCCGGACTGCTTCGAGGGCTGGGTAGGGGTGGGGCCCTTGGAATATACACGAGTTTCATTAATAATGCTACGGCTTACTTCGCTTTAAACTCACCCTCAGATTAGGATACCATCCGTTTCTCTTAAAACGACAAATTTACCTTCTTCCAGAACTCGTAGCGAAACTTTACCCGACTCTTCTGCCCCTCCCCTTTCTACGCTCCTTTTTCCTGCTGAGTTTCCTGGAAAATTCGCGCGAACGAATACAACGAGATAATTTTATAAACTGGTTTGTCACGAGAATATAAGATGGCGGGTGTCTCTCGCGACTGATAGCGCAGGATTAAAATTCTATCGTATTTTTTCCTTCTTTTAACAGGTTTATTTATTGGGGCATTTTTATGGGCTTTCCGATTTTGGTAATGGCACATGAAGATTTTCGTTCGGTTACACACGCAGACACGTCCCAACTGCGATGGCCAATAAAAAATGAACATTCGTCCAACATGGATTTCTATGGCGAGTATCGAACCGGAAATCGATATGGGGAAGTTCTCTGGTGGAAATTTACCGAGTCCTAGAATTTCTTCCCGTTTCCTCCTTGATTCAGCCTGAAATGGTTCTACTAACAGCAATCATGATACCTCTTAATTATGGTAATTGCGCGATTGCGATATGTCAACCTACGTTATAGTTCCGAATTGCATAATTCAATACCGATAAAAAGTGGAGTATTTACAAGACACAGAAGACGACGAGTAGCAGGATAAATGTCTCCGAGGAGATTAAGGACGATGATATAAAGTCGGTACAAAATGTAGCCGGCCTACAAGAGCCTCTGCCAGAAAGCATAGTGTCCTGGAAAGCCATTACAATAGAGAATCCGTTTAGTAATCGCTTTTATCGCGTTTCAGGTCATTCGCAAGATTATACGCTCGATGAAACTCGAAAGTCACGCAAACTCATAATATTCTTTGCTCTCCCTTGGTACCATCCCCCCTTCTACCCGCTTCCTCATTAAACTTTCATTATTGTTTAAAATTGCAAATTATACTCTCCGTTAAATCAAAGTTGAAATTGATCAAATTTGAGTGCACGCGCGCGTGTACGTGCGTGTATTTCACTCATTCGTTCGTTTGTTAGTCGACGTTAACAGAGGATAGCATCCAAATGGGTTGCTGTCATTTTGAAAACGTAAAAAAGAAAATTATTGTCGCGACGTATGGAGAGAGACGTAAAAAGTATATCTCGTAAAGTGTGTCGTATAAGCGTACATAAGTGTGTATATATACTAAGATATTCTTATTTTATAATGGCACATCATTTTTAAGCCATATGTTTTATCATGCGCATATATCAAATACAGTGGCTTTACTTCAAATGTGACAGAGTTTGAGTAATGCGATTTTATGGATCTTGATGTATGTACGCGTGCACGCGTGTATGTGGGCATTGTGCGCGCGCGTGTGTATCGGTTATTTTTATTTCCGCGTCGCATCAAAGATTGCACAGCCGACACCCCCTTCCCTAATTTCATTGGTTCTTTATCAATTTTCCAGACGTTAGCGCCCTTAGCCTCGGCCGAATTTCTTTTTTCCTTCTTCGTTTCACAAAGAGGAAGAGTTTTCCATGGCCCCGGCAGTTCTCCATCAAAAATTCATTCCGGACTTTCCTCTTAGGCGAAAAATCCACCTCGGGTCCCCGAGAACCGGCGCTGTACATTTCATGCTGGATCTCCAGTTGCTTTTGGCGGGAGATAACTTTCCTCCGTTGTACAACGCGCGGGGAAAGGAAGAGGAGAGAGGCTTTAGAAAATCGACATCGCGTGGCGAATTCGGTTTCGCGAGGGGCAAGTACTGGCAGCGGTATTCGCGGGGAACATTCGGAACGCGTAGTTTCGCAAGAGCAAATGCCCGAAGTGGATTTAACAAGCGCACCTCCAGATGCGCGTATCAAGGAGCTGGTCGTTAGCGAAGACCTCGCTGCTGAATAGGGGTGGCTTTTTCCGCCAGCGGTAAATATTCGCACACTTCATAACCCTGAAAAGGTTGACCCCGGGGAGAGATCCAGTTGCGAGTGAAGCAATAAAGCCAGGGTAAACCGAGTCGACGCTCCACACAGCAGATAATTAGGAAAACAACGAACTTGTAAGAATCGTCGAAGAATTCGCAGAGACACGCGCGCGCGCGCGCGCAGCACCCTTGCCGAACGCTTTCTCGGACATTACGTGAGTTTTGTTCCGACTCGATTCCAACGGGAGACTTCTTCGAAAATCCATCCGGTTGATTCGCGGCAGATCTTTCGGGATTTGAGTTTGGGGTGGTTGGCCAGACTAGGGGTTTCCGGAAGATGAAAAGCTTCCAGCAATAGGGTAGCTGTCACGTTCGGGGAGAACCTGCTTAATGGACTCCGCGACTCCGGTTCAAGCTACTTGCTCTGCTTAGGATCAAAGAGCGAGCAGCAACAGCACGTACGCGAATTCTAGCCTCATTTTTAACCCCGGAGTCACGCTGAGTGATGAACAAAGCAGGACACTCCATGCCCTGTGCTCGACTATTATCCGATATTACGTCCACTTTCCCCCAATTTCAACCCTTCTCCTTCTCCTCCACCTAAAGAAATTTCCTCGTATTCCGAGAGACAAATTCGTAGCGAGCTTCAATTAATTCGCGGTCTCTTCCAATCGTTTCTTGCAAAAGTACTCTCGCGATAGTTAAATTCAAGGTCAGCGTGATTTTCCTCAGAAACGAGATCACTCACCCACCCGGCTTTGCGAAGTATCGGATTGTGCTGGGTTAATGGCGATTTTAGAGATTCAGAGGAATTTTATGGTTCCCTGGTAAATTGTATAATAAAATTGATGGAAATATAAAGGAAAGGAAAGTCTCGCAATGAAGGGAATAAAGTTGAGAGGTTGGCGGAGGATGGCTGTGGCGCTTGCTTCCTTTTTCAAATAGTCTCGGTGAGAAGCAAACAAGGAAGTTTATAGGCTACGGTTGTCTTTCCCAGGGTGTCCATAGTTTCCGCTGGGTTTTGAGAAGAGAAAAATTTTTGAGAAACCCGAGGAAGAAGAGCGGGGGCAATGAAAAGACGGGGGAGGTGAGTTTGTATCCTTCACTCCCATCAATCTCATTGTAGGCGAGTCCGACGATTAAATGGTCGCACGTAGTTTTGCAGTAGAAAAATCGTTTTGCGCTCGTTCAATGAGACACGGGAATTCGCCCGAGTCGTTGCAGAAGTTCGACGATGAAAAGGACGATAGTATGACGAAATGGGCGGTTCCGTAGTCTCACGCCTGTTTCTCCGGAATCGTTTGTCACTTCGTTCTCTTTTCACCCCACCCAACCTCCGAAGAGGGGAGAAAATACGACCCCTCGTATTTTCCTTCGTTTCTCCGGCAGAACATAACGATATCTTCATCAACCATCACGTTCACCACCCCTCCCTCCTTCTCCCCCAACTCTTCCGTTTATAATTTGGATAAAGTCGCAGGGAGTGCGCGGAGGAACCGGAAACAGGTGCCGGAGGTGAAGTTTAATATTCAACTCCAGACGGGCAATCTAGGGATAGTTTTACTGGAAGAATTTTTGGAAATTATTTGATTTTGAGTTACGATTCGACCGATAAGTCACCTGGCCAGGGGGTAGCTCTTGGTTGTGACTGCCAGAAAAGGAGAAAGCGATTCGATGAATCTCCCTCGCGGTGGTACTCCTATGCAAATCGCCCCGACGAAATTGATTAATTTTTCACTCGTGCAAAAACGGGGCGAGACAAATGATTTAAGATTTCTATGATAAAATGCCGTTGCCAGGAAATTCGTTCCTTTGTCAAGCTGAATTCTTTCTGGTTTCTGGAGAGAACTCTTAGGGCGAGAATCACGTTGGAACTTTCCTAGCGATTTTAGAAGGGAGAAACAGGGAAGCTCGATTATTTTCTCTCGTTCACGTTTAGCGTCTCGCATCTCGCATCTCTGGAACGAGGATTTCCCCTACAACCTACAATTTTCAATGGACCCGCGAACGGATAAAAAGTACGACGATATCCACCACAATCGACCAAATTATTTTTATCCTTAGTTCCACGACACCCTGCGAATTTTTCTCTCCTTTTTTCCTTTCGCCTAGTTGCTCGCGAGTCAATATTACCCGAGAACTTATTTTTTTATTGGAGAGGGTTCCTTGAAAAACTGCCACTTGGACTATTCGCGTCTCAATTAGCAAAAAGCTATATTGGCGAAAAGCGCCACGGTATTCGTTAAGGGATTTAGTCAAGGACAAGCGAAGCAATAAATAAGTGCAGAGAACAAGGGTCGCGCGGTAGGACCTAAATAAAACTAGCAAATAGAAACAAGTTGCTTCATTTTTCATGATTCGTTTAGTCCTAAAAAAAGCTCCGTAACGAGAGCTTTGAAAAAGTATCAAAATAAATGCAATTGCCGTCAGAAATAAACGTACTAATTTTCGGTCAGAATCGCCAGTACACCTCTCTTTTACCGTTACCACGGCGGCGAGCTTTTCGAGTCTCTCCGTCTTTCCCAATAATGACCGAGAAGGAGGAACCCGCTGGAGAAATTCAATGATAAGACCTTTGGTTTCTCATGGCTCGCGCACATGCACGCACACAAATATGACGTCATTCTTACCAAAGAGTAAAACAATTATTCACGGTCGAGCGGTATCCGGGGGATGACTGTCCTGTTTATCTTCGGGGTTCACGCGCAAAAAATGCAAAAGATGCAAAAGCTCGCGGCGAATATCCCGAGGGCCATTCCAAAAGGGAATTCCCTGAGCAGGTTAAACGCTTCTGAAAGAACGCGTACTCTGACCAATTCCGTGCTATCTTCTTGGGATCCATAACCCAGGTCTCTCCATGACCAGAGTGTGTGACCAGGAACCACGAGATTTATCGGAAGATCTACATAGCCTACCGGAGGAAGCTTGGGATCTAATGAATCTTTCGGGCAAACCAACCAGTCGAGAGAAAACGCTAGAAAAAATTGCCAGAGAATTATGGTTGACCAATTTCCAAAAGACATTAAAGCGTCTGTCCGTAGTATCCCCGATTCTGCTTCGGTTCTGTTTTCTTTTCTGTATTTTTGTTCTTCTTCCCTTATTAGGGTGGAGAAGGAGCGGTGGTTATTTTATCATTATTCGACGAGACATCCTAATTGCGTTTCTTCCGTTGGAAGTTAGGCTAGTTAGGGTCCGGGAAGAAAAGTGGCGCGGCTCAAGGGTGGGATCGCGATAAGAAACGACACATTCTTCATTGAGCGAGCAACCGTTGAAAGTTTGACGTTCTTTCACACCTCTCCCCTTCTTTAGCGATGCTTTTGAGAAAGTTTCACGGCTTCTGCTGGCCGCCGCTTGAGTAATGGAGTTGCCGATGGAACGTTCCGCTTCAGCCCTACGTTGTTCCTGAGACTAAGAAAACAGCCGCCCTTTCCCCTCTCCCTGTGCTCCCGACGTATTTTCCGGAAGCCGCATACTTTTACTGGAAAATCCTCCTTGTGTCGCGTCGTGTCGCGATGCACGACGACGACCTACGATGAGATCCACCCGCGGTAGAAACAGGGGAAAACACCTAGACGCCGAGTTAAACCTCACGGCTTTTTACAATCTCGATCTTTTGATCTTGATCTTTTATTTATCGATCCACGACCTTAAAAACTTTTTCCCTCTCTATTTCTGCGTTTGCACTCTCCTCCGGAAGTAGATGCCTTAGCTTTGAAATCCGGTGGTTGTTTCTGCCTCGTAATTTACGAGATTTCAGACGGAAATGAACGCACGCGTGGAACCGACGCGACGCCATTTAGGGGTGGGAAAGGCTAACGCAGTTGGTCAGTTTTAGAAATTATTTCGAAATTTTGAGGAAGGTGCTAAGAGCACTTCCGTCACAGAAAGAAACAGGAGAAGAGCAGGAGAGGAGAGAAAGAAAAAAAGATAAAAAAATGAAGGGAGGGGATCCCATTCACTAACGGAGCCTCCAGAAGGAGCGTGGAATTTTCAGGAAGGGCAAGCATTACATGTCGTAGCACGGGCGTCGACGCAAAAAGGGTAGGGGAGAGGAAAAGGGAGAGAGAGAGAGAGAGAGAGAGAGAGGTTAGGGGAAAAGGTAGATAGACGAGATGTCCCATTCCACAGAATTTGCGGACTTTGGTCGGGGATAGAGGGAATTTTCTCTCGATTTGCTCGTAGTCGGTTTCGAGCGGGCCTTCGGGGACTTGGACGGAGAGAAAAGAGAGGAAAAAGAGAGACTGCAGTGGCCCTGAATAGAAGCCTGGCGCTTCTTCGCGAGCGAGCGAGCAGCTCGACAGCCAAAGAAGCAAGCAAGCAAGCAAGCGCCTCCGTGTACCATCCAGGAGAAAAGTCTGACGCGCACTCGCGCACGTCCCGTTCCTGTAGGAAAGCATCGCGCACCGGCGGCGAGTCTCTTCCTTCTGGTCCTCTCCCCTTCGTACTCCAGCCACGTCACGATTCAAGTACCGCCGATGTTTAACAATTCTATCTACTCTACGTGACTCTGCCTCCTTGTTTTTTCATTTTCAGCAGGGAGAAAACTGGCAACCCCGAACAGCCCCTGTTTCCCCTCATTTTCACCGGAATCCCAGCAGAAACCCGCTGAACCCTTTAACCCCTCTCGTCGACCAGATTCGGGATTCCTCGAGGAAACGAGGATTCCTCGTTTAGTGTAACGCGATTAATCCGCTAAAACAGCCGCTTCTTAGCTCTGGAGGCAATCGCCTGTTGCTAGGAGATTTCCTTCAAGATAAATGCCGGTATCTTCCCCTTAAGTGGCCCTTTAGCTTCCTCCTTGATTTCCAACATTATTTTCCTTCATTTCCTTCGCGACATTTACAAGCTCGGACAATGCGGGATTTCCACGAGGAGAAAGATAGCTCGATAGCCTCTGCTATTATTACTATTTTTCATTGCTAGTTTTCTTTGGATAGACAGAAGCTTTCGAAATGGCTCTTCCCCTCTCACCCTTCCCTCCGTCCTCTCATTCTATCGGTATCTCTTCATTGCTCGTAAAATTGGAATCTAACGATAAGCATATTTGCGGAGAATTTCGATAAATAATATTTTAAGGGAATATTCGTTGCGGGAGAAGCAACCTGAACTTATTTAATCTGTTTGGGCGTTCCACTTCTTGCTTCGAGAAGTTTTTGGCTGATAGACCGTTTCTATTACTACTACTACTATTGCCGCTACTGCTGTTTCTACCACTACCTCTACCTACTTTAATGTCAGTAGGGTAGGTCTGAGTTAAGACACGTAGCAACGACATTCTATATTAATCTTATAGATGCAAATAGGACAATATTGAAAAAATATTTGCAGCTACAAATAGCCACAGTTGCAGCCTGAGAGTTTTTATAAATTTTTTCGTAGAACTCTCTCACATACGTTTCGCTATACTTGGTTTATATTTCGACGATCTTCGATCCTTTTGAGAAATTTATTCGTCCGACCTTAGTTAAATGAAAAAAGAATGTGCAATTCTTACGCGGGATTATTTCTCTCACCTCCTTCTTTTTCTTTCTTCAATACTCATCAAGGTTGCAGATCAGACTCCCGAGGACCGAGGAACTTACAAAGAAGTACATACACGCATGGCGTTATTTCGATATACTTATTCATAAATAAGAACACCCTTGCTATTTATCATGGGTTTATCGCAAATGAGCTCTTTCATAAATGGTATAACTTCGCCATTCATAAGACAACCCCCATCCCCTTCCTCAGCTAATGCCTTTTATTTCTTCCAAGGACACGAGTTCGCCATTTTCTTTTTTATTTCCCTTAAGACCTACGCCCTATGTCTGGTTTAAGAGTTCGCACCCTCACCCCTTCCCCATTCGCCCCTCACCTCTTTGGAAAGCTTTCACGGTCAAGCATGCATTAGTGGTTATAGTAGCAATAATAGAAGGGGACAGGTAATACTTTGGAAATAAATTTTTTAGCGATTTAATGACGGAAGGGGATGAAAAAAATGGTGTCCGCTGTACAATAGCATACGATGTCAACGACTGATATCCCAATCGATGCTGCTCCAGGTGTTCCGTTCCCGTTCCCCTTCCATCGAAAAACAATGAATCTCATATTCTCGGAGGAACAACTCCATGTAGCACCACCACCCACTATGTACAAGGTGTGTCTCGAGGACGATGAAAAAAGCCTCTCGCTAGATGGAGATGAATACTCGACGAAGGAAATCGCGCACGGGAAATCCACATAAATTTCATTTTATCACCATATGACGCGCTTCTTTTACATCCACGCGTCCTCCACCTCCCTTATCCCCGCTCCGCCATCGACCTCCGATTCTTATTTTCAACATGTCATCGCGTGGAAAACATTTTTCCGCGAATTCGCGACGGAGCGGAAACATCATAAAAATCAAGCTACAATGGTCGGGCTAAAAAAGACTCGTAAAATTTTCCTTTCCTACCATGATTCTTGATAAAAGATAATTCCCTCCTGTACAATATCGCGCTTAAAGTAAAATACCGCTTTCAATATGGAGGACGCTCGTCGACGGTTTGGTTTTAATTTACGCTCACGCGTGTGTCTGTGCACGAGAGCGGAGGGAGAGAGAATAAGTTCACTTTCAGTGCAGAGTCTCGGGGTTTCTCGTGAAAAACGAATGAGAAATTAGGGGGTTGCGATTCTAAACAATTTTCTGGAATTTTTATCGGCGAGGGTTGGAAGGATTCCATTGGCTCGTTCTTCACTTCTCTCATCCTGTTTTCATGACGTTTCAGCTCCTAGGTATCGTGGCAGTACATTGCAACGCGATTACAACAGCAACAAACAGGGTGGCGAATCCTTACGGTTTATCCACTTTGAAAATACACGCGATAAATTTCACTTTGGAAGTTATTGCCGCACTGCTCCTAAATGAAGGAGGAGCTCGTCGCCGCGGCATCTCGCGTATCAGTTTACCATCGCGCGCAAATGCATCCGAAACGCCGCGGAAAAATGAGAACGCGCTTTTCCCTCATCGACCTCGAGTAATGTCTCGTCTAATATATGATACCCGTGTACATTAGTATGATTGGAATTCGATTTGTAACATTAACACATCTAGAATGTGCTTCGCAATTATCAAGTACTCGTACAAATGATTTCAACGCGATGAAATTTTATTAACTATTATCATTATTATAGAATCTTATATATAAATTGTAAAATTTAAATAAAGATCTGCATTAGACAAACTTATGATTAACGCATTCTAGAATTATTGGTTTTTACCGCTATCCGAGTTTTCCACGTAGACCCAATCAAAATCAAAAGAGTTCACCGAGACTTTTTGCCTGGATTCGATGTATGCATACGAGTATGCGTATATATGTGACCAGTGTACGTGTCCTCAACAAGAATATTCCCACTTAGTATGCGGTGCATTTCTGTGAAACGCGAAACGATGCCATGTACTCTGATTACATTGCTGCGATGAATAAAATTTTCTGGAATAAACACCATCTTATTTTGGTCGATTCACCGACACAGCCTATAAATCATTTCCATTCGGTGAACACGTCTTCCCTAAGAATCTTATGGTCCTGCGAGGAGTGGAAGCAGTTTTTTCTGTGGGAAGTATCGCTTAATCGTACTGATACGCTTTTGCGGAATGAGCTTTCTCTGAAGATAAGAAGCTTTTTATCTCTTTATTTTTCCTTCTACTTTATGTCACTGTTTTTTTAGAACCATATTGACAGACACGTCAGTTTCTGGAAAACGACGAAAATCAGAGAACATCCACTCGTGTATTGGTTTATGCTTAATTTTTGATGGCTCTTGTGGTTGATTTTAATGTTTGCGCGTAACACAATGATAGATGTGAATGGACAAGAGTTTGATGAATCAAACAAGTCGGTTTTGAAATTATTTAGTATCCGGGTCAACCATGATGGCCAATGTAATTTTTCCCTAACGGTATTTGCTGCGGATGATGAATGACACGGCACACGATATAACGCGAAACGTTACGGTTTTATTCCCTTCGAACCATTTTCCACCGTTAGCCCATCAACGTGCAGAAGAATAAGAGAGACAGAGAGAGAGAGAGAGAGATTCTTGCAAATATTTATTATACATGTATTATAACGGTAATAGCGCGGTTAAAGTCTACCACTTATTTTTCACTTTTTTACAAAGTTATAGATTCCTCCGGTAGTATTGCGTGGAGAGAGAAACGGAAATTGAAATCTTGTGGCAAAATGTCATTTCCGCCAAAAGTTTGAGTCTGAAGGGGATAAGATCAAGATGAATAGTTATGAGTAGACTCTCCGATTACACGTAAATATATAAATTTTATTAAATATAATGTATTTTCCAATAATTATCATTTTGTGCTAAATGTTATTATATTATATTATAACGAAGCTTTTTGTTCTAATTTCATCAAAATCGGACGTTCCGTTCAAAAGTTACAGGGCATCATTTTTCGTTCCTGATTCCTCATGATCGAAATATCGAAAATAGGTGTGTACTTTAAAACTACATATAAAAATGCTATTATAACTAAATCTGAAGAGGCAAGAATCATGTATGAGTATGAGCGCGTGTACGTGTGAGTGAAGAAGGAAAACTTGTGAAAGATGAAACTCTCTAGTAGGTTTAATCAAAGATAAACCATAAGTAGATAGGAAGGTAGGTAGATAACTGAAGAGAAAAAAAAAAGAGAGAAAGAGAGAGAGAGAGACCTGAAATAAAATAGAGAACTTTACAAATGCTAATATATTTTACTGTTCTTCTATAAATAAAAAAGTAGCTAAGAAAATGAAAAGCGGATTTACTTAGTTTGATGTTGAAACTCTTATTCGAACACGAGTCTCACCCTCTCCGATTGATTTGATCTTTAAATCCCACGTAGAGTAGAGCTACCGTGATTTTCTTTCCCTTCCTCTCTCCTCCAACCCCTTCTTTTTTAATATCTGAAAGCTAAAAACCACTTTGCTATTGATACCTGGGCGATGGTTTATTGCACTTGAACCTTAGGTAAATTAAAAAGTACAGCGGGAGAGGGAAGAGAAGGAACAGGCAGAAGAGGTATTTCGCTGGAATTCGAATCACCGAAGAAAGTGGATTGCTGGCCAGCAACGTTCCAACGTAACTTCATCCGTTACTCCCTTAGCTCGGGGAGGGGCATTAAAAATTTTTCACGCAAACAGGAAGAAATCAAGAACGCAATTCATCCCTGCTCTTCCTGCTTGGAAGCGGGCCAGTTTCTAGGGAATGGGTGGAGTTGGTAGGATCCGAGTGTATCCAGTCTAGTCCGATGACGTTACTATCAAACTGAAACGCGATACTCTGACGTGAAGAAAAAAAAAACGGACAACTAACTAAAGAGAGGAATGAAGAGAGAGAGAGAGAGAGAGAGGCAGAGAAAATAACGACAAGAAAGAAGATATATCGATGAACTTAGGCATGATCGAAGTAGAAAGGATTAGAGAAAAAATAATATGAGTAGCAAAGAGGATGAAGCATGTGTGGAGAGGTGAAAAGGTACGCGGATAAAGCAGTATAAAAGGGAAGGGGAGAAGATAGAAAAAAGAAGAACGAAGATGGATCGGAAAGATTGATGAGGCAAGACGAGACTAACATTATCGAAGAGAAGATCAGCCAGGATAGACGTAGTGAAGGCAAATAAGAGAACGACACAGTCTCCTCGGCTAAGACTCCGAGAGAAGGAAGTAGGAAAAGTCAGTTTTCGCCAAGTTTCGGAAAATACGCGCATTCCTTTCTTATTCCATGCCAGAACCAATTACTACTCGATAATACTATCAAAGAAAGAAAGCGAGAGAAGGAAAGAAGAAAAGCAACAAATATGGGAAAAATGGCCGAAGGGATGAACATGGAACGACACGGGGAGATTAGAAAAAGCGGGGGAAGGATTAAGAGGAGTAAACTACGTTCAATGTACTCGTGGAATATGTCTCGTTGACTTGGAAACACCTAGAGAATTCAGACACTCCATGAAATGATAAATAAGGGAAGAGGCGTTCACCGCGAGAGATCCCGTAAACCAGAAATACGAGAAGACAAATTCTAAGCATATTTTACGAGACTTGCGTAACCTCGTTACTCGTAACACCGAAATAGGATAAATTAGAGATTTCACTAATCGGCTTATTTTGATTTTATAAAACGACACTCCCAAAATTCCCAATGAACCAATGGCACTCTTTTTTCAAGTTGAAAGTTCAGCTTGAAAACCGTGGCGGGAAGATCTAACGATTAGCATCACCGAGGGAGAAAATGACAGGGTGAATCGAGTAAAAATATCGGGTGTTATAGAGTAGCTAATTTCTTAAAGAGTGAGAGATGGAAGGGCGGGGCAAAGTATTGAAGAAATTGGTTTGCGATTTAATGGGATCTTAAACTTTCCAAAGAGACAAATCCACGAATCGCTTATTTTCACAATCACCCTATTAAACTAATTTCGCTGATTCGACATCCTCGAGGTTTTTGAAGAAACAAAAAAGCATTGGTTCTTTTTTACCTTGGACAGTTAGATTAATGCAAATATTAAGACTAGGAAGAAGGCAATTAATGAACGAGCAAGTGACTTGCAGCAATTGAAAATAATGGAAGTTCGCATTGCTACGGGATACAAGCGGAGGGTAAAAAGTCTAAAAGAATAAGAAGAAGAAGAAGAGTAAGAGAGAAAAACCACTCTAGCTCCAGAGTATAGGGAGTACGTACTAATACCTTAGCTCAACCATCGCATCAAAATGGAATTTGAGAATTCTCTCTTTCAGCGCACAATCACAGTTTCGGCGAAGCGATCTGAGATGGGATTTTTTTGACTTTTCTGTCATTTTAAAAATTACGTGGAAATTTAATGAGCGCACAGTCACAAGTGGAAGAGCAAAGTGCTTTCGTCCTAAGAAGACAGATGAAGTTGAAGTGCGAGTAAAATAAGGAAAAAGGGAGAACGTGGGAGAGGAGGAATAGAAAGAAGAGAGCGTATGAATGATATTGAGAAAGAGAGAGAGCATTGATGGAGGTGGGAGAGAGTAGGAAGAGAGGCTGCGTGGACGAGATGCTGGACCATGAAAAGAGAGGAGAGGGGGTTAGTTGAGGGAGGGAAGTAGGTAGGTAGGTAGGTAGGTAGATAGGTAGGTAGGTAGGTAGGTAGGTAGGCAGCCAGGAAGGCAGGCAGGCAGGCAGGAACGCAGGCAGGAACGCAGGCACGCAGGCAGGAACGCAGGCACGCAGGCAGGCAGGCAGGCAGGCAGGAGGGAGGAAACGGGTTCGAATCAGGGGTTGCTTTCGGAGGAGCATGCAGTGCTCTCTCGTCTCGCGAACCGAGAGAACGAGAGACCAGACGGCGGTGCGCGGTTCTCCGAGTCTCTCGAGTCTCGCGATATCTAAACAACTGAAGCGTCGCGACATCCCCACCGAGCATTTGCCGTCGCACCACCTCTAACACCAAACAACCTCTCCCCCACAAATCGTCAATTGCCAGTATCCTCCCCTTCTCCCTCCGATCCTTTCTGTCCCTGGTATTTCCCGATTTCGTGCTTCCCGCCAACGAGTGTTCGCACCCAATTTAGCGGCCACCCCCTCAAATTGCGAAACTCCTGCCGGTGGCAGCTCTTCATGCGTCTCCCCCATACAACCCCCTTGACCTGTCCGGAGCCTACCCATGGGGATGGCATTACGCTCGCTTATCAACGCGTCCGGATTTAAGTCCAGGTGGAAGCGAGCGCAACAACCCTAACCCCCTTCGCTACTCGCTAGCAAATTCTTCTTGAGGTACTTGCAGCAATTGCCCTAATATCGCTTCCTGATCCGGTTAGATTTACTCTCAAGTGTGTACGAGTTTTTGTAATTAAATTTCTTAATGTGCCTGTGTGTGCATGATGATATTTGTTTTCGAATATTATTAGTGGAGAATTTTTGGATTTTTGAAGAAAGTGCAAAATTTTTGAAATACGAGAAAGAACTGGGCTGGTTGAATTACGTTTTTCAAAGAAACACCCTCGAGTAAATTTTGAGTTCTTGCAGCAAAATGACCGGAAATCATCCGGTACAAGGAATTTTTTTTCTTTTTAGAAAGAAAACTCCCATTTATCTAGAAGAATTGGCTGTCCCCGTTCGATTATCCAAGTGACAGCTCTGGCTGACGTGACACAGACACATATTCTGGAATCAGCTTGAGAAAACGAACACTCTCCTTGACGAAAAATCTTTATGAAGTTTCATTCCTAATTAACGATACGACAACTCCCCGAAGTAACTTTGCATCGACTCGCAAAGCTGACAAAATGGGAAATTCCAAAGTTCCACATTATCAAGGATAATTAATTTTGACATTAGCATCGAATGTGTTTATACCCCATTTGCTATAATCTGAAAATTACTCAATTTCGAAAATTTAAGATCCAAGATTATTCTCGGAAAATGGACTTTACCATTTTGGCAATTCAATGAAATATTGATGATTCTACCTCCCCCCGCCCCTTGATCCCTCTCTGAATCTCTATCCAACAATAAATAATTTGAAGATAAAAGTGAGCATCGCGCGGTATTTATTAAAACCTCCATCACGGAAAGTATCCAGTAAATAACTGTAGGGGTGGTAGAATTTACGAGTGAAAATTTATGGGACGCTATGGCACCATACGAGAAGTTGATTAATAAATGGTCAGGAAGTGATTGATATAAAAGGCTAATAGAATTATAAAGCTGATACGTGTGTAGTTTATAGATAGAGAGAGAGAGAGAGCGAGAAAGAGAGAATGGTATTTCTCTAAATGTTCCTATCGTTTGTCTTCCACCTCTCCACCCCCCCTACACACACGTACACACACGTGTGCACATTCATTTATACAGATTTACTGGTCGATTCTGATTGAAGATCGCCGGACGCGCGGTCAGTGATCGACTTTGCTACGTAAATTTTTATTTTCCAACAGCGGGAAAAATTGTTATCGTGTTCGCGAGTGCGAAATGGTTTCGCATCGTTTAACCTGCGAGAGTGAGAGTTAACGAAGGTTCGTGTAGGTCAGTGAAGCGGCACAGGACGATAATTACAAAATGAGGGGTGCTCGATTAGCCGAAATTGGAAGATTTTTCCGTGTTTGCGTACTACTATCGGTTTCGCTCACGAGGACTCGTGGACGTTAACCAAAAAGAAAAAAGAATTGGATCTGGTTGATTTCCGACGGGGCGTCAACCCCGTCTGCCAGCCACGCTCTACCTTCAACTAAAAACAACCCCCTTCCGCACCCTCTTCTCCTGAAAAAAAATCATGCCACTTCCCATGTGTGTGAAAATCTGTTTTTTTTTTGTGCATATTCTCAATTTCCATTTTCACTATGATATCTTCTACAATGTCGAATCATTCATTTCTTGGTAAAAAAAACTTGTTCTTCGGATTCTTAAACCATATGTGACTGAAGGCTCTCGGTTTTACATTTAGGGGGATAATCGGATGTGGCCGGACGTATATGCAGATTAGATTCCCGTCAAAGTGTGAGTTAAATAGTGACAGAAGAGAGAGGGAGAGGGACACTTTTGCATAATTAACGTGATCTATTGTTGAGAAAACTATGCTAATATCCACTTGTAATACAATAGAATTATTACGTTTTGATAACATAGCTTTATCTTTCGATGTGCTTTACGGGCCAATGGCATAGTCATCCTAGACCCGATGTTTTATGACCGTCTCCCATTGTCCTTCCGGTTATAGAACTCTGACCTCTTGCCTGCCTTTCACGAGTTTTAACTACTTCCACAGGAAAAAAAGTGAACGGAATAAAAAATCCCTTGGTATTTTTGGTTAGCGTGAAAAAATTTCATAGAAGAATTTCATCGGTTCAAGATAGAAGGAGGAAAGATGGCGAGAGGTGGGGGATTTTCATCCAGAGTTGTGCGTAAACTTCCGAGTTTGACTTCGACGGCAGCTTTGTCATCCCGGGAGAAAGTCGCGCGCGCGTCTATTTGTTCACGCGTGCCAGTTTGCGGTTTGCAGTTGGCGAAAATGCTAACCGCCCCGGTTTGGTTTAGGGGTTGATCGAATTATGTCGCACGGTGCCTCCTTATTGGAGACGAGTGATGTAAGCGAAATTATCAATTCAAATCCCGCCAGGTTTGCTTAGCGGGTAACGAGACCTCGAAGGAGTAGTCGAAATTTCCAATCTCATCCCCCACCCCGGCAAAACGAAGGAAAGTCGGGAGATGTTCGCAAACACGTTTCCTCGATTCTCCTATCGGATGAATACTCTTTCTCTTCGAATTCCAAAAGAAAAGTGTAGAAGGGGAGTGGGGAGTGGGGGTGAAATTACCGCAAGTCTTTCGGAAAGCTTTGTGAGCGAGAAACAGTGAAGCTTTTCATTTTCCTGGGGTGGAACCTGCAGCTATACGGTTGGAAGAGGCAGGCGGGAATTCTGCGAGTTGCTCCTTGTCTCTATTTAATTTACCGGACGCTTTTACTTTGTGGCTGCGCGGAGCATTTGCTATCGGAATCTTCCGATACCTGGGCGGCTCGAGCTTTTCCCGAGCAGACGCTCCGAAGAAACGAAATTGCAAATTACCCTCTGGGCTTTCTTGTCCCACAACCAGAGTACATACCGGATAGCAGGAAAAGAAACTCTCCTTCAACCTCAATGAAAATTAATAAGCAATCCTAGTGAAATATTCGAAGTGTCATAAACTTCTTTAATCTCTCTCTCTCTCTCTCTCTCTCTTGCTTAACTTTCGTGATGTTCCGTATATGAAAATGTGGAAAACAACGTTGTTTGTCGAGTGATAGTCTAGTTTGTTGCGAATCGAGTTTCCCATCGGGGAGCTTTCACTCGACGCAACTCCGGCGACCTGTGGGCAAAGTTTTATCAAGTGGATGTGTCCTCGTCAGATTTTAAGCGGCGCGTCTGAGCTTCGTAGAAATTTCATTGTGTTTCTCGTTCCCCCTGGAATTCCCGCTGCCACTTGGAGCAACTTTGCCCGCGGATTTAGTGTCTCCTGGAGAACGGTTGCTCCAATTCAATAACCAACCCCCATTTCATTCGTTATTCATCGACGTCATCGTCGTCATCATCAGTCAGTCATCATTTTTATCCACTCGTAAAACTATGGATATTGCAGTAGATAAAAGGACTCTTGACTTTTGGACGATGCTGACAAGTCGTCGAATAAACAACGAGTCGATTTGTTTAACTTGAAGCAAACTCAAATCATTATTCTCTTCGCGAGTAAATAATAAATGTGCACTTATATATTTTTATATAGGTACAGGAAATACGAATGAAAATTTCATTATTTAGCCTGATGAATTTCGAACGTCTACCTGCTAATGAAAAGTTGAAGTGGGAGAGAGTAGCTGAAATGAATTAAACTGGTAATAGCTAGTGGTAAAATCAATGATGCGTTAGACGGACAGGCAGTAGATCAATTGGATATAAATCTTAGGTACGCAAATTCAACGATCTCGTTCAATCAACGATAGTAGCGGTAATATCAGAATCAATATTTGTTTAGTATCAGTTGCAGTAGTATTATTATTGGAAAGCTTCTTTTTTTCATAAATAAATGAGATATGGTAAAAATGAACGCGCCAACGTGAGAACTACAGTGAAAATTAATCTTGCTGCAAGGAATTTTCAAATCGATGGATCCGACAGCTAAATCGGAAGTTACAGGGACGTGTAAAAAAGTTTCGGGGCGGAGGACTCTTTAGTTAACTTTAGGAGTAGCAGCAGCAGCAGCAGCAGCAGTAGCAACAGCAGAAAAGCTTTAAGAAATTTTTTAATATCGATGCAAGTTTCTTAGGAATACAAGTAAATCACACTGTAAGAAAGGGTTCGGTTAAAATTTTCCCCAAGTTTCTTGTTAAAGAGTCTAATGGCAACAAAAACTGAGTCTAGTTGAAAACTTTTGCGGGTCACTGTACATCGAGCGCAAAACGAAATTTGATACGTGAATAAAAATTTGATACAGCATGCCAGCGGTATACGCATCCGTTCATCTCGTCTCCCTCTTTTCCTATTTCCATTCTCTCTCTCTCTCTCTCTCTGTCACTCTCTCCTCAACCTACCTACTTCCCTATCTCTCTATCTATCTTCTATGTTTGTATCGGTACATTTGAATAACAAATTTTATTTTTTATGGCAACCAAACATACATTTGCATCTTTTCACATCTCCATGTATACACATGCACATGCACGCACGTTTATAATAATCTTATGATACTTGTACGCTCCATTATGGATATACAGGATGTTGTATCGCTTATACGCGCCCTTTTAACCCCTTGTAATTAATAATTGTTTGCTAAAGTGAATAACAAGAGAGTTATTAGGAATGAGAGATTTGACGGAAGTAAGAGCGAGGGGCCTAGACTCTCTCTTTTTTCCCAAAATTGTCTTCATTACCCCCAATAAAGTATACCCACTGATATAAAACGAGATGATGAATAAACAATGAAAAGTGTTTACTAAACAAATTTGGATAATTACCAAGCAATCTTGACTGATTAATAACTGTGGCTGAAAATATGGAAAATGAGAGACAATGGAATTTATTATTTGGATTAAATTACTTTTAATTGAAGTGTTTTGGGTCAGTGGCTGCCAGCCAAGCATGGAATGTCATTAATAAACGACCGCCAGCTCTAGAATTTAATATGTACTGTATGCAAGGGCTGCTGCTCGATGGTGGGAGATAGGCTTGCAAGGGATTACTCGAAAATTATTGGATTTTTCCAATTAACCCACACTGTCACATTTCAATGCGTCTCATTGAGATTTTTTTATCCACTAGCAAATTTCCTTATCCACCTACTACCCTACTAACTTTTCAGTGGCCTATTTTTAGACTTATACTCGTCTACCTTCTGGAGGCCTGAAGCTTCTTACTTAGAATTTTCTCCTAAGCTATCCAAGCGTCCAAGTTTCTTGCCCTTGTCCCTTGCTTAGATTCTTTTGTCGTTTCGTTTTTCCTCTTTTCTTACTCCCAATAAGTTCTGCTTAAGCTCGACAATCAAAAACTTTTATCAATAAGATGCACTCGCTCAATACGCGATTCGGGGACTGATGCAAGAGCAGGGTAGAACAATGATGGATGAACGATAGGTGGAGAATTCATTAACAGAGATACGGAGGAGGAACAACGACAATCTATGAAAGTGGTAAAGACTTTCTTCCTGAATTTTCCATCAGGAAATTTCCTTATCGCTAGACTTCTCGCCAAAAAACACGTTGAAATTTCACGCAAATTAAACTCTCGTAACCTTGGACATGGGGTAGAGGAAAAGAAGGACTCTAGAAAAAGGGAGAAGAAAAAAAAAACGGAAGGAGAGAAACGCCACCAGCTTTCTGGTGGCAATTTCAAAGGACGTCATACCCGCCGAAATCTCCTTCGTGTTTAATCCCATTTCTGAACTAATCTTATTTTCTCAGGGCTCGCGTTCTTCAAAACTCTAACAATGCGCGATGGCATTGGAAAATATTAACCGAGACATCTTTCTCGCGTCAAATAATAAATAAGCCATTAAATCGTGCGCCTTTACTCAGAGGCGACCGCCGGAAACATTTAACTCTCCCTACCCTTCTTCCACCCCCCTCTGAAAGAGATCTCTACTTGATAAATAATATTAGTCTACCTCCCAGCAGAGAAATAATTGATTTAATTACGTAAAGAAAGGAAGATTGATACCAGGAAAAAAGGGTATGTAGTTAGGAGGGATCTCGGCAAAAAGCGGAAATTGAAATTCCGGAAGTGACGAAGCTAGTGGAAGAGTTAAAAGGACCAAAGGGGTCGAGTAACTTCGTTTTCCAGTTAAACTTCGCAGGATTTCTCTGTTCCTCGCTGGCAAAACACGTTTGTTTTCAGCCTAAAGCAACCTGCCATGACAGCCAGTGGTTCAGTCAAGTAAAATTTTCTTTTTCTGTAAACAGTTCGGTCGCAATCACGAGAATACATTTATGGCGTCCCATTATTAGAAGGAAGTAGAGTCCATTGTGAATGCCAGTGAAACCTGCGGGGTTTTGAATAAACCTGAAAAGCATGACGGGGTAGGATAGGGTAATAAGATTGGCGGGGTTCTCGCGTCACAAAGTTTCTTCGAGGAAAATGAAAATTTTCCCAACGTCCCGTGCTGCCGCGGATAAGAAATGGGATTCGCGGGCTCAATAGACTCCTCTGGAATTCGCGATTGCCTTTCTCTCCCCCTCCCCCGACTTTTAAGCGAAAGCACATTCCCACGCTGAATTAAAATGACGGAAACCCACAAGAGAGAATTCGATTATTCCTCGTAAAGTCATAATCCCCTAATACTATATACGGAAAAAAGTATTTTTCGCGGAAACATTCGATTTATCTATGTCCTCGGCTTCTCCGTTCTCTCTCTCTCTCTCTCTCTCTCTCTCTCTCTCTCCATCCTTAGACTCCTAGGATGAATTTTGTTCGTTTTTACGGTGACACAAATGAGAGACGAACGAGAGTAAACCGATTGGCAAAATCTGGTTTTCGAATGAAAAAGCCTTCGTTTGGCGAGTGATAAAACATGGCGGAACAACACACCCACTAGAAGAGCGTTTACACGTTATCCACTCGAGCCAGTCGATTCGTATGGATAAACCTCTCAGTGAAGTAATACAAACCATGATTTATAGTTTAGACGATAAAACGTACCGAGTCGTAAATAAAGCCGGGAATCTGTCAATTTTACTTTGTCCCTTCATTATTTAATATTATCTTCCGAGCGAGTGTGGTGTGTCCATGTGAAACTAAATAATACTTTTCACCCCAATTCCCCTAGACAACCCTGCCAAACAATTTTGCCGTGTCTACGTTGAAAATAAATAATTGAATGTTCGAGGATTGCTTAATCGCGGAATCGCGTTTTTATATTCGCGATGGAAAATTTTTCTAGTTTTCAAAGAATCTTTTTACTTTATATGGCGTAAATTTATAATGGAAAAAATTGCAAGGGTCCAAGCGTCAAGGGGTGTATTTACTGTTATTTATGAGTGTCTTGTAAATTTGTTCGCTCGAGGAGAAATTGAAAATTCTACAGGACTAGTTGCTATTCCTGGCTTTATTAGACTCGTGACCAGTATAATGGACGAGGATAACACGTGGCTGGGTTCGGATAGCAAACAGCTGTTAATTATCAAGCGTTCCAGAGAGGAATCTACCCCTACGAAGGATGCAGGTGAGAAAGTGGACCAATCGTCCCACTGAATAACAAATTTCGTTGTAAATGCATTATGGACATGATAGAAGTACTAGAAAAATGTGGATTAAATAGTTATTTGCAAATGTATTAATCGGACACTGTGTTGAGAGTCCACTGGTACTCTATACGCGTGTCTCAGTGGTTTGCCAAACAATGGTTGTTCATGGAATAAGTTTCTTGCACAAGGAGAGTTTCCAGAGCCTATTAATTATTACTATCGGTAATCGGTCAAGAAGTTGGTCCATAGATATAGAGGCAGCAGGAAATAGCGCCATTCGATATAATAGTCATGAAGTTAGCTAATATGAATCAGCATTCGAGGCTGAAATATCTCTGAGAACGGGGAGAGATTCAGCAGACAAACCCTGTGTGACTCGGATGTTCATCTTAAAGCTCCCCGAAGCGAGTGACTTTTATCCTCCGTCCCTCTCCAGTGCAAAGGTACGCGGTAAAAACAGGGGAAGCAAGAAAACGAAAGAAAAAAGAAGAAAGTCGAAAAAAGGGAATATGAAAAAAGACGAAAGTATTCGTAGAATTTCGCGGGAGAGTAAAAATTCTTTTACTTCGTTAGAGATAAAGAAAGAGTAAGGTAGGGGTGGGTGAGTAGGGGGTTGGAAAGAGTTCTTTGTTCTCCATTGAAGGTCTCAATGTGACCTAAGTGGCTGGTTTTTATGACACATTTCCTGACGTTGGCGCGGGAACATCGCGTATTCCCTTTTGTACGAAGCTAAACGCAGTGGCTAGCGGGGCACTTGAAAAATTTAACATTCGCGCAACGGGGAATTTAAGCGAGCCAGCTGCCTTGGGAAAATAAACTGACGCAACGTCCAATAAAACGTTCAGTATCGCATTCGCAGGGCCCACATAGCCACCCGCCACCCGCCACCCGCCACCCGCCATCCGCGCTACCAGCCGCATACTCTCACAGATGCGCGCACACACCCATCCACCCACGCACAGTAGAGTACATGAATCAGGCCGTGAATTTTTCAATGCTCAGTCACTTTAGTTACGAGCAGCGAACACCAAAAGTGACTTTTAAGCCTGGTACACGCCGCCATATTGCCGGACGTAACTTGGCTCCTCTGTCGGGGAAAGTGCAATTAGGCGAGTTATCTTCGCTTTCCATACAATTACACCCAGTGGATGGACTCGCATCGGTCGCTCGCCGAGTTTCGATTAATTTTTACCCCCGAGTAACCTTGACCTTGACCTTAGCCGGTCGGGAAGCAGTCGAGAATCGGCCCGGTCCCAAAAAAGGAACTACCCTCGCTGAATTTCCTGATAAAATAATCAGGACGATCCTCGACATCGTTGCCATTATTATTATCATTATCATTCAATTGGAAGGATTGAATTATCCCGTTTGCGAGGGGTATTGAATATTTATGGGTCGACGCGTATGGAATTTCTTAAGATTTCTGTTCGGTATTCGCGCCGCTTGAAAGGGCGATCGAAACTATTCACTAGCGGAAGTAGCGAGGGTACGCGTTCGTGCTTCCGGAAATAATTGTTGTGGAATCGGATTTCCTGAATATTTTATCGCACCGTGCTGCTATTTCGGCCGAGCTCATGCCCAATTGGATAATAAGTCGCTATGGATTTTCCTCGCCTCGGGACTCACTGGATTTCACGTGGGTGTGGGGCGGTGCGTTTATTCCACGTGCAGAGGAAAATCGTCTCAGCCGGAGTTTAGCTCGATTCGTTATAAGAGTTCGCTGTTCTGCTTTTCCTTACGATCTAGTAAGCGATGAAACGATTTATTTCCGCTATCCGTTGAACTATATGCCCGAGGACACGGAAATATAAGCGCTTTTCAAAGGAAACCAACGGCACACCTACCACCCCACCCCCCTTCACCCTCTCTGGTCCTTCTCGCTTCTCAGAGTTCGAGCCCTTTCTCGAGTAACGCAGTTTGCTTGTCGCAATTATTATTCCTCCAAATTGAACTACCCCCATTCAAATTGGATCACCGCGCGCTCCACGAGAATGATTTCCAAGTTCCGGTTTCTCCATTTCTAAACCTCCACCCTCCCCTCCTGCCACCGACAGAGTAAAAATCGTGTCCTGGATTGTTCCAATAAACAGAACTCGCCGGAGGGAGTTGAACGGAAAGATACGGTGATTTTCATCCTCGAAGTCTCTTTGGCCAGAAGGAACTACTTTTCGGACTGTATACTTTTTATTGTTGCGCTCTTTCACTGCCTCGTTATTGTCTAAAATTCCACGGGACTCCTCGGAGTGCAATTGGTGCTCCAGGGAAGTTTTTTGCGGAGTGCGTGGTTTAAGATGAAAATATATTCTGGCAGAGGGTAATGGCGGGAGTGGAGAAGAGTGTCGCGTTGGTACATCGTCAGCTTTCCAGGGGAGGATTTTCGCGCTGGTTGGGACCTTGTTGAAACGCTCGTACAACGATAATCCCGCGGCATTAGAGACACGCGAGAACTTCCTGTGTACCTACTTGCTGCATCGAGCGCTCAAATTTTCAGAAGCTTATCCGTCATGTATCTAGATCAAGCGTGGCATCAATCTTTGAACAGCGTTCAACGGCACCGCTGAATTTTCCATAAGTATGCGTGCAACATTCCACGATGGACATTAAATTTCTTCCCTCTCACCGACAAAAAAGCTTATTAATTGGACAGCCAGGAAAAACATTTCCCCTCGAAGCTTACCAGCAGAAATTGGAAGGAATTTATACCTTCGCGCAAGAGAGAGACTTCGTACCGGGGCAAGTAACTTTCGCTGTAAATGCGGAAATTTTCGGAAAAATAAGAGAAGCCACCGTGAGCACGTGCAGAGCTTCGGAAGCTAAGCGTTGTGCCAAAAACTGGAAAAACATCATCGGCTGAGGGGGGGAAGACGATATACTTGAAATATTGGTGTGGCTCTGGAAGGAGCCTGAGAGGAGGGTGGTAATAAGTCGAGGAGGGTAAAGGTCGTTGAAAATTATTTGGAGGGTAGCGAGAAAAAGTGCCCTCGGAAAAATCGCTACTGGGAGAAAAAGCACGGAATGAGAGGATGGGAAGAGGAGCAATCGGTGCGCATAAAAATGACAGAGGGTGGGGGAGGGGGAGGAAGGGGACTCAAAGGAGACATTCTGGATTTTCTCTGAGTTTTCCTTCGCGTTCCGCAACGATCATTCGGAACACGTGCAACTGTAATCCTGCGGCATTAAAGCTACGTACAGAGAGATGCAGCTTTTGCATAAAAGCTTTGCGGAAACATTTGGGTTCGCGAGACTCGATCCATTCGGGCGTTACCGATCGTGAATCAACACACATGAATATTTATCAGTGGAAAATCATGTCTACGGCATAATTTAGCTTGTGGAAAATTATGAAAAAATATTTTCTCCCGTTCTACCCGGATTTTCATATCCGTTATGCGGTCTCTCTCTCTCTCTCTCTCTCACTCTCGTGCGACCTCCCTTCAAACTCTGCCTCCCCACCCCACGCCTGCTGCTGCCCCTTTTATGACACTAATAAAAATTTCATATAATTCTTCATTAATTACAATGAAAAATGATATGTTAATATTGTCAATGGACAGGATATAAAAACTAGATTATCGGAGCATCGGGAAAGCTTGTATTAATAATTAATCGGTCTAAGTTCATTAATATTGACAGCGACGATACTTTGTGAATCCAACTTTTAATTAATTTAGTATTTTTAATTAAAATCAATTATATCAGTCATTTTCCTGACAAAAATCACTGTAATGAGATTCATAACGGGTATCCGATTTTTCTATTTTTTCACCTTCCAGTAAATTGAATAGAATTAAAATTGTTTGCATAGTTTTGCAAATTAAATTACTCGATACTACAAAACTACGTCAGTACGGGCCTAAGTAATTTTCATCCAGCAGAGATTTTATTTGCAGTGCAGGTGAGAGGTGATCCAGAAATTCGAAAATCCAAAAACCCAGAAATGTATTGCTCGAAGATCAGGAGTTGTTTGTATTATCAATAACGCTTGAAGTATTAATGGGATAAGTTATTTTTTTATAAGTCAGCAACACAGTCGCAAATAAAAGGGACGAATACTCTCATTTCGATATTTAGATTAGACTAGGTGGAAAAAGGGGAATTCCCAGGTCGGATAAGCGTCGGATTTGTTCCTGTATAAATTGCTAGAATTACGCAGGGGTGAAATTCCTCCGAAAGGTGGGGATTTGTATCGCGAATAAATGTCGTCGCCTGAGCGATTTTTAAGTAGCGAGGGATCTCGACTAAAACACAGAAACGTGCACATATATCCTCCATGAGTTATAACATCTTTATTTACATCCGACTTTTCCCCACTTCGTTATCACTTTTGGAGATAAAACGATGGCCGAGACCATCCAGCAAACGTTTCTTAACGAATTTCAGATTCGATTTTCGAAACTCTCCAACAAAATCCATTCATATCTTGAGGTAATCACCTGGCACCGCAATTTTCCATTTTTGGGAAGAGTCCCGGAAGAAAAGTCTCTACCAACGAGTTTATGGGGGAGGATAAATTCAGGAGAAAAACTCTACGATCGTACTTTATGGGAGAGAGGGGAGATGGATCCTTTTGTCTAGAATTTTCTGTCGTCCAGGCTATTCCTTCGGTGTGTGTGTGTGTGTGTGATTTTACTTTTACCATGAAATTCATTTATAGATGACTTTCAGTGACGGAAAATTCCAAGAAATTTTCAGATCGATTTTCCAGTAATTTCCGATGCACTTGCGAATTAACCGGTAGCTCAAAGGTCCGACAGTTCCTTTCGGCCAAGGGAGAAATCCCTTCTCTATTGTCGGAATAGTGCGATTAGAGTGTAACAATGGTAATTTCTAATTTTATTAAGTCGACTCCTCCGATGGATTGGCTATTCTCGATTAATCCTGAAAACACACAGGTTCCCTTGGCGAATCGATAAGTTCATTAAGATCTAATTGGATTTCACCGAATTAAAATCTCACTCTTTCAATGCACCTCGATTTGGAAACTAAGTGGAATAGACATAAAAAATGCAGCCGTGTCAATTGTTCCCGGAAAAGCCGATCGACGGAATCAGTGGTTCGCGTTGGAAAGTCGAATACACAAAATTCTCCCCAAAACGACAAGTCGCTCGTCGAGGTATCGGTGGGGGAGTAAATGTCCTAGGAAAACAATTAACTCGGAATAATTTTTCTACGATGTTTCTCATCCATAAAAAGTGGTAGTAAGCAAAGGGAGCAAAGATGGTCCAGCATGATAGTGTGGGAGTTAATCGAGATGACCCTAACAAGGATGATGAATCGAAGCATCAATCTAGCCAAAATGAATTTTCTCTCCAAGTGGAGACAGACAAGGATAGAGCCGGTCGAAGGAGATAATTTATGACGAATGAGTATTTTTAGAGTGGAACATGAAAAAATGTCAGTGCGTCGGTACTTGATGGCAAAGTTGATCGTTGAAAGGACCAATAAAAATGATGGATCGAAATGTTCGATTAGCCAGAGGGTCAGTGGGGCAGAATGGAAGGGCGTAGAATGGTGGTGGTGGAGGAGGAGATGGAGAGAGTAGAGCAGAACAGAATAAACTGAAGTAGAGCAGAGTAGAGTAGGATGGGATAGGATGGGATCGGATGGGATGGGGTGGGATGGAATGGAATAGGGTGGAGAGTAACACGGAGTAGCAAGGTAGCGAGGTGGTCGAGGTGGTCTAGGTTGTCCAGGTGGGTGTATCGTGGGAAGTTTCTCCAGTGGACCGATCCTCCGGTTCCTCGTTAGCTCATCTAATGACCCTCTGGCTCTCAGCTGGAGAATAATTGCCGTATCCACGTTACAAACGTTACAGTGCTCTAGCGGCGCAATTCTCATCCGGTAAACAGCCGGTGAATTCGAGGTTGAAACTCGCAGCCCCTCTCTGCAACACCATCCTCACCCACACTCTTCTCCCTAACAAGTATCGTGCGCCCAAGAATACAATGAAATAACCAGTAAATCTAATTGTTCGGATCACTTTCTTCTCAGGTGTTTCATCCTCAATCCTGTTCGCTTCTGAACCCACCATCCGGCCTAGATCATTAAACTGTTCAGAATCTTTCAACAATTGCAATTCTTTACGAGGATCCACGAGAAGCCCTTTGTAGGTACATTTCGAGCATAAATAAAAATAAATACTGAATTCTGGTCGGTTTTTGCTGACAATGGACGAATTGATCCCTTAGTAGACTTTCAAACAGATCCCCTCTGGATTGGAAAGATTAATTGCTCTCCCTTCCCATTTTCCTCTTTCTACCTATTACCTCAATTGTGGTATTAGTACGGCTTTAAATTATATCTAGTTCGATCTTTGTCAAGTGTATAAAATATATCTTTCTCCCTTTCCTCCTCCTTTCCTCTCTGCTTTTTGCTACTCTCGATTTCGAGAGAGAAATTCGATTCAATTGATTCCTGACGTTTGAAATGCAGCAAATAAGAGGGATTGTAAACAGTTTTAAGGTTGTCTTCATTTCCGCTGACGAAAGAGGATTAGTCGTAATAAAAACACGAATGATTCAAGAGTGGTGAACGTTGAAAGTGGTAAATATCGTTGGGCTTGGACTAGAAGAAAAGTCCAAGAAAAGGGCTGATAGGAGGAGGAAAAAGAGTAACTCTCGATGGTAGATAACTCGATCGATAATTTCCCATGAACGTCGCCACCGAAAATTTGGCAAAGCGACATGTATTGCGCTCTGTTTTTTATTGCCGATTAAAAAAAAAAAGGAGGAGAAAAAAATCTAATTGTTACATTTCTCAGGATGGAAGTAGTCAGCGGGAAAATGCGAAGGAACGAAAAGGACTACGAATGAGGAAAAAGTTGAAAACAGCTAGTTTATTCCGGAAACGTATGTTAACCGAGAAAAACGCTGACGCATACATTTGGCTGAACTTACTGCTGGTCCGAGAAAAGTTGAAGGAACGGAATGATCTATCACCTGGTCTCGACGGAATATTCTCAATTTCTCTTTTTCCCTTCCTGAAATGACGCTAAAAGGGATAGGGGTGGTCGAACCTTGAATATGCGCGCTATCCTGATTCGCATAATTCAGAGAAAACGTTTATATATTCATTTGATCCGTTAAGGGCGTCGGAATATATTTTCTCGAGAAGTCATTAACGAATCATTCATTTTAACCCCATCGTACCTTATTTAATGTTATTTTAAAAATTCTCTTCCAGCTTCCCTGTACATCTACTGTGATACTACTACTGCTATTAGCATTATTTTTAGCAATAGGAAAGGCAAATATTTTCCTTTTTCGAGGCGGATAGTCAGGATGACTATTATTTAAAGGGAGGGTTCATCAGAATTGTTTAGGGATGCGTAGTGGGAAAATATACAATGTATATGTGATAAATAATTGAGCGAGGAGAAAATTCCCACCTCGGATACCGCGTGCATTGATATGTAAATGCCCTGTGAAAGCAAGGAATCGGCTTGCCGTGATTTATGCGCGAAAACGACCTGGAATTGCCATGCACGCTCTTCCACCAAGAAATTCGCAAATCGATCATAATTTGCCGGATTCCAAGGAGAACATCATTTTTATCAGCGCCTCCCCAGAAAATTTACTCTTGTTCCATCGAAATCTTTTTTCACCCTCCCCGAGTCTAAAGTCTACACGTTACAATTAGCAAAGGATTCTACGAAAATTTAAATTAGCTTGCCAAACTTTCCACTGGTTGGACCGACAAATTTACATGATCCTGATTTACCGGTGATTCCCATTCCCAGCAGTTTTCAATAATGGGGATATCGCATAATTTAATTGCACGGTGATCAACCTAATTACACGTTTACGACTCAAATTGTGGTCGTGACAGTCATGGGTTTGATTATTCCACATATACTTATGGTGAAAAATATTTCATATTCGAGGAGTTGGTATGCTCGATAAGAATCTTTCGAAAATAATTATCATGGATGTTTTTACTATATCGAAGGACTGTAGGAATAAAAAAAAAGACCTTCATAATTGTCAAAAAGAAAGAAAGGTACAATTATAAAAACTAATTTCTAGGATTAAGCTGGGGTAACGTGGCTTGTTATGGGGTTGTCAATATTTGCACAGCAGATTAATTCGGAGATCGATCGAGTCTTAAGCTCTTCGAATGCACAGCAGTTGCATTTCTCTAGCCAAAAAACCAGAAACTGGAGATGCGCCGCTCAGTAAAACTGTTCAGTTTCTCCCTGACTTCCTGATTTCCACTTTTCCGTAAGAAAAACCACTGATTTACTTTTGCATTTTCTCAAGATACCAATCGCTCGAAGACAATCGAGAATTTCCCATCCATATTTGTCCCACCCTTCGTCGCATTCGCGATTGGTTGGGATGAGGAGTCGGAGTAAAATGTTCCGAGGATTTTCGACGTTTGCGAGATTATGTAACGCGCCGCGCGCTCCCCCTTTTTATTTATTAGCCAGCCAATCATGACGGAGACGACAAAGTGGCCGAACAGGAGGATTTCAGGCTGTCGCCAACGAAGATTATTCACAGACCACAGCACCGATGATCGGGTCACGCTAGAATCAATATGTTATTGCCTCTCCATGCTTGATCCTGACACTAATTTACTGTGCACACATACACGCGCGTTCATTTATAGCGGTAGAACAGGCTAAGGATAAAATGGCAGAAAAAAGGAAAGTCGAAAAATTTGGGGGTTGTTGGGTCACATTGATTTTTTGAATTAATATCGTCGCCGGGGAATTTGCATAAGCCGTTGAATGATTTGTCTCGTGATTCAACCGGAAGTGGAAAATGGCTCGACTCGCTGGCTGACGGATACGCGGCGAATGTTAAAATCGCGATAACGGCGGGGCCCCGTTCCATTTGCGAGGAGCGTCGTTTTCACGAGGCAGGTAAATAGAACGCCGCAGCGATATGGCGCGCCACTTCGTCATGAAAAATACGTTTCGCGCACAGGGTAATAAAATATATCAGGAACCGGAAGATCCTATTCTCACCTACCCTCCATGTTTCTACTTCTCTCCCAAGCAAACCACCGTCGGCAATTCTCCCTTCGGATGATTCTTCGCATGGATCGACCGCGGCAAAATTAAGAATGAAAATTGAGCCACGAGTCGCGCGAATCGCTGCGACCCGAATTATCTTGTATGTCACGTGTACAGACTGTGTGTGTGTTTACGAAGAAAATTAAATTTCTTTTTAAGCGCGAGCTTTTCAAGCATCCCCAACGCTTCCCCACACGTGGCACACGAGTTTTTTCGATTCGTCCCGCAATTCAACTTTTTGCTCGGTTCACAAAAAATGTCCGGAATTCCTGGCGTTCTTTTAAAAATCGGTTTCACTTCCTTCTTTTTAACGATATTACCTATGAAAAAACCTCATCGTACCCGCCGCTCTGACGTTTATGGCTCTCAAACACTCTCGTATTCCGACAAATGAAATATGTGAGAAAGTTCTGTCGCCGAATTTGGACGCCAAATTCTCGCGCATAAGCAAAACATTAAAATTTAACACTGCGGTAAAACTGCGCTCGTTTCGGCGAAAAAAAAAATGTGGAAGAAAACAAAAAGAAGAAGAAGAAGAAAAACCCTGCGGATTTATTTTTCCCCGATTGAAGTTGTTTAAATATTCGAAGTAAACTTTTTTCCCCCTCGATATTTTACATTGAAATATTTTAGCTTTGAGGTATTATAGTTAACGTTTGTGCACTGAATAAGCTTTTTTTTCTATTATTCATCTACATGAAGATTTTATCAATTTTCAAAGAGATTAAATTCATAATTTAATCATTTCAAATTTAAATGAGAGGGTAGAAGGGGCGGAAGGAGGGGGTTGCGGGGGAAAGAGAGAGAAAATTATAAATATTTAATTAAATACCAAATATAATAAAACACATCAAACATATTATTATCATACTGCAAATGATACCCATCGTAAATTAACAATACAAGTTAAATTCGGATATAAATATTAAAATAAAGTAAGAAAATGTTTCATTCGGCCTAAAATCGTTAAATTTTAAGAAAAATCTGAAGATAGGATTCACGCGGGTTATTAGCTTCCGGTTTCTTCGAATCAGGTTTCACGCCCGTGGTAAGACTCGCGCGGAACTTTTTCAAGATTTATTTCAGCAGTTCAATATTGCTCGGTGAAAGGTCGCTGAAACTTCAGTCACGATCAGAACTCTTGGAGGATTTACAGTTCGTACCGAGATTGCGCTAGCAGCCGCATGCTTCGGTTCCACTTCCTCTCCCCTCCTTCGATCCGTTAAATTCGCTCCCATAAGCTTTCATCTTTCTGTTAAATCCTCGGAACCCCCTTCTTCCTTCTTCTCTCCCTTCATCATCGCGCACTGAACTCTTCTCATCCTACTATCTCTATTTTTCGTTTTTGGATGAGCCATCTCCGTGAATGTCACCTTAATCATGGTACCCGCCACCCCCTATCCGCCGTTCATTCCCGCGCTTTTGCTTCGTAAATAACTTTATAATAGATTTCCTTTCATTCATCGATCCGTCCACACCCACGCAACAGCAAATGGTCCATTAGCGAGAAAAACTGCGTTCTCGCGGTTGCCATGTATGGGCTTCCTCCTCTTCCCGATATGAAATTCTAAAGGCATAATTTCAAGCAAAATATTCGACTTTTCGAAATACTAGGAAGTTTGCCTTAAAAATATTCCAGGTGATGTCTACTCGGCATCTTTGACGGGCATTCCATTAGAATGGCATTCGTCGCCTGATAGAGGAAATATCGGTTTTAGATTTAAGGGCCTCGCGATAATGAGATTGAACGAGAGGTAGGGAGGGGGGTGACTCGATAACAGAAAAGTATCAGTATTTTAATTACCTCTGGCCGGTGGGTAATCTCTAGCAGAAGGGCTACGGAATAACTTTCCTGCAAAGAATCAATTGTAACCCCCGCCCCAATGATCATTGCCACACCCCCTACTCGATTTTTCACTTCAACGAGAAATAAAACTAGAAAAAACAACCTGTGCGAGCAGCGAACGTTAGATACAACGATTCCTTTTTAATTACTAGAAATTACAGTTAAATATTCAGCGCGCGCTCGTTTCTGAGGGGAAACGCACAGGGGGTGAGTATAAATCACAGGGGTGACAAATGGCGTTGTGAATTTATACAATGAAGCACACCACCCCGTTACTACCACACACTCGTGTAATTATAATGTTCATCTTTCATACTCCGGACACGGGGTGAGATAAAAACTGCGGTTGAATAATCGGGGGTCGCAAGGAGGGAGGAGGATTTGCAGAGATTCGCGAGAAAATTCTTAAAGTTGTTGCAAAAGTAGCGAAGGCAAAACTACTTGGAGAAAAAAGCAGGTGTGAATAAATGCAAAAATTCCAATTGGTCGTGTGACAATTTTGGTCCAGATCGGACGGGATAGGGGGCCTCAAAAATTACAGGTGGGAGGGGGGGGGGGTGAAAAAGTTTGCTCGACGGAAATTTAGATGGAAAACCGAAGAACGAGAGGCATTATCCATGTGAATGCGTAGGACTGGCGTTAGAATCGCTGCCGAGGAGAGACGTCACTCCCCACAATGGGCGGATTTCGAGGAGGATCGAGCAGGTTTCGTGAAAAAGGAGGTTGGCCGGAGACGAAGAGTGTCTGAGGATCACGGGAGGATGCTCTTCGCGCGAGACGGCATCGATCAAAGGGAAGCGTTGCGCCCCAGCTGTCGTGAAATAGTTCGGCTTACTACCGGTCCAATTAGAACCACGAAGTAAAGAAGAACCGAGCGCACCTCGAGAGAGGAGAGGAGGGGAGGGGACAGAAAAGAAGAGAAGAGAAGAAAACCACCGACTGCAGAAGGGGTGGGTCCACCGCGAGGACCCGCACGATATCAAAACGTCACCGACCCAGCCCACGGAGAAATGGCCGCTGGTAAGTGTGACGTAATATTTTCTCTTTAGAAGTTTCAATTTCTGCCAAAGAATCCCTCCTCGTGTTGGTCGCGTTTCGTTACCTCCGTCCCCTGCCCTTATCACCCTCTAGCGAGGGTAGTTTTATTTCTCTTTAATTACAGATAGCCGCCGGCTCAAGTTTTCTCGCTAGACACGTCACGAAGGAACACACAGACGTGAAACGTGTTATTACTAAGCTTCTTGTTTTCTTCATTGCGTTTCAGTTTCGGGAAGAATTAAACGAATTAAGAGAGAGAGAGAGAGAGAGATAGAGAGAGGAACTCTTTGTGGTACCGAGCAGTGCGCGTAGCCACACTTGGAAGCACTTGGCAGACGTGTATGGGGTGTGGTAGTAGTACATTCCATAAAAATTAAACGCCAGTGGCAAAAAGAGAATTAGCCTTATTCAGCGTTTCCACGTTTTTCTTATTTCTCATTTTTGTCCGGCGGCGACGAATTTTCTGGCGGTTGACTCCTCCGTGCCTTCACAACCACGGGCCACAGTCTTTCTTCCCTTCTCGCACCATTTTTATGTAGCGAGACGAGCGATACTGTCTGATAAAAAGTGGACAAAATTTCGCGATGGAGTTTACAATCCGCATCTTTCGCCTGATAGCTTGAGATATTTTATTCGCACCCGACACTTTTGCTTCGGCTGGTTCCTTCTTCTCTTGTGCTTCGACTGGAAAAGACATTCGCATCGACGAGAGACTATCGCGACCAACTTTTTAGGAAGAAGATTAAACATTACAGTGGAGGATTGCGACTGATTTCACTTGGAACGATATGACGATCGATATCCGTGCAGAATACGAAGGGGGTGGGATAATCGACGATAAATAAAATATTATTGTACAAAGCAATTTGCCTTTTTGTTGTCTTTTACACGCGATAAAGCACGATTATTGCATCATGAAAGTTTATTAGTGCCTGCTAATTGATCCGACTGAGATAATTGAGAGATTTAAATTCCAGCATTTATTAACGCTGTGTGGTGGCTGGTAGCGGTCATCCCTTTTTAACCTAATTTACGATGTGGAAATAAACAGACACGTTGCGTTATAATTTCTGTAAAATAAACCAACCCCGATTCCTGCAAGAAAATCAAATTTTAATTCTTCCAATAAAAAGTTTCCGCTTGTTCTCCTACTCTCTCTCTCTTTTCTCTCTCACTCTCACTCTCTCCCTTTTCCACTGCGTACACGGATTTTCCCCAAAGATTTTCCAGACAAAAGGAGATTTTTTTAAAAAACAATGCGTTCCTCCAGGAAATCCTAGAAGCCCTCCAGCTAAAACATATACAAGTTTAAATGCATTTCAACGAGTTCGCCCACGTACCCCGAACAAATTTCAATTATTCAGCTTATTAACTATTTTTACAATTTTATTCTAGAAAACCCCCGGAGGCTCGCCCTTAGACCTAGCAGAATATTCATGAATTCAACAATGTTTACCACGCGCTAATGTTACCTTTAGCTAGGCGAAACGTTGTAATAAACGGACCTAATCAGTAATGCCGATAAGCAGACTGACTCGTTTCCCTGCTACCCCCCCCCCCCCCGCTGAATCGGAGGAAAATTATGAGTGGGAGTACGTTAGGGGGTTGATTTGATTTTAGGTGGATTCCAGTCCGGCGTAATAAAGTATTTAGAGGGGGGTGTATGATCAGGACTCGGGTTTGCTCCGTTCGTAAGCGAGACGCAAATCAAACGTTGAAATGCATTTACCGTTAAATCGAGCAAGGATCGTCCTTCATCAATAATGCGTTATGTATTATGCAGCTTGAATATGCAACTGGCTGATGCACCGAGCAACCGATTTCAGCTTGTTGCAATGCAGCACGCGTCAACGATGCTTTCGTATTAGTCGGAGAAAGCCGATATCAACCCCTCCCAAAATAACCCCCTCCTCCCATCCCTAAACCTAAATCCACCTCAACTTCGATCAAAAAGCGCAGGGCGAAAAAGCAGTGCCGCTAAATGATCGACGATACAAAATACAATCGTTAACGTATCGATTATATGAATATTAAATATCAGTGAAAAAAAAAGGGGGGAGAAGAAACAACTCGATACAGGGATAAAACGACCATTTGAAAATTTCTCCTCCTCCCACCCTTATCGATCCGATCCAAAAAATAAAAAGGGGTAAAGTTCTGGTGCGATAGTACAATGACGGAAAAATCATTAATTGTGCATGCAATTCTGAATCCAGTGTTGAGGGTTGCTTACGCAACAGTTGAAGAAACCCAGAAACAATGCTCTCCACGAGATGCACTGGCTTTCCTCTCTAGCTAGAGCTAACTAAAGTCCCGAGGGAATGGTACAAATGAAATATTCAATTTCCCGGGTAATTTTCAGCAAAGGTACCAAGCATGAAACCAGTGGCTAATGAGTTCTCGAATTTTTTGATTAAACATGCTTATTTGCGGTATCTCTCTTAGCCGTGGCATTTGCCTCATTTTTAGTTTTCAAGATTTTTCTGGCAACGACGCGAGGCTGGGAATAATGCAAATCGCTGACACGACTATTCTAATTCGACTAATTAGCGCATTTTAATGTTAAGGCGAAAATAAAAACTAGGCCCGAATGAACTCCATTAGGGATCAAATATAAATATAAGCATTTGCAGTCGGCAATTCTCAATTATTTAAATGCGAAGCTTCGCCCTCCATTGCGTAATTGGATAACGTGATTTTTTCCCTCTAGTCTACACGGAATTAAAATTTAAAAATGCCACGCAGTTTATTTGATTAGCATTGCAAACCAGACTTAATTATGCAACGAGCAAGAATGATGTTTTTCGTAAAAAGCCCGTCATTTCCCATTACGTAAACTCTAACGTTAACACGGGTTCGCATAACTCGGATTACACTCTCTGATAGATTTTACCATCACTCAGATAATCTCATAACAACGCAATTATGTTAAATCGTGAGGATTAATTTTAACATAAATTTCTTAAAAAATAAAAATAAAAAGCGAGATCGAGGGTGGCGGTGATTTAAAAATTTCATAAAGTTCGTGTTGGAGGGTATTTTATAGCAACGTAATATAGGGGGTGGGTCATTACTTTGACTCACAAATACTTTTTAAGGAAAAGTAGTAAGACTTTTTTTAAGGCTCTTTCTCTCTCTCTCTCTCTTTCTTCCTCCCTCTTGAATAATGAGCGAAGATGGAAATTGAAGTTCCAATGAGGTTCGTTAAAGTCGATTTCATTGGAAGGTCCTTCAATCGAACCTTTAATTATGACGGATTTTAGATCATCATTTGCATGTACTAATGACTTCTGCATTAGACACAGAGTCTAACGGGATTGGGAAATCGAGTTTACTCGATTTTGACAGTAGAATCGAGTGTGTACGGAATGTCGTCTACGGAGAGGAAAAGAGAATTTCCACTATAGACATCCCTTCGACATAATTGCGAAGTTGCTAAACCTCCTATGAGTTCAATTAACGAAAGATGAGAAACAGCAATTTTTCCAAATCGAAGTAAAGTTTTCCCCAGTTTTGCGCTATCTCAATATTTCGCACATTACCAATTAGCGCAGAGTTTAACGTTATCCGAGCATTATCCAATTAGGGGAATGAGGTGGATTAGCAGGAAATCCGGAAAAAGGTTTGATCGAAATAAAAGCAAATAAGGGATTTCGTGCTCGGCTGGTTATGAGGTTCCTGTGCGTCAACGTTAAATTAGAGTAGGAGCAAATGTGGTTTGAATACGTGTATTCATTAAGGATGAGAATGTGTGAAGCATGACTGTATATGTTTGACGATGCATACTAGCAGCATGGACCACCACCATGAGCGGATGACCACCAAGGAGTAAATGGATGCTCGCAGTAAGGGTCATTAACACATATGGATTGCTTTAGACCCGAATATGCTCCCATTCGCATTTGATATCATAGTCATGTTGGCGACACACACCCCTAACTCCTTCCTAAGAGAATTCCATCCTTAAATCGTGTGAAAAAAAGGATTCTTACTTTTGATCCGTAACACCAGCCCAAATTTAAGGGAACTTGAGAAAGAACTTCAGCTTCGTACGAAGCATGGTAAGGAGAGAGGGGTGAAGACTGGAATGAGGGGTGGGCGAGAAAGAATAAAAGTTTGGAAAAAGGGAGGAGAGTACTTGTTGATGAAAAGATGAATTTCTATGATTATTATTGTTGCAGTGGACCCAGTTTTACTTGTTAGTATTGACATTTTGAAGCACGTATGGAATACGACAGATAATTCTGACTCGTTTCGAAAAAGCTTTTCCTATTGAGATAGATGGGGGATATTCGTGCTCAAAGGGATTCTTCATTGGTACTCAAAATCTAATTTAAAAAATGTTTTCTCGTAATAGGTACGTCAGGTTCAGGGAAATATTGACATAGTAGTAATGGAATCTCGAATGATGTGAGAACACCTTTAATACGAATAATCGACTAATGTTTTTTGCGAGCAACGAATTACCGGGGCCTTGAATTATTTCATTTATCCTTTCAGCGCGGTTTCTATTTGGGGCTCAGGAAAGGTAGAATAATGCGTCGTAAAAGGAAAATTCTTAGAGAGCGCAAGTAGAAGTTGTGTCTACGCCTTAGCAGTTTCCGACCAGAGGACCAGAGGGAGCGGGGCTTAATTTTCTTCTCGACTGTCATTAAAGTAGACTCAACCTCCATCGCGCGATGATGCACTCAAATGGGAGAAGACGTGTAAAAATATGAATATAAAGTTTCCACGTGCAATTCTTCGTGTCGTGCCGTGTACGCGCGCTTCGTTTTTCTTTTGAAAGTAAAAAATTCCGAAATTTGCAAAATTTATGCAATGCCAGCTGGAACCACCACCTATTTGGGGAAAAACAATTTGACGAAACTTTGGACACAAGCGAGCTTTTCATAAGTCTAACCCGTAAGATTAGAAATCGAGAGAAATGCACGTGCATCATTATAACCAGTTTGTGGTTTCAAACTGAAAATATAAAGGCCACCAAAATAAACTTTTCTGTTTCCCCATAAATATTCAGTCTGGGGCGTTAAAGTTCTGATTATGTCGGAAAGTGAACTTTAAATTGAATCGTCCGTGGTCTTCTCGTAGTTTTACGGGCCAGGCATATTCGTCCCACGGGTCCGCGCGAGTAAAATTCACATAATTTTCGAATATCTGTCCTGAACGCGAGAAAACCGGAAATGGCTCAATAGCCCATTCATGAAAATACAGTCGACGGGATGTGGTCGTGTTGCCACCGGTAACCCTAGAATGGCTCGTCAAGGTTTTTTTTCCAGGAGGAGTCCTCAAAACCCAATATTCCCCGAGATGAAAGGATGAAGATAAATGAACTAACTATAATGGGCTGATCTTCTTCGTCGATCGTATCCTGGAGTCTTCGATGAAAGTGACGTCCGAGCTAAGGGGAGGAATCATCAAGACAGCTGCAATCACAGGGCAATTATGCGGAGCATTAATTCCGCCAAGGGTTGATACTCCCCGAAGTGGCGGGTCCTCGATCGACCCGAGAAAAGCGTATTTCGATTACAAATCACTTGGCAGGAAACTCCATTATATCGAAGCCCCCGGTATACTGCGGCGCCGGCTTTCCCTTTTGTCACGAACTTTATTTATTTTTCCTCGGGAGAGATTCACCGAAGAATAATCACCCTCGCGAGGCTGAAAAATGCGAAAAACCAGCTGTGACGAGAAGGAAATCTGATGGGATTACTGGAAAATTGATGAAATATTTAGCCGCCAACCATTGTTCGGGAGGACTCGTGAACGACGTTACCGACCAAGCAGAGGGTGGTGGTCGTCCGGTGCCCCTTGTATCAAAAGTTAGTGATTTTTCTCATCACTTATTAGACTATCCAATAGATTCTCTCGGGGAAAATCGTTGGAAACGTGAAAAGAGGAAGAAAGGTGGAAGAAAGCGCGGGAGTAACAAAGGTTGGGTTATCGGATTCTTATCCACCCACTGACCCAGCTATTCTTGCCAGGTGAGATTGGGGTAGTCCTGCAGGAGTGTCTGAGCAAAAAGTGCGCTCTAATAAGGAAGATAGGTAAGGGAAGGGAAAGAGAGACAGAGAGAGAAAGAGTAAAAGCAACGTCAAGGAGACGCAAGAGATTATTATGGGAGTTTCATTGGACGTTTCAGCTTCGTCGTGGCCCAGGGTCAATAGTTCTCACCTGCAGCACATCAATCTCGAATCTAGGCCAAGATTACTATGGGATAGGGGGAGTTTGCATTACGTAGGCAGGTATTTCGTACATACGCCACAACAGCAGCAGCCTTAGGGCTGTCTTCCCCCCTACTACGTGTCCTCAAGACTGAAATTGACGGATCGTAAAGCTACCCCCACAACCCAATCCACCCCCTGGTATACGCGAATAAAATTCTCGTGACATCGAGCTAGCAAAGACTTTGCGGATTCAACTCTCTGATCGTAAAAACACTTGGTTCAGCGTGAAAACGCAAATACGCGTATCAAGGTCTTGGTTTCTCCGGTTGCTTCAGCCCTCCGAGTTCTCGGCTTCCTCTTTCTTCACTCCATAAAAAAAATTCCAGTCATCGGATAAGAATCTCACGAATAGAGGCGGTTCGCGACACACTCGTGTTGCTGCTTATTAAAAAAGTTAGAGAATACCACCTAGGCGACGGTAGTCTTTGAGAACCGATGACTGTACTCTTACAAAGGAAACGAGGAAACGCTTGAGAAATGGAACGTACTCCCTTAAAACTGGCGTGTCTCAATAATCCAAACACGTACGTGGAAATCCCTTTGGAATCAACTTCATTAGGTTTCAAGAATTTCATCTAGCGACTCGATGATTCCCACCATTTCCCCGAGCTTTCAACAGAAATATTAATTAAAGATACCGAGTGCACGTGTATATATGTATGCACGCGCAAAATTGATACAGCGCGAGAGAGAGAAGGAGAATTGACAGATCTCGACGAAAAGAGCTATAGACGAGTAGTTTCGAGAGTTTGCCAACTGGCAACGCAGTGATTCCAGTATAATCCGTGTGAAACTTATCTGGGGAGCGCAACAACCCTGAACGCGTTCTATGACTTGCGCTCGTGCCCTAATCACCACTCGAACTTTACGATAGTACGTAATGTTACTAGCCCGAAGTTGTTACAAGGACGATTAAGCTACACGTTCGAATATACCCGTGATCGTTGGAAGATTCATTCTCGAGGGTGGCGATGCTTCGTCAAATCGTACAAGTAGCAAAGGAACGGCCGCCGAGCCAGACAGATTTTCGGGAGATTGCGGAATTCTTCGGGAAACAGCCCTCTGGAATTGGAGGAAGAAAGGGGAGGATACTCGATAACGACACCACTGTAAGATCAGCCGGAACACGCTGCTCGGTCGCAGTGAGTTCTAACACCTAGCACCCTAAATGCTAATTCATCTCGAAAGGATTTCAGTGGATTCTCGACAACGGCGACTGTCAGGAGGAAAAAAGCTGCCGAGTTGCCAGTATCGCCGGAGAAGATTCCTGAAAAATTCAGAAGACGCTTCCCCGAAATCAGGAAAGTTTCTCACGGCAACGCTAACAGAAGCGGGATTTTTGCAAGGACCACTTACTCTCTTCTCCCCTCGGTGACTTCTTTGCCGCGGACCAGACGGAGTAGCGACCACGGTAAAGAAAAAAGAGGATGCAGCGACAAGAATTCTCTGACGGAATGCGTCGGGCAACCTCTCAAAATGCTACTTTTCTCCCACCCACCTCCACAAGTGGTAACCCTTTAAAATTTAAATAGCCCGGCTAGCCCTGTTATTCAAGGTCCGCGACCCCAAACAGTCTCTTTTTTTCCACTCCCTCATTCGATTTCATCCCCTTCGTAGCTTAATTGCTTCGTTAGCCATTTTTCCACTAGTTTCATCATTAAACGCTCCCTCCTCATTTCGCAATTTGGCCACACTTTGTACAGTGACTTCCGGTTTAATCGATCGACTCCTCTTATTTACCTTGGTATCGTCGAACCTTCGAAATTGAGTTTCAAGTTACACTACTGCCACTACTGGGCACCACCGCCGCTACCAGTACCATGCACACTGTCACCTTTTAAAATTGTACTTGATGTTTATCTATTAGTTTTATACCGAAATCTCGTTAGCGAGACTTCTGTGAGCCAAGTTTCATTCATTTCCCCGGAATCGCGTCAACAGTGGAAATTCCTCTGTGAGCCACTTTATGGGTTAGAAGATTGAATAGGAAAAGGAATGGAAAAACTCAAAAGGCCGTAACTGGGCCGAGGATCGAGGTAGAAAGGCGTCGAATAATTAATGGAGCTATTACAAGCGAAATTCTCAATTATGTGTGTGCACGTGTACATGCACGTAATAAAGTACCTTATATTTGATCATGATAGACTTGAAGCAGCCAGTATGAACTTTCTTCAAGCTTGGCCCTATGGCGATTCTGGCTGGATATAGCTACTAAAACTATTGAGATGCCAAAACCTCCGATCAAAGTCAATTAAACTACGAGTATCCAAAACCAGCGAAAGCAACCACGAAGCAGGAAAGTTCTTGCTCTTTAAGGGATAATTACCAACGCCATGTTTCTAAGGTTCCGTTCGAAGAAAAAGTTCCTAATATCCAGACTAGTCCTCAAAGTGTTTTATTTTCAGCGATTCGTTTGGACCAGTGACAACGATTAACGAATCAAGTTTGTTGACGGGGATTTTGGTAGCGGGGATGGAAACGAAGGGAAGAAAAGGAACCGGGAGAATTTTTCTAATGCAAATTTCGTGTAAATGTAGAAATAGCTGTGGAAACCTTTCGAAAGAGTACCGACCCTTCGTGTGCCTCATAAAAACTCGTTCGTTCACTCGCTCATCATTCATTCATTCATTCATTCCCACTTGAAATAAAACAGAACTCTACCAAAGTTTTTCCTTTTTCTCACACTCTCTCTCTCTCACGTGGACCAAGTCCATAATTTTTCCACTGCCAAGGAAATTCATTCCGCAGTTACTTTTCGTTAAAATTCAAGCAGCAAGCACATAGCATAAATTCATTAACGTCAAGTTAAATGAAAGGGAAACAGGATAATAAGTCTAAAGGTATCGTCTTTTTCCTTGGTGCGTTATAAATTTCTTCCACTGCCAGCTGTTTTTATCGTCGACTTTTCTCTCTTAATTGGACTATCCGAGAATCATATAATTGAACCTTTGAATCAATCGGCAAATTTGCATCAAAGCTTGAAACTCTTAAAAAAAGTGTCTCGCGAATTTCGAAATACAAGGAAAATTTCATCGAGAGAAAATTCAGACTTTGAAACTCCCTTGCGAAAAGATAATAGTAGAGAGGAAGAGAAATGTTCGAAGAATACCAAAATAAGTGTGCATAAAGTGAGTAAAAGAACGCGAAAGCAAGAAAACTCGGAGAATTGAATAAAATAGGACTTTCTGGACATTGTCACCGGCTATTTCCTAACTTCCATGATCCTTTTTAAAACATTTCAAGGCCTTCCCTGTTTTTCTAGTTTCCTCAAGTATCATTATATATATATATATCTCTTCTTCTCTCTTTTCCTCCATTCTTTCATTTATTTTACGCTGAAAGTTTTTATCTTTGCTAATCTCTCTTCCCCCTTACTCTCTCTTGACGATACAAAAATCGTGTAATAAATACAAACGCCATTTCACACGCTGTATTTCAGAATCAGCTATTCAATTTTTACGAGATATATGGATCATGATTAAAATGACCTTGGGGACAGGGGGAGAGTTAAAGGTAGCACAAGGGCGATAATGGTAAAAGTCGACTTCCTTGCAAAGTTACATCGATTCTTTTGGCGTAAAGCTTCCTTTGGGAGCTTCGGTATGCTAGGAAGAAAGTTTCGAATTGAATGGCGAAGGTTATCGTAGGATATCGAATGCGTGACTTGCCATGGCACGAGCGTTAGCCACAGAAATGGTATCTGGCTAAGGGGGTAGCCTTTATCGACGGTCACTCCGAACCTGTCGGGAACAAAGTTTACGTTCAATTTTCAACACTTAATTACTCCCGATAAGTTCAATTTCACTACTTCGAGTTGGACCAGCTCTTTTATTTCTTCCACGATTCCTTCACTCGCCTATGTAACTCGTTCGTATCATTCCAAAGGGCTGAATTTTCGCTCGGTCTCCCCCCTCCTTCTTTTCCCGCTCAAGTTGAAGAATTTGATTGGAAAATGTGGAGATATTAGATTCGTTTCGCTTTACCTACATATTACACCTGGTTTTATCAAGCTACCTATTTTCTCCGTAAAGGATATTTAAATCGAGCGCGGAGCATAAAGGAAGATCCTTGAAATAACCGAGATCCCAAGCGATTTAAGGATTCTCCTTTTCAGGAGGCAGCTTCTCGTGAGAAAGTTTATAAGCGAAAAGATTATCGCTGCTCCTAAGCATTTTCCTCTTTTTTCACTGATAAATAGGGAGATGCATCGAAGAAACTTTTATACTTTCACTTCCACAATGACGAAGTTAAGTTTCTTCGAGTTACGTGGGTATAACCCGTGTTCGAATATAAAAAGGGTTTTAGCGAAAATCAATTTAATGCTTATCTTAACGTATGGGGTGTTTGTGCAATTTGGAAAAACTACGGTGTCCCTCGCACAGATCCAGAATCAAGAAGAAAATATGACTGGAAGGAAGAAATCGAATAAAAGTGGAAGCACCAAAGTTCTTATTTCATCGAAGCCGAGGAAACGGTTCAATGAGGGATATGGATGGGGGGAAGTTCCAAAGAGGAAAGGTTATCCAAGGTCACTGAGGAATTCGCTGGATCACAATGGCTTGCAGCTTCAGATTAGTTTTCTATGTATGTTTCTATTACAGATCAATGTGTAAAGTTTCCAATACGGGGACAACACTTGCAGCACCTGAAGAACTTACGGGAAAGTATCGATAACTTTCCCACCTAAAGTTTCCGTAAATGGAAAAATGTCCATAACAAATTAATTTTCAGATACCAAAGAGTTCGGCAGGCACATGGGTAGGAAGCACAGAAATATCCAAACGGAAACTAAATTTTGTGGTTTGAGTAAAAAAAAAAAAAAAAGAATTTACAGTCAAAGATTCTCTGGTAAGAGGATTGAAATAAATCCCCAAGAATAACAGTTGAATTTTCCTCAAATTTATAGTCAGTGTCATGTCGAAAGCTCATAAAAAAGATACTGCTCCAAATGGCAAAGAAATATGAAAGAGAGAAGACTTCGCGGAAGTCATTGATATCAATTTTAGGAAAGCTAACTGAAAAATGATTCGAGATGATAGAGGTAAAATTAAGGAGCGGCTTGATCGATCAATCGATAATTTTCAACTTTCTTCGATCTGACCGAAATATTGATCTTAGCGATCTCGATATTTGCAGTTGTTAGGATAAAACGCGATTGGTCGTAGCGGGCAAGTAGCGGGATCAGCTAAAAAGAGGTGGGAGTGGAGGGAAATCGTAAAAATAAGTTGACTCTTCAGGATCATGGAAGCACATCGGAAGTACGAAGGAGGAGAGGTCCTTGGCAAAAGTGAGAAATCGCGGAAAATGTCGCAAAGAGAAAGGGCCGGGGGAGCCAGGTGGAGAGCAAGGGTGGCGTTCGTGGGGGTTATATCTGGTGCGTGGTTGTTGAAAATGGACAAAGAGGCTACGGAGAGGGCATCGATGGTCTGCGACGGTTCTTCCGGGCGAGCCAACCGGGACTTTATAAGGGACGCTCAGGAATCTGGCAGTAGAACCGGAGAGAATTTTCGTGTCGGCTTTTATAGATTCCCCCGCTGACTCAATGCAGCCACTGCCTCGGAAAATAGGCTCTTAAACAAAAATCGAAGGTTGGCCAGGATCCTCGAAATTCCATTTCACGTCGACACGCTGGAAAAATACACCGCTCCTCTCCCTCCCCCTTCCCCATCAATCCATCCATCCACGCTACCAACTATCCACACCATTTTACGCTATTCGATTCCACGAGACGTATCTGCTTTTTTTCATTTTTTCTCCACGCCGCGATGGATCCCGAAGCTTAACAGCGGCTTAATCAAATCAATAACTGTGATCATGATCCATCATATTGACCCGTCTTCTCTCACTCTCTCTATCTCTCTTTCGACTTTCTTCTTTTATCAAAATTCTCGAAAAAATTAACTTGTAAATTCGACGAGCCAACACTTCGAGGAAGAAGCGAAGGAAGGAAAAGAAATGAAACAAGTGAAAAGTTAACTAGGGCTACTATCGCTGAAGTTCGAGGTGGATAGGGAGGATGGGTGTAGTAGCTGAAGAAATAAGCAAGCGGGCGATGAGCTAACCAACCAGGACAGTTGGGACCACGGCAGTAAGGGTAAATTGACGGTTGGACTGTTATAGGTTGCAATTGTAACGCTCTGGCTCTAGGTGGCTCAGCAGCGATTACCACAACCTGTTACAGCTCAATAACAGTAAGCAGTTTGCCAGAACTGAGTCTGCAAGTAGATTGTTGCTGAGTCGTTAATGAATCTTAACTGAAAATCACGAACGTAACTATTCTCTCCTAATAAGCTTGAATCACACCCTAAACTCGTTTCTACTGAAATGCTCAGCCTCTTTAAATCTCTGCGCTAAAACAAACAAAATCTAGCGCCCTTCATCTCTTCGGCTTCTTTAAATCTTCAGCAATGCTCCAGACTTTGGCACTAAAGTTTTTGCTCTGGAAATCGATAAAGTTGCTCTCCCATATCATTTTTAGTAGAGCACTCGTGAAGTCTACGGATGATTCCATGAATTATCTGTAGCATTATCGCTGATTTTGTGGAAAGCGTTAACGATAAGGGAACTTCGGGAAGGGGAGTTGGGTTCCGAGGGATCGTAAATCTTTGACAAAAAACACGAGGTAATTGTTTTCTTGGCAAATCCTCAGGATGTATAATTAAAGCAAGTCGTTAACCCGGGGAAGCGGCTTCTTAGGGTGAGGTCAAAAGTTGCCTGAAGGAAACACCGTCAACTAGTTCCGGTGATGGATATTTAGCTTCTATCCATCGCGTATGAGCCAAGAGAGTTTTTGTCCTATGTACTGTAACCCGTTACAGTATTATTTTCGCGTCTAAATTTACCCAGTAAATTACAATCCCAACAAAATGGCGAGATGCCACATCCTCGGGCGTTCATGATATTGGAAGGAAAAGATTCTTCTAGTTCATTTGCATAATGGAGAGAGAGAGAGAGAGAAAGAGAGAAAGAGAGAGAGAGAGAGAGAGAGACAGTGAGAAGATTGGGAGCAGAGATATTTCGCTTGTCAATATTAACTTGAGGATGTTATCATTGGTACAGGGTTAATATCCGTCAACCAATGGAGAAAGCGTCATGATAGTAGCATGGGTAAGAATAGGGAGAAGGGGTGTGAATAATATTTCATCGATGGGAACATGGCTGAAATGAGAGAAGGCGAATAGTTGCGAATAATGTTCTATACATGCATGCAAAGCGGGATGGGATAGATGGGCCAAAGGAAGAAAGGAAGGAAGGAAGGAAGGAAGAAGAAGGGAGGGAGGGAGTCAGGGAGCCTTTTGTGACGTAATATTCACGAGAGAAGAGGTTGGGTATTTTAAGCCAGAGGTGCCGAGTAGCGCGAAATCCAATTAGTTCTCTGGAAGGCACGTAATTAACATCTTTGATGACATCGACCAAAATTATCCTGCTACTTAAATGACCTATGCACACCCTTCACCACGACCCCTCTCTGGCAGCACTGGTACTATCATCGACCAGTGTCCATTACTTCCCCCTCCCGCCCCTGCGACGCATAATTATTAATATCAACAAGACAAAGTTACTCCTTGAGGACTCGTCGGTAAATTTCCCACGGTTTTACATATCGTGGAATATTATTGTTCTAATTTCGCAGTTACTGGAAACACAGTGGGTGATCAATCTTCTTAAGTGGTAAACCTGGCAGCGGAGGAGAGGCTTTTACGCGCCCAAGTTTCCCGGTTAATGTTTCAAGGTCGCGTCGAAAGAGGAGGAAGCCAAGCAAACCCCACTGGCAAGAAGAGGACTCGTGGCACGTCGGTGGTTGTTGGTGGAGCAGATCGCAAAAAGAGCCGGTAATTTCAAGAGGGAGGGAGAGGAGCCACGCGAGCGGAACATCCGGATGACTTCCGGTTTGTCTTCTTGCCAATTCCTCGCAACCCCTCCCACCATCGCGCGGACATGTACCGCGCGTCATCGAAACCCCCGGCAGCATCGGACTAATTAAATTAGGCGTATTGCATCAACGGAAAGCGCAGAATGCAAATCGACATTAAAGTTACGAATCTCGCGATGAACCACTGCATATTCAAGCCGCTTCCGGCTACGGCAACGCGGCTGCTGCATTCTCACCGGGAGAGATCGTCGCTACCGCTCGAGAATTCTCACTGTAATTTGCAGAAACGCCCGTTTGCTACGTGACATTATTACCCTGGCAAAAAGTGAATGCGCCTCCATCGCGTGTCTCCACCACTCCCCTCGCCCTGCCTCGCTCAAATTATCAGATACTTCTAAAATCGCTAGTTTACGCATTCACGAGCACACGCAAACACGTGCCATACATTATAATAGTAATTACAATTACCAGACAAAAGTCTATAACACAGTATTTGGTACGCGTAAGCACTTCCCCCTTCTCCTTCCCCCATCCGTCCTCTCTCCTTTCATGCTAGTTCACCGTTCAGCGTTCTCTTTCTCTTTTTATCACTCCTCGCCGACAAGCGAAGATAGAAAGACCCGATAGAAAATTCAATGTAACTCGTTCAATAAGAAATTCTCATGGATATTCCACGACTGAAAAATCCTTCGTTTTGAGTATAATCTATCAGGATGAACTTTCGATGATTAATTAACGTGGTCGGGGTGCGATGAGAAAATTTCCAAGCTCCAAATCTTATATTCTTGTCTAATTTGGAGAATGGGAAGAAGGAAGCTCTTCCCTTCGGGTACTTTGCACAGCTATTTTGCTTAAGGTTAAAATATCTTCATTGGGAGCTGTACTTAAGGACTTGGCAGACACGGAATAGTGGCATCCGGAGTACATTTGCACTTTTACCAGAGGAAGAGGAGGGTGGCTCGCTTCTTTGCGTAAAATTACGATATTGCTTTCTTGCTAGTTTCAAGACTTGGAGAAATTATTTGGTGATAAATCGAACGGTGATCTGGCGTTATCCATCGCTTTTCCCGAATTCGCTAACTTATTCCATTTGCCGTTGGTCTCCGTCCAACGGAGCAAACTTCCGAGGCCATCGCCCTCATCGTAGACCGAGAGGATCCAAGAGCGATTCAGCTTGCGAAAAACACCCTTATCGGGGTCTAAAAGCTGTTGGTGATTAAGCGAATTCATTTAAATGACCAAATTTCATTTTCACCTCTGCCTCGAGGTTCCGGGAAGGCGAATCCTCCAGGACTATTTGATCCCATCGAATATTCCAATATTCCAGGAGCTAGGATCTTCCGAAATCTCTCCCCGTTAAGGTAAACTAACAAACCTCCCTGACAAAGCCCAACTGCTACCAGAATATTATTAAACGTTAGAAAATCATTTTCCTAAGGCGAACGATAAAAAGTTCTCTCTGTCATTTATACAATTAGTTCATTCCGTACCTATAAGAATTCAATTTAGGGCTGACTGAGGCAACAATATGATTGCACACGTAGGTGTATGGAAGCGGAGGTTTGTACACGTAAATGGATTCGATTTAGATGCGAATTCATTGAATTTCGATTAAATGAAACAAACAAACAGAAAAAACCGTATATTTTTTCAAGGATAATTTTCAACGGAACTTTTTCCCTGAGAATGATTTCTCGCCCGATTCCACGATTGAAATTCGAATCTTTTCCGATTCTTCGCGACAATTGAAATCTTCCCAATAATCAGAAGCCTGGCGACTTTCTCTCGACTACCCTCTGTTTGCGTTCGATCGTAATAAGTAAAAAGTTGCTGGCGCGTCTTCTAGTTATAAGAAAAAAATAGATTTGTTACAAAACTTGGTTTTCTCCTTTTCATTAGCTTGACGGAAGTAACTTAATTAATTAACCTCCCCCTTCCCCCCGCCGTCTTTCTTGTCAAATATAGCGATAAACCCCTCGTTCTTATTCCAATTATGTGTACAGGTAAAATAATGGAAATTCCTTCATTGTTTCGCTCGCATCCCATTATAAAGGCAGATAAAAATATTAGTACCCGTAAATGCTACCACTTATTTCAGTCACGTTCCGTCTGTTTTCACAGTATAATCAGGCAACGATTAATCAGTCCCTCAGTTAGTTTAATACTTTAAGTTCCAGCCATTTTTTTTTTCATCAGGTTTCCCTGTGTATTTTGCAGGGTGTAAAAGTAAACGTGAGCCAAAGGGATTTCTGGTCTGTCTGAATTTCAGTCCGGCTTCATTGAAGGCTTTTTAACGAGAGGGTTCGAGAAAACGGCGAGCACCGCGAAAGTCCAGAGCATGCATATTCATGTAGTCGCCATAATTCAATTTTAGGAGAGCGGGACATCGGTAACGACCTTCAATTATTCCCCGTGTAATTCGTGCTCACGAGAGCCTAGGCTGGCCGGTTCTTTTACAGGAGTCACCACCCCAACCCCTAATTTCGAGTCTTGTAATCGAGGACGGACATCGGCAGGCATCGCTGGAAATACCCTATGTACTTTTGCAGTCTTTGGGAACGTGCATTTGTTAACGGACTAATTATTCCCACGTTTTTTCTCTCCTACCCGATCTATAAAATTTCATCAATGTATTCGCGGGAGAACTATCACTCTGTATGCGTGTGCGAGTTTTTTTTTTAGCAAAACCCTGTAGAATAAATTTTACAAACTTTTTCGAACAATTTCAAGACTCGCTCGAATGCTCGATAAACTTCAAGAGTTCTTATTCTGAATTTTTTACTTTCGTAAATTTCGTTATTTAAATACATGCCACGGCGACACCAACGCGTAGATTCTTATCCACTTGATTTATCGTTTAATATTAACATCGTGCCCTATCAATTATTCAGTAGTGGTATATCGCATTTCAGGACTAGAGCGCTGCAATAAAATTTCAACACTGCGAATTCTAGCAACTGCCTCTACAGGGGTGGTTTTGTTGCCCGTTTCTCTTTCACTGATAAATCTTCCAAATACGCCTGGGATTTTCCTTAAATTAGTTTACTTTTCTTATTAATTGCAAGATCAATGACTTTACTTAGCTTTCCTCGATTGAACAATTAAACGCGTTCAGTTGGGGTAGTTTATTTTACCGAACGACGACCAATCTGACGTATTTAAATTATGTGTACGAAATGGCTTTTTTCTCCGATTGTTTCTTCATTTTCTCTTTTCACCCTTATTCTCCTCTTTCGAGCAGGAGGAATTTGTTTATAGGGCGAAACGTATAATTATCGATATAAGTTGTTTTAATATGCTCCACTACTCTCTTCCATCTCTCCCACTTTAGAAGTTTAGAAATGGCACTTTCGTGTGGGACCACCGAGTACCATTATCGCATCGACCCTCGCGAAAACCTTCCACACACAATATCTTCGTCCAAAGTTTTTAATTTAGATTTACAGGCTGCTCTAAAGGCGTCTCATAAATTGCCTCGAGTTTTTTTCATTTTTATTGACCCGCGTTTCGTTAAAAAATGCCTAATTAACACGTATTGGAAGAAACAATCCCGTCGATAAATTGCACAAGTGTTTTAATGAAGCTCTTTTTATACCTATCCTCTCTTGTGGTTCTACTTTGAAATATTTAAAGAACGAGAGAAATTTCATAGGAAGATGACTTTTCAGAGAGGAGTGCACGCGAGCGTGTATAAAGTTAAAAAAAACCCAGTTCCGCGCCTATCCATCAATAATGAGAGAATTCAATTTACGAGAGATATCAACGAACGTTTGCCCGACTTAAATTGATTTCTCGGAAAACGCCTCGAGGATAGTTCCATCGTACAGTATGGAAATGCAAATCCTATTTTCGTTTACTCGAAATTCTTTTCCCGTTGGTTTTTAGCCGTAAGGCTCGACGGCCAAAAAGAAATGGAAGCGCAAGTGCAGTCTCGTCTTGGCGAAAGAATAAACAGCCGGTGTCTCGCACGAATGGTTATTTTTATGTGTTTCTTTCTCTGGTCTCTTGTAGGTATGAAAATGGCCACCACCGGATGCAGTAGTGCATTGTTCCACCTATGTGTTTCCACAGGCTGAGCACGTATCGCGATCCTTCTCTTGGCCAGGAAAAAATTTGCTCGGCAAAACTATGAATTTTTGCGAAAAACATCAACGATCCTTTTTGCGCGTACGTGTAAATACACATGTAAGCATTCACAGAATTTGGCCGAATAACAAATTTTTATTCAAATTCATTCTTTGATCTAAGTTAAAGGCAGTGCCAACTTCACACTGGCCCAAGATAGTTGGAAAGGTCAAACACTTTAGTCAGACATTAGTTTGACGAAGTGCACGAAAGATAGTAAATGGGAACAGGTAAGAGGGGTTCATAGTTCTTAAAAGCATTGACTTCTAAATAGAGAAATTTGTCCGTCCGTCCGTCCATCCGTCCGTTCGTTCAGTATTTAGCGTAGAAACTCGATTCTCATGTGTGCATACCACAAACCCAAGCAGAAACTCGTTGGAAGATGGAAGTAAGGGATACCCTATGATTTTCTCTAGGATTCCAGAGACCCATTCATACCGAAGAATGCAATTACTAAACTTCCACGATTAATGCGACTCATAAGATTAATAATCGAGTCAACAAATTTGCCGACTTTCACTCCTGAGCCTTCCAAAACTAATCTGTACCGAATGATACAAAGATCCGTATCACGGACAGGTCCGTCACGCGTCTCTTAATTTTTGGAATTTCTATCTTTTTAGGATCGGCGGTAGCGATGATAGGAGCGAATTTACGTTTCGGCATCGGAGCTTCTGGCAACGTCACCTCGAACGCCACGAAAGTCTTTCAATGTCATCCTGGCGGTGTAACAGAGGCCACTGTGATATTTAGCCTGGGAGCTATGGGGATGGGAGCAAACATCATCCTAATGGCTTTGATATTGGCGAAACGACAATTGCGCATGTAATAATTCCTTTCTTACCACCACCCCTCCCCCCACTTGTAATTCAACCACAAAAAGGCAAAATAGTCGACTCTATAAAATTTCAGTAATATCTGGCAATATAGTCGATCCTTCTTAAGACATAAAGAAAAAGATCGAGACTAAGTCTCGGTACTTTTTATTTACTTTCTATTCTTGCATCGGATACTTTTCGAGGAAGCATATCTTTATTGCTTTTTAGCTTTAAGCAGCAATACTTTCTTCCCAGAAATTTTCAGAATCGTTTCACGCGATTATATTTGATATACCGAAGCCCATTGGAGCATCCTCGAAATTTACAGAAGCCTTCCGTGTGTCTATTTACACTAAGCAAATTCTCCTGCAAGCCTCTGGCATCCGTTCGCATCGGTACACATCCCCGGGGGCGACATTTTATTTAATCGACCAAGATAAAATCTACTCCGCGATTGTATGTCCGTAAACAAGTTCGCGTAAAACCGTGGAAGGTATTTACCTCGAGGAACTGGAGGAAGCATTGTGTCTCTTTTTAAATAAATTCCTCCCCCTGCCTTTCCGTGCAAATACCTAGAAAACATCCGAAAGAAAGAAAGAAAGAAAGAAAAAAGAACAAAATTTTTTTTCGTTTAATCAACTGAAAGAAACTGACCACCGGGAAGGTTAGGATACGGACTTTAGGTAAATGTACGATTGGGACATATTTTTCAGGTGGTCTCAGGGCCTGTTGTTCCATCAAGCGATGGTGGATTGTGCGCGTGCCGCCATTCTACTACCCCTAGGCTCGAGTATCCTGAACTGTCAGCCAGTAAACAAATGTTCATTGGTGGAAACTGCCTTCCTACTCCTGGTTACCGTCTCCACGGTCAACATGCTAACCACCGTGCTTAACGACAGCCCTGTATTTCCGGAAAGTGACGAAGAAGCCGACCTCACCGCCCCTTTGTTAATGGACTCACCACAGGTAATTTTCTTTCAAACTCCACACCCCTAACAGAAACCTAGCAATAAAAGACACCGGATATTTGTCATTGGGATTCACGCGTAAAACGTGTATTTGCGTTTCTCGTGGAGGGGGGGGGTGTATTTTGGGAAGCGCAATATCAACAAGAATTTTCCACCAGACAGCTAGACCGACGAAGAGTAGCGAACGGTGACATAAGCTGTTCGGTCTTCGGACCCGCGTGGCTAAATGCCAAGTCAATTAGCCCATCCTCCCATCTAGCTCCGCCTATCGCCGCCCTTACGTCAGAAATGTCATCCTGCGACGTCATCATCCCGAACAATCGCACGTGCCCCATAATATTCTCCAGCGAGAGAAAACGATAGTTCCGGTTTCCTTCGGGTTTGCCACGCCCGCGCGTACCGGAACCGACGACGACGACGACGACGACGACGACGACGACGAGTCTCATCGTCTATATAAAGCGGAGGAAACGTCAGCCAGGCTGGTGAGTAGTTGCAACAAGAGCGTTGCAACTGTAAATGAAACATGACAAATTGCCGGGGCGAAGCAAACCTCTATGGGTGTATCCGTGTCGAAACGCGAGATCAACTCCACTGGAGTGACTGATCTTCCGGGCAGGGATTAATCACGCGAGTTGAGAAACACTGCGCATAATTGTGGAATAATTTATGGGACAACTCTCGCGTAATAATTAATGTATTAACGGGCCGTCGTCTCCCGTCCCCCTCTCGTCCATCAGAGAAATTCGCTCATCCAGCCCCGGTACTTCCGGTTGGTCGCTATCAAAATCCAAGGGAGTTCTGGAAAATAATTTCGTCGCGAAGATATCCGCGCTATTCATCGATAGAGTCTAAACTGGTAGCTGGACTGGAGGACCGAGTGCGCAGACCCTCGATTTACGAGGATCGTAACGAAACTGCCGATATTCGCCGGGGGTTATAGCAGAAAACTACCCTTATAAGCTGCAAATTTATTTAGACTCGGAGTAGCCGCTTTTACAGCCCTCGAGTATAATGCGCGATACGTGAAATTGGAGGGAACTCTCGAAGAACGCCGTGGAGAGCGTGTAGGAAAAGTCAGTAAAGGAGCAAAGGGTTGGGGGGGGGGTAAAGAAAAAGAGTAGAGATTGGAGGGATGAGGAACGAGCAGTCGTCGGATAAAGGTAAGCGGATGGTAATTTTCTGGTCACGTTACATTCGAGAGATTGAAGGGGGAAAATCTAACTTCCCTACTCCCCTCCCCCTCCCCCCTCTCCGAGGGGTTGCTAGTCTTTCGAAGTAGGATTTATCGCGGATTATGGTTTTACAGCCACACCGGGTGCTTCGGAATTCAAGCGTAGGTACTACGGATTAACCGGAACTCGTTCCGGCAGTTTCCCCTAAACGCAAGAGTCCTCGCGAACTTCTCTTCAAGTTACACCTAAACACACCCTCCGCGACATCGCTTTAATGGCAACGCGCGATAAACCTGGCGCCGGCGAAACCCGGGAATCCAGTCACGTGACGTTTAACGCAGGGAATTTCATCGACGGGCACACGCGCCAAACCGCGGAGGCCAACGATTATGCGCAATTTGTCTCGCGGAATGATTTCACGGGGGAGATCGGTCCCTATTTGCATTATAATTAAGATGAAATCATTACCAAGCGCATTTAAACGCGCATAAAGCTAATTCGGATCTACCGAAGGATTATTTGTTCAACATTTTGCCGCGTTTGCAATAACGTCCGTCATTTTAGCAACAACGCTTCCAGGCGAATCTGCAATTCTGACTAGAATTAATTAGAACTAACCGGAGAAAACAACAACAGCAATAATGATAATAGTAACACTGACAACGATCCTTTTGCCACGGGGGTTCATTTCCAAGATTGAGACAAGATTTCTGTCTTTTCCGTAACGAAGTGTACTCGTCTCTTAGAATCAGGAGGTATTGAGACGTGACGTTATAGGTAAGGTGGGGGTGTGGAGGGTGGTAGCAGGAGAGCGGGACTTTTGTTTTCGATATAAAACTGCTTTTACCGTTTCTTGCTAAAGCACTGGGTTATTCGTGTGATATGAAAGAGTGTGGCTGTTCGCAGTGCGTGCTATTCGGCACCTTTATGATATGGTTCGCCAGCATAACCATAAATCTCGGACCAACGTTCCTGAGCGGGGCTCTTGCGGCAAATACGGAAACCGGTCACAACGCTCCAAGTTGTCCCTTGGTGCACGGTCCATTCCGTCATTACATCCTCAACGTTCTCTGGATCGTCATAAACATCATCTGCGTGGCACTCACACTTTTCCATCTGAGGAAACTCCACAGGGATCTGACCAAAGCCAACGTGGAAGCCGTACGTACAAGTTTGCTATTGCTCATGCACCAATCTTGCGAAATTCCTTCCTACCGACGCTTTCCATTCAAGTAAAAGACTATCTAGGATCTATATTATGTCCGACGTCTACCACCTGCTTACTCGCCCTCTTTCGTTCCACAGTCCCATCATTGCAATCCACTTTCCCTTAATGCCTATTTCGTCTTTTCAATAAGAAGGACGATTAAGATGCTATATAAATTTAGAAGTTTGCTCGTAAAAGACCGCGAAAGAAAGCACTTTTCTTCAGTTTCTTGAGAGATCTCTTGTAATAATGAGGCCATTCCAAAGTCTACTCTTGAAACTGTGGGTAATTGAGACTCATCCTATATGAGTGGCAAAGTCAGTGACTGCCACTACTGCCGCCGAAAGAAACGATTCGCTGAGCATTTCATGCTCGAGAGATGCTACAATTACCTTTGGGGATCGATGAACTGATAGAAGAACTTTATCACTAGGTGCGGGTGGCTGGCTTGGTAACGACACTTGTCAATGTGACGGGGGGCCATCAGGCGGCTTCGAACACCGTCGACGACGGATCTTCCGCCACTCGAAATGGCACCACGCCCAAAGTAAAGGAAACCTTCTTTTTCTACGTTTCTATGTTTTATATTATGGAGATTTCCCCCCTATCCAATTGATTGGCTTCTCTAGTGCTTCATTGCCACTTACGTCAGCGTTAACCGATCTTTATCGAAAAATCAAAATCTTTAAATCAAGATTGAATGACTCTCCAAGTATTCTTTGGTGTAGTCAATGCATGAAAATGTAGAATATTCGTGTCTTCGTTCGCCAGTGATCATAAAACTTGTATCAACTATGCGCGAGTCTAATTAAATCTAACTTTTTACAGTTTAGTGCAAAAAAGAAAGTTCGCGCATTACTTTCAGGCACTTTCTGAATTTTTCATTTTCAAATGAAGATTAAGCTCGACTTTGCATCTACGTGCTGAGATCAATCTGATTCTCTCGCACACTCTCTGTCTACTTTTTTTTTTAATCTTTGTATGAATCTTCAATTAAAAAAAACCCTGTTTTTTCACAATTTTCATCTAAATGCAAATAACGAGAAATAAAAAATGAATTCATTAAAGAAGACGCGCCGAGATGAGAGGATTAAACTGATTTCTTAGGATTTTCCCCAATTCTACGCGTTTAATCGTGGAGTGTGTTAGTACAACGCGTTTTTTTTTCTTTTTTTTTTTTTTTTTGACGGAAATTTGAGACAGTCTTAGTAGCTTGAAAGTGGGTTGGCGAAAAAACCGAGATAGGAAAGTGACGACCAAAAATAAAAGGGTGACTTATCTTTTCAGAGAAGCGGTGCCATCGAGGAGCATAGGAAAATGAGAAATTATTTGAGAAGAATGGAGCAAGAAGGCGTGCAAAGAGTGAAGATGTTTCTGGTTATAACAGCGGCATACGTTATATTCTGGGGTCCCTTATTTTTTGTCACATTGGTGCACCACCCTGTTATAGGAAATCCCACAGGCTACGAGGTAAGTCGTACAAAGCGAAAATTCTCTATGAGATTCGCCAATATCGCGCAATCCCTGTGTATCGAACCGATAAATCAAAGGTTAGAACTTTTCGTCAGAAAGTCGTGGGGAGGAACGTAATTAGAAAGGAGCTAGAATCAATAGCTAAGGAAGAAGGTACCGGAGCGAATGGTAGAGAATCCAGATGGAAGACACCGGATACGTAGGGGAGTTTAAGATTCTCCGGGAGTGTTTGGGAAAACTTTGAATTCGAGTTCCGAGCAAGAACAGGAAACAGCGCAGGCTGGACGAATGTAAAAGTTGGCGGAACGAGCTTCAGTGCTTGTATCTCGCAGGTGTGAAAATAGTGAAAATGTAGCGGAAAAGTGGAAAAGATGTATTCCCTGGCAAGCTAGTAAAGCCTGTACAGTGCAAGATTGCGCGCGTAATATGGAAAATGAAAACTAACCCGTCGCGCCCTACCCGGGCGTTATAATTTCAACGCGTTCCTCGCGATACCGTGCTCCACGCTTAATTACTAAACATACGCACCGATAATGTCAGCAGTTCAGAATAATTAACAATTTCCACGAGGAACTGAAAGACTAATTGCTAAAATCATCCGCATCCTCTAATTAATGAATATAATTAAAACACTCTTTAATAGTTATTATCCAACACATATATTTCAGCATCCGCTCATAAATTCACCCCTAAAACGTTCACGTAGAAGAGTCCCGGAAAAAAGAAGCCTCCTTGATCGAGGTCAGATTTCGTCTTAGATTGATCTTAGGGGGTGTGTTTCTGTGTGAACGTGGAGGAGGGAAGGGGAAAGGCATTCCACGAGATTCAAACGATTAATTATGAACTCTAACCATGATCCGTTGCAGGTAACTTTACATATTGCCTATATACACGCCTTCGTGAACCCGGCGTTGTTCCTAACACTACACAGAGGGTTGAGGCAGGGGATGTCGGACGTTTGTTGCGGTTGCTGCGAGAGCATCGCCCGCTGGATTCTCGGCTCTTCGCCGAGTGGCCACATGCAGCAAAACGTCATCGTTCAACCCCCGAGATACGAGGCGCCAATGAATTTACCATCACCCCCTGACCCACCACTGGTACCTCCCCCTTCAGCCGGTTGCGACCTTATCGATGTAGCGCTTTTGAAACCACCGCTACCGCCAGCTGCTAAGCACCTGCTGGTGGTACGATTAGACACCACATAGATCGATTCTTCAATCTAATAATCTCACCACCCTGTCTCTATTTGATATGATCTCTTCCTTTTCATTCCCAGGCTACTACTATTCCTTTCTATATCGCTATTGTCATTTATTTGTATTTTTTAATAGAGCTTCCACTAAATTAGGCGCACGTCAGCACTTATTACTCATGGGTAATCGAATAACGTAAAATTTGTTGCGTGAAACGCTTCGAGTCTTTCCTAAGAACAGTAGTTTTTTCAATCAGGCCCAGAAAAAGTTGCACAGTATTCAGCAGTGCACGAACAATTGTTATCACGTTGCAAATTAATTGCTATTTTTAATGGCGACTACGTTTTAACGATCTTACTTTATTTACCTAGAATTCGCTCTAATTTAGAATCTCTCCTGTAACACAAGAATCCCCGTATACATTGAGATTAATGAGGCAAATGAGAGTTGAGATGGGAGAGATGCATGAGAGTTCAATTAAATTAGTTAATTTGCTGAATCCATTAAGTAGATTGAAATTTTTGTGGTAATCATAATAAATTGTATCTAATATACAGGACGATATCATGGTGGTAGCTCCGGATCCTTGGAGTGTAATTTCAAGGCCAAAAAGTACGCCGAGTCTTTATCAAGAGGATCTTTCAAGAAGACCAAGCTTACTTCTACCACCCCCACCGGAATTAAGTGATTTGCAAGCAACCATGAGCCCTACCAGCAGTGACCTACCTAGTGAATAATATGCGGATTTTTCTAAAACTTCTAAAATTTCAGTAAAGCAGCGCAATAAGATTTTCCTCTAAATATCTTCTCAAAGAGGAAAATATCTTAATGCGATGCCAATAATTTTGCAGGCTCATTTGGAATTTGTATAGACTGAATTTTCTATGTATTTCATTCTATTCCTAGTCCACTGAAATTCGTATAAATATTATAATAAATATACGATAATACATTGTAATAGAAATTTTTACAAATTTTGTTACAAGATTCAAGCACGATGCATCTTCGAGAAATTATTTTTTTATAAACGCGTACGATTCTTTTCATCAAAATTAAATTACTTCTCAAAGCTGAGCGCATGTGTATAGAAGTTCCGAATTCATCGTTGACGATTAAAATATTATTACCGAAACAAGTTATTTTGTGATAATGAATTGTAAATAATAGATTTATATATGATTAAACGACTTACGAAACTATTTTTTCCGAAATAATTGGAGTATAGTTGTTTACGCTTGATTGTTTAACATCTGTGTAGATATTTTGTTTTTACATATCACAAATTCAGCCTGGCATGCTACTTGCTTGATATAAAATAAGGCATTAATTGTAATATCACCGATAAAATTGAACGATCAAATATTGTCTGAATGTATCTGTGATTATTTATTAACGTCCTAGTGTCCGTCTCAAAATAAAATTGCACTTTAGTTAATTAGGAAAAATATATACGCGTCTCACTTTAGGAAGTAGTAAAAACGATGTGTATTTCAATGGGTAGCTCCTATCTTTAGATAAACTACTTCTCATAAAGACTTTTGTGCTACATACCAACGAATAATAAACTTAAACAAGCTTGATGATCAAATAATTAGTTTTGCACCACAGTTAAGATCATTTTAATTGTATTCTTTTTAATTGATCAAAATTAAGTCAAACTTTTCAACATTATAAAAATCATTATAAAAATGAAAAAATTCTTAAAAGCAACTAGAATACCTGAGAATAATAAAAGCTTTTTTTAACTATACGTGCAATAATTTATCAATTTCCTGTAAACCACAGGTTTTATGCAAATATGTTTTATATACAAAGCACGGGGAATTGATATTTAACTGCAAAGCTAATACAGGGTGATCAGGCAGGACACTCACGGACTCGGGGCAACGCGACCCAACAGTTTTTACGTTCGCTACGATGCTGATACCTGTTGTCAGCCCACGAACAAAAACAAGAGCGAAAACGAACAATTTCTGGACACCCTGTATTTCTTTCACTTACTTCTTTTGACGCATACTCTATTCGTATTGTATATTTATTTACTTTAATTTCACTTTTAATAGTATTTTCAAAAGCTTTTATTTTACGTAAGATCTGCTGTATAGTCAAAATTCATTCCTAAATATAAGATCACTGCGTGAGCTTTTTCATCTGGGGACTCAATCTTCTTGAAGTTAAATGTATACATATTATATAAATATATACACACAACATACATATATATTTTCTATGTCAAACTTTAGAAACCACTTAAGACATTTTGACATTGTCGAGGATGTTGCACAAGTGAACTTTATTAAATCATTTAATTCCAAGTTTTCTTATCTAAACTGATTCAATTGCTGAACGCGATAAAGAATAGAATCAGATGGCAATAATGTCCAACTATATTGAATAATAAACATATATCTGCATATTATCGAGAGTAATATCTTTATTTTATAAACTTATTAATTTTATGCGTTTCTTGCATTTAATTATGTTAATAATTAATGTAATTAGAAACAACGATTTTTCAACGAGAATTAATTATAATGAATCGATATATCGAATAAATATAATTTACTTCTTTCCCAGAAGTAAATTTTTTAGATTCGTTAGTTAAATTAAAAAAATTGTGCACTGAACTTTGCGCAAATAGTGAAACTAAAATATTAAGTATACTAATATTTTAGTTCCTTCTTAAATGGTTTTGTCAAGAAATTATGCCTATTAATTACAATGTATTTATATCATTAAATATAAATAAATCGATTTTGTGCAAATAACGATGAAAATAGTTAAATGTAAGGTGCCTGAATAAAGGAATACCAAACAATTTGGTAACACAGATTGGATAATATACACAGTATATGTGTATAATATTGAGTATCATTTAGTATATGCAAACAAAGCAAAAATTGTACGTTTACAAATGTGAAGACTCTATCTAGGCAATGAATGCATGTAAAGTGTACATACATATGTAAACTATTGTAGAGATTCATGAAAATAAACATCTTCACACTGTATTAAAAGTCTACCCTATTTATTTTTGAACATTAAACATGCATAGAGCTGATCGACGCAACTCCACCCGCCTCCCCAAAGTATGACTAAATAATCACTTACCTGTTCGAAACCTCCTAATATTTCCGTTGTGTCCATCGATGAATTTACGGCTATAGATTTCAACTTCTGTCCAGCTAAGGCAGCTAATAAGTGCACTACACTACTTTTTCCAGAGCCTGAACTTCCAACCTAATTTATAAAGTAAAATACCACAATTTTTTATGTTATAATAGTTTTATAGTTTGAAACTAAAATATACCAAATAAATGATTTATTTTATGTAATGACTAAAGTTATGAAAAGTTAGCCGAAAGAAAACTTACAAGAATCGACATCCAGTTCATATTAACGCACTGAGAAAGACTTCGCAATACCGCCATTTGATCTCTAAGAATCAAGAGACTCTCATTCGCGTATGTAAAGTAATTTGTACGCGGTAGAATAACATCACCTATATATAACTTATCATTTGTTATATATATTAATGGTTTACTCGGTGGTAAAGGGTATTTTTCAATAAGAAACATTTCTTCGTATATTCGACGAACCTATAATAATTTAAAGAAAGAAAGACGATTATTTTCAGAAACTTATCTTAATACTCATTTTGGTAAAGGTTGAGCTAATTACTTTTTCTTTATCTTCTTCCGTTCGCATTCTATCAACGTAAATAAGTTCCACAACTTTCCCTGGGTTATAACAATTGTTTCTTAAAGTTGTGAAACTAACGGTGGCTTCACACCATCGAACGATATCTCTTAGATTCATTTCCCATGGTGAACCAAGATGACCCCACAGAGTTCCTGCTTCAGAAGCTACTTTAGCATTAAATTTGATCATGTTCTCCATTAATTCCGGAGGAATTTGAGGGAAAAGTTGTTGAATTATAAAAAATATATCATTGTCGGTTAGAAGATCAACGAAAACCTGAGTGAAACGATTTAGAAAAGATTTTGGTAAACCTCTTCTTGCACCACCTTGAGACAAAGGGTTTTGACAGGCAAATAATTTTGTTCCGGGTTGAACATGGAAAGCTCTACCCAATTCAGGGATATAAATTTCTCCTCTATGATCAAAACATGCGTTAAGGCCTTCCAATACTGACTGAGATGCTAAATTTAATTCATCTAGTAAAATCCAGTGTCCTGCACGTAAGGCTCGTAAGAATGGTCCATCCTTCCAAGCAAACTCTCCACCTTTCCCTCCTTCCACAGGAAGATCAGAGCCAAACAGATCGGAAACATCGGTTTGATCACTTAAATTTATTCTAAGTAAAGCGTGTCCCGAAGCTTTTGCGAGAGCCGATACTAAACTAGTTTTCCCAACGCCTGGACTTCCTTCAAGCAAAATAGGTTTCGCTAATTGCATAGCTCGTAAAAGTTTTAGTGTATTCAGTTTAGTTGTAGGAGTTGTAAAATTAAACGTTTCATCAGTATTATGTCTCTCTGGGCCCATTTCGATATAAAATGGAGCAATGCCAAATGCATCATCTTGCAAGCATACACTTAGTTTGTTGTCATTCGATTCATTCAAAGTAATTTCAGACTGTAACGTATGTTCAACATGAAATTTAATTTGGTTAAAAGCAGCATCTCGGAAATGTTTTAACTTTTTTAAATTATCCGAGCCTGTTAAGCCAGCTCCAAGTCCATCGATATATGTGAGGCAAGCGCCGTGATAGTATGCATCACCGATACTTAATTTTTTCAAAGCACTACTAGATGTACAGACATTTATAAATTTCACCCAAGTAAGCACATCTCTTATACTTAATGCTAACTTCTTTCCAATCTCAGATAATGGTAACCAGTCAATAAAATTTAAAATTGCCGATGCAATAGACTCTTTTAATAAGTCCAGTTCCTCGTGTAAGTTATGTTGTATTATTTTAGACACATCATCATTTTCCATATGACTCTCACACCATACTTCCGTAAAACGATTTCTAAGAGCCGGAGATAATTCTTTTTTACCATAATCTCCACCAGGATTCATAGTTCCGATGAATACAAAGTTGTCATTAGCTACGATAGTACTATTTTCTTTCTCGGCCATCAATAAACTTCGCTCAGGCTCTAATAACGAATTTAATCTTTCCAATACACTATCATCAGCTAATGAAATTTCATCTGCTAAAAATAAATCTCCGTTTCGCATAGAATTTATCAAAGGACCGTCGACCCATTCAAATAATCGTTGGTTATCACTGTCACTATATTCTCTAACAGGTCTCAAATTTCCAAGAAAATCCGAAGATTCAGTGTGCATATGACAATTGACGCTATACATTGTTTGATTGTTTATGGCAGCAATCAATTGACAAACTGTAGTTTTTCCACCACCAGTTTCTCCTACCAATAAAACTGGTTCCTTAAATTGACAAGATTTTTGCACCAAAACTGCCATTCGACGCATATTGAATGTCCATACAATGTGTTTAAACGAATGGCTTGAATTATTCAATATATTCTGTAATATATCTTTTGTTACTTTTGACGTTGCATCATTTAATGTGAAAAGGGAATTTGGATCGACATCACGTTTCAAATACTTCTTTATCACTTCTCTAATTTCATTAGCTTCTTCGGGCCTACGGACTTTGGCTGCTAATACAAGGTAGCCTTCATCCGCTAAATGTTGACTCCAATCGTAAAGTTGGGTACCTACATCATTGGCTAATCTATACCTTTCGCCCCATCGAAATAAATCACGCAAAGTTATAAAACCCTTCTTTCCGGCAAATGCGGCGGTATTTTTACGTCTTAGCTGAAGATCAGTCATTACACCGATGATTTGTTTACAATATGACTCGGGCATACTGCACCTTTCATGCAATATCACTTGTAACTCACTGGATGGTATTTCATCAAAATGTAATTCGACAAATCTGTTTCTGAATGCCCTTGACAGCGTTTTCCTACCACCGTACAAACCGGGTGGATTTTGTGTAGCAAACAACATGAAATTATTATGCGCTTTAATAACTTTTTGCGTTTCAGGTATAAAAAGTTCTCGATTATCATCCAATACTCTGTTTAGTGCTTCTAAAACATCGCTTGGAGCTAAATTTAATTCATCCAGAATAATCCAATGACCATTTCTCATGGCTTCTACCAATACACCTTCTTTAAATACCAATTTTCCAGTTTCATCAGAAACATAGCTTCCAACATACTCTTGCAGATCAGTGTGTTCATGATTATTAATTCGAACGCAAACATGTCCGGAGGCTTTAGCTAAATATGTGATTAAACTTGTTTTACCCACGGATGTATCACCTTGCAATAAAACTGGTATTTGACTTATCGAAACTACTCTAACCAAATCTTTCAAGTTACGTCTGACTGAAGGCGTTAGAATGTAATTTTCCGGTACTTTTGGCTCCAAAGTACCTTTTTTCACCCAATATCCTTCAAAATAAATATACTCTATTTCCGAGCTGATACAAGTTGGTTTTGGTATAGGAGTACCGAGAACAGCTTTCGCAGTTTTTTTATTAAGAATTAACTCTGCTATCATTTTCTGAACAATTGGATATGATTTATTATCTAATTGCGTTAAGAAACTTACAGAGAAAGCTTCATAAAGAGATCTCAAAACATTTCCACATGGATTACGTGCGGCAATACTCAAAGCACGGCACAACGTTCTTAAACTATAATGTGGCTTATGTGCGGTTCCATCATACAATTTGTAGGCTGCTTCCTTTCTCACATTTAAATAAAATTTTACAATTGCATCCAATCTATCCGATGGTAAATTCAAGTCTTTTAAATATGAAGTTACTAATAATTGTAAGTCTGATCGTTCTGTAAGTTCATCAACATAAAATTCTGTAAAACGATTTCGCAACCCAACTGGCAAATCTTTTTTCCCAATATCCGTAGCTGGATTCATACAAGCAAATAAAGTAAAATCTTTATGTCGCTCTATGGACTCTCGATCTCCTCTTTCTAGTAATGATAAAGATCCTGAGGAACGCTCTAAAAGTCCAGATAAACATTCCAATGTTTCTGCATTTGCTAAATTGATCTCATCTAATAATACCCAATATCCATTTTTTAGTGCTTTTATTAAGCTTCCTTCTACAAATGTAAAAGCTATAGAATACAATGATTTCACTTGTAGCATTAGCTTATTAAGTTTCTCAGCTAATCTCTCCCATTTTTCTATCATTGCTTTATTATTTTGCTCAGAATTTTTCGTTTCATCATTTCTTCTTTTTTTCTGACTTGTCTCGTTTACTCTTGGAATACATACTTTTTGGTTTTCGTTCCTAGATTTTAATTTGTTTATGACAATAATTGCATTGCAGTTCATTAAGTTAACAAGCGATTTCCATTTACTTTGTCTATAGTATAAGGACACCCGCTCCAAATAATTTTCCTTTCGCTGAACAGCAAAGGAAGATCTGAACAACATTTCAAACTCTTCCCAGATAGGTGATATTAAAAATTTAATATCGACTGGTTTATATCCTCCTAGCAAATCAGCACTTTCACTTTGCTGATTCATGTTAATGATAATTAATTTATGACCCATACTTTTTGCTAAATATTGCACTGAACTTGTTTTTCCCGTACCAGTTTCACCAACTAAAAGTACGGGCTCCTTTTGAATAACGCAACTTGCTATTCGTTCAAGTAAACACGAAGATGGCCTAGTAAAAGAAAAATTAGTTTTTGTAGTATCTATTGTAGCAAAAAGTGCTTTTTTTCGTGATAATTTCGCTCTACCAGCTATAAATAATTCTGGTGTTAATGTTACATTTGGTTTATGTATATTACAAAAATATTCAGCTTTAGTTTTAATTATACCGAGTTTACTAGCTACTGCTGTTGCTAGTTCCAGTTGGTATTCTGAAATAAAAAATATAATTAGATGCATATAATTAAAAAAATTCCATTTACATAAGAATAATTTGAGAAATATACCATGATTAGCTACAGAGCAACAAAAAACATCTATAGCATCTTGAAATATTTTTAAGGCTGAATCTGGAGATGAAACATCAAAATCAACTATAGCTCTTGAACACCATTTAATTAGATCTCTAGTAGATGTTTGCCTTCCTGTTTGTGTATATATCTTTTCATTTATATTGTTGTCAAGTTCCTGATTTCCCATAGAAAATAATAAGAAGACATCTACCATTCTATTGGCGATTGTCTTCAATACAGGAAATAACGTTTGAATTATAGTTATTAATTCATCTCGCGATAACGGTTCTATGTTTATACAAAGCCAATGTTTCTGCAGCAAATTGGATGCTGCAGATGTTTGTCTATAATGACCAGTCGCAGATGATATTAAACGTTGAGTTACAAACATTTGAAATCCACTCTTAGCATGTACAACATCACGATAACCAGGTACTGACAAAGTTCCAGTTTCCATTAAATTATTTAATACACTTGCTACATCTAAAGCAGCGCTATCTATATCTTCTAATAAAAGCCACTTCCCAGTCATTACTGCATGTGTAAGAATACCAGGTTGCCAAGTAAATTCACCAGGAATGTCAGTGCATCTATACATTCCTAGTAGCATTTTTGAATCAGTTTGATCTCCTAACTGAACTTTAATAAAATTATCAGAGTTATGTCCTGTAGCTTTTGCTAAATATTCAATTAAGGAAGTTTTTCCACAACCAACAACTCCCTGTAAACATATGCATTTTCTTGATGTAATCGCTACAGCTAATCTGCAAAGATTTTCTTGAGTTGATGGTACTGGTATTAAGTCAAAATTACAAGTATCCGAGTTGTTTTCAAAAACTGGCAATAAAATGCCACCAATATTTGTTACACATGGTAAAGTAATAGATAAATTATCTATTGGTTCAATATTATTAAGACAAGTATTTGATATAATTTTATCAGACTCATTTAAAAGAAAAAATTTAGTAGCATAGGATGCTCTAAAGTCTGTAATTAAGAGATTTGCAAATGATAATCTTAATTCTTCAGGTATTCCTAATATAATAGCAATGCATTTTAATGCAATCCTATAACAAATAAAAATATTAAGTTAGATTATTTCATTGAGAACAAATTATTACTTCTTTAAAAATTTACAAATACAGATACTATTAAATAATTTGCATACCATTTTACTTTATCATCTTTATGAATTAAAAAAGTATAAAATTTAGACCAATTCCAGTGATGTCTAAAATGATCAGTGGCTGCTTCTAATATATTTAAACAAGCAAAAGCTATGTCATAATCTGACACTATATTGATATCTAAGGAATTAACTTTCCTTCTTTTTGCAGAAGAATGTACATTTTGAATAGACTGAAATGGTGCTGGATTAGAGTCAAAATAATGTAAAGCAAACCTGTAAAGATCAGAAATAACATTACTATACTGCATACTAAATTTTTATAAATAAAATATATTTTATAACTTGTATTTCATTCAGAATGCATACTGAAGTAAATCTGCGTTCAAGTTAATCAAGTTGCCTAAAATAACACAATTTAGTCGATGCACTAAATTGTCCTTTATATAATTATGTTTTCCTATTGGAATTGCTAACTGGATTATAGCTGGTAATAATTGAGGAAAACAATCTGCAATATCCTTTACACTACTTGGACACAATAAAAATTCACTCAATATCTGTAAAACTTGATTCTCCTCTTCTATGGAATTTAAAACCTATAATCAATAAATTATTTGTGAATCATTTAACATTTTTCTAATCTTTAAATAGAAAAGAAACATTGTAAGTCAACATGTATGTTCATACCTTGCTTTTTAAGAAATTATTTAATTTTTTTTGATATTTTTCATTTCTTTCACACAATTTTAATAAACCCACAGTAAACATGATTAAAATTTTTGTTGTCACGTTGATTATAAGAATTCGAACATAAAAATGTTTCGAGTAAAGTACCAGTAAAGGCAAAGGTTAGATGTTACCGAAAACACGTGCTTCGGATGTACACAGACCGGCACCGATGACGACCCTATCAGACATAGACTATAACATAGATTAGATTGGACAAATTTTCGTTCTCACTCCAAAAAATAACGTTAAGATGCCACCATAGATATATGAAATAAATAGACGGAGCAAAAAGTCTCAATTAGCTGAGGGGAGTAAAGTCATGAGGGAATAGTGACAAAGTAAAATTGGTGTCCAAATTTTCATTGGTCAAACAATATCTCTAGTGCTGCTTTTAAATAAAACTAACATAAAAATATTTGCAACATTTAAAAAAAAAACTTTTTCGGAAGTTTTGCGAAGGGTGGAAGTTCTGGCAGTAATAGAGTCCGCCAAGCTCTCGAAAATAGGTCGACAAAAATCCTTCTAAACCTAATTTGCGCTATAACTCTTTTGGCGATGCTCTAATCGCCACACCACTTTTTTAGTCGCATTCAGAACGCGAAACAAAGCTGTTGTTGGCTTCGTTTAATTTTTAATTTAAATGTAGCATTAGACATAGTTCGACCAATGAAAAGCGGGCACCTATTTTACCTCGTCCCTATTCCCTCATTGGCTTTATTCCTCTCATCTAAAGTGAGACTTTATGTACCGTCTATTTATTTCATATGTCTATGGGCGCCACAATACCCCTGAAATTTTTTGGAAACAATCAAAGCGTCACTCTTATAATTTTCATGTACTAACTTTTTCTAGCAACATTATGTCGGTAAAAATATTTTATGGTAATTTCACAAAGGCCGCGCGACGATCGCCTTATCTTCCCCCGACGGTGGATAATACGCGTCGATCGGAGAGTTTCTGTGTAATATATGACATCTGTATCGTTTAATTCTCGAAAATGAAGTCTCAAATCAAAAAATGGCAAGAGGAAAAAATTCTTAGAATTGCCTTAGGATCCACTCTTTAAAAAATGTCTCCTTTTTTCCGGACTCCCTGTATATTCGGTATATTATTTCAATAATGCAAAGGATAGAGAAAACTTTTAATTATTTATTACGATGAAAATTTATTATATTACATGAGCTATTTTTCTTATCAATATATTATTACATATCATTGCGGTATCTTTCAAATCTATATACTATATTAGAAATATGAAAAATAAATGTTTAAATGCAAGAAGGGGCAAAATAAAATTTGACGAAAAATACTACTTTCTTTTCACTGTTTTTTTTATCACTGCACTTGCGCTTTTTCATGACTAAGCTTGGCTGGATAGAGTATACACACCCCTTTCAGCACTTTAATGTATGAATATGTGTGTATATATTTAGAGCAGGGGTTTTTCTAAGTATGCGTGTCATTGCACATGCGCAATACTGCCACCACGCCTGAATGTGCGGCGTGGGCAATACTGGCAACGACTTAGGCGTTGTTTGTAAGTTGTAGCAATTAGAAGAGGCCCATTCTCCATTATCAACTTTAAGAATGACATCTAAAAGTGGTCTATACGTTTTCATAGCATTCCTAATTTTAATATGTTGCATTGAACAAAGTGAGTAATCTAAATTTAAACACAAATAACACTTAACCTCCTTTATTCTCATTTATTCTCATAAAAATTCTCAGAAATATCAGTGATTGCTTTACTACTGGTTATGTATAATTTGTTGTCAGGTTATTCTATAAAATGTTGGGTATGCAGGTCAGATTCTGATCCAAAATGTGCGGATCCATTTGACAATTCCACAGTCCCCATAACAGATTGTAAGCAAGAACCAGATTTGCAGCACTTGCCAGGTGTTAGGCCAACAATGTGTAGGAAAATTCGACAAAAAGGTACAAATTAATTAAAATTATCAATCAAATTTAAAATGCAATATATTGTTGGAGTAATGTTAAATTTCTGTATAGTTCATAATGAATGGAGATACTTTAGAAGCTGTGCTTACATGGGTGAGCCTGGTATTCAAGGAGATGAAAGATTTTGTTTGATGAGAACAGGAACTTATAATATTTTTATGGAATATTGTACATGCAATAGTAAGGATGGCTGTAATGGTGCAACCAGTACACAAAGGAATATGGTTATTTTACTAGTTGCAGCAATAGTTCCATTTATTTATGGGCTGCAAATTACTTAAGTAGATTGAACAGAGGAATTAATTTAACCAAAAAATTCAGATATTTCATTTTATCCAAAGCAATCTTTATTGTACAATGGTACTTACACTAATAACATTCTTGCAGTTCAGTAATCATTAAATCAGATAAATAGTATATTCTAATCATAACTACAGTAATATAAAATACAGTATTTTTATATGTATATATGAGTGACTATAGTCCAAGAGAAGAAACTCAAATATTCCAGTAATGTGTGTCCTCTTTTTATATAATTATATATATTATTAATAAGATTTAAATTTGTTATCACATCAGCAAGTGAATAATGAGAATGAGATAAAGTTTTTAATACGCAATTCTTTTATTATTAAAATTTTATATTTTTTTTAGTAACATTTAAAAAAAGAATACTTTTTATTTACTGGCAAATATGAAAGACATGTACAAATTAAATTGTAGTTACATATCATAATATCTCATAAAATAGCCTTATAGATCTAGTATAAATAATGAGATTTATATTAGTATAAAACTGATTTTACATTCATGTTTTTCTTAAAAAAAAAAGATGCAAATTTTAACTCTTTTCATTTGAAATGATTAATATTGTAATTGGAATGTTAACTTGTCAATGTGAGTTAAAATCATGTGAAAACTATGTAAGACTGCCATTCCGTCCAGAATAACATTTTAGACTATATTAAGGTGTTAAAATGATCTTTTTATATTTTTATATAGAACTCTTAATGGAATCTTTTAAATTTTGCTAAGAGCTTAATATTTTATAATATTAAATTTTATTAGAATAGTCCAATTTTATTTTACTATTTGTATAATGAATCAAATTATAATAACACAATTGTGCTTTATTAACCAATTTTATATGTAGTACTGAATAATGTATATAACTCTTATGTATATTTCAATAAAAAATTTAGAAAAAACCCTGTTTTATTAAAGTTTTGTAATTTATTTATTCTAAGAGTTTTTATTTTAAACATATAAAATTTTTTTACATTGAATGAAAAACATGTACAAAAGACCACAGAAAACATCAAAATTACTTGTAAAGCATTTTCATCGCATTCGGAGAAAAAAATACATGTATTACATATTTTCTTTAAATATATATATATATATTTAAATACTGTTGAGTTATTATTCGTACATTCCTACTATTGTATTTCACATTCAAATATAGAAAAGCATTAAACTTATTCAATAAATGATCATCAGATCTACACCGATTGTTAAAAAGATACGAATCATTAAAATATTTGTAAATTTATACTGTACATTTATAGTTAGTGTAAAGGACGGTCGTGATTATAAGGATTTCAGGCAGAAGTTTATCTTTGCCATGCAATCCCGGACGGTTTGCTGTTTATAAGTGATGTGTATATACATAAAAAAATTAGATTTGTTAGAAGGTTGGTTCGATATAAAAATTCTATAAATAGACAAAATACTTGTGTATAATACAGTCGCGTTAAATTTGTACAAGTCTTAAAAGTTTAAAAGGCACTCTTTATTCAAATGCTTGCCATTTTGTAACAGGTTGCCCAGGTTTCGCTAAGGCCTGTTTCCACTGTTCTTCGTAAATCCCTCCGACTTCTGGTCCAATTACGAGATGTCCTACATTGGTTTTCTTTCCTAAAGTTTGATATAGAATTCCATTAATATATACCTATTTAATAATAAAATCCCGCTCGTAAACTCGTGAAGGAACTGACTTACCCATTTTGTTCTTAGATACAAATTTAATGACAAAACTAACATCTTTCAAAGCACCTTCGTATGGATTATCAGCGGTAACTTTAGCATTTTCCGGGTCAAATTTCATGGAGACTGAAGGTGCAAATCGATCACTTTTCCAAAAATGAGTAACTCTACCACTTTCTACAATTGATATTTTAATATACATTTGACCTTTTAAGCCTTCATGCTCGTGCATCGTCTGTAAAGAACACCTCAGACGATTCAGAGACAAAATTAATTTTCCTCCTGTATCATCTTTCTTATCACTTTTCTCCTGAGTTAGAGTAAGCTCAACTTGACCTTTCTTATTTTCTTTCTATAATTGAAAAAGGAACGAAACCATGAATACTCGTAAACTTAAATCACACACAAAGTATTTATATTCAAGTTACCCTGTCCTCAGCTCCAGAAATGCCACTAGAAATAGGTCGAAGTGATTTCCATATTTCTCCAGTTGAGACATCACTGGCATGCTTAGGCTTTTGAGGTTTGGTAACAAAGTTTTTGGGATCAAGTGGGATGGTCGTGGCACCTACGGTTCTTCTTTTATCATACATTTTTCTTTCAGAGACAGTAGCTTCTGTAGTTTTCTCGGACCCCTTTCCGAAGAATTGAGTCAAAAGTTTGTTCTTGGCGGAACTTGATGCATCTGTAGGACTAACGGCAGTGTCCTTCTTTTTGTCTCCTTTTTTGCTCGAGTCTGCTTTACCAGGTGAAGTTTTTTCTTTATCCGATTCCTTCTTATCAGTTGCTATCAGTGGTTTATCTTCCAATATAGCATAAAGGGTCGCTACCATAAACCTCGATCCGCCTATTTCTTCCTCGATGATCTTTGATTTTCCAAATTTCTGTTTGATCTCTTTTCGTAGGGGAAACGTGAACTCTTCGTTCCATTGGGGCCAAGATTCATTTTTCGAAGTTGTTTCGTACTTCTCTTTACCGGGAATTAGTTTCACCTAAAATGAGCCAACTGATAAGTCTCTCTATAAAAACTTGCTTAAGGACAAGCAAATATTACGATCTTTCTTACGAAGGTCTACTACCAAAGGGCTACTACCGAAAGAAGCTTCTCATAAATATAAATTGAGAATTTTATAAGATACACGTTGCGCTTATTAACTCTCATGGTAAGGTCACGAAAATTTATGACTCAATAGAAGGCAATTAGTTGCTATAGTTATAAGAAGACCTTACATAACTAGAGGACTACGGAGAAATTCTCACCTTTACAACATAACTGTTGACTCTGGTAAAGCCAAAATTTTGTGGCAAGTGTCTAGCTCCCAAAACCGTGACGTGGAGAGCCTTTTCGTTTGGAGAATATACTATCTTGATACCCACTTCCGGTTCTAGATTAACTGTCCGGTCCAGAGGAGTGGATACTTTTTGTATACTGTTGTCGATGAAGTTTCTCAGTTTCGCAAGCGCCATTTTTGATGAAAATATCAATTAGCAATATCGAAAAAGCCTCTATCGAGCATTTATCGACTATAAATCGCCATTCAGATAACGTTTAGCTGCCAAGATAAGCTGCCCGCTGTACTATCTGAAATATTAAAGATTTTGAGAATTAGACTTTGCTTGTAGGAAGAAAAATAAAATCCTAGTTCTTCTCTTAAATTCGCTTTGATCCTAAATAATATTTCTCGCGTATTCGTTTCTCGCGTTCCCTCTATTCTTTAGAGCGAAGTAGACAAATTTAGCACAAACTTCGCATACGATCGATCTATCATCCCTACTAATAGTGCGTACCATTATACTTGGGGTATAAGTGGGTATACCACTTCATGATGAAATCATGAGTTCACCAAAGTTCGTATCTATCCGTATATATTCTATTAGAGCAAGTTTTCTGGTCAATAAAACGATTCGCCTCGACGACGCTTATTCGATATAATATTTGCTCGAAAACAGCAAGAATTAAGAGCAACTACTAATTTCCACAAAGAACTATTCTTCTTCTCTTCCCAATAAGACTCTCTGTACATTGGTACTTTTATGATTTCTTTCACGCGATGTACGCGTTCGACGCGAAGAATTTTCTCTCCCTCCGCTTTGCTCCAATTCAAATCGACATCAAGAGATCATCTCTATTGCATTTCCTTTTCTCGAAGCGTATAACGGTTCGAGTGTTTTGCCGCCTATCGTAAGAATGCAACAATACGCACACATCCGCGAGCATACCGTAATCGTTCCGGCACTGTCAATGTTGTAACCAAACCAGTGACGATCGAAGGAAATCGCCACTTCCTACGATAAAAGCGGGACTCTTTTTCTTTCTACGTGCCTTCGGGCGCTGGGAGTGTCTCTATTGAACTTTGCCGGCTGATCCCTTAACCAGGAGCAACGTTTGGCAACGCGAAATCCTGTGAAAATTCATCGCAGACTCGTCGATCGACTCCAAAACTACCGATCCGACCTGTTGGATCTTCCGCGTCACGTGATCTGCCTATCTAATTCTTTATCTAGTAGACGCGACGCAAATAAACACGAAATCTTGCCAAATTTCATATCCACTGGCCGCGATCAACCGACGTGATCAATTATTTGCACAGTCCTCTCGATTTTTCCATATTACGCGACCTTATCGCGATGTACCTGTCCCGGAGTATTCGAGAAATATGAAAAAATCAATGGGAAACCGGCGAATTTTCCATGTAAACAAGATATGGAGCGTGTATAACACCCTGCATGTACCGTTGGCTTAAATCCTGTAGATTTTCCAATAGGAGCTGATCACTCGGAGTACGAAGCACATGGTATTTTGAAAATTTACCCAGTAATGTACGATTGGAACAGCAAGATTTAAATGGAAAATCACGGACTACGGGCCACTGTCGTGATCCACGCGCTGCCGAGGTATGCGGTCCGTGCACTCGCGTGGGTTCCATTTATAAGGGTCGAGCTGTTCTTCAGGTACGAAGCGGAAGAACAGGCTAGAGAGGTTCCCCCTGCAAGTTCTTTGACTTACGAAGATCATTATTATTGTCGGTCAAATGGTTTCGTGAGACGCAACGAATCAATGTCCGACCTTCCATCGAGGAAACTCCATCGACTCTTCACTTTTTTGGAGAAGATCGATATCAATGATCCTGACGCGCGCATCCAACTGGCCTTTATTTTTTTTTTTTTTATGGTCCACCAAGATACATTTGTTATTTTAATTAAGCCAAGTTTTTTCTTTTGGGACTGCGATGTTGCGCTGTCATCGTACTAATCGTCGAAGAATCTTTGACGATGATTATATTTTGCGTAGCGCGGTGATATTGATTGATTTCAAGAAACGAAGCGATTTGATTGGATTTGGAAGAGAAATAACAGGGATCTTCTTCCTGTAGATACATTCCTGATAAAGTCTTCTGGTTACTGCCAAGTATCATGGGAAGGGGACTGGTGGTTGTATACTCATTATAGGCTCCGCTCGTAGTGACGCCTGTTGCGCACACAAGGTCGCGCATTCATAGCAATTTTCCATGTATGAGTGAATCTCTCTATACGTACATGAAAAAGCCTATAGCACGAGAGGCTATGCCCCGAATAAGAGTGTGTATATTACCACTGCTAAGATATAAATTACTTGATGCGTCTAGACAGAGTAAATTAATTGAAAAAAAAAGTAATTAAAACAAATCAAGTACCATCTTATTAGAAAAAAATTAAGTTTTCGGAAGCGATAATTTTCTAATTCAAATGATCTAAACGTCCGTTCGATCGATCACAGATAAATTGATTTTACTTCCACGCGGTAGTCTTTACCCTTTTCCATTTAATGAAATAATACCGACGACGAATGAATTTTTCTTATCGATTTTATAATCAAGCCAAAGCAAATGCTCTCCTCATCCGTGATCAATGGAAAAGCTTTGGACAAATTTTTAAAGAATTTTTCGAATACTTTCCAACGATAAATTTTATCTGTGTTTCACCTTAATGGGAGTCTCGGACTTTTGCGAAATGTAATGACTCGTGAGGAATTTTCTCAAACAGGTGCTGGACGAACGCGATAAAGTTTGATGCGCAACACATCTAATTATAATGTCACTCAGTGATTTCACTCTAAACAACAGAAAGGAATGCGATGCTTTGCCTTGCATAGAAGATGAAACGCATTTAAATATAAGTCATCTGGTACTTTCGATAATGAGGAAGAAAATGATCCTTTAAAAGAGTGATTGCTGAACCGCGCTCTTCTCTGCACTTCGCCACGAAGAAGCGGAGAGAATCCAAAAAGAAAGTTAAGTGGGAGCGTATTTTCCACTTGAAAATTATTTGTTACGTATACCGAGTTAACGCGTTTAAATGTGCGTGTCGAGCAATATTCCACTCGTATCTAATGCGTATTCTATTGATCGAGCGTGATGATATGCAAGGATACCTTCGACGGTTTGGCCTTCGTTGCTGAGGAAATCTTTGGTCGCCATATGCAGAAGGAAGCATTACGCTTCACGGAAGCTGAATCCCTCTGGAATCATCTTGTAAATATTTTTTAATCACTGCACATGCATAGGAGGAATTATTTCCTTCGTTGGTTCGAATCGTAGACGAGTCTCTCGATGATAATTCTATACCGTTTGTTCAAAAGGGGTTGCACACAAGCTTCGCGAATGTCCAGAACTTTTGAAACGACGAATCCTGACATGTGGCTTGGAGAAAGCAACTTTCTTATATCCTTAGGGGTTGCGACAAAGTTACCGAGCCCCTCGATAGATGGCGGAAGTCAATGGTATTCTGATTTTAACCCTTTCTGTCCACCCTCTTTCACCCTAAACAGCTGTTCGGATATCGCCATGGCGCACGCGACTTCGGCACGTCAAAAACGTAATTGCCGTTTTCGGTTTCCTCTGATTAAAAAAGTTCATCCATTTTGTCCAACAGTGATTTTCTAAGTGCACCCTCGACCCTCGCAAAAGGTACTATGAAATCTTGCCATGACATCTTTTTGTGAGCACCATCAAAGTACGTGTTATTGTGACGTTTCGAATTTTTTCCGAAGAAATGATAATTAAAACCAGTTCTCTGTTTTAAGGTAGGGTTTTCATATATTTTATTATTATTATTATTATTTTTTTTACAAAGCATGGAGATTATTATAAAAAATGGAGAAGCATTGATCCATCGAATCTTAGAGGAATTCCATATAGATTCAAGGCATAGTTACAATTTACACATTAGAAATGAAAATATTTAAATACATACATATATATATATATATATTATCATATTTTTTTAAGTAAATGAATTCATTGGCGGAATAAGAAATCCACGCATACGCATATATTATGCCATGATAATGGTTTTAGATAATTGTCTTGTCTGCAGTTCTCTAAATATTTGCAAATCTATAAAATATTCTTCGGAATATTTCTTATTTTCCGAGTAGATGCGGAAAATCAATGAGTATTGATAAATTTTCATTAAGTTAGATTGTCCGTGTTCTATCTTTCGATTGGAAACGCTGATTATTTTTGTATTTTAAGTAAAATGTTTTTATTTAAGAAAAATAGAAACAAATCGCATCCAGACTGCACCAACAGTGCATTATAGCTTCGTCTTTCTGTTGGCAGATGGCACCACGCATGCAATTCACGCATTGAAATCACCAAATATCCATTCACCCCTTTTTGCACCAGCGAAATGCCAAATCTTAATCGCATTAATGCAAATTAATTTAAATTGTCACATATCCTGTATCTTCATTTGTTGAAAAATAAAACCTCTTTGGAGTGGGAAGAATTTTTTTATGGTTGGGAAAATTCGACGCCACTGTGTGGGGGGTAGATTTCATTACATTATTAAAAGTTTCGCTTTAATCGATTTACTTAAAATAAAATAAGTTGCAAAAAGCGCGTTATACGGTAATCAACGTAAGCGTATCATATTCGTGAAAACGTATGTATATCAAATAATAAAATCAAGAGATAAAAGAAAAGAAGACCCCTGGTAAAGCAGCAAAAATAGTAAGCTCAATACCAAACCTCATAAAGTAGTAATCACACTGCAGTGTGATTCCACAAAGCAGAGGTTCTACAATAAAACAATTCCAGGGGGACATATTTGTACCGCTTCAGTTTGGAAGTTCAGCTTGTAAAGTCGATGCGAGTAATTTAGAAGGTGGAGCTGGGAGGAAGAGGAAGAGGAAGAGGAAGAGGAGGTTACCGCTGCTAGACACATTCAGTTGATGTAAAAGAGAATAGCTAATGACGCACTTAAAAGGCTACGAGAATCAAAGGTAAACAAATATATCGATCTGCAAGTGAGAGGAATCGCTAAAACTTGAAATTGTTTCAAGATCAAAGGAGATCTCGAGAAAAGCAAATCGTTTTAACATTGATTAAGTAAAGTAGTGTCCGCCTCGATTATACACTTCTCTCGTTCATTGTAAGACTGCTAAAGAGAACTATGGAGGAATATGGGGAAATGTGTTTTATATACCGTATTTATGCGTGGAAACGTCAGGAAAGTTTTAGCAGATCCTTAACTTCTTTAACATTGCAAAACATTGTTGTCTAACTACAGCGATTTATTTCCGGAGACGTTCAACTATTAATGTACCACTAAATTTTCACGATACACCTAGCTTTCTCTATAGGCGCTGGCTTATTCGGAGTTCAAACTTGATACATCAAATTTTACGAGGTAGCGTCGTAAAGTTTTAAATTGCAGTACACGAAAGAGTTTATAATAAAGGAGCTTGAAGGAGATTCATCGTGGAATAGTGAGTTGTTAAGGTTCAGTCTGAAAGAAGAAGGAGCTTTCTTAAATCATAAGATTTCCAATCGAGAAATGAAGCTGGGTTTTAGTAATCCGCCAAAGTTCGTGAATTGTTAAAGAAACGCGACAGCAAAGCCTCTCCTTCAAATTTTCATAAAACTTTGTAAATTTTGGAGCGTGCTTTTTAATCAAACCTTCGTGATTCGTTTAATGGATCTCTAATTTGGTTTCTTTTACATCCAGATTAAATGTTTAAACAAGTGTCACGCAATAAAACAAATAAATAATCGTTACCTTTACTCTTACGTTAGTTTGCGTTCTATTTGCAGTACTCGGAACCTGGTTTCATATCGGAGAACAATGAAAAAGGGTGACAAGCTTCTGAATAATGTGAAACGTATTGTCATTTGCAAATGCATGCATACTGCACATGCATAGTTGCTTCGAGGGAAGAGAGTTAAAAAGTCAATTCATAGAAATAAGCGGGAATAGAAATTTTATGGGAATATAAATATATTACCGTAGTTGTATTAACTATTCGTTTGCGCGAGTGTGTGATTCGTCAATTTAATCTATTTCAGTTATTTAAATATTTAAGATTCGCTGCATTCTCTGTCTCTCTTTCTCTCCTTTGTTTCATCTATTATTTACGTATTAAAATTATATGATATGACCAATCGAGACAAAGTCTAGTACCATCCAGTAGCAAGTATTAAAGTTTTATTTATCAACTCATCGAATTCATAAAAGTCAGAGAATATTGCAACGATTCAATTAAAGTAAATGAATATTTAAATTTCATTAACTGGCACCACTAAAAATAGTGGTTAATTTCGAATCGCATTGAAATTTATGTTTTTAATAATTCAATGAACTCATGGGTTCAGCGTGATGCAATAGTTTGAATATTTAACGCGTGTGACATTTTCATTATGGAATCTATAATGTATAAGAATTATATAACCTGTCAGACTCGATATAATGTCGCGTGTCTATTATCGCAACTCATCAATTCTCGAAGGCCCCAGTACCAATCGAAGTTTCATTTATCGAGCAAGTTTAAACCAAACAGCCATTACTCATAACGCTACCGCGGTGATCCAGCATTCTGATTTACCCAAGGCAATTGAAATTCGTTTCGTCGCTGCTCGTTCCACGTCATTCTTTTTCCGCTCCACGATTTACTGCCATTTCAAAACTTCATTTTTCCAACTTTTTCCAACTGACCCCAAAACATGATTTGTACGACATAATTTTTTTGCTTACCAATAGATCTAGATTTCGATTTCGCTTTCGCTTTCGCTTTTGATTTCGATTCCGATTCCGATTCCGATGACTTGCCACGATTATCATACCTCAATTATAGATTGGACAATAATGACAAATAATAAATGTCCTCCTACCTTCCATTCTGACAGTTAATTCGATAATTAAACTGCTTTCCCAATCGTTACGCGACATAATGATCGTTTCGATTTATTTCATATTTACCAGAATCCACTTTTCACTCAATTTTTACAGTTACCACCTCAGCAATTGTGGTGTTAGAGAAGCAAACATGGTAGATAACTGTCCAGTTTCTAGTTCCATTTGATGATTTATTCAGTTAGACACTTGTCGATATCGCTGTCTGTCGTTTGAAGTTACGAGACTCTCCGGCAAATAAATCATATTATCGTGGACAAGTGTGTGGTCAATGTTTGAGACGTAGAATTTGAAAATAGCTTCAAATTAAGATCACGGATGAGTGTTTTCATTATCATCCACGGAGAATTGCATTTTTTCCTTGATTTTTCAGCGACCTACGTATTCTCACTACTTTCACGATGAAATAGAAAACTTCTCAAATCCAGAATCCTGACAAGAATACTTATTATATTTTAAGTATACATCGTATTTTACTTTGATGTTACGCGGTTTTCTGCAAATGACGTTTTCGAAATTACCAAAGCTTTAACTGGCAGTATGCAATTTGGAAGTAAACGATCAAGTATGCTAACCTTTGGCTTTGTTTTCTCTTGTTGGCTGCTCTGATATTCAACTCGCGTGATCTCAAACGAAATAAGGAAACTCTCAGGGGTTGGTCTGAAAAATGCTCAGGCCACCAGGGAAAATCAGTCCTCCCACAAAATTCTCTTAGATTTCTCGTTAGTGTGACAAAGGCGTAAATTTTGCTAGTGCAGTGCATGAGGTAGTGGTATTGGCGAAATTCAAGAAAGCCCGGAATACTTGCGGTCACGAGGGTGAAACGAGGGTAAGAGCCGGAAAATCCGAGAACTATCCAGCAGTCGCTGCATAAAACCAATACACGCAATGCTCGAGGTCCACGTGCGAGTAAAATTTCTGGCGAAATCAACAATATTGACTAGAATAAAACTATATAATCTAAACAAGTTTCTTTTCAATAAGAAAATGAAATACAGAGAGAGAGAGAGAGAGACAAAAGTAAAACACGAGGAAAAAGTTACAAAATAATTTAGATTTCGATAAAGACAAACATACACGCGTCTTCCCGAATCTGAATGTAAAAACTTTTTCCGGAGAACTTAACGGAGCAATGAGAAAAGAAAAATTTCCTTTCGGATCACAATGTTTTGGAGTTTCTCCCATGCAGCTGGTCATGTTGACCGGGCCGCTGCATCGGAGTTTGCAGTGAAGGTTTACACGCCAAGTTTACAAAGCGATGTAACACAGGACCCAAAAGATATTTGTTCGTCTTGCATCAAGTGGAGCAAAGCGAGTTTAGTCGGAGATCTGCAACAGCCGGCACTTTGCGTCGGAAAACGAAAGCATCGTCGAAGGGGATGAAAGGGGCGCGCGAAACGAAAAGGAAAGAGAGGAGAAAGGGGGGAAGGCTCGTAAACTTGCAGTGGAAGATGGCGCAAGTAGAAGACCGCGAATTCTAGCTGGGTCGAACAGTGTTGTGTAGGTCCAACGATTGAATGCCCCAACCTTGGATTATTTAGGTGCGAATACGTGATTCCCTCAAAGCGAAGGAAGTGGTGATTGAGTTGGGGGAATGAAAAGTTTAGCTTTTTACTACTTGTAAACGTTCCGAGATCTCAAGTGGAGTGCTCGAAGAAAATCATCTGAAAAACCTATCTTCGCTAGAGAGAGAGAGAGAGAGAGAGAGGGAGAGCATATTTCTATAAATTCGACACAAAATCTTTTATCGTGCGCAGACCGACCATTTTTACCCTCCTCTAAACTTTATAGTAAATTTAACAAACACATTTCTTCCAACTTTCCAGTTTTCGTAGAAACGTTAATTACTACTTAATTTCTCCTTTTCTCCTAATTTTTCATTTAGCGATTTATCGTTTCAGTGCCAGTTTTTTAAGGCATAAATCCTACGTATATATTCCAACTGTCAAATCAGCCAGACAGCCAAAGATAGTACTTCTATTTCAGCTCTTATAACGCCACGTACAATGGGTACTGACACAGAAATAAGGGGTGAATTTACATGAGAAATAAGCCGAATTTCCATAAACCGCCAGAGCTTTCCGGAATACGATATCGATTTCAGCCTGTCGTACACGAGTTATTTAAATTCCATGAAAATAGAGGAAATGCGTTGAATGTCACTCTTACGCGCATCCCGAAGCCGAAGTCGTGATATTGCTTTCAGCAGAAATCAAGATTACCGATCAGCAAACCAATAAATCCAGCCCATTTCTCGTTTTCACAGTCAGATTCTAAAATATAAGATGAGATAATCTCTGATTTTTGTTTTTCCTCGAGAAGAGAAACTGTATAAGACGAATATCAAAGAAAGAAAACGATCGATGGAATCGATTCTCCTAAGAAAGATTCGACTGACTCTCTCTCTCTCTCTCTCTCTCTCTCTCTCTCTATATTATATATATGTATTATAATTAATTACGATCGTGAAACTAATAAAATTATTAAAAACGCGTAAAAACTTTTCTCTCCATGCTCTTTCTCATCTTTCCGCGCAGGGGAGGGGGTCCCCCTCTCGTATATAGATTCGCCATAGATTTGATTAGCAGGACCGACTGCTAGATCCATTATTCCTCGTTACGTTGTACGCGCATCCCAAAATGGACTCAGACCAGTGTATCTGTATTCTATATTCACAAGCTTTCGTTTCAAGAGTAGTTTCGTGAGATGAATATCGATGGACCTCGGAAGACTTGGAACACTTGTCGTTTACACGTAGGGGTGCCTCCAGCGGAATTCCAGATCCGATGTAAACAGTTGACTGTAAGGCTGGGTGATCTGAAAATATTTCCAATGAAATTCAAAAGCCTCTATGTCGTCTCTTGTAAAACGATATCGATTCCACCCCGCCGAGCGTGAGCAATTTAAACTCCGAAAACACAGGAGTTATAAAGCATCTCTGCTCTTCCTAGAATATCGTTTCTCGGAGAATTGTTAAAGCAGCCACAGTCAAACTGTGCTGTAATGGAAACCCGTTGCATACATAAAACACGAGTTTCTTGGGCAAGCTCAACAACTTCGGTGTAAACCGCAATAATGGCATTACAATGAAACAGCTATTACAGCCATTACCGTAAAGCTACAAGTGGCACTCTATTCATTTTAAGATCAATATTTCTCTGAAAAACAAATTCTTTAAATACTTTATGCGGCTCCGCAAAGTTCAGGAAATTACGGTCTATTGTGTATTTAAGAGCTTTGAACATTGCCATTTTTCTCGAGGACGAGAAAACTCTGGAGAGGTTATTGATAGTAACGTTTAATCTATTTACGGAGGAAAATGGTCAAAAGGGGACAAAACGTCGAAGACGACACTTGGAGTGTAAAGAGTATGGAAGCAGGTTCAATGCACTTGATGCACGTAAACAAATGTGTGTTTTTCCGGAATTAAGAAAGGAAAAAGAATCGGAGGAAGAACTTGAGCGGAGCTTCCTTATTACTTAGAGCATGCGTTATATATTGCAAGGGCTATACAAGCACCAAACCACCACCACCATCACCATCCCTACTTTTATTTCCACGCAAGCTTTTCTGTGTTCCTCACTCTTTCCCGTGGTCTCTAATTTTGCCTTTTCTCTCTCTCTCTCTCTCTCTTTCCATCCTCATTTCTCGCTTTGCTTTATTGGTGGTGGTTGGCTTCTTGCCAGGGAAGAGCAATATTGTAGTAGCAGGCAAGCCAAGGTAACCCCTGACTCCAGCCTGTTGGTGTCCCAGCTACGGCACACACACACACCCACCACGTACATTCTAGGCATACTGTCTTACTTACTAAGCGCGCTACTACCGACCACCATCCTGATTTATAACCACCAGTCTAATATACTGTTTTAAAGGCGACATTGTCGACCAGGAATCTCGATGGATGCCAGGAAGTGGTCCACGACTGTCACTTCCGAATAGTCACGAGTTCATCAAGTATCCCCTGCTAGATATTGCTGGAAATTGTTACCCTTCATCTGGATTCCCCTGGGACCCCCTTATCCCTATTTCCAGGCGTTATCCAGCGTTATCCAGCTTTATTCAAATATAGGAAGCAAAATTGATCTTAAGTTTGAACCTACGTTATATCAGGCCTCGGCCAAAACCCCTGTCAATCGCAAAACCAGGTACCTTTTTGAGAACCAGAGGGGATGATAACGGAAATCTTGTGAGCAGGTACCCTTCATCGCAAAAAAATTACCCTACGCTATAGGATTCTGCAGGCTATAAAAACCTATGGTAGGAATTTTGCATGCTAAAGTCCCTATAAAAGAGATTGGCGAATGATAGATGGGCACGCGAGATCTTTGAATTCTTGAAAATTATCGAGGGTTCGGATTAAGGGTTGAAGGGTCTTGAGAAAAATTTAGTCAATTGAAAGTCATTTCGACGAGACCGAAGCAAGCGTTTCCCTGGTTTTTGCCGTCGAGAGATTTTTCGAAATGATTAAAAACGATATAAAAGGTATCTTTTCTTCCAAAGGGAACCCCATAGCTTTCTGGGAAATCCACAATATGGCACGGCTCGTAAAATACACTTCCCACTTACCTACTTGGGTTCGCTGCAATAAAAGGAAGAAATAAACGAAGTTCCGAAATAAAGGTTAATATCTTCGGCAGGACATAGGAAGAGGGAGAAGAGGAAAGAGAAAGAGGCCGTGTGCGGATGTGCTTACATATTTCTCCATGAAAATCAAGATTTTAAGAGAACTTTGGAAAAGCCAGAGCAGCATCGCGCTGGAATATCGATTAGATCCTTCGCAGAAAAATAAACTTTTTATTAGGATGTTGCTCTTCGAAATTAATTTCCTACGCCAAGAATTAATGCTGACACAGAAAATATAAAAATTACCCAATGATCGCTATCTGGGTTAGCAGAACCATTAGAGGTACGCTAAAAGGGAAAAACAAAGGGGATAAAAGAGACGAAGGACTTTTATGAGTAATTTTAGCATCTTGCCCGCTCGAAAGTAAGATAGTAAAAATAGTCTCGGCTAATAAACTTGAGTAATTTGCAATTTCGAGCGAGGCAAATTAATTTCGGGTAAATATTCCCACAACAAAAATGCGAGCGGCATATATTAAGGGGAAGTCGAGCACGGGTCGTTACCATCGGAGTAAATCTTGCGAATGCACCGAAGTACCTTTGCTTCCTGCTTGCAAGAAGTTGTGTACTGTGCGAGATATGAAAGAGAAAATAAGAAAAGAGGGGAAGAAAGAAAGCGACAGGATTCAACGGTCATCTTTGTCATTCTTGGCAAATGGCTCGGTTGGTATCGTAGGTCGCAAACTGCGCGAGCCAAAAGAGATGGAGAAGTGTTTCAAAGGGAAGGGAAGGTTAGGGGAAGAAAAAGTAGAGAGGAAAAAGGAAAGAAAAGAGTGTAGAAATCGCAATGGCAAGTGGTCATCGGGATCTAGCAGAGATGCCCGGTTGATATTACCGGTTAACCCGAAGGAATGGAACGAAGAGGGTGGAAGGGTAGAAATATCGAGAGAAAAAAATGGTTAGCGGTCAAAGAGGGAAAGAGTGAGAGAGAGGAGGGTGGAAATCTCAATGGTGGGATTTCAATGGTCATCTTCGTCATTCTCGGCAAATGGTTTAGTTGGTATTGCAGGTTTACCCATCTGTATAGCGCAACGGGGTGTCCTATTGCAGGCAGCTAGAAAATTGCTCGAGTGCAGGCCCGAACGACTACTATACTGACTCTGCTCGGACTTTATACGTGTGTGGATTACATAGATAGTCATGGAGATATAACCTACACGCTCGGGGATTGCCCGTGTTTCGCGTGTACTCCGGCATTATGTTCCACCGGCATAAGTGGTCATGCGAGTACACGGAAGTACAGTTCGGAAAAAAGATTTCCACCCCTTTTCACGAACCACTTTTCTCAACTACGTAAATATCTGCGTGAAACTCTCTCTCTCTCTCTCTCTCTCTCTTTCTCGCTGCGTCGTTGCATAATTCAACCACGCAAATTCACTCGTTTCTCAACTCGCGCGCGCGCCTAGTTTCAACCCCTCTAAAACAGCGCGAATTCTTTCTCGTCTCTATTTCCTATGTTACCATATCTAGGCGTGTCGCGCGCTTTCCCATATATGTTTCGAGTTCATATTTTCACGCACACCGATTCTCTCCTCTGTACGTGTACGCGTGTCTTTTGGCAGATAGGTTTCGCGTGTCCCCCCCTGTGCGTTATCACGAACACGATTCTTGGTGTGCGCTCGTCGCGTTTACGTTTTCATGAAGAAGCGTTCGTTGTGTGTGTGCGTGCGTGCATAGCGTTACCCTCGGTAGGTTGTATCAGCGAGGGGAAGGTCGTCCGTGTGCACGCGCATCTATCCGAACGAGCTTGCAACCCTCGAGGGGTGAGTATCGGTGTTAACGTCTCAGTGGACACGCCGCGGCGCTGTCCGTTCTAACCGATAACGTTGCCAACTCGTTAGAAATGAATGGCTGGCCTGGTGGGAGGTGCCGCAAGGGCTCGGAGACAATGGACTCCTCACTGGACTTCATTCACCCCCATTCCACCCCGGACTTTGTCGAACCACCACCTCTTTCTCAATTACTTCGATAGCTCGTAATTAATCCGTGGAGCAGCTACGGGGGTGGAAACAGTCTGGAAAATCTACGCGTGCGCGATAGCAGAAAAAATGGCTTTCAACTTTCCTGAAAATAAAGGCTCGCAACATTTTCAGTCTTTTTCTGGTTGCCGCGGGGCGCGGAGGGGTGGCGGATGGAACGAAACGGCGCTCTTTCGCCATACACGCGCCCTATAATTATTTGTCACGGATGGATGGTTCGCGCGGGCTGCGTGGTGTTTTGTTTGAAAAATCAATATGAGAATTTTTGAAATAAAGATTAATCGCTGGCGGATAAAATGAATTTAGCTTCGGATGATAAAGTTCCCGCGACCACGCAAGTACCGGGTAATATCAGGGATCGCGTCGCCTAGGCGTACCGCGGCAACTCTCCGAGCTTTCTCCTATAGATCACCCGGCCGCCATACTCGACGCTTTTACAACCACTAAAACTTCCGGTTCTTTAAACGGTCAGTCGCTGCTCGCATTGAAATCTATGGTCAGCAAACAACGCGGCCAACTTGCTTACAATTTTTCTTCGTATAAAGGGATATTTCGCCCTTCGAGCGTCCATTTATTCTTCGTCTCTTTTTACTCGTTTGGCGCAACAATGTTCGCGTCCAGGATATATCCTCCATTAACAAGATTCCGAAGGACGATCGGTTTCCGGTCGGTAAACACGTAAGAGCCAATCGAGCATTTTCCGCGGGTGAAGGGGATTTTTAGCAACGCTCTCCGAGAGATCCGCGAGAGCGAGCGCGTTCTTCCTCTCCCTCGCCCCTTTTTTATGTCGAAGGTATTTTACATGATAAATGCTTCAAAGGTTTTGTGGACTTTTGAGTGACAAAATGATCCTGATCCCCGTGATCCTTGACGACACGGCGAAAGAAGCTCGAGAGCTTCGTCAACGTGGGTTAATGATGGATGAAGAGGAATTCCAAGCCTACTTCCCTCCTCCTGATTTCGGGGGTGGTCCAAAAAGGACCCTGTGGATAAACTCGAGTAATTTGTCACTTCGTCTCCCTCGCGACACGTAGAAACGCCCAGCTTCTATTCGCGGAAAAACTGAACGGCATTTTACTGCCTCCTTTTTTATTCGCGTGCAAAAATTTCTCACTTCCCCCCCCCCCCCCCCCCCCCCCCCACCGCGACACGACCGCCCTACCATTAATATCCTCAATCGTCCGCACCATAGACGTCACGCATACCGGGATTCGCGATAACTCTTTTAATTTCTCCTCCTGTACGCGTAAATAACCCCCTCCCTTTCCGCTCCTCGAGACCAATTATACCGTACTCACGAGCAATTTCATTCTCCACTTTTATCCCAGAGTCAACCGCTTTTTATAGAACCTGTTTATGGTAGGATTCGTGTTAATTGAACTTTCTAAATTTACTTCTGAATCATTAAAACGAAGGAGCTGTTTCTTGTTTGGAACATTTTTCAATTTTCTTTTCGCTCACCTAGCACCTCTCTCTCTCTCTCTCTCTGTGTTTTAAACTACAGCTGTATTTGTTAGCGCTAGACTTGTCTAGAGATTAGTGGCTTAAGTCAAGGAGATAATGCTGGGTAACGAACTTTGGCAAAGTTGCACAGATGGCCGCTCTGGAATAATAGATTGTTGAAGCAAGTCTGTCGAGTACGTCTCAACGCGGAAGATTCTCAAGACCAGCAGCGAGATTTCGCTCAGCCTGCGAAACTGGGTTGACCGCCTTACCGCGGAATTTCCCGCAAAGTCACAACGCGATTAAGTGGAAAAAAGTCCCCAGCGTCGTCGAGTCATTTTGCCAATTGTCCGGCATTTTCTAGTAATCCATGCGTAGGAGATGCTTATAAATGCCAGTTGTCGTTAGTTGGCGAGTTATTATGCAGTTAAAGCTGGCGCGCACTCCTATTAATTGGCGGCTGCCACTTCTAGCGTGAGAGATACGTGCTTATGCGCCGGAGGCACATGCCGTATATGGCGAGTTAAGTTTTATTGCATATCGCTGCGCTTAATTGAGAAAAGGGGGATGGGGATGGGGATGCTGCGGTATTTAACTAACTCAACTGCTTTACCATCATTTTTATTTCCAGCTTAAAATACCATAGAGGGAGAGAGACTCAACTTTTGCACCTTAAATCGAGCTTGTTAGATTAACCAATTACCGTCATTTATTTTATTCGCTTTTTAAAATTCTTTTCGCTCTGCGTGCCCGGAACATTTCGCGATGCATTTCGCTTTCTTTTTTCTGCCTGTTTCGCCCGCTCTCCCCTGCTTCTTTTTCTTTTAGTGAAAATTTGTCGAATTTGGTGGTACGCGATGAATATCGATTGATATCGGAGAATGGTTCATCGCGCACAGGCTTGAAAGAGAAACTGTGGGAGATACCTTCGAACGGTGTCGTTGGATTATCAATGATTATCCAGAAATAGACACTATCGTAATTCATTCCGAAGCACTTGCGGGATTTGGCGGCCGAGCTATTCGTGGGCACGAAAATCCACGGTGGATTGCACACTGTCCACATGAGTTCGGGGCTGATCAATATTATGCCTTCCGGTAGCTGCGGAACGGCCTTGGTAGGACACACTGTTGACTCTCCTTATCACGGTGATTCCGCCCCCTTATCTTAGCACGAACGAACCGACCGATATTTTCCCATGCGCCGCAATGTTCGATCAAGAACCGATTTGCAAAATTTATGCAACGGCCTCGGTGCGCTCGACGAATTTTAATCGACTCGAAAATAAAATGCCAAAAACATGCCTTCCTCTTTTTTTTGAGGGGTTTTTGGGGACAAGTCCAAAATCCAAGCTGTCGCGCGCGTCATGTTCGCGCGCAAATCCTTATTACCCCGTGGATCGAGGGGAGGGAGGGGGAGCCGCCGCACGGTACGGCCGATGATGGACCGATGAAAAATTGCGGACGGCCGGAGAGTTGCTTAAAAGGAAATTCCGCAAGTTGGCAGACGACGAAACGTCCCGACGGGGAAGCGCGTGTGCGAACATTCGAGGAACGTTCAGGGTATTCGGTCATCATCGAAATGCGCGATGCTTCTTAATGGCCGACTCGCTGGCATCCCAACTTCGTTCCTTCGATCAATCTCAATTTATAGACGAAACACGATACGTGCCATAAGCGAGGAGACGCTGCTGGCAAGACCGAGAAGGTCATAATGGCAGCCTACCATCTCGGAATTGTAAATCTTGGCTAGTCGTAAAAACGTAATAGGCCATTTTGCCCAAGTCACTGAAATCGCATTTGCCGCGGTGCTTAACGGCATCCCCATCCCGGTCCCGGTCCCGGTCCCGGTCCCAGCATCCCGGGGCCGGTAACTCATGGAAGCGACGTCAGCGACGGCGGTCCACTTTTGCCGATCAAGTCGAACCGGGAGGAGTTTGAGTTCGAGAGTTCGAGTTCCAGAACCGCAGCGCGATCGCTGAAAACCCGAACCACGCGAATCTCCCGGAACGAGTCGTTCTCCTCCTGTTCAGGAGCGGGGGAGGAGACCGTTCGATAAAATCTTGAGCGGCTCGCTCGTTACGCGTCGTCCACGGGACGGCAAATAAACTAATAAGCCATTTTAGTGAAGTCACCGCAATTGCACACTTGACAAACTACAATCCGCAACAAACTTTATGAAGCCTTCCAGCATTTCATTTAACTCAACGGCAAACATCGGCCATGATTAATCACTGGCGCGATAAGATTTATAGATTATCGCTATCAAAGGCCGCTGTTTCGACGTTGGAATATCAGAATTTCATTCTTATTGCATTAGCGGAAGCTCCGCGGTATTATCGCGATAATGTAAAAGAGACATCTGTTGACAGTGACAGATTATCGCCGGGATGACATTACGGCCACGGCGAGCGCCCGGAATTTCCATAAAATTCTGCCAAGAGCTGCATTACGGGCTTTCCCGAGTTTTTCACCGGCATGACAACCATGACGAGTGCGCGGCTGATTTGTAATTCAGTCATTTCGAGAGAAGAGGTCGTGGAACTCCAATTGACATGGAACACCAGACCCCCCCCCCCCCCCCCATGAGGGAGGAACATTAACGAGATTTTATTCGAGTTTTGCGGAAATGACGAAGAAGCGCGCGTTAGATGGGGACGCTGGAGGGGTGAGTTGATTTTCGTGAGTGGACGCGTGTAAGGGAGGGTGAGAGGGTTCGATGCGTGTTCGATGAAACTGTTACGAACGCGAAATGTGTCGCGAAGCGTGTTAGCGACGGGCGAAACAGTCGGAGAACAGTGTTATCCATCAGCGGCAATCACTCAAGATGGGCCGATGATGAACATTTGTGCGCGAACGCAAATCTGTCGGACTGATCGATGCGTAGGAGGCGTACGAGAGGAACGGGAACGGTTAGGCTGACAGTGGCATGCAGGAGGATCGCCTAATACCCGAACGAACAGATCTGTAATATTAAGCGTCCTGTGACCTCTCTCCTCCCCTTCCCTCCAACCTGAACTCTAATCCAGAATCCTCAAATCTGAGAATTAAGGTGATTTCAAAATGGCCCCATCGGTAATCCTATGGTCTAATTTCTGCCGATTGCCATCGGAACCAATGGCGAATTAACGGATTGTTTGCGCAAAGTTCGTCGAGTTACCAGGCGAACGCGTTGGATCCATCGATAAATTTCACGATTATTCCATTAAATTCAAAGAACTCCCTGGGGGAGAGGGAAATACAAAAAAGATTGCACAACGGCGCAGAAAATATGATAACGCTGACACGATTTTTCAAAGCGAGCTGGGTCAGGAGAGGTCCACCAGGAGAGGAGGAAGGTGTACCTCCTGTTCCCGCGACATCTAAAAGCGTTTTTGCAAAAGCAACTTCTTGGCGCGGCCTCTTTTTACATATTTCCTCCATTCTTGCTCACCTTGCCCCCTCCACCCTCGCCTTTCCTCGAGAACGTATCACCCTCCCTTTCTTGTAATTTCCTAGACCGACTATCTTTTTCCATTCAGCCAGAGTTCTCCATTCCGCCACCACCCCCATGGCATTCATTTCTGTTTCCTTTCTTCAGTTGCAGCAACCCCCGCCAATTTGTCTTGCAAGGGTTGGGGGCAAAAATAAGGAGGAGGTCGGGGTGGTTTGTGAGTTAGATTCGTTGCAGGTAATAGGGCTGGATACGAGCTCTGCAGGATGGGACACTCGTTTGTCATCGCTGAATAATCGCGGAGGACTAGCATGAGGGCAGGGGAGGGGGTGGGCCCGTTTAAAAGTACAATGGAGACCATTTACCCTCGGTTCTCGTGTACCGACCCGTTCGACCCCTTCGCGGTTCAAGAAAGTACCATCCAAGACCGTTTCAACCTTCCCCCCGCTGATATACTTTACTCCCGGCCTTCCATTACCCCCTCCTCCTCCTCCTCCTCCTACCTCTAATTTTATTAATGCATATACCATGGAAATTTGGTTCATGGCTATCCCCGTCAAATACTGCGCCCTATCCATTTATTTTCGATATTTCCATATTTATTTCTCGTGTCTCTGTATTATTAATGAAACGTAATGTGCCGGGCAAATTTTACTATCTACTTAATTAAGTACGATTTTATTCTGTCATCACGGCTACAGCGTTAAGTTCATCGTAAATAATGAGCCGTCGCCATAATTAGTCGACAAGCCTGCGTGATTTCCGATGGCCAAGCGCTTTATCGGCCAGGGCAACTTCTAAGTTATGTTATTGTGACCTGGAAATCAGATTAGCCAAGTCAGCTAACAGCGGCCGCGCACGAAACGCAACTTAATTTGCCATGGCGCTCAATTTAGCCTACGAAATTAACAGCTGGACTTGAATTATATTTCTCCGTGAAATTCCTGCAGCCTTTATTGGCGAAAGGGCAATAAAAATGAAACGAGATGAAACGCTACGAAAAAAAAGACCAACAAAAAAACCTCTGATAATCCTTGTAAAAATTTCACTATTCGCGAAGTTGATTTTTGTTTTCCTCTTTCGTTTGTTCTTTCTTTTTCTTTTTTTTTGAAAACTTCTCGGAAATTCCGCTTGTAAACGCGGAAACTTGTTAGATTCATGGAATTACGATCGAAGGAAGGGTCAAAGACTGGAAACGGAGTTTTGTCCGTTCAGTGTCGAATTCGAGCACTCGGCAAGCAGTTTCGGAACGCGTTCAACGAGCTTCGAGTAATTAATTCCTCTGTCGAGGTGGGACAAGTTTCGTCAGCGACGAAAATTCGTCTTGCATCAACAGTACTCGAGCCTCGTTCGATTCGAGTGAGCCCAAGGCGACAAATTCAATTGTTCTAAGCTAATAATTTGAATAAAGTGAAACTTCTCGTTAAACACCACTCTCGCTCACTCGTAGACTCGATATAAATTGGAGGAACTTTATAATTGGCAATTAAACCGCATTTATTAATTCAATAAATAAGCCGACACAAATAAGCCGATAATTAAATTCAATCGAACTTTCCAAGGGAGAAAAATGCATCGAGACGACATCGCGAGGGCTCTCCTTGTTCGGCGGAAGGAGCGGTGGTCCGGTCCCTTAAGGCGATCTCGAAGTTGGCCGACCGATAAAACAGGGACTTACTTATCTAATTTCCAGAGGAGAACTGTTTGAGCAAAGAATGTTCAAGTGGGAAATTGTTCGGGATGACTTTTCGACGATGCCTCTTAGCTATGGAAACTCTCAGACGTGATTTGCCTCGAAGCTTTCGTGGTGGAATATGCTGACGCGTCGCATCCGGGGCTGTTTTTGTTCAGCAACGCGGGAGACTCCGGGTTGAGAATCCTCGCATGCACGTCAGGATTATGACGAGGCTTCAGTCATGCAAGCGATAGCTGGAAGGAAGCAAAAGGGATGGAAGGTGAGCGATAACATTCAGGGCCGCGCCGAGATAACGTAATGTCGGTAATGGCTCGTGGGATCGGGGCTAACAACCCGTAAGAAACGGCCCTTCCGATCCGAAACACCGACGAACCAGCAAATGGCCGGACGGAGACGCCGATTTGGCTCGTCGCTGCAATTGATCCCGGAAATACGCCGGGGTACTTCCATCCCGCCCCTCCTCTAAGTAATGAGCCCCTTGTCACGATTAACGATCCACAACGTGCGATGCAATACTCCCCCCCCCCCCCTCTCCTGGCTACACAATGTCAAGCTTCGACCTCGGTCGGCATCAGCAGGATTGCAAGATTACCGCTGCTTTTCTCGTGTATTCCATTAAACATTCGCTAGGAAAGTAGCGAGGTGACGTCGGACATCTTGAAGAGGCTCTGGTCTATCTCTCCCCACCCCCTGGTTCACCCCGTGCTTCGCACATGCACGAAGCCGAGGGTAGATTGCACAAGCTTGTGCAAAGAGAGTGCACGTTGAATATTCGCGTTGCGAATATTCCCCTCTTATCGAATCATTTTTTAATAGTAAACATACCGGAAGTACGCCATTATATTTTTAAAGCCCATAAGTAACGACGGTGCTCTTGTCGCGATTAACGATCCACAACGCGCGCGCGATGCAATACCCCAGGGTCCCGGACCCTATGCCATTTTCGACCCCCCCCCCCCGCCCCCTCGCCCTTCAACTGCCTGGAGTGAAAATCAACTCATTTCTGCTGGGAAATCAACGCGATGCACGTTCCGCGACATCTGCTGACAAGGATTCTTCCGAGGATCAGGATTTCCCGCACAAATCGAAACCTTCCGCAACCTCGATCGCACCGGAAATGCCACGGAGGAACGACACGAAACGAGTTGCTCGAAACAAAATTCTGACTAATTTCGATTTGTACTACTGGAACTCGCTCGCCGCTTTCCTCCTGAATTTCTTAATTGTACCTGGACTTTCGTATCTCTCGTTTATCGAGCGATCGACCAAATTCAATTCACTCGTAAGCCCGCGTAATTCGTCGTGCCTCGCGACCAATGACGATCGGCATAATGAAATTCATCGATATCATTCTTTCCGCATCAAATATGTATACCGATAGGAAATCCAGCGGACCGACGATATTCCCAGTATAATTTTCAGCGCGCACGGAATAATCCTCCTTGTTTATGTAAACAATGACCCTTCCGCAATGGTAAGTGACGAATTTATGCAGCAATGCGAATCATTATCGAATGCGCAAGCTTCAACGGCAATTCCACTGAAGATTCCGAAGGGCAGTAGTTGCACATTGTATTTACCCTCCACCAATATTAGGATTCCCCTGTTGGCTATTTGTCGGCAAACACCAGTCTTCCCGCCTAATTTATACCCGATCGCGTTTCTTGCCCCTTCGCACAGGTCGCACGGAGAAACAAATTCGGGTTTTGCAACTCGACGCGCGCGCGCGCGTGTGTGTATGCGTGTTACATCGAGAGCGGCGGGGGATAGAGATCGATCGGCATAAGACTATTCAATGATATTTTGCTGGAGGAAAGGAAGAGAGACGTTGTGCTGCAGGTCGCGACAGTAGTAGGTAGGTAGGTAAAAGCAGCCGAGTAAAGAGTGGGGGCAAAAGCAAGGAAGCAGCCGCAGTAGGAGCAGCAGCAACAGCAGCAGCAGCAGCAGGGAAATGGTTGCTGGGCGTAAAAGAATAAAAGCAGCTCAGCCAGTGTCTGTACGCGACTGGATGATTGATGGGTCTCGCGCACTTTGTAATGTGAATCATCTGACAATGACAGAATAGTGCGCGCTGGCCATACGGATTCGTAGAGACAGCAGAGCTATGGCTGGTCACCGATTTACAATACACGTCGCGTGGCAATGACAGACTAGTGGCTGCGCGTATTTTGACAGTGGCCACTGTGTATTCATAGTCAGACAATAATATGTAACGCAGCCCAATGCGTACTAACGATCCATTATAATCGGACAGTGATCGCTGCGGGCGCCGATAAACCTAACGCTAAACATGTATTTCTGAAGGATATTTGCCACAATAAATCTGGCCAGCCAGTGTAAGCGATAATTCACTTACCAAGGGGTTCACTATTCCGTAAATTCTGTCATTAATTTTCCACGTCCTACTGCCCCCGCGTAAATATCGTCTGACGTTGATTAAGTGCCCCCCCCCCCCTCCTCCCCTCTTCCTTCCATTGAATTTTCATTTTTATCACTTTTAGGTTCTCCGCGTGTCAATTTCATTGAATCTTATTCCCCGCTCCTTGTTCCCTGTTCCTGGACAAAACGCGTCGAGCAACTCGACTCGAGCCATCCGATTCGGGGACACTCGCACTTTCGGTTGCAAAGTCGAGTTATTAGTTCGTCACACCTTCCTGGCGTTTGCTCGTTGAATCGCACAGAGGCTATTGGCTCCGGAAATCTAAGGATTACAAGACTGTCATGTCCAGACGCGGATAATGATAATGGAGACAATGGTCGCGAAGCGAAGATTATCAGATTACTCCATTGACGTTGGACGGGGCCGGGGGACGGGGGAGTAATCTTGGTAGCATTATATTGAAATTGTGCGACAGGGCCAGACACAATTACGGTTACTCAGAACTCGCAGAAACAGAAGTCGTAAAATATTCAGTGAATATTTTCAGTCGAGTTTTCACTCGACTACTGATGCAATTTGCACGTTTGCTTTTATCTATTCTGAAAAGATTTCCGAATGTTCTCCGTCAGACGCGTTTCCCGATAAAAATTAATTGCTTCTTCTGCCTGACGAAAAATTCTTCCGTCAAATGCTCGTGCAACGCATCGCGCAGTTGCATATCGTACATCAAGGGAATTCGCATTCGAAGAGCGCATTTTATGAATTTTCTATGCGCGGCACGTTTTCTTACCTGTTTCTCTCCCCCTAGTCCTTCGCGTTGCTCTTAATATCCTAAAAAACATTCCAGTTACGGACATTCGTTACTGGCGTTCGAGGAAACTATTATGCAGTCGACTTATTGCAGTCGAACGGTGCAACAACCGATATGCAAATGGTGTCCCGATATTATAAACTATTTGTCGGGTCATTAAATTTTACTACCCCTTGTTAGACTCGCGTGTCTATTAATAATTACGATCAGCTGTAACGAACACCGAAGGGAGCAGCAGCGGTAGCGCAGCAGCAGCAGAAGCATTTAACTGGCTTAAAAATAGCTCGCATATCGCTATTCCGTGAAATTTCATAAGTTGACGAGGTTACGTGTGGGATTTTCGGAAGAATCGATCGTACGATGAGATAGAGACGAGTGAGGTAGGAACACATTGCGTATACGGTATACAATCGAAGCTTCGCTTATTAATTCAATATTAGATTTGCCAGAACGCGCGGTCGCGCGCGCGCGGATAAGCGGGGGAAAAAGGAGAAAAATTCCTTTTTTTCCTCCAAGAAATTTTGATCCCTCCGGAGAGAAAGTAACGGGAAGTAAATGGCAGAATCGATTAGGTAAGAAATCAAATCAGGTCGGTCTAGACTCCTCGGGGGACGCGAGGAAAGAGGAGAAAGAGGAGGAGGAGGAGGAAAAAAATGTTTTACCGCCTGAATCTTCGAGTCTGCTGAATTTCCGCCATTTCCCACGAATTGCAGGGGATGGGGGCAGGGCACTCGAGGAAGGGTGGACAGAATGGCAAGGGCGGCTCTCGTAGCCCGAGGTAATAAGGTTGGCCACTCCGCATTACGAATGTAATTTATTTTACTTCACCTGCGATCCTTATCGCGGCACGGAGCTTATTTAAGCGCTCGACGTTCCAATAAAAAGCTGGAAATTCGCTGCAATACGAATGTGAGGCGAAATATGAGTTACCCGACGAATTTATTCAATGGAATCTACGTTATTTCGTTTATTCGCGAAATTCCTCCTATTCGTCAGAACGGCTTTAATCAATTTCGCTAAACGAAATTAATGCATCACTTTCAAAAAGTACATCCGCCTACTACTCCCCGTGTATCCCATTTGTTCGATAGATCGCATAGTTTTTGAAAAATTATTATTAAACTCAACGCGCCGCGCTTCCCAAGAGTTCATCTAATTTACCTTTATTATTTAAGGGTGGCTAATCGAAATCGATTGAAAATTTACGGACGGACAAAACTTTTCAGGAAGGAGAAAGAGGGCAAAATATCGCTAAGGAACGGAGAGAGAGAGAGAGAGAGAGAGAGAGAGAGTTTGGTACACCATATACCGGGTGTCAAAAAGTTCCGCTCGACGAAACTCAAACTAATACAGAGAAACGGTCCACGGGCCGATACCTCGATATTTAGAGTTATTGCAGGATCGCGGAAAGTTCCACGCTGGACGTGTAATCGATGTAACACCGGCCGCTTTATTGCCACGGCCCATTAAGCATCGTTCGTTTTGTGTACACAGGCCAATGGCGACGCGGTAACGAGAAACCGGCTGGTTCCCCACTTGGAAAAGCCAGCCGTGGAATTATCGTTATCATTATGGGCCAGAGTGTCACCTCGGTGCTCTCCCGCTCGATAAATAATGGCGGAAATAAGGCTGTGTTGCTGCACAACCGGTAAAAGTGTCAGGCTCGATCGTAGAGCTCCGGAGAAGCCAATGGCCAAGCCATCGATGTCCAATGGGAACTCCTGAGAAACATAAATTTAACATAAATCGAGAAACACCGTTGGAGCGCGATATTTTTTTTTTTTTTTTTTTTTTTGCTTTAAAACCGTGTTTTCCGCTGTTAAGACGAAGAAAATCCGATACCGGCCTATGGTTGTTTTTCATGAAAATTTTATTCCCGGTTTTACGAGCGGCACTCGAATTTCTCGAGAAGAAGACGCTAGCCCCGCTATTTTTCGTCGCGCGCGCGCGCGGGCTCGTTAAACCACCGCGTAATTTACACGAGCACCCACTACTGCTGCGAGTTCGAGCGCACCCACCTCCTCCTCTTGCCCGATTATTTTTGCAGGGCGCGATAAAAAGTTGGACTTTGTTCTTTAAGGACGATTAATCGTGAAACACGCGGTGCCCGCGTACCAAATGTTTTTTCGATTGCACTCTAATTAGCCGGCTCTGACTAGAGTTTTTACAAGCCGCCCCTCCCCCCCACCCTTGAATATTGCCGGTTCACGTAGAATAAATAACCTGAAAACGAAAGCGGATTGCTGTACAAAGTAGCGAAAGGGGCGGAAAGGGGGGAGAGGAAGAGCGACGCACACACGCCAGAAATAAAGAACGCGGAAACGAAAGCGAAATGAAAAGGTAACAAAATATCAGCGTTAAATCAATAAGAGGTAGAGCAAGATAATGAAAGCGGTGGAAGGCAATGGAAATAAAAGGGAGTTTTCGCTTAACCGAACGCGAAAGAGATTTTTCAAAATAATAGCATCTTCCTCGGATTTGCTCGTATCTCCATTGGATCTGGGAGAGCCAACGTTAACAGTGGGTTAATGGGGGCACTTTCGGTATTAGCAGAAACGCCAACATAAAATCGAGACAATTTCGGCCAAGGAAGCTCCATTCAGTCGTAGGAAATGCGTCGTGTCCTCGTTTTCCGTCAAAACGACGTCATTTACGTCCAACCTTAAATCTTGTTTATTCACTCACTTATCGGATGCTTACATATGCCTCGGAATCCATTAGGAGACAGCGGCTTATCTTGGCAGTGGTGGTGGTGGTTGCCACGATTATGGCACTTTTCCCCCTCGCACCACCTCGCCCCCGATAAGTGTATCGGGATGCGAATGCAACTTTTGACCTATTTCCGTCGCGGAGAACGCGTTGCGCATTGCTCTCTTTTTTATAGCCAGAGCGCCAGGTAAGAGTCAACGCCAAATTTTTTCGTGCTTAAAAGAGAACATGAAGAAGAGAGAGAGAGAGAGAGAGAGAGAGAGAGAGAAAAAAAAAGCGAAAACCTCGGCCCACTGGGAGGGAGGAGATTGGCAAAAAATAGCAGCGATGCCACAGTACTGCATTTATTTCATATTCCTTTCAAACCCCTGTGTGTGGCTTTAATCCTGTGGGCCTCTCTCTGCGAATTCGGACTATTAAACGTTCGGGAGAGCAATCTGCTTGAAAGGAGGAAAAATTTCAAGGTAATCAATATACGAGAGAAACGCTCAAATATTATCCCCGCGATTCTTGCACGCGAGAATCCTCCCGATGAAAATCAATACTGTAAACGATTTTTGATGGTGTGCAATATTAAGATTCGCTTTCGACGGCTTAACCCCCACCCCCGGAACTCGCTCAGAATTGAACTAGCCAAATTCATGAGACTACTTTCGTGGAAGTTTCCAGAGGCAAAGGATCTTGCAAAGTTTCAGCGTTAAGCTTTTAGATCCGCAATTGGCAAACTCTCGTTACCTCCCCATTCTGCGACAAGAATTTACTGCCGAGAATATTTTCCATAGCAATCTTAATGCGATCAAGCGAAAATATGGAAAAAGCTGGCGGGGGAATTAAAAGGCCGCTAGGAGGAAATAGGACGTGGGATTTCTTTGATAGCTTTGAAACAAAAATATCCTTTGACGCGGGATCCTGGCTTTCCGCTCAAAAATGTAATGTCTGTAATGGCAGATTTACTTTCATCGGGACTTGTCTGGACGCTTTGTACAGCACGATTGAAACACCCTATATATTATTCCAGATTGGTTAGCGCAGGAAGAGGTATCGGTATTAGAATCTTTCGGAGAGAGGGTCGTCGTCTAGACACTGCGCGCTGGGATAGTTCCATTCCCGGCTGAAGTCACCGCCACGAAGTTTCGAGGACCAAAACGAAATGGGAGGAGAGGATTGAGAACCGCAGATTGGATCGAGAGTTTCGCCTAAAACTTCTCTGGAACCTTTTTTTAATCGCGATAAACAATTTCTCTAATTACGTGAAATATTTATCGCGCGAACAGAGGGGTCCTCCTCTCGCTTCGATTCTCCAGAATTTTTTCCCCTCGGCCCTCGCAATTTTGAATTATTAATGTTTTTCCGTGCTGGCGATCTGGCGATGATTCCGTCAATTTCCGGACACCACCGCCACCTTGTGTACGATTGATAGAGAGCCTAAAAATTTTTCTTTGAAAAATGGAAGCCAATCTTTGCCCGGAGCTGTGGCGTTTAAAGCGAAAGATGAGACTACAAGAATGAAGTGGCCATTTAGCCTGGAAGAACGGTAGTCACGTGACAAAAGCCGGGCAAAAAGGGTAAATTTCACGAAAGATCGCCCAGCAGCAGCAGCAGCGGGGTGGCAACCCGGATGAATATTACATGAATCCTCACCTCGCGTTTGCGGGGGACGAAGTTCATCCAGGCAAAAAGAATTTTTCGCCCGACCGGCTCGTTAGAAGAAAGACTCGGGTCATCCACGACACGAGCTTGCAGCTTTCACTATTTCAAGCTTGCAACTTACGTTTGGATGTCCTGGCCGGGAGAACCGCAGATCCGCTCCGTTCAGAAGGAACGCCATGCCATGCCACGCCGCGCCGCGCCGCGCCACGCCACGCCACGCAGGAACCAAATAAAAGATCGTCCAAGTTTCCGGCAGGTGAATCTCCCACGCCAACCCTCATCTTCCCTTTCCCCAACGCCCCAACCCCCTAACCCCCTAGCCCCACTTCCCCGCTTCCTTTTCTCGAAAGCTTCTCCCACTGATTATCAATGAGCCTTTAATAATAAGAAAACTGCGAAACTCATCATCCTCTTTGTACAAGGACCTATCGCCCGAATCCATTTACCCAGACAATCGTTCCGTGAAAAATTATCGCTGAAAACTCATCTTTTACTCTTGACAAGCATGGTTCATGGAAAAAGGACTATATACTTTGTTGGACATAATTAAATTTGTTCATTAATAAGAAAGTTTCGCTTCGACTATATCGTTATCATAACTTATCCATACCGAGGATCCCTAGACGCGCAGAATGTTTCCGTTTCCATCGGACGTCACAATGTTTATAGAACTCTTCAGACCAAAGTATCCTGTCACTCTCTGCTTATTCTCGAAACTTATACCGTGAGGCTCTTGAGAGTACCTGGAAGGAAAGTTAGCTCTCTTACCCTCATCCTTTCACTATTTCTCCCCTTCTTCAGTTTGCCACTACCACCCTTCTCTCCCACCCTTTCCACCCGCCACACTCATCCTCCTCGTCTTCATTCGATCTTCTCTCTCTCTCCCTCTCTCTCTCTCTCTCTCTCTCTCTCTCTCTCTCTCTCTCTCTCTCTCTCTCTCTTTCTCTCTCCTTCATCCTTGCTCTCCCCAATTGTTCTCCTGCTTGTCGTCACGCAATTTCTTCCTCTTCACTCGCTTTCTCCCGCTTCTTTATCCTTCTTCCCACCGTATTGTTCCTCCCCTTTTCGTTTGCCCTGCATCCCTGTTTATCAGCAAATATCGCGCCCCTCTCTTTTTTATCTCCCTGCATTATCCCTATTCTTCAGCAGCCCCCTCTCGCCTTAACTTATTCTACCGTTTTATTCCTACTGCGTGCTCTTATATGGAGAAATTTACAATTCAGAAATCTCTCACTCGAATTTCGAAGCCGGAGCATCATTTGGAGAATCCACTTTGGTTATCGATCCGAGGTCCTCGAAGGAAATTCAGCCTCCGTCCTACAGTGAGAATATTTACCCGAGCAGCTCAACGCTTTCGGTGCTAATAAACTGTTCTCAGCTCCCGTCACTAATTACTCGAGGAAGCCCATCCCCGCCGACCAAGGGGGACCAGAGGACGATTCATCGTCTCTTTTCGTCCCTTTTCGTCCCTCCTCTCATAGCAGGAAAGGGGGGAAGAAGGAAACCAGGTCCGCTAGAAATATTATCGAGTGGAAATCTTTCCTCGACAATTTCCTAGAAAGAAAGAATTTCCTTTGGCATCGACGGATGTCCCGTGGACACGATTTAAGAAATTCCTCGATTAATTACCACACACACACGCGCGCGCGCGGGCTCCTCTTAAAGCGAATTCGTGCAAAAATTAATGTTTGATGATCGCGCGAGGACTGGGAATGAAATTAGGGGAGCCCACGGTAGACATTAAAGTTGAATAATTGATGGCAGGTTTGCCGGGAACCATTCGTCCCCGATTCGAGAGGCGCTCGTTAATATTAAATTGAGAAAGAGGCGCGTGCTAACTAATTTTCTCGGTGTCGAAGTTTAGTTTCGGAACGAGAAAGAAAGTATAGTGGGTCGTCGACCGATCATGTCCCGATATCCCAGGGTTGCGGAAACTTTTCAGCGGATCCTAAGGGATGGGAGGGGGGGGGGGGAGAGTCCTGAAAGTCCCTTTGCTCTCGGCTAAGGACATCCCACTCGAAATTCCAGGTACTTCATTAAGAGACTAATTCGCCGCTAGCTGTTTGTTGATTAAATACCTCAAACATGCCACCTACTCTATTTCTCCTCGATTCCGCGTGTCTCCCGCGTATTTTTATTCCTCTCCCTCGTCCTCTCGCGCGACTGATTTTTAATTAAATTCATGATGTGTACCGGGACTCGGTTAATTATGTACAAGTCCGGTGAGTTTCGCTTGACGGGAACTTAAGAATTCAAGAGGGATATCTCTCGGAGTGTGTTAAGGAAGAAGGAAAAAACCCTCGGGGACATTTTCACGCACAGGCGTCGTAGTAGGATCTGCCTCTACTTCTTCCACTTCTCGTTAAAGCATTCTTATTGAAAAACACTGAACATTTACAAGTGGCACTTGCCAGTAGCATTTTAGTTGGAAAACAAGAGCGACGGGTCCAGTGAATTCCTCTCCTTGCAGGAGAGAACCGTTTGTTAGCGTTGGATAGCCCTGGACTAAGTCCTGGCAGTCCGTTCGTTCAAGGCTAAAGAGCCGCTGGCTCAGATTTCCAAAGGGTTTAATTAAGAGGGCGCGTTGTTGTGGGTCCTCATCGATCAATAGCTCAAGGTGCGTCGACTGCTAGTCCTCCCCAACTCCGATATCCCCTTCAACCCCTACCTTGCTTCTTTCCATCCCCTCCAACCCCGCGAACTTCGACTCCTTTTCTTTTCTATCCCCATGAAAGATGGCTTCGATTTCTAGTCGTTCGCTAATACTCGATGGGGGGGGGGGGGGGGGGTCTTTGATGTTCGGCAAAAGACGCTGTCACCATGGAAACTCGAGAAATGAATGCCTCGATAGTTTCCTTTTTGCCTAGAATATCCTAATGACACGGGCTACATGCGATTTCAGTTCGCTCTCACTCGTTCTCACTCGTCAATCCGGAAGTGGATTTTGTTATTTTTGATAAATTGTTCGGATGTGTTTAATAGGATGCGAGAGGAGCTTTTCGAAGATATAAAAGACCAAAAGTTGTCGTCATGGATACCTTTGATAAGTGGAGGAACTCTTGACCTCCTTTTTCTGAGAAATTAAGTGATCTCTCCCTCTCCCTCTCCCTCCTTCAACTTCCGTTCGAGAGTCTCCGGGATACGATTGTGCCTGGCTGATTCCAGGCGCTTGCTTGCTTTCTCCACGATTAGGTGGTTCGACTAATTCGAGAATACGACTATTACCCTCTGCAGCCAAATAGTCGAATCATTTCCAGCAAAAAAGATTTCTTTCCGATCTTCCTGCGATAACTCGGCAAATTCCGATCGCCGATCATTCGAAAAGTCAACCCGTCTCCAATCGCTAAAACCAATTGAACGCTGAAATTATGCAAAGGACACCGTACACAGAAGCATGTGTAAAAATTGCGTTTAAGCCAGAACCATGCCAATAAAAAAGCTCGAAGACGTATCCATTTCCCCGGATAGATCCTCCCGAGTATAAGCAAACAAAAAGCAAATAAAAGCCAGCAGCATCGTTTTGCCGCGCGAGAGTACGTTATTTTACAACTGAAATACAAAGGATTTAAAAATAAAAATAAAAAAATAAAAAAAAGAGAGCAAGTGAGAGTTTCGTTCCAGTCTGTCATTGGATCTAGCGCTAGCTTATACGATTTAAGAATCAGAAGAAAAGTTCCGGAGATTTCTGGGAACTCGATATAGAAGCAGGTGCGGTTAAGTGGTTCAGGACTGTAATCGACATCCGTGATGACAATTCGGCGAAACATTTACGGCACGTATCCCTTCCTAATCGATCAATCGCATTAATTTCACGGTTTCGACCGAACCATTAACTCAGAAGCGTTAATATTAGCCCTTTCGTTGCTAACTCCCGAATTTATTGCTAATCATAAAAAGGTTGCGAGGACCATAGCATTTTATGGGTATTGACAGATTGTTCCAATGTATCTTGCTACGTGACGTCCAATAAAAGTTCACGTCAATGCTGACACTTTATATAAGTGGCTTTCGCACATCCTTCTTCGAACTCCATAAAAGTAAGAGGGTATTCGCCTGGCCTTTTCGTCCTTTGACATTATTGTCCTTTCTGATGTCAGCGATAAGTACATCAATATTGCTCTGCGTTGAATACGCTCTATGTATTTTCGCGCGTACGCGATAAATCGCGAAAAATCTCGACGACGACGACGACGGCGATGGCGACGGCGATGATACTGCTACTTTCTTCCGTAGGCCCCTGTGTCACTTTTGATTTGATTGAAAGCGGAAAAAATGAAGTGCGAAAAAAAGAAGAGGGTATTTAGATCGAGATGGCGAAAGTAACGTATGCGCGGGACGGGAAGAGCGTGAAAGTAGATGAGCGAGAGAAAAAGCGAAAATCCTCTTCCGGATACATGGGATACCGTAGGATGAACGATCGATGTGTAGAGAGAGAGAGAGAGAGAGAGAGAGAGAGAGAGAGAGAGAGAGAGAGGTAAGTGGGACAACGCGAGAGCTTGGCTTAAAAATGAATTGTCGCGCGTTGTAGCGGAAATGGAGGGAATTTGCACGCGGGATGCATCGAGGCTTAGAGGCGGCAATAGCGCAAAAGCACTAAGTTGGCGGAGAAGCGTCGAAAAGGGCGAAACTGTAGCAATCGGCGCGGCAGCAGCTGTAAATCCGGGACTTCTCGGATTTCCGGTATCAACGGCCCTGAATTCGGTCTCTGAATTCGGGATTAGCGTCCTGGTCCGGTTGATGGGGGTGGAGTTCCCCTGACCCCTCCGCCCTCGCCCTGTCTGTTTGTTAGCAGAGTTAACGGTAATCCAGGTGAAAAGAGAATTGCACCGGATAATTTGTGGCTTATTGCGGTGGACAAGCCGAGGGGCCCAGTCGCGCCTGCCTGGTATTAGATGGATTAACTTTGCCTGAAATCCACTCGCTTCCGGTTAACTCGAAAGAATCCGCGACGTTGCGTTTCTCCCGTTTCGAACGAAAGGAGATAGGCTATATTAATAATATAGCCAGTAACTTAATATTTTGGTGTATCGCGCGGGGGGCCTCTAAAACAGAGCAGCGGGACCACTGATTTACGCGGAAAGTCACCGCGAAGTTCTGCTGGAAGCGAGTTTAGCGGGCTTTTTGGCACGTCCGTGCTTCCTGACTAATTGCTAAGCTCCGACGTGGCGCCGCTAATTCGGCGCTTATCAAGGCTGGCACGTTTAAGGCACTCTCCCCCCCCCCCCCCGTCCTCGTTTAACCCCTTGCACCACCCACACTGCGTTTTCGCAGTAACGCCTTAGACCCACCGTCGCTTGGAGCAACTGCGTTATTAATACTTGGTCGAGCTCAAAGTGTCTTCTTACCTCCCGCGTTCATTTTTGCGCTCGCTAATTCGACGGAGCGAAATAATCGAAACGAACACCGGCCAAGAAGATCCTCCAGATCTTATCGCGAAACTAAGTTCCCACGCGGTTGCCGTCGATCGTGTCGAGATCCAGAATCCTGCGAAACTAAAGTAATTCGCAAAAACTCCGGAGGTCTGTACGGGTTATTTCGGAAGGCATAAATCATATTGGGGGAATTGTTAACAAAATAGGCTCCTACAGTAGCAGTAGCAGCAGCAGCAGCAGCAGCAGCAGCACGTGGGCAACGCGGAATTAATACCAGGGAAACGTTTCTTTTTCGTCCAATTGGAAAAGTGCAGCAGCCCAGCCGGGTCAGGGGAGGAGGTGGATATCCATTATTTTTTCTCCGACGCACACGTAGCACGTGATAAATGAATTGGACGTAATCCGAATGGCCATTGTTTCGTTTTAACGAGGGCCCGCGCGAATGCGTTATGACGAGAAACACATGAAAGTGTCGCCGCCTTTAAACGTAATATTACGACCTGTTGTTCAAAATACATTCGCCTGCGCGCGCGCGCGCGCGCTCGCGCCTCTTCCGAAAGTACCAGAAAATGTCACACATTTTTACAATTACAGCAGCAACGGTGGCAACGGGATAGTACCACCGTCTCGCAATAAATTCACTCCATTTATTATAGCTTTCATTCGTTGTATCGATGAAACCTTCATGGGTTGAAAGCTCACGCAGGACGATCTTGTCTGCCTCTCTCTCTCTCTTTCTCCAAGGTGATATCAAAGCTTTATTTAGAGCAGTGAAATTGAAGTAGTCGCGGAAAGAAATGGTTCTTTAGAAAACGCGTGGATAAGTATCGCTGGTACACAATGGCGAAATATGCTGCCGAAAATTCTTTTGACGAGAAGAGGAGGCTGACGTCACCGAGTGAGGGGGTTGACATTGTGAAAGGCAGCCCTTTTGCAAATTTACCGAGGCCCTGAAACACTACGTTCCTTTTCAGATTTCCCCCTTTCAGTCGACGCACGTGCAAGGATAAGGGTGCTACACTTTGATAGTGAGCTATCTCACGCACAAAGCTCCTGAAATATCTCTGAATATACTCGATATTGGCGGTGATTTAGTATTCCTTCAGGCGGTGTCCCTTGAAAAGCTTAGGAGAGCCGTTGAAAGATGAAATTACTTCCTTCGAGTGTCTTTGAATTTTGCAACGAACTAATTCTGGCGAATGCCCCCTGTGCTACGAGAGAGTTCCTGGCTCTCTCGCGCATAATACCATTTATCTCTGGGTAGCCGCATGTGGGAATTCTCGATTCTCGAAAAAGACCAGGGGAAGCGTGTACGCGCAACGCTGCGCTATTTGAGAAATAGGGTAAAAGTGGAAATAGCGATAAAATATCATATAATAATCCGGGGAACGCGCAGACCGTACTGGTGAAAGCCTCGACGTCGAATGCCTCTCTCCTCTACGTTACATTTTCATCCCCGAACTCTCCGGAGAAGTAAGTTCCTGGCGGAACTGTATAAACTGGCCAGTCCTGCCGGCTACGAAAATACCCGAGGGGTGGCGGAACTTGGAGATATGTTACTGCGGACCATAAAGTTTTCCCCAAACTTCCAAGCGATTTTGTTTTGGACAGTTTACCCCCTTCCCTCCACCACCTCCTCCTCGCACCTTTTACATAATTTTCAATCTGCCACCCCCGTTCCATATCGAGTAAAATTTCGCGGACTAATCAGGATTCGAAGGACCATCTCGAGCGATTCTGCGAAACTTTGTCGGACCAATGGAGACTCGGGACTCTACTAGACGGACAGTATTATGAAAAAAAAGCTGGAGACCGAAAACGGAAAAAACGAAAAAAAAAAAAAAAAAAGAAAAAGCCCTCGTCGATTGACACGAGCGCCTCGGGTGAAAATCCAACTACTAAACGCTCGCTCGAGTATCGGCCTCGGCGCCCGTGCAATTTGACTTGTTGATTTGGCCCCGGAAAATAGAATTCCATGATTTCCACGAATAGAAAATGCAGTTAGGCCAACCAATATTGCGGACTGCGCTTGAAATTTAAAGGGACAGTTTGGAAATTTCGCGGCATCTCGACGACGAGTGGTTCCATGGGCGTCTTTGGGACGAGAGAGAAAACCGGCGAAGAGAAACAGCGAGAGTAGGTGGCGACAGGACCGAAAGGAGAGAATACCCCAGGACTTTTTGCGCAGAGTTTGCGCATTCCAAAACATTCCATCGCGTTAATGGTTCCCCCTCGGTAACGGTAACGGTAACGGGTAACGGGGTAACGGGTAACGGTAACGAATCCTCTCGCCATCTGCCTAAACCGAACGTAGAGTTCGGCGGGTAGTTAATTACTTAGGAAGGTCCAGGCACGAGGGTGGAGATTCGAGGGTGTTTCTGCTTGGGAAGTGGCTGCTGCTTCCGCAACTATCCCGTTGCAGGAAGTAGTTACGTGCTCGTGGAATAACACGGCGAAAGCTCGCTCGAGGAAATGAAATCTATTCGAGTGGACTTCGTGGGCTATGACTCCTCTGAACCGGCCGAGCTCCCCTCTCCCGCTTTTCTCTGCTTTTCTCTTCTGCTAAATCCAGGCCAAAGCCTGAGAACTCCCACAGCGCTTTGTGGTCCCTTGTTTGACTTGTGCTTGTAACTACCGGCTTGGAACGAACCTTATATTTTACTTCGACTAAGGCGCCCCCCCCCCCCTCTCCCCCACACTGCCAAACTGCTCCATGGAAAACTGTGCCAGTTGCACCGATCCTGAATCTGTTTACTTCCATTCCAACGAGAATGGAAGTATGCTTCCTGGATCTGATTGCCAACGGAAACGGAGGTACTCTCCATTGATGAGCAACTACGAGAGATCAGAAAACGCCATTTTTACTGCTAAAATGCAGCTGGAACTTCCCCTGTGGACGTAGACGTCTATCGATATACTTTTTCCTACTTTCACCGTTTCCTTCATCGATCGCCTTCTCTCCCATTAATTTTGTTTCGCTTCTCAGCGTGAAAGCGAGAATTCAGCGAGGCGTCCGATGAAATTTCGATGAAAATTCTAACTACTCGCCGTGGAACCTGGGGGAGGGGGGGAGGGCGATGCGAGTTACGCGAATATTAGAATTTGCCTGGAATGCCCAAAGACCGTGGTAGTTTTCAACTGGAGAAAGAAATGGGTAAAGAGGAAAGTTTCGGTGAGATGCCACTTAATCGATTCGCTGCACTGCGAAACTTCTTAACCCATTCCGCAAGTTGAGTTCTCGCGTTTCGGGAGCGAGGTTTACAAGGATGAGAGCATTCTGGTTGAAGAAAGGGGTGGTGGAAGTTTGACGTGAAAATCGTCGCTTCGGAATGACAAGACTGTCCGAAGTAGCTTCAAGATAAAGCTACGGACATTCCGGAAACGATGGCATAATCGCTCGGGCCATTTCCAGCACAGTCCATTTCGTGGATTTCAACTTTGTCCTTTGCTCGGCTTAACACGTGGCATTCGAGAAATTCTCTTACTCAAAAACCGGCCATTAAGGGAAACTACCATTTTCCAGGTTATTTGATTTTCCTTAATTGGCGCCATCGCTTACTCACTTTCGGTGCTTACTACACTCGTTCTTCCCGCTACTTTATATCTTGCGTCGATCGACGCGCGATCATTTCTATAAATGGAAATTTTCACGCGCTCGTATGCTTCATTAACGGATCGGAGATTCATCAACGGAGATTTTCTTGGTGAATTTCATTAAAAAAACGAGTGACGGGAGGAGAAAGCACGGAAAAAAAATGAGAGATGCGAAGGAAATTAATTTTCCATCAAGCGTCCTACAGGAAATCAAGGAAGTAGAGTGTATAGCTAGTGTGTGTGTGTGGGTGTGGTTGTTCGTTTCAGCACGAGTGAGATAGAAAATGATGAGCTTTGCAAAGTTGAAGTATCAGAGACCGGAGAGAGGCATAACACCGCGCACGTTGGGAGTAAGTGTGCGCGTGCATGAGTATACATTTGCTCAAATTCCGTCTCTCTTATCACCAATACATTGTCAAACAGTACCATGTAGTATACCGCCCCCCAGCTGACTAGGAACTGCACAAAGCCCCGAAAATCCATCAGAAATTCAGCTTCGAATGGTTCACCTCGTCAAAGAACTTTGGCAGGTTTTACAAACTAAAATCGCTATTAGGAAAAATGGGAAATTTTGGAAAATACTTCATCAGCGATATCCGGGGGATTTTTCATCGTGGAAATTCAAAAAGCTTACCTCATCGGTGAACTTGGAACAAATAAGCCCTTTCGGTGTAACCGGAGGAAATCGTATATCGAGATAAAATCAAACGATGGATTATCAATCTCTGCACCAATGATGCCGAATCGAAATATTGTATTTCATTGATTTCATTGATTTGTATTTAATATAATGTATGCGTTTCACGCGTATCGTGAATTTTAAAGTTTTATTTGTCTCGGCGATTTCATGAATTTCACGGAACCTCATAAATCCAATAAATTTATTGATTTTGCAATAAAATTTTTTCACGCGTTCAGCTATCTTTGTAAATAATTTTTATGAATGGAGTCTTTGTCCCGGTACCATCAATTACGGGACTATAATTTTGTATCGGCGGTGGAGGGTGCTTATCTCTGGGGGTTTTTCGGTGTCTCGTACATCTCGCTGAACAGCCTAGCACCCTAACGGGGCAAAAAGTTCGATCCCGGAGCGCATCAGGAATCTATCAGCATCGACCAGGGTTGCAGGGTTTTTGTCCGACCTCTACCCCCCCCCCCCCCCCGATATATTCGATCTCGTTGGAATTGTGGCGGAAAACTCTCTCTGGAGAATATCGCACCGGTTCCTTCCGAAGAAATTCAACCCACCGACGAAGCTAACTATCTCTCGCTGCACTTTCAACGAGTCGCTTTTTTCTCCTTCTCTCCTCCTCAAAAGGATAGCCACGAGCGAGAGCGAGAGAGAAAAGGAGATTCTACTTATTGGCTGTCTTTGCCCGCTGTGTAGTACTTCTATCTGTACCGTTATCACAGAATTTACCGAATTTTCCTTTCCTTCGATCACAGTCACGCACAATTTTCACCGATGCAAAACTGCATTGTCCACTTATTTCAATGGAAATTCTACAAAGTTTACGACTCTTCGTCTCTTTCGTAAAAAAATTAATAACGTTTCTCTTTGCATTTTATTTGCAGGATTTTCTCGGAGGAAGAAGCCTCGGGTAAGTAGTTCAAGTGGATCGATCCCAGGTCCGATTTATCATCGGGCACTTTCACTTAAATTTCACTTCCACCGCAAGAGTCGAATGTTCATTTGCCTTGCGGTTTCATTGTCGCCATTTTTCCGGCGATTAACCCAGCTGGCTCGTACAAATTCCCTCGTCCCCGGCTATTTTTCTCGCCTAATGCACGCTCGCATTAGCGTCAGGGAGTCACTCTTTACGAGAGGGAAAATTATAATTTCCCCGGGAAAAGTCGCCGTGAAATTTACTGCCGCGTGATACGTCCCACGAAATTCTTTTTTCTCCCCTTTTTCCATTTCCCTTTGCCTGACTTCATTTTTTTTTTTTTTTTTTTTTTTTTTTATTCTTACCTGGCCGGGGTCGCTTAACTTCGAATATATCGGGATGCTTGATAAAGCGGGCGAACGTGAGGGGATGCGTGCTGGAAATTGTGTGCCAGACGAGAGTCTCAGGTATTTCTTGATTTTTTTTCAGATAAATTTCCTGGAAAACTCCTGTCTCTCCTCAGAGGCACCCCTATTTTTACATTCCTGTTTTTTTTTCTTCAAATAAATTTAGAAGAAAATTCGTCCTGCTCTCGTCGAAACATTTTCATGAGTTAGGGACAATTTAGCATTTTCTCCGGGAAGCCGAGTGCGCGTCCCGTTGGATTACAGAGCGAATTCGAGTAATTGCGCGCGTGGAGCACACGATAGATAGCAAAATTTTTATTTACTTCCGGGGAAGCCATAAACCGCCGAAAAATTTTACAAGTTTTGTAAGCTTTTGTCACGTGCACGAGCCAGTGAAATGGGTAGCGACTGCAGTCGGCGTGATATTCAACGTCAGTTGTGATCTCACTTCCGGTTCGTTGCCGTGACTGGCTCGTTTTACGCCTCCCGCAGTTACACGTGGCGCGTTAGCTCTCACGCGTGTGTAGCACCGAATAACTCCAAGATATCCGAGATTGTGGCTGCCACAGACAATATCTCCGAGGAGAATATTAATATCTCAGCAGGAATATTCACGAGCATGAAATAATACTCAGAAATGAGAAATTCGCTAGATATCTCGAATGTCGTGCCATGAAATATTTTAATAAATTCAACCGCTAAAAGATTATTGAAAACTATCCCGTTGAAACTTTTAATAAACCCAAATCCCTAACCACGATTAATTACAAGCAGCAAAGTAGTGGTGACGGTGGGTCTTTGAAAATTTTCATTAAGGACACCGCGCAAAGAAAAGAAATACTACCCTACGATACTCCAGAGGACAGAGGGAGTACGAGTAAGCGTGCCAAGGGGATCATTTTAATATTGACGATCCCATAGTTAATACTACTAGATATTAGATATCGAACAATACACTGGATATAATATTATTGACAGGCAGAGCAGCCATGCTGCGTCTTGAAGGCCATTGTTTAGCACACAATTTAATACATGTCGATAACAGGTAGTAGAGGGACTGTTAAACTTGTCTCTCTCCCTCTCTCACTCTCTGCCAGGCAGGATGTAGTATTATAGTTGACTGTGACTACTGTTGGCCATTAGACTGACTACTGTCCGACGGTGATGCATCAGTTACTTAGGTCCGCGCCATTTTGATCGATCGTGTCCAATCCACTTAGAAACTCCTCCTATTACAATCGTATAATTTATTTAAAGGCGTCGCCTAAGATATTCCGAAAGCCGTTCATCTTTCGAGCTGACCGACAAATTCAATTTCGCTCCCGCGAGGTATTCACGGCGATTTTCCTTTCAAGGTCGTCAAGAGAGAGAAAGAGAGAGTCGGTCGTTGAAGCGCGCGATTAATCGGGGTAGCATCGGAAGGATATCCGAAGAATATCTTGGCTCCCCAATGGTAATTAAGGTGGGAAATGCTGGAATGCTGATTTCTGCAGGATCGTTTTGAATCAGCATCTGCTTTGGGAGTTTCGTGACAGAATGCGGGAGCGCGTTATGGTTGCTTAATGCGGATCATGGAGGCTCGCCACGGTCGTGTTGTTTCGGTGTAAATCATCGGCACGCAGCTACCACAGCCAATCCGCGAGGTCTGTACGGGGCAACGCTTGATCGGCCAATTAGATTAGGCATCGTGCCGCATTCGCAGGCAGGGCACTCGTCATCGAACACAAAGTACCAATTCGACGCTACGTGACTCTCGCTTTACGCACTCTGACCCACGTCAACGCGCGTGTGTCTGCCCGTGTGTGTGTTTGTACTTGCCACGCCAAGCACAGTTACCGCGATGTCATATCCATTGGACAGGGTCCTTGGACTGCCGGGGTGAGGGCTAGAGCTCCGAAATCCTTAAACTCCTCTTGAAAGGATCACTCGAGGATTCTCCTGAATTTCGCAAACTTTTCGCCGGAAAACTTTAGCCCAGTTCTCGATCGGCGATCCTTCATGGACGATTTATCGAACTGTGACCCATTAATTAATTTACTCTCTCGGCCTCCCCCTGAGTCACCACCACCACCACCACCACCACTGCCACTGTCACTACCACTACCTCCCTTCTCTTCTACACCTTCCCCGCGCAAAATGCTTCCTTAACGAATTTCAGATTCTTCGAAAACTTGTAGTTGCGAGACACGCCTTAATTAGCGTTTAAATTGGGAGTCGAAAGGAAATATCACGTTTTAACTGTGAATCCCCTAATCAGTCAAAGTGAAAATTCTTTTAGCTTGTCGGGCCAGCAGTCGTTTAAACTACTTATTCCTTTAATTAAGAGGCTTAGAGCTCACTAGCCAGCTCACTCGATCTTCCTCCTCCGCTTCGCTCGCGAACGTCCTCGCGAAAATCCTTTTCCCTTTCTTTTCGAGTGCTATTTGAATCTAGAGAGCCGTATTTATAAGTTTGAAAACCTCGCTGAGAAAGAGCGGCGCCTTCCTTCCTTCCTTCCTTCCTTCCTTCTTTTCTTCCTTCCACAGGACTATTCATGAAGACAAGCCCGTCATTTGCCGCATCGATGCACCTATTAATCGACATCTTCTTTTAAACAAATTACCGAGCTGGATAATAAAATAAACAAACAAACAAATAAATAAATTCAAAGGCCGAGGTCTGGTAGAAAACGCCGTGAACCATGAGAATATAAGAGGAGGAGGTGATAAAGGGAGGGGCGGAGGAAGGGAGAGGAGAAAAGAGAAGAGAAGAGAAAGTCGACGGGGCGGAAATAAAACACCTTCGTGAATCTCTGCGGGCCAAGCTTCGTAATTACCGTGCAATTAACTGAGCGACAATGAGAACCCGACTGTCCGAACAAATTCGGCGTCCTTCGACTCTCTGTGTGTGCCCGGAGTGTTTAAATTTCAATTTACACAAAACTAGTTTTCACCCGTAATCAAGCCAACAACAGCTGCAGCATCGCTTATATTTTTAGTGGGATATTCGCATCAACCTCCTTCTCCCTCCTTCTTCCCCTTATTTCCTCATTCTTCCTTCCCTTCCCATTTCGTTATTTCAAGCCACTGTCAATTATGCAAGGAAAATCAATTTTAGTTTTCTCACGCGATATTCACGAGATAGCACATGTAGAAGAACTACGTATAGTTGGAAAAGTGCAGGGTGAGACGGGGTGGGTGGGGTGTGTATGTGTGTGTGTGTGTGTGGAAGCTATAAATAACGGATTACAGCAGTGCTTATGCACAGGCCATTGCTCTTTCGATCGAACAGCAAAGGTGCTTTGTTACGTTTTTCGTTATTGCGTTAGAGATAAGGCAAATGGCCCCTTGAAACGGTTCGACGCTCATTTTGGCTAGCCAGACCTAAACATTTTTCCTTCTATTTCTCTCTCCGACAGCCTACTGGACGATCGCTCTCTCGACACCAGGTTTGATTCGAGGTTGCGTTACTCGATGTCGAAACGACCTTGTCGAATGGAATCGCTAATTTGACGATGAAAGCTCACGGTGAAAGCTTCCTTGATGCAAATGCAGTAGGCTTTTATTCGTCGGTCCTTCTGTCGAGGATTCAATTAGTTGCATTCGACGCAGCCGAACCGAGCAATGGTTGTTGCATCAAATATTCGTCAGCCCGGACTTCCGGTGCACGCACATCGGAATAATAATGTTCCCGAAGTTCGTGACATAGGACAACGCTCGGCAACAATTTCCCCCGCTGAATTTTCCCAACTTGTTCAATTTGCTGATTAGCCGAAGTCAGCGGTTCCCCATCGCGGAGAGCAGCAGCCATTATGGAGAAGAACCACCACCCCATTACGGTCCAGGTCCTTTTCAGTTTCGTAAATCAACGCGATTGCGCTCGGTCAACCGTGCACACGAGCCTTCTTCGCTCGAAACTTTTTTTCGAATATAGAAATTTTCTGCATCTCTGGAAATGAGGTTTTTGTGGGATCTTCGGAGCGACTCGCTCCACGATGGTCGATTTCAAAAACATGAGCTTTTTTCACTTCCGGCCCTGTTTACCAGTCTAGTCCATTTAAAAGTTCGGTTTCATTCGCAGCTTACCAGCTGCGCTCGTGTCATAAAGCTCGAATCGCGTAAGCTGGAGAGCACGTAGCGTCCGGTGCAAGCGACGGCTCGAAACTCTCTCGCGAAAAAAGAAGAACAGGAGGGTGAGAGAGAGAGAGGGAGAGACGTGACAGGTTTTTTCGCGACAAGGATCCTAGAACAATAAACGGCTGGCTTGCTCACCGAACAAATTCAACGAACAAAAACTTTAACGACAAATATCGCGTTATACGAATCGATGTGACGTTTAGAGCGAATACACCCCGTCGATAGAATTTCACCTGTGAACACGCGGAGCTTAATTCGATTTGATACATAGACATCGAGCCAGATAGACTCGGCAAGTATTTTTCGACGAACAACGGAACGTCGAAATGTTGATTGAAACTCTATTAAACGTGTCTATCTTGAAACTGATCCAGCTGCCGGTGCCACAAAAAATATCAAGTTGAAGTGATAAGCGTAATAGATTTGTTGATTTGCGACGACTACCCGCTAGTAGTCGTGTCGGGGGAGTCGCGAACTAATGAAAATATCACCAAAAAATATTGACGCGATAATCCGGAGGGAAAGCGACACGCGTGAGACGGAGGGAGAGGAGAGCCGATCCATTTCAATTACGATTAGTCGTAAGATTTCATTTGGCCAATAGCGCGATTTCATCAACGAACTCTGCCCGACACCGTTCATCGATAAATATTTTTCATTCGAGCATTTCAATGATTCCCTTTGAAAAATTTCTTCGTGAAATTTTTATCAAAAGCCCGCGCTCGATAGAGATTTTTTATGGTACGTCCTTTAAATGGCTCAGGACATAGCCTGGCGTCTGACTGGAGAGAACTGAATTTAAAAACTCGGTCACGCAGCAGTTAGTCGCTTGATTTAATGAAACTCTCCCAGTATGTAGAGTGGTACCTGGTCAGAGGGGGATTTCCGGCGTAACGAAGTGGCCATTAATAACTTGGAATGGTCCCACGGAGCTTCATTATTTTCCTTTTTTTTCATCGCGAGGAAAGAAAAAATGTTATGCAACTTGCACGTTTCTTGAACTCTCTCTCTCTCTCTCTCTCTCTCTATCCGCTCTTAGGTCACAGAGGAAAAGTTGGGGGCTATCAAAAATATCGCACGAATCGACGGAACACTCTTTTCTCTTTCCTTCCAGGAGGAAATAAATCGGAAGGATACACTTCTTCTGATCCTATGCAAATATAATATGCTCCGAATAAAAAGTTGCTCTTAAGAGAATTATAACGATGTTGAAGGATAATGTTTAAAAAAGAGAAGAAAAAGAAAAATGTCGTGAAAACATATTGTCCAGAAAATCCGACTACGGATTTTACTCTAGAAAAAGTATTTCTGACGTTTTTGCTAAATAATAATGTTTAAAATGGTCTCTCTGCATATTTTGTGAAACCAGATGGCAGCCAGGTCATTTGTTAATAAAGCTAAGGGTGGAATGAGGAGGAGATAGTGAGGAATGTATTTGGAATTCAATCTGGCAGACTCCCTGGTAGAATATACGCGCAGATAATATAAATTTGAACCGATGCCAGCTATTCCGAAATCACATCGGAATATACGCAACAGGTAAAATATTAACGAGACAGCGCTGAATGATATTTAATGATACGAAGGTTCTTTTGAAAATGGCGTCCGCCCGCTGAACGGAAACTATTTTATTATCGCGTATTTTCTTATCGGCTCCCCAAGAAATCAAGCGCGAAACGATTAATTTCAGAATTTCAGAAGTGTTTCGTATATAGTTTTACATGGGTGCGCAAGCTCTGTCCCCCTCCCCCTTCCCCTCCTCTCTCTCTCTCTCTCTCTCTTTTCTCTCTTGAGTCACCGGCTTCGGGATGATAATCTTGAAGAAATAATTGATTTAAAAAGTTCCTTTCGCAAAATTGAACGCATTAAACAATTTTCCAAATTCTTTAAAGAATTTCTCATTGGAAAAGAGCATTTAATAAACCCCTTAAACGAATCTAATATGTGAGCTAATTTCATGAATTTCTTTAGCGTTCGCCAGGAAACTAGCTGACAGGTTTTAAACTAGTTTTCTGCCCGTCGTTCTCTGTGTTCGCTAAGTTCGAGCAATCCCGGAATTCCAGATTTCCCATTTAACTTTCGGTTAATTATTATAAAGCTGTCGAGTGGCTGCTGCTACCGTTATCGAAACGTCCTCTGTGCGCGTTCTCGTGAAATTCGTTAAATTTGAATCGCAATTCGCGATACGTGTACCGAGGAGCCACTTTCATCAAATACTTTCAGATCTCGAGTAATCCTTTGGAATTTTTTTGGGCATTGTTCGACCCTCGAGCAGACGAGCGAATAGAAATTTTTTCATTTTCACCTGGGAATTCGATGAATTTTATAGATTTCATTAGATCGAAAAACAGAAAAATCTCTCTCTATATATATATACACATATTATATATGGAAAACGAGAAAAAAGTATATAAGATTTATCGAGTTCTCAATCGAAAGGGGTGTATATCACACAGGTGTATATGGATTCATGGAAATAAGTTAAATTCAAAGATGCGAAGGTGGTGGTGGTGGTGGTGGTTTACCACCTGTCGTTCTCCCCGACAGACTTCGCAGGGCGGTTCGATTCAGCGGATTTTTCTGCCATTCCTGAATTGAATGTGGGAAGTGAATAGCCCGCAGCAACTAATTTCTAGTATCGACGTTCTCAGGGGGGTTGACTTTAGACGTCGAGGAACAAGAGTGGCAGGGAGCGCATTGTCCGTTTGGCATCAAAGCCAACGGAGTTCGCAGATCTCCTCTGTACACAGGAGGAGCACAGTCGAATCCTGCGTTGACAGCGAACTTGACAACACGGTTGACGTCAGGGCTGACGGAGTCGAAACTATCACGACACACCCCTTACCCTCTGCCCTCTGCCCCGGATCTGACTCGAACCTTCCAGCATCGCTAAATCCACCATAATACACCCTCTTCCAATAATTTTCCCAGCTTTGGCAAACGAATGGCTTCGAGTCCATAAAGAGCTATCCTTCCTAATCCCTGAAATAATCTCTCCCCTGTAATCGCCGAGAAGAAATGTTCCTACGTTATAACGCCCCAACCACGGACGTGGGGGACGCGCTTTGAGAAATTTCCTGGAAATCTCTCGCGGCGGTAACTCCATAAATAAATGTTGCCGCTGATTTCGTATTTATAAAAAATTCACTAATTTCCAGGAATATTTCATAAACTGGCTTCACGCTGAATTACTGTAAAGCGTGAAAAATTCATGTACGCGCGGCCGCAAGCTTTTATAGTACTTTCATATTTTAACGCGCAGAATGTGGCAAGTAATCGAGTTAAGCAGAGCTTTGAGTAGCTTTCAGGCTAGAGCACATAGATAATTATTACTCAGGAATAAAATAAAATTCCGGCCAATTCTTTTTGTCGGATGCGGAGGAACGTCGGAGCTTCCGGCGCGGACAGTTTTGCCATTCCGGAAATCGCATCACCTTGCGTCGGCCACATTACCATAAATGGTAATTTCCTGTCCGATGATCCCAGCTTACTCTCGTGGCTATTTAGAAAACTCCATTGGCCATTCTATGCGAATCTCCACCATTCTCGGTTGGGGGGGTGAGGGCATGGAATTCGTTCTCTCTCTCTCTCTCTCTCTCTCTCTCTCTCTTCAAGCACAGAATCCGTCGCGGATTTGCAAAATTTACTTTTGCTCATTATTCTCTCATAATTATTCCAATCACCCTCTCTCATCCATGAATTTCTCATCGGAAAATGTAATTAATCGACGAACAGAGTTCTCTCCCAGGTAAACGCGAAGTAGAGCATCCGCAACAGTTTCTTGGATTTCTCTAACTCGATGGAGTTATTGAAACGTTACATTATACCAAAATACGAGTAACCAGAGACTGCCGGAAGTACAAGGGTGGTAAAGGTAAGGGAGAAGGGGGGGGGGAGGTGTTGTAGAACCATCAAGGTTAGAATGGGAAGTGAGTTCTAGCAGTGACAGAAGTCGTCCTGATCTACCAACGTGAATTTGAATCGCAAATTCTCATTGTTATTATTGAACGAGCTCCCTGGACCTTGCACTCCCTTTCCCGCGCACATACACACACTCGAAGGATCTCCCCATTAGAAGTGTCTTCACCCATACTTATCCGTCACGATATTCCGTATAAATTTATATGTATCCGTTCGTGCCTATACATTCCTATATATTCCTATAGATGTTAGCACGTACTTACCTCTCGTTCCCGTACCTTTGGCTCTTGGTAGGTGTCTGTCTGTCTGTCTGTCTATCTGTCTGTCTGTCCGTCTGTCTGTCCGTCTGTGCGCGAGTCCCTCTACATGTTTATATGTATATTATTGCGCGCACATTCAGAGAGAAGAGGGGCGTATTCAACAGGGGCTGAGATATCTCGACGCGAGGAACTGTCAGGAGAATAGTACCGACAACCAAGGGTCCTCTCAAGCGTAACAAATTTTCCTTGACGCACGCTGGCTGGCCAGCCTCCTGACTTCCCGCTCATTTTTCTTGGAAGGGCCGCGGAAAATTAATTGAAAAAAAATTCACGCCTCTCATTCCCAAGGAGATATTTTATTGCGATTTCTAGCGAGAGACGCGAGGCTCTACACACGACGCGCTCAGGGTCTGCAGAGATTGAATCACGGAGGCTCTCCTTCGCTCGCGGGGAAAATTTGAAAAATATTTTTAAATACGAAAGATCCACGGAGTTTATCCAGAAATTTGGTTTGGCCGTAATTCACCTAATTTTTGTGGAGCGCGCTTCCCCGTTTCCATAGGACGCGCGCGTAGCGTAGGGGGACTTTATCCCCGGAAAAGAAGAATCGATGAATTTTCAGGCACGCCACTCGTAAAACACGCGTGTACCACGCGCTATTTTCCCTCTTGTCGATTCTGGGGTGTACGTCGTTCGTTATATCGGCTGGCATTATCATGAAAATTAGGCGCACCGCTGGAACGCGCCGGTGGGACATCAATTTTTCATAATTCACCGGGCTTTAATCGTCGGCGAATAATTCCCGGACGCGTTCACGGGACCAGCCAGCAGGAGCACTGGCAGCCATGGATCCAAATTGAAATTTCATTGGAAGAGTTGACGCCTTCGGCACCTTCGATCACCTTCGCATTTCCTTTCATCGCCCAGCCAATCGATAATGAAGAAAGATTATGCGACGAAAATCTATAAATCATCGACTATCCTCCAATCACTGCGAAAACGATAATAATGAGAATTCGGTATGCAGCGACGCGGTGATATTTATTTCATCTTATGAAAAATTACACGATCGCTGTGACTCGCTTATTAAAAATCATCCTTCGCGAAAGATCCGCGCGTAGAAGAATGCATATGGATGCGTGTGACAAGAGTTTGCAAAATATGCAATATTACCGACGTGCAAAACCCCAACGGTGCGCCGTCCTTTCTCGATGAGGTTCCCCCAAAAGAAATCGTCACCGGAAGGAGTGGAAAACGAAATTTGAATAATTCAATCGTACGCGAGTCGGACGTCCGTTAAATAAAATAACGCGAGAAAATGCTGGAATAAAGCCGACTGTACCCTTCCTCGACTCCACCCTCTCCCTCCTTCCTCCTACCCTCTCTCAACATTGTCGTAATCGCTTTGGAAGCTGCATCCACCGATGGCGCGATCAAATTTTCTCTCCCTCCCTGCCTAGAATGATCGTGACAGGATCTACACAAAAATCCCAATAAATTTTAATTAGGCGGAGTAGTCGCGAGGGGACTAAATCGGTATAAAAAATTAAAAACTGCGAGATTTTCTTCTCTAGCTTCTCATATTTTCATTCCGGTTGAATATAAATTTATCCCATTTTTATACGTCCATATAAATTTCATTATCCATTTGCTTCTCGTTAATATTAATTACCCTCATCGATTTTTCTTTGCTTTAACCTAACCTCTTTTATCGTATATGGGCACAATGCACCCTAATGGCAAGACACTTATCAAATTTTAACCAACTATTAGAAACTGCATCAGAATTTCTTGTACGTCGCGATTCCCATGGGAAGCTTTCATCCACACGACTTCATCCCACGTCCCTCCCGTTTCCGCATTCACCAAAGGGATTTTCCCAACAAAGTACCATCAAAATTACATCGGAAATTTCACAAGAACGTTTGCTGCAAAATTACAACCAAAAATCTCGAGAATAGCTTCTCGAACGCAAATATTTATAATGCAGAAGAAGCCCAGGGGAAAATATCCAGAACAATTTGAAATCGGTCGAAAGAAAAAAGGAGAGAAAGGGAAAGGAGAATAAAAATATTGGGCGAAGGTAGAAAATCCTCGTAATCCCGTTTTTCCCCCCTATCCTGTTAGGGAAACTGATGCCCGCCATCTTGCTGTTTGTATTGTACTACATTCAGTAAAAAATAGCAGCCGTGTACCAAAAGCTCCTGCCAGTGATGCTGCTCTTGTGTCGGAGTTCGGCATTAAAACCGATCGGTTCTTTCGGCTGTTCGTTCAACCACTATGAAGTTGGCATTGCCTTTATCAGCATTAAAAAAATATCACGAGTTTCCATCGCATTTCAAATAGTTCTACGGTTCTATACCATTTTTAACAATAAATTTTATGAAATTGTTTAAAATTGTCGATACTAAAGGTAGACAATGCTGCCAGCTTTGCGACTTTAAGAGCCAGCGTTCCAAAAACTATTGGACCGATTTTCAAAAGATAAAGAGCGCTCTCTTCCTTTAGACCTAAAGAGAAAAAGTATTTCCGAGGAGTTCTAATCGATATACTCTCCAAGTTCACAGTGGCGTTCGTTCACTCGTAAAAAAATCCTATATTTCCGCAATAGCGCCAAGTCATCGATCGTCATCGTTATTGCACGAACGAACGAACGCTCATTAGAATTTCACTAGTGTCGACTATATCGACGAACCATAGATTTTGAAATTATCACCGCGAGCGAGCGAGCGAACGTACACATTTATTTAATCAAGAATAATATGCAACAATATGGTAGCAACGATCATTTACAGTTCTCCGCGGAATAATCACGACGAATTATTCTCCGCTCGGCATAATTAACATAAAAATTGCGGAAAAAATGATTTAGTCTATCGACGCACGGACTCGTGCAGGCGCATTAACGCTGGAGGTGGAGGGGCGGGTGGAGAATCATGAATGAATAAATATGGTAATTAATAAAACACGGAAGTACTTGAATCGCGTTAGCGGCCGAAGCCAGCGATCGACATTAATTTCACGTAATATCGAGTGCGACGTAATTTCGGGGCACATCACTACCAGCGTGTGCTATGCATTACGAATTTTGCACTGGGTGCATCATTTACATGCACCGAGATGCGACCTGAACTTGCAGATTATGCATTGCCGGCATACCGGTTGATTTCGGCAGGATGTCCACGCAGAGACCGATCCATTTGTGGCCTCGTTTAATTGAATAAACTTGGAGGATCTCCTTTTACCACTTCCACGGCCCTCTCTCCCCGTCCATTTGTCTCTCCCCTTCCTCCTCTCTCTCTCTCCCCCCAATGACATTTCTGGAGTTTGTAGCCGGAGAATTAACGCGATTAGCTGGCATTTGGGGGACGACGACGACGACGACGACGACGACGACGACGATGGTGATGTCGGACACACTCTTTTTTTTTTCTTTTCCGGGAGAAATATTGGAAAGCCAATAGCGAAAATAAGTGGCGATGAGCGGAAAGAGTGGATTGATATCCGGGAGGGATAAAAAGGGGTGAAATTGGCGAGCCGCGCGGCGCGTCCCCTACCCCGAGCAGGTGCAATCATTCGGTCGACCGCGACGAGATGCTACACCACCGGCAGCCATTCCGCTCGGCAGAGCGCGGAAAACCGGCCGCATTGTTACGGCACTGTCATCCGCAAAAGTGCTAATGCCTCTCTCTCTCTCTCTCTCTCTCTGAAAAATGCTAAAGGCTCTATGCAACCCCCGGATAAAACTTCCGGATTCGTTATTTATTCACCACCACCACCCCAAAAGTAGATCCTGTCACTTTTGCGTACCACAGAGGTGGCTTCGTTCAAACTAATGGATTTAATGAAGAAACCGGTTTCTTCATTCCCATGAAGCTTTAGCGAACGCCCGCGACTCTCGCGAAGAAAGAAAGAAACTTTTTTACGAGAAACGCAGAGGGAAGGAATTAGCCGGACGGTCGGCAGCTAAGAAGTTCCTCCACCACTCGCGCGCGCGCGCCCACCCCTTTCGGGAAGAACGTACAGAAGGGGTGTGCCGGTGGTACTTTCTCAATTATCGGTTTACGCTTGTTTTTTGGCAATTTCGTGGAGCGAGTGAGATAATAAGGGGAAACGACTCGCGACGAGCAATAAAAGTGTTCGATTGTTCCGAAAGTAGGTTTACGCCCGGTGACCATTTGCCGGCGGGATATCCAGGAATTGTGGAGAGACGTTCCGGGGAGTTTGGAGAATGGACATATGGGAGTGCGGTCTGGGCATAACGCAGGAACGAACGCAAACAGAGCACGGCACGAGCATAACGTACCTGACATAACCGTAATGCGGTTTAATTGTGCCGCCACCTGTTAGGGCTGCCCAGAAATGGCACAGTCGTAGGCTGACCATTAGCTGCCATGACCACTACCTGTCAACCCCCGCCGCGGCCGCCGCTTCAGGAAAACCCTGGCGCGGACAGTCACTTCAATCGAGTCGGGGGATACGAAATTACGAGGAAAAATACGCGTTGCATCGAATTAAACGCGAGACGATTGTCGTTTCGCCGCCCGAAACGAACGAACGTCGATGGACGAAAATCTCTGCCAAACGATACTCGCAAAACCGATTTGATCGATAGCGCGCGAGAAACGAGTGGCGAGAACGATAGAAAAAAAAAGAAAAAAAAAAAAGAATCAAAAGGAAATGCCTTACTACACGCATCGCGAAAAATATACTCCCACGACGACAGAATTTTCATGATGATGCTTCGAAAAGCTTGATTATTGAACGTTTCATGCCGCCTGTGCGCGCAATTCCCTCCCTGGCGAGAAGATAAATAAAAGCGCGATCGTCCCGCGCGAATGAAAAAAATAGGAAAAAGTGAGAAAAGGCATTCGTTAATTCGAAGACGATACGCCGGCCGACGAGTGCGATATTCGAGGAGGAGACGTAAAATATTTTTCGAGAAATTTCCTCGTACGACCGGAATCCTCCCTTGTTTGTTTCGAGGATGAAACTAAACTCCGCAGGGTTTTTATTTATTCTGCGAGCTTGGCGTTTCCCGGAAACTGAAGCTTCTCGTAAGAGATAATTGGCTCGTACGAGCATCGAGAATAGTAAAAACGAGTGCAGCTGCGTTTTTAGGAAGAAACGACGCGCGGTTTTCACGACGACGCGTAACGAACGGTTGTCCGTGGCTGGCAAAATGCACTTGGAGTGCAGCTGCACGTTCAACGAACATTTCCGAATATGCACTGCGAACCGCTGACCTCGAGTAAACTCGCTACGCGACACTCGTTCGAAATTCCCCTACAAAAAGAAACATCGATCCACGGCTTCGCAATCTTCCGCTTTTATTCCTCTCTAGGCTAAATCGACAAACTTAAATCCGGTTGGGGCCCTAAAAACATTCGCCTCTTTCATTTCATTCTATGCCGGGGCAATAACAAAAGCTCGCGAGAGTACTCGCAACCACTTATAGAGAGTATTTTACACGCGAAGAGATATCGTAGACGGCGAAAAATATTCCCTCCTTCCCACTGATACATTGTTTAATAAAGAAATCTATGCAACAGCATGGTAATGTTCCTTCGCTTTTTCAACGATTCCCTTCTCCGGATCGTCGGATATTCGTAGTTATCGGTGCAAGGGAGAGAGAGAGAGCAAGAATAGAAGAAGAAAAAAAAACACTCGAAATAACTTTTTGGGAACAAAGAATTAGTGTCAAAGTACCAGAGAGAGAGAGAGATGTCCATCTTTTATTCACATTATTTATCCTCTCTACTTCTCTCTGGTCATCTCTCCTTTTCGCCTCTTGCTTTTTTCCTCTTGCGACGAGAACTCTGCGACCGATGAACGAATAAAATATGCGCTTTAATTTACAATTTAATTGGAAAGCTTTAAAGAGTGGGGAAAATCCGACTTGAGTGTCTCGATTCGTTTTCCTTCCTCACTTTCTTTAAAGAAATACGTATAATTACGCGATATCCATTTAATTGGACCAATTCAATCATAAAATTCCTTTCTTCAAACAATCAGTTTTTTTTTAACTAATAGAATCATTCGTCATTGGCATTAATAAGTAATTCAATGATAATATTGTTAAAAGGAAATTGCTTAAAGCGAGAGACTGCTTTCCTTTCGCTTTGCCTCTTGCAACACGAGAGCCAGGCATTTTCTGAATTAATCAAGCGTCGGCAATTCTTCAGCATTTTGCTAACTTGAACATTGCGATTAAAATATCGAATTATTTATTCGATGATTGTGCAATTGAGTCCCGGGTTTCTCTATTTTAGCGTTTAAGGGTAATAATTCCTTACTTTTTTTTTCATTTTTCTTTTCTTTTATTTTTTTCATTTCCTAGCTTTCTCGTGCACAGTGATTTTTCAAAGTAAACAATTATATGCTTCCTATGTGGATTACACTGCACTACACGGTGCACCATCCAATTACATTCCACTCGACAATAACTATCCTTTACGTTAACGTTCCACAATGAGTCTTCGTGGAAGCAGTTTTATCTCCTCTTTACGAAAAACATCCGGCAGGCTTCAGACTATCTGTTAACTGCTGGAAAATAATTTCGCTTATCTGACCATATTACGAATGAGTGTGAGAGAGAGAGAGAGAGAGAGAGAGAGAGAGAGAGAGAGAGAGAGAGAATTGATACATTCCAAAAACAATTGATATTGTATTACCGAATGAATCATTTTACATCTTTCTCCAGTAACGAGCACGCGCGCGCGCGCCTGCACACTTTGTAAATTAACATAAAATACGCAGGGATTCGAGTGAAATTGGTGATCCGTAAACTACTTACCAATGCAAAATTAGAAGCAACCACTTTTACATTTTGATAAGCCAGCGGTAAATTATGAATGAATTTTTTCTCCATCCAGGATCCTTTTTCCAGGATAGATCCGCTTTGTTGCACGGCTCTCGTATTTCGTATTTCGCTTTCGGTTTTCGATGACGTCCACACAATTCTATCGGTGCCCTTATTGTACCAAGTATGGGGTCACGTAGCCCAGGAAAAACACAGAAAAGCAGCGAGTATCAGCATGATGTAAGTTCGACGTGGGTACTTTTTATTCCGACATCCGGATATTCTGGATTTGCCCCGAAGCTTTAACTTTATCTCCTTCCCCTCGGTAACTCTCAGAGTGGAATAAACAAGTACGATAACCGAATTATTATGTTTATCATAATTGCTCATTATCATGCAAAGCTTGTAATTTTATTGCTACTTTACTCTCGAGTATTTCAACGCGATTGACCTAAATGAGTAAAATGGAATTTGGTAATTGAACGTAATTGGTAAAATTGTTCATAAAATATTCTAGCATCTCTCTCTCTCTCTCTCTCTCTCTCTCTTTCTCGTTATGTACGATTAGCTTTCATTTGGATTTTCAATGATTTTCGCAAAAGCCTAACTCGATCCCGTTACCGCTGCAGAGCTGCTGCGGGTTACCGTAACGAAAGTAAAGAGTAAAAAAGTGGAGAAAAGCAGCGAGTATCGGCACGATGTAAGTTCGAGGTGGCCACTTTTTATTCCGACATCCGGATATTCCGGATTTGCCCGCAAGCTTCAATCTTGCCTGGTCGTGTCTTACTTCCGCTTTCAGAATGCCGTCCACCGACTTAGCATCGATCTACTAAGCCACGGAGCATCGACAAGAAGGTCCACTCCCATCTTTCTTTCCATTCCACGCAACTTTCATATTCTCCTTTTTGCCCAGGACTGCCAGCCTTCGATTTCAATCTTCCGCTTTCCTACCCATTTTTCAATTTACTCTACTTTTATTTATACGCCGTCTTCCCGCGCTTGTGATATCAAAACCTTCGGCTTTAACATATATATTGGTAACATATTTTAAGGTAAGGGTGTATGTGCGCGCGCTACATCAAATTATAAAATGATACCCTTTCGTCTCTGTGTCACACAGAATGCGAGACGACGAGTCAACAAGCTAGCGGGACTGTAGAGCGGGGAAAATGTGAAATGCCCTAAAAGCATAAATGGAACAATTTAATATCGCAGTTGAGGCTGGCTTGAAAAATTCGGAAGGTGAAAGACCCACCACCACCCTCCGTGAAGAGGGAGGAGCACAAAGCTAAATAAAAAATGTCGGCGCGCTGTGATTAGGATCCATTCATCGAACAAGCATATCCGACGAAGGTCGGTGCGTCGCGGATGATTTAAAAACTGAAATCTCCTCTTATACCACTCGAGTTTCTCGCAATTCTCAGATCCTTATCTTATCTCTGCCGCGAGCGCAAGGGAAGCTCGAGCAATATTTTTTCTGCATAATCAGTGAAACTGTAAAGGAGAAAACTGGCGGAGAAAGGTAAGTAGTGTATAGTGGTAAGACTAAGTTGAGAGATGTGGCATTAACATAATGCGATTAAGGAAAGCGAAGCGGGGGCAATGTGCATATTGGGATTGGAAGAAGAAGAATAAAAGGGTGGAGGAGAGGGCGGTGGTGGAGAAAGAAGCCGCAATAAAGAACGCGGTTCTTGACATAAAGAGGGGCCGTAAAATGCACCAAGTGCCGCGGTCGTAACGACGTACGAGTTTACCCCGCCACCCTCTCCACCCCTCTTCACCCCTGTTTCGTTGCGGGATACTTCAGACCCGAGCAAAGTACTTCACTGATCGCTGGATCCTACTGAATTAAAAGTGAGCTGATCGTCGACAAATACAACTCTTTCCTCCCCCTCTCGCAACCTCCGGGATTCCTTACCTCGTTCTCATTTCCAGATCATTATTTTACCATCCACCCGATTGCTTCGTTTTACGTCGATTTTTACATTTCCACCGTCTTCGCTCTTTTCGTTATCTCATCCGAAAAGCGCGCTTTTTACGATTCACGATTTACACGAATGTTTCGGGAGAGTCGAGCAATTTTCGCAATTTAAATATTTCGAGCGACGCGAAATTTAGGGAGACGGCGGAGAGGAAGGGAAGGAGGGAAGATGCTTGAAACAGGTGAGATCGAAGTTAAACAATTACGCGAAGAGTGTTTGAACGGAGAATTGAAGCAAGTCACAATTGAGAGAGCGACAGAGGTGCGAGGACGTTGAAGAGAAAAGGGTGTTGGGGGGGGGGGGGGAGGGTTGTGTTTGCCGACGATCATCTCACTTTTAATTCAGTAGGATCCAGAGCGATCGGTAAAGTACTGCCCTCTCGAACCTTCGAGTTTTCCTTAACGCGAAGAAGGAGGAGGAGATGCAAAGCGGCAATGGCGGACGATATCTGACCACGCGCGATAAATCAGACAATCGTCTCGCGAATGCGCGAATAAAATCACCGCGTCGCTCGCTTTCCACCGCTCTTGCCCAAAATCATTTTTAACGAAGGACGTAAAGAGTCGATTTGAGAAATTTCCACATTAACGTCGAGAATCACACGAGCGGCTTCCGCCGTTAAAACAAATTTCCGTCTATTCGTTAAAACTATGTGAAATATGAAAATTACTGGAATTCCATTTCCTAAATTTACGACTTTGCCGAACCAAGCACGGAATAGATCGATACGCGGAGTCGTATAGTTAATCTTGAGAGATCGAACAGTAGACGAGTCGTAGGGCGAGAAGAGGTGGAGGTGGGGCCGAAGGTGGAGCTGGAGGGTGAGCGGAAGGGAGCGGGAGGAAAGGGTGGGTGCGATTCTCAGTTTTCATAGTTGAACTCAGGGAAGTTGGGAAGCGGCAAAGTTCCGGCTGGTCCTATCTCCTGAACCACCCCCAGGGAGGGGCTGCAGCGGGCCGGTTAACAGATCTCGCGGGTCGAATGCATCCCCTTCTAATTGCTGCCGCGCAATTAGCCTGCTACGCAACCCCCGGGACATTATTTATCATGCTCGTTATTAAGTTATAAACAGACTCGCTAGATTCACTTGACACGAATAACTCCGAGGAAAACACAGGCTAAACGAAACTAAATCTTTCTAACGTCGCGTCTTAAAGATTTTCCCTTCATGGGGGTCGCGCTCTTCGTCTTTTCGTCCGATTCTTACTTTTTTTATATACAATTTTATTTAGACTTCATTTGTGTCAACAACGGAGTTTATTCGTTTGAAAAGCTACTTATTACCGAGACGTAAACTTTTATATTATGAATGGGTTATTGCAAAATGATCAGCCTAGTATGAATTATGGAACGGTCGTACGTGGAAATAATCGAGTTAGCAGACTGTAGGAAAATTGTTGAACTCCTCGCGTGAAACTAGTGGAAAACCAATATAGGCGGTAGGTAACATTGCGGTCCAGGGTATCCAGAGGTACGCCGAGTTATAATTTTTCCGGATGAGACGAAAATTCCTACCACCCGCATTGGGGTTTCGTTATGGTGGAGATGACCTTTTTTGATAATTCTGCCAAAGCTTATATCGGCGGCTAAGTGAAATTAACGCTTCAGAGGATGGAGGATATCGAGATAACGATTGACCCCGCTGGTTCGGAATAAAACAAATAGAAATTTCATTTCCAAGTATTTCGCACGGTCCTGTCTCGTCACCCACCGCCACCATACTAAACACACACCCACGCGAATTTTACTATAACCCGTCCTCGACGGGGGGCGGGGTGTACGATACAATTGTCAAAACTCTATCTCCGCTCAATTTTTCCATCCGGCAAATTTGTCGATAGTCTCATTAAAATCTTTGCCACTTCATCCGTCGAGTCAATATTCATCTGTGCGAGCCGCCAGGCCAATTTTTCCTTTTAATTTTTACGTTTCCTACATCCGATTATGGGGTTTCACGGAGAGTGCTGCAACTTTCTGCGCTTTTTCCCATATAAAAGTAACGCTCGACTAATGCACTAATGTACTTTTAATCGAAACAAATCGTTCGCGTCTTTATGCACCGACGACAAATTACACTGTAATTTGATTTACAATCCAAACTGGGAGCTACCGCCACCATCACCACCACCACGCCTTTCAGTTATTTCGAATATATAATACGAAATTCGCGTGCGCGTAATCAAAGCCGGAAGATTGCTTCTGCACGTTCATTTTAGGCCGGCTTCGAAATATTACATGAGCGAAATATAAATTATAGCTAGATTATGGCCGTTGTCCCTCCCCAAAAGTTGACGTCGCGGGGGTAGTTCGTGCAGCTCTTTAACGCGATTATGAATCCTACGCTCCACAATACTTTGAAATGAAATTTTCCATCTGCTTTCCGCCTCCCCATTCTCAATCGGCGAGAATCATTTGATCGACCGAATCTGCGAGATAAAGGTTAGAGAGAGAGAGAGAGAGAGAGAGAGGGAGTTGGGCGAATCACCCGTGACGACCACGCGTGAAGGATCTGACAGAAAAATCGCGAGAGCAGGCTGAAAGGATTTGCAGTGAGGATCTTTCAAATGGCGAAGAAATGGTTTGTAGCGGGAGCAGAAAATGGAAAAGAATAATGGAAGATTTATACGCGAAAGAATCACGTTGGAAAGCGATGCGATTCATTTGCGTGAAAGATAATTTCCCAGGAATATTTCCGAAAGAATAGAGCTGGAAAAATCTGTAAAAGGGGGTTAATCGAATTTAAAGCGAAAGGGCCACCCCCCCCCCCTCCCACCCCGGATTCTCCAGCCCTTTTGCCTGGGATATTCCAGAGCTTAATGCATAACCGAGAGGCGATACTTCGAAGCCTTAAAAAAGTGGGAAAGTGCCGGGCAAGGCGAGGATGAAATCGGCGGCGAAGTAATAAAATTGAAGGGTAGACAGAGATACGAGGGAGGGGGTGTGTATGAAACTGAATGTAACTTTGAAGTCACGTTCTCCAGGGTGCGCACAGAGTGGACATTAAAAGTGGCAGCCTGTGTAGGAGGCGCGCATCGCAATCGCGAAAGTGCGGAATATTTATGAAAAATATTCAAAAGCAGGAGCGGCAGGATGAATAATTCCTGGGAATAGGACGCGCGCGGAAGGGGTGGAGAGGAGCAAGGGCGAGAACGGGGGGTTTGCTTCGCCAGCGATGCAACCAACGGCGCCGGCTGGCTAGGATATCAGAATGCTCAGCCCTCTTCGGCAAAGTGCATTTTATTTATTTGTTTAATCTAATTTCATTAATTTACCCCCATCCCCGTTAGTTTCTTCATTTTTCCCACGGCCCATTTATCTCTTCCGTCTAATCTCATTAATTTATTGCAACCCACTACTTATTTCCTCGTTTCCCCTTTTCGCGCGTCTTTGCAACTTTCTCTTGGATTAATTTGCAGCAGCAGCAGCAACAACTGGTGATGGCAGTGGTACAGTGGTTGACCCCACTTGATTCACCGAGAGAATAAAGGTGCGCCTGATTGACGCCTCCTCCTCCTCCTCCACATCTCATGTTTCTTCGATGCTAGAGATTCTTTTGATTCGATTAATAATTTGTTTGAGTCGACGACCGATGCGTTTCCTCGTTAGAATTTCAGATTTCACTTTGTCTCGAAAATAAGCTGCTCCTTCCTTCCATCGGTAGCCGAAAGCTATTAAAAATCCTTCAACTTTGTTTCTCAAAGGAGCTTCGTTAACGGCGGATTACACTCGACGTAATGATAATTTATTGCTTGGCACGCCTCGTTATCGCTCTAACAGTAAGAAAGCAGCAAGGAGGAAAAAAACAGAAGCTCGGCAACGAGTCCGTACAGCGAAATAACACAACGATTAATCGTAGCTACGTTATTGCCTCTCAGAAACACGAAAAACTAAAGTGACCTATGCTAAAAATTCATTGCCAGACCGACTCGCTTCGTTCGCTCGCGAGAGAATTCATTGGAGAGTGAAAATGATTTTTTAACCATTTCCGGCTTAAACCTTTAATTTAAAGCTGCTCCACGCGCGCGAGTTAATAATCGGATATATTTTCATTCCTCCAATTTTTTCTTCCCCCGTCGTGGACGTTTCATTTGCTCTCGGTGATTGTTTAAATTATACTTGCCCTTTCCCCCCGTCGCTCGGGTCATTTGCATGCTGTTCCTACGCTTTCCGCTCTCCGCTTTCCGCTTTCCGCTTTCCGCTTTCCACTTTCCGCTTTCGAATGGATATAAAAATTCAAACTTAATAGAAACAAGGTAAAGAAGAATTATTTTACAGGGACGAAACGGACCAAAGTCTTTCTTTGAGCTTGCGAAGCTTCGAAAACTTTGGCAGTAACTAGGTATGTACGACATCCAGGAGAAAACGGGGAACGTGATACTACCGTCCGTAGGTGTCCATCGCGACTGAAACTTTCGACGTGGATAGACACGGGCAACATCCGCAGGAACAGTCGTTTGAAATCTTGTATTTCTTTTTATGGCGCCCGGGAACGGTGTCCAAAGATTGCGCCATTCTTGAGAATATTGAATTTCCGACACTATTGAAAAACTATACTTTTCCACCCTTGTTTCCGAAAGCTAGAGATTCGCTAATGAAATAAAAATGGGCCAAAGGAGATAAAAAAACAAGGGGAAGAAGAGAATTTATGTAGGAAGTATTTGATGGACGCGGGGGATACTAAAATCGAAATGGGGCACACATTCGAAGAATTCTTGAAACAAAACGAGACTAAAGGTACAGAATGAATAAGCTCCGGAATAAGACTGGATCCGTGATATCGAGTCTTGTTCCTTCTGTCGAAAAAGCTTTGAAAGACCACCACAGGAGAAGTTTGATAAATACATTCGCCCATTAAAAGCTGGCCAGAGAATAGAATTGGCGAACGATAAATAGAAAAGGAAGCGAATTCGTACGTTCCCTGAAGAACCCCCTTCCTTCCTTCGCTTACTTCCCTCCCTCCCTTTTATTCCCTTTTATTCGCATACTGGCCGCGACACTTCATTCTATTTCTATTTTCTAGGTAAGCATTCGTTTAATTTTATTTTTCACCCGCATAGCCAAGGGCTTTTAGCATTTTTAAATCTACACCTCCCCCTCTCCCTTCCACTCCCTTTACCCTACTCGGCAATTCCCTCTTGTCCCTTCCTCCAACGTTATTTCCGCACTACTTTTCCGTCCCTCTCTCTTACTCTCTCGTTGGATGACCCGAAGAAATTAAGCTCGGCTTTTAATTGCAAGCAATTAAGCCCGGCAAACGCTACACTCCTCCATCGATTTCTTGTAGTCGTCGTCATTTTGATCTCGATTCTTGATCCTAATTGCATCCGCTAATTGACACTCGCATCTTGAAGAGATTATTTTAGAAATGTGCGAGAATTCCTCCCTTGGCCAAAGAACTGCTCGTGAACGGTCGCGTTAGAAATATCCGGAGGTAGAAAATGCACTTAATGAACTTCAGGACGAAAGAAGAGGCGATTGCGACTTTTGTCTTGGTGGCAGGAATAATCCAGGATGCAGTTTTGAAATCCGCGCACAGTTTTATGTACCGGCCAAAACTGAAAATCTGGGTTAAGCAACCCCTTCGGGGTGAATTTACGAGAATAATATCAATGAAAAATTGCGTTTCATCGCGAGTAGCTCCGAGATACCGGCCTTATTACCTCTTATCGATCAACATACTCCACACCATAATCGTGCTTAAACACTCTGCGAGAGATCAAAGGAAAGAATGAAATGCGAAAACCTCGGATTTTCACTGTCCGCTTATCTCTCTCTCTCTCTCTCTCTCTCTCTCTCTATCTTTCCAATATGCTCTTTCCTCTAAAAATACGTGTATTTCCTCCTTTAATAAATTTAATTGAAAAAATTGCCAATTGTGTGTTAAATTAAAGGAAGAACTCTCTTAACGAACGACATGGAAACGAGCATGATTTATGATTTCCAGGAATTATCGTGTTTCCTTTGAACTTGCTTCTCATATACCTCGACGGTACAGGGAAAGGGGGTATTCGCGAGGATCGTAGATAAGTACGAAAAGATTTTCTAATTTCCAGTTGGGCGCATGCTGCTCGTGTCTCGTTTTTCTCCTATCGGAACGTCCGGATGTCAGGCCGAATGATCCGTCGGTTCATTAATTTCTCCATCTGTCTTCCGTCTGTCTCTTAAACGTAAAACGTAAAATTCAATATGGCCGCCCGCCGGCGGCCTCCCTACCTTTGCGAAACTTTATTCCGATATTGTGATTCGTAATGAGCCTTGTCACTCAAACCAGTTCGATTACCAGAGAGTCCGAGGGGCTCAGGGGGATGAAGATCATGGGTTAGGGGAGAGAAAGTGGCTGCAGCAGGGCAATCCGGCTATCGAACTAAGGAAAAAAATAAAAGGTTTTGCTCCGAAAGATTTCAATTTTACAAACGAGAGAATAATAACTTCGTGCGTTATTTGCTTAATAAAATCAATCGGTGAAATATGAAATGACATCGTGCTGGATAAAAATGACGAGAGTCGATAAGGAAAATAGAATTTGAGGAATATTTGCAGAAACCTCGGAAATGTTATTTTAGAGATGGAAATGTTGGAAAATTATAATTAATAAATTCCTTCTCGCATAGGAGAATTTTATTTCAACGAGGGAAGAGGGTCTTTTCGTATTATTCACACTGGTTACGTCGTAATATAAATGAGCAGGGTTTAATGAAAAATATCAAAACTCGAATTAGAAAAAGAGGAGCGAATCGCATTAAGTATTCTTTCGACGGAAATGGAAGAGATATTGACTCGGGGAAATCAAATTGAGTAGGATGGAAAGGAAAGGGAGAGGAGGAGAGGGGGACGGGGAGGGGAGAGCTTTCGGAAGTGCGCAATACTTCTCGTAGCATGTGAAAAATGCCATCTTTGTGTGGCTGAGCCTCGACATTTTTGCCTTTTGGCCGTATTCCCGGTGAGCTTTCATGGTTATTGCTCCGCCTGGCACACGCTCCCCTTCCGCAAGCCCATGATTATCTTCCTTATACCTTCATCCAGGCTTCCTTCCGCCAGACAACACGTCGTGATGGTGACACTACGTGTTTTTTTTTCTATTTTTCTTCTTTTTTTTCCACTACCCTGCTGCCTTGGCACAGCTTTTAATCTAGCCGAAAAATCTCGAAATTAAAATCCCCGGCGAGCAAGCTTGATCGATCAGAGAACCGCTTCGTTAAAATCTAGCCGAACACGCCTCTCGTCAATAATTTATCCCTGTGTGCGCGTGTAATGCTCGAACCTCATCGAAACGCAAATGCTGCTAATTTTCCAAGCTTTTCCGTAAGGGTTGCGCGCCTCCCCCGTAAGGAGAAAGTCGAGCTGTTTCGCAAACTCGCGATGCCACGGAAACATCCCTAGAAATGGCACCATGTCCCGGGATGCTCGACATCCCGGATGGTGCTTCTGCAACTTTTTTACCTCCCCCCCCCCCCTCCCCAACCCTTGAGCCCCGCTCATTTGCAGAGCCTTCCCGCGTCAGGAAACAGCGCGAAACGCCTGCCTGAATATGCATGATGAGCCTTCAAGCTCTCGTGCGCCAACTACATATTACGCGCGATATCCAAAGACCACCTTCGTCTTCACCTCCACCACCCCCTAGTTACTCCTCTCCTCCAACTCCTATTTCTTTTGTCAATGTGTAAGCACTCGCTATTAAGTTAACCTTAATGCGTAACGAAGAGACAATCTGAAAAGCATCCGAGCTAATTCTCGCTGCTTTACGACAATTTCTCTTAGGTGCACGCACTATTCTCCACCGGATTACATCAACAACAAAAAAAAGTGAAAAAATTGAGATCAATCGTTACAACTAACCAACGGAAATGTGTGTGTGTGTGTGTGTGTCTGTGTCTATGCGCGATTCAAGAATAAAAAATAAAAATGTTCAGCGAGAGAGTCGATCTCTCATTTGGGGGAGAATGTGTTTGCAAATGATAAAAAAAAAGATGTTTCGGTGAAACAAGCCTTTCTCATATTTCATATAAATAAATTATAATCGCAAATATTATTCGAAAAATTCGACTACATTTATAAATACATTTAAACGAATGGAAAAACATGAACACGCATATTTCGATTACAAATTATTATAAGCCATGGGCGATGCGTCTCTGTTTTCAAATTCGCCAAAAGGCAAAAACAAACAGAAGAAAACCCTATAATATTTGGGAAACGACAACGAACGCTCAGATTATAAAATGATCGATTCTGCGCGTGGAAGGCGGGGAGAATGGCGAGTGCTCTAAGTTTGTTCCGAAGACGTCGAAGATATTAGACGGCGACGTGGAACGAGTTAAGAATCGAAGAAAATGTACAATAATAATAGGAGGAAAGGCGTGTTCCGGGATTCGTCGAGCGAGAGTGGGTATAAAATAGAGAAAATAATGAAAATAGCGAAGATTCTAAAAAGCGACCCAGGGGAAAAAAATGGTGCTACTTTGCTAACGAGCGTCGGGGAGAAAGAATTCGCGAACAAGGTTGCAATTAGCGCGGTTCTCCAGAGAGAAAAGCTCCGTGGGTAAGTAACGCGCTTTCCATTTTTGAGCTTTCGAGCGCTCTCGCGTGAATCGGCAGCTTTTTTTCCGGTTTCGCGGAGCTTCGTGCTCGGGCGTGTGGGTGCAGCGAAGATCGGAGTCCGCGCGTATAACGAGCTTGCAGTAGAGAGAGAGAGAGAGCTTGCAGCTTCTTTTCGTCAGGAATCTCGCGCAGGAATTCCTTTACTCGATCGCACCACCCCCTCCGCGTTACTTTAAAGCTTCCATATATTGTCTCTCAAAGAACGCGACACAATGCCGTCGGCTCTAACCAACTCGACAGCTTGCAAGCTCCAGAAGGAACGCGAAACCTTTGACGAGATGCGACAAAATATTGCTACATTCCGAAATGTCAAACACTCACCATCACCGTCGTCATCGTGATCATCGTCGTATCGAAGACGTTTGAAAAGTCTTTCGATCATTTACCCTCCCCGTAAATACCACTTGCAAGGGGTATTTTCCACTTTCATCGGCCGTCTTAATAATTGCCGTCGATTACCAACCTCCCTTCTCATATTCATCCGACATTTTATCGCTACTTTGCCGAGTCGCTAAAGCAAAGGATAACAAACCGGGGTAAATTTTAAGAACTATCTTAAGATAATTTCCGGAGAATACGGACAGTTTCATTATACTTGGGAGATAGTTATTCGAGGGTATATTGCAGAATGTAACGGGGCAAACGAACCGACGAACTTCTCGATCTAAAACTCGCTGATTTACGAGATCGAATTCAGCGAGGAGGGTCGGGTCAGTCGGGAATTAATTAATATCCCCCCTTCTCTCCCCGAGTATTTTATAACATGGAACTCGCCGAAAACTCCCGATTTACGTTATTGAATTGAGCCGATGGGGCAGCAGGCCCCCTTTCTTAAGGGGTTGGAAGCTGAAGAACAGAAGTTTCTGGAACTTGGATGCATTGTTGTGGCTTGCACGAACTTGGCAGCGATCCCCAAAAACCCCACCCCTTTTGTGGGTGAGGGGCTGTAATGTAGGTGGGACCCGTTGGGGCACTCTGCGGGAAAATTGGTAACTTTCGAACTTTTCGAAAACAAGGGGGACCACCACCACCACCACCACCCAGCTCCTTCATCTTGATTTGCCAATGTCAAATCGGAACTTTTCCAGGATAAGATCCTCCAGCGGGTGATTTATTGGAAAATTTCATCCCCACTTTCACCGACCGAAGGAACAATGCAGTGCTTGTCATTTCCGTATTTTGGTGGATACAATTGGTTTCGTATTCCTTCTGGTATAAGGAAACAAAAAAAAAAAAAATGAAATAAAACAAAAGGAAAGAAAAATTGAGGATTCCCAGCTTGATCCTCTAACGCGAAATGGAAACTTTTACAGATAAGATTTTCTCGCAGGTGATTTATTGGGGGAATTTTCGTCGTGGCATTTTCGTCCTAAGGTTTATCAATATAGCGGGTGGGTACCATTTTTGTATTTTGGTAAGCGCGATAAGGGAATCGAGGAGACATTGATCGATAGTTGTAAAAACGTACCTATGACCAGATCGTACTTGTACCACGCGGGTCGAGGAAGAAAAAAATCAAAAATTCGCGATAACAGCACCAGTCATTGATACGAGAGGAATCCACTTGTACACGGTGTCAAACAAAACGTTCAGGGAGCATCGTCGTCGAGTTGACGATCGACGATATCTCGCCTCAATTAGCTTCGCTCGCGGTTAAGGAAATATTTGCCGGAAGCTCCATTAGACGAAGGGGTTAACGAACATGGTGTACAAAGTGTTGAAACTCAATTTTATACCGATAGCTAGAATATAATTACGATGCAGGGGAGTAGATAATCCGATATAATCTTTGCTGCAGCAGTGTAATTTCGACGTAACGCGAGAGCGAGAAAGAGGGGGGTGGGGTGGGGAAAAAGAGAAAGAACGAACAGTTCTTTGAAAAGGAAGCTTCTTCTTAGGTCCAACGTAGCAGCTAGTGTAATGGGCAAAAAATTGTACTTCATAGTAACCGTCTAATGAGATTTTGAATTATGTTGTAGTTACTCCGCAGGAGCATAACTCTTACCCCCCTCCCCTATCTCTCCCCTCCCTAGCCATCTTGGTTGCCGCCGCCATCCTTCATGTCGAGGATGCTTTTCTTCTCTTCCACTTATTTATCGCTTTTCCTTTATTAACCATACAATACTATTAATTAAATCTCTAGATTTTTTTAATTAGCTATTATTCTTCTCAGTCCCGCAAAAAGGAATTATGATGAAGAAATAAAATAAAGGTGGAGTAGTCTAATAAGTGGATAAAATGTGATCCTCTTGGAAAATATAAATTCACTGAAAAGCTGCTGCCTGCCGGTGCTGCTTCTGCTGCTACTACTGCCACTGCTACTGCCACTGCTGTTACTACGCGTATATCGGAGAGTATTTTATGAATGTAAAGAAAAGACGAAGCACTAAAACGAATTTTAGCTGTTAAAATTCGTGGAATAAATGTCAGTCTACTCGAAGCTGTTTCACGTCAAGAATGAAGCTTCTTCGGAGAGAAATCAGGACATGTCGATGGGTGCCAGAAGGAAAGAAGCATTCCAGGAATACCTGAGTGATCGCCAGGTAGAAGGATATATGGAAATGGTTAGCGTGATTTCCCACATGTCACCGAATTCCACGCTGCTTACTTCCTTCCGACGAACGGGATTTCAAATTCCATTCCTGGCTGGGTTTCCCGCGTCCTTGGTCGTCCGCTGAAATTGTATCGCGAGCTTCCCGTCGAAAGTTGCAAGCTCCGGAGACGTTTCGGTAGCAGCGGCAGCGGCAGCGGCAGCTACCCTTTCGATTTTCACGAATCCTCCAGCGGAAAATCCCTTTGAAATCCGCTCACAGCCCCATCAATGCTATCCGGAGTCTCGCATGATCTTCCCTGGGCGATAACCCGTCGGAAAAGGCCTGCGGGACCCCTAGATCTTTCTAATTCATCCAGTCGTATTCAAAAGTTGCATAAAAAGTCCGAAAAATGGGGTGGAATAATATCGCAATGTTCGAGTCTGCCAAGCAGCTATTTGTTCGGAGCGCAGAAGTGCCAGGAATATATTCCAGGACACGAGATTAGGTGTTGGATATCTGCATTTTCATAGGCATTGTGTCGAGCTCGTTTGAAATCCCCGGAAGTTGGCACGAGCGGCAAAGCTCTGGCGAAGCTCGCAAAGCCAAGTGGTCCGAAAATTTAAGATGGAATAAAGTTCCTGTAAACCCTGTGAAAAGCCAAACCGAGCGGTGGCCGGTCATAGGCCATCTTCTTGCACGTGCCACTACTACTCTCGTACGAAGGTAAAACCCGGCAACCCTACGATCCCGTTACTAGGAAGCAGCAGCAGCATTTTCCGAGCACATTATAGACTCACCGCTATGAATAAAACGATCCACTAGGCACTCGTGGATTCATGAAGGTCGTAGAACCAATTAGGGAGTTCGCGTTAGAAAAAATGAAGCAACTTTTCACGATGCAGTGCTATGCATAGCATAGCAACGCTCATTGCGGCCATCTTCTTGCACGTTGGTGGTTGCTACGTGCCGCGGCAGGGCGGTTTTGGTCGAAGGCGAATAATTTTCTAGAATCGTTGCGCCCGTCGATTTACCCCATCTCGCTTTATTTCTCTTTCTCTCCCTTTCTCGCCTGTATCGTCACGTTCCGGAGCCATTTCACGGTCTTCCTTCCTCGTCCAAATGCATCTACTTTCGTATGCAGCCCTGCGAACGTCGATACTATGAATTTTCACTTCGAATCTACATGTTAGATCTTCTTCGTCCGGTAATCCGACCGGGAACAGCAAGACCCCACGCTCAAATATGGAAAAGATATTAGTAGCGCGAGGGGTGGGTCGGAGAGAGATTAAACGAAATCGTTTGTCCGACGAGGCCGAAGCGCAAATTACCAAGACGGATTGATGGAACTGTGTAGTTGACGCCTTGCGTGTGTCTCGTCGCGTTGCCGTCGCTCAACGAGGACAATTAATATTACATTGTTTTACATTATCGGGAGTAATTGGTTCGTGGTTTAGGGAAACAAGCTTTTAATGGCTGAATTAAGGGCAGGTACAGTAACACTCATTAATGCCAACGCCATCGGAGAGTGGAAGAGAAGGTAAAGAACGGAAGGAGGAAGAGACAGAAAAAAAAGAAAAAAAAGAAAAAAAAAAAAAAAAAAAAAAGAATCTTCCCCTTCTGCAGACCGTAAACAAATTTCCTCGCGTTGGGGCTTCACCTTCTTATTTCCTCGTCTTCCTGATGCAAGATACCAGAGAGGGATGGCGAGAGGGAGCAAGGGGAAAAATACCAAGTCAAGGTAGTTCCTAGCTAGCATGATTTTATTATTCATCGATTTCAGCGGCAAGGGAGGACGACACCCTCTCTCGCGAGACCATTTAGCAGTAACCCAGCGACGACGACGACGACGATGACGGCGACGTCGACGGCGGCAGTAAAACGCCGTTATTTCTAAACAGTGTCATCGTCTTTTTTCATCGGTTCATTGTTTACAGACTCAAAAACACACTTTATCGGGATTATCCTCGATAAGAAAATTGCGAGAATTATTTCTCGCTTGGCCGAGCAACTAGAGCGTGCGCAATTTCAACGAATAAATCGCTAATTAATGTATACTTGCTAATGCGCATACATCAAGTTTGAAGGTTCAAACGTGTGAGAGGGATTAGTTTAGGGTGTGAGTCGTGTTTGGTTAAGCGCGTATGTGTGTTTCTTCGTGTGCAGCGAGGCACGTAAGTTTAATATCTTCGTGTAGTGTGGTTCCCGTTGGAGAAGCAGGAAGGAACCGGGATTATTGCTTCAATATTGGGCCGATGTCAGACGTCGTAGTTACGTCTGCGTTTCCTAGACCCAGGAAAGGCTGGAGAGGGGTGAAGGGCCGTCGAAAGGGATGCGAGTACCGCGAGAATCCGCCGGCGGACACCCCCCTCCCCCTCCACCCATCCCCGACACACACTGTTATTAAGCCATCTCTTACCAGTTATATCCTAGAAACTGCTTTTGACCTTTCGAACTCGCTCCCTTTATATCTTACACCCCGCCTCGACCATTCTGTCCTGCAGTGTGTGATGAGGAATCCGGAGCATCCCGTGGGAATAGCCCCCGGGAAATCGCTGGAAATAACGATGCTGAAATTGAAAAGCTCGCCACTTGCACTTAACTTCTTTCAAATTCTAACTCCAATCTCTGATTTCTCGCGCAGCTTTCGGCTGGTCTCGATCGTCCACCTCGATCGGAAGGAACTTCCGTTTGTTCCTCGAACAATCGCAGTTGAGTCGCATTGTTCAACGTTGCACGGTTGAGCCGTTGTTTCGCTGCAGCGACGTACAATTTTAATCTGCTTAATTAATCGAGACGATAAAGAATTGGAGATTGGTCGAGAGATAAATGTATCAGAAGTTTGCGCGGAGGGGTGAAGGGATAAGGATAGGGAGGAGAGGTTCGAGAGGGCAGTGGAGGGACTATGCGTTTCTAGTAATTACAGTTGGTACAGGAGAATCATTTGTTTGTGCATTGTTGCCGCATTGCATTGTTGTCGAGGGCGTAACGCTCCACCGCCATCGGCCGTAACAACCCCCCCCCCTCCTCTCCTCTCCTCCGCCCTTCGTTCAACACTCCCTGGCAAACCTTCGTTTCATCCCTTTCTCGACGATCGCGTTTCGACTCCCGACCCTTGAACGCGTTCAATGGCGGTTCAAACGCATCGTATCTTTACAAAGCAACACACTGACACTTCGCGTTTCGGCCAGAGCCCTTAATGAAATTTTTGAGAACTCGAGGAACAATATATCCGATCGAATGAAACTCCAAGCGCGCGTGATTCGAGACGTGGATATTTGATAAGGAGGCGCTCGATTCGCTGTAAAAATTGCGAATTTCAATGCACGGAGGGGGAGGAACGCGCGAAATCATTGGAACCGGAAGGAACATTTGTTTCTTTGTTTTCCCATTTTCCAGAAGAAAAATAGTGCCCGCTTGAGTAATTGCATGCAGTCAGAGTACACGTGCACCCTCGCATGGCAACATCCACGCGAGTTGATCAATGGTCCGACTCGGAAAATTCGTGAAAGCCCGAGATTTTTTCCATCAAGTCCCGAAAGTTGGCTTAGACCTAAATAATAACGAGCGGGAAAAAGTATAATCCACCACTGCCCTCGGTGTGCCCCGTCCATTTATCTTGATCGAGCAGAATTTAAATAATGTTTACTGCCTGTTAATTACAAAGTGTTTGCTTGGCTAAACAACTTTCTCCGCTAAAGTTTTGCGAAAATTGCGAATTTTTTCTGATAAGAGCAACCGTGTTGCTGCTGCTGCTGCTGCTGCTGCTGTAATAGACGGAAATAATAGATGAGAATAACGAGGAACAAAAATCCACTTGGTAATTTTCGAAAATTATGTCCAATTAATTCCAATGGTATTTGCGAAAATTTACTCCTTCCGCTTCGCGCACGGTGAAAACTTTATTATCGTAGAGAGAAAAATATTTAAACTAATTTTATTTGCTTTCGAAGTAGTTGCTATTTGTTCCGCGAGCAGTTTCCGAGCTTGCGTAACATCGAGAAGGTGTGCAGCAGGGATAGAGGTAAGGGAAGATAGAGAGATAAGAAATAAGTGGAATGTGGGAGGGAAAAGGGTTGTAACGGGCGTTGATCGAAGTATCGAGCGAGAAATTCCTCTGCAGAAAGAGGAATCCCAGCGGAGTACGCATTACCACTGGAATTTGAAAGGGTTCAGTTCCATTGAAATTATAATTTATTCGAGCTATCTCCACTCTATGGCACAGCTACATTTCCATAAATATTTCACACGTTCGATTCGCTGAAAGGCATCGTGCGCAGCAAGAGAAAATCATTCCTTTTAGCTGGAAAATTTTCCTCCGAGTCTTACTACCTCTAGGCCTTCCATCCACGGGCTTTTCCTTCTCTCCATTTCCCCTTTTCCCCTTTTCCCCTTTTCCCCTTTTTTCCATGGGCATAAAAAATGGAGTTTCTCCGTCAATTTTTTTTTAATCGTACCCAAAAAATATTTACTTAAAGCTCGAGTATCCATCGTCGGAGAAGGGCCGAATCTCTCCAGAAGAGCTCTGGCACGTTTCAACCTCGAAATTAACCTGCGTGTCTCGCCATGGGCCGCCATGGGAGAGGAGGTAGGCCGGGAAGGACGATATATCCTTTCATCCTGACGCGCGTGGTCCCGGCTAAAGACGAGGCTCAGATTCGGAATGCGCCGGAAGGAATTTCCTGGCACGCGTGCTCTCGACTGCGATTCGACCAATGGGAAGCGAACGCGATCGTTTGGGTGCTGCGAATTTTGCCGGTCACGAGTCACGTGGAATCAGGCAGATGCGAACGAGACGCGCGATACTCGGGGGGGGGGTTTTGCAGCGAGATTATCAGGTAGGTCGGGAAGGGGAACGAGGGGTCGGATGCACCTGCTAGCTGTTGCGAGCTTGCCTCGCAGGGGATGAAACGGTTAAGCTTTGGAGATTAAATAGACTTCCGGTGGCGTAATGTCATTCTTAGCCGATCTTGCCGAGAAAGGGTCTTCGGCAAGCTTTGCCAGTATCCACACTCGATCGTGCTTGTCCTGCATCCTGCAAGGATCTTCCAGCAAAACCTGCTTCATCACATACAGATCCCGACCTAAGCTCAGTCTGTCGGCAACAGCTTTCTCCTAAGACTCGCGCGCTGGCTCCGCCAAGTTCCGCTCAGCCACCCCGCGCACACCCCGCAATCTCGAAGCAACAACCCCTCGAGAGTCTCGGATGAAAAATTCGAATAATCTCCGGCGATAATTAGTCGATCTCCAGGATTTTCAGGAGCGAGCGACCTGATTGGAAATCTCCGGAGTGCCGGGGGTGGAGCCGTCGTGGGGTAGGGGGTGACGCGCACGATTTATGAAAAATCGTCGGATCGATCGGTCGCATCGATGCAGGTTCGCGGGGAAGCGACGAGCTGCCGAGAAAGTCCATAGCCTTTTAAAAGAAGCGGCGATCCTCGAACATTTGTTAGTCTCGCGGCAGACGCTTTAAAAACCGTGCCATTTGTAACTCTGGAACGAGGAAGGTGTCTCTGGGAATGAACATCGTAAGAAAAGCATTGGAGACGTCTCGCGATTAATCCAAAGGAAGAAAAGAAGAGAAGAAGGAAGCGAGCAAGCAAGCAGGCAGGCAGGCAGGCAGGTAAGCAGGCAAGCAGGCAAGCAGGCAGGCAGGCAAGCAGACAAGCAGGCAGAAGTGAAAGAAGTGGCGGAGGTGGAACCTCCCTCGTTCTCCTTCCTCCGGTTCTTCTTCGTTTCCCGAAGAAACTGAAGAACCACTCGACAACGTCTCGTCTTTCCTTGGCACCATCCTCTCCTTCTTTTTTCTCCCTTTGATTCACCCCCTCCCTCTCCATCCCTCTTCCATTCTTTCTTTTTCTTTCTCTCTCAGTTTCTTTATTTCTGTCTCTCCTCCTTTCATTTTCTCTCTCCTCCTTTCATTTTCTCTCTCTCTCTCTCTCTCTCTCTCTCTCACTCGTTCTTTTTCATTTTACTCGTCCGACCTAATAGGATCGTGATACGTGTGCAAATGAATTCCCCGTTAACGATCGTGCGATAAATTAAACTCAATTTTAGAGCTGGCCTAGGGTCCGCTGATTATCGAATATTATCCATGCAGTACACCGCCGATACACTATTTACTGAAAATTATTTGCACGCTTTGATCGAAAGCTTAATGGTGGATATGGGAAAAATTCCACGATTATCGGACATTTTAACGAGCATAACGATATCGGTGCTGGACCTTTAAATATTTAAGCACTCGGCGCCATTTTGATCTCAAGATGAGCGAGAGACGGCAACAGCGGAGGTCTCGTGAAAATGGAGTTCCTGGATCAAGCCTTGCTTCTGGGGTGAATTGGCAGGACGTATTAGGATCGGAAATGACGGGGAAGACGGCTCGACGCAAATCAACCTTGAGGATTTTAAGGTCACGTGAAGCAATTATCGAGAACGGGACCCGCAGCTTCCCGAGCAGCGAGTGGAGATTCATTTCCTGTCCTCACCTGACCTGAAATCACGCGGCTCACCCCCTTGACGAAAACGGAACACGAAAAGTTTCCGAGGGATGCTGCTGGAAGGCGGGAACAATGTTACCGGATGCAGATGAGTCTCATTTCCTAGCTTTCTCCCTACCCCCGGCGGCTCTCCTCCTCCTTTTCTCCCTTTTCACCCCTTCCAGCCCATTTCATCCCTGATCTCGCTGCAACCGATCGTGCTACCGGAGCTCGACACTTCCACCCTTCTCCAGTCTGATTTTCCCTCTCGGTATACCCAGCGGCAGCACATTACGGAACTCTTTATCACCCTGTGGTGCCAGGGAAGGTCGAGCCGTGGTTTATCGGTTGGCCCTCGATTCGAAAGATTTCACGATTTTTCTCCCCGGTAAATGCTACAAACTCCCACGCCATTTCCCATAAAGATTCCAATTTCACTCAAAGTCAGGAGCATATGAAAGATTCAAAGCAAACTTGATTTTCATCGATGAAATTTATTTGAAGAATTTCAAATGATCATCAGGGGTACTCTGTTGCCGAATTCTCTCGATTAAGAAATCTCTGAGAAGAGAGCAGCAGCGAGAAAGAGAGAGAGAGAGAGAGGATATTTTGGGATAATCGCGAAACGAAGTGAAAATATTGTTTCAATTTTCCGGCGACGCGCTTTATTAAACATAAAATGGTGGCCGGTAAATACGTTTGTAAAAGTTTTCCGGGCCGTTTTGAAGCTGATAGGAGAAGCGGCGGCACACGTACCATCCGAGGAAATACATGAGAAAAGTTTAGGGTTATTACAATAATTATCTCGTTAATAACGTTTCCATACGAACGTTCTCGCTTCGCTTAAATATTACTTTGTGACATTTATTTGATAATGTGCATAACGGATAGCGTAAAGCTTGCGTAGCTAGCAATTTACGCAGACAGCCACCGTTCGTACAAAGCAGAATGAATAACGAGTTTTATGGTAACCACCAATTCCACTAATAGTTTTCGCAAAGTGTAATTTCACTCATCCGACCAACTACTCCATATAATAATATATAACTTTGTTCGTGCTACGGCTCATCTACTAATGTACTCATAATTTACGAATTTCATGGCAGAACGAGTGTATCGTTCCGCTTTATTTATTTTCATCGATTACGCAATTATGTTAATTAAGGGAAATAATCGTAAGCGGAGAGCGAGAGAATCTCGGAGGTCTGAACAATGAACGCGAACGACGCGCGTGAAAAGCTTTAAAAGCGTTGGACGTACGCCAGACCCCGCTCGATCATCGATCACCCTAAATATCAATCGGCCTTACCACTGAATTTCATCAAGGAGATATAAAGTTCATCGGCGACGTTCCGAGATTAGCTCGCGCGCGCGCGATAATGAAACAATCCCTCAGGTCGGATAGTGAGACGGAGTAAGAAAGAGAGAGAGAGAGAGAGAGAGAGAGAATCATGGCGAGTCTGAGCGAATCGAGACGAGAGCCTGTCCGAGTCGAACGAGACCATGAAGTAATGAGAGCACGAAAGCAATTAATTAAGCAATTAGAGAGACCGTGGCATAAATTCGCGGAGGTAAAGCGAAGGCGATTTATTTCATGAACGGATTTCATCAAAGATACAAAGTTCCCCGGCATTGAAATCCCCGGGCTAATCCCGCAAGATAATCATCCCCGGGGACTGCATACGTAACGTATTTCGGTTTACGGGTGAACTTTCGCTTTAAGGTTTCTGCGGCAGCTGGGGGTTGCGGTGTTTGGTGGTAGTCGATTAAAATACACGAAACGTCGTAGCCAGAGTACCGGGGGATGCATTGTAGCGGCTTTTACTGCGAGCCAACGGGCTTACCGTTACGTCTTATGGCCCGCACGACTAACGGCCCGTAGATAGCAGATGACGCTCGAGGGATATACTAAGATGTTAATTTAGCTATTACTTATACTCCCGCACCGGCCTCCGGGGCGGCATCCCGCAAGTTGGATCACCCTCGCGACAAAGACCTTCTCTTCTCCCAAAGTCTCTCTCTCTCTCTCTCTCTCCGACTACTTTCATCGATTCATCGACTTTTAATTTCCCGTCAAAATCCTCCAGGAGAAGAGGATATTTCCTTAATTTTTTATTTTTATTAATCGAATCACACCCTCCAAGGCAAGGGGGTAATCTCCGAAAGTTTGCCGCTTTTGTTTGATTTTTCCTCCCGGGAGATATCGCGGGCAATCGACGTGAAATACGCTCGATAGCGTCGATTATTGAATTACCGTGCTTTTCTGTTTCTCGACGATTTTTCTTATTGCCTCCTTTCCCCGAGACGCCCCAATCAACGTAACGGACTCGCTGCAATTTCTCCAACGAGTCAGAGTGGCGTTAGCGCATTTTCGTCTTTAGCCTTATATTCCCCTTATTCCTCTTTGTTCCTGTCGGTCGTCGCGCGAATTTCCTCGACGGATAACATTGTTCGCCATTCCGACTAATTTCCAGCAATCTCCAAGCACGAAATTTCACACGGTTCCTATCATCTCCGATCGAGACGATCGCCAAAACTTCTTTTGAATTTTCTTGAAGCAAGAGCGTGCGATTGTCCGAAACCACCTGACCGGTTACCAATGGGAGGGGGGTCGCGGTAATTGACAAAGAATGGAAATATCGAACGGAGTGCACCACGCTCTGGCTACTGTTTCAGCGAGTAAAGGGCAATGCACCTTCGCGAAACGTTGTCGTCGAACAATTTATCGATCCTGGTTTCCGCGTAAAACCGTCGCTCGTTTAATAAAACACGAGGGCGGCGAACGAGCCACCTTTTATGTCTTCGTTCGAGTGCAATCAGCTGCTTCTCCAGATACCTGCAATCTGTATCGATCATTTAAGATCATCATTTACCGCCACTCTGATAGAGCAATAAATTTCAATAAAGCGCCAGCTTATAGGGTCGCATCATTTTCTCCCCAGATATTTTCGGATGGACAGGGATACTTTTCTTCGATCTGGAGAGGGAGGGGGAGAAATTTAGGGTTTGATTGGAGAATAGAATTTTTCTTCGTAACTCGAGATCTCTGGGTTGACGTGCATCGACAAAGGGGAAACGAGTTGACATTGCAAAAATGGAGAACGGCCTCGAGTGAAAATTCTCCGGTAGCTGGCAGCTACTTGGGAGCCACAAAAGCCCGTATTCATCCTCGCTCCATTGTTAAGATTTTAATCTTACCGTGTAAAAAATTAGGTCGGAGTATTCCCGCAATACTTTAATTTCCCTTTAAGCCGGCGCGACCCAAGTCAACGCGCTTGTGTTTCGCGGCATCGATTTATGATTATTAATCTCGCCACGCATTACGGAACTTGACAATTTAGTTTTCGCAAAGTGAGGAAAGCTCGGCTAATGCCACCCTGTTTTTCTCTTCGCGATGTACCTTCCCTTCTCTCTTTTCCCTTCCAGGTACACTCCAGAGGGCAAATAAAACTGTTCTTTTTTTAGAAACGACCGTACGTACTGAACTTTGACCCGACCAAGTCTATTCGGTACATACGCGCGGTATGTACGTTTGCGAAGAATCGTAGACAGAGAGAAGCGTATAACGCGCGATAATGCTTATTTCTCGCGTGGGAGGGGGGTGGGCGTACGCGAGGGTGACGATGGGGGTAGCGCGATCGACAGGAAGTCGATTGTGCAGGAAAATCAAATAACTGGGTCGGCTTGTGTGTCTCTTGACGGCGTTGACTTCTACGGCAAATACGACACCCACATTACCTTAATAGCCTCTTCCCCTCCTCTCCCCCTCTTCTCCGACCTTTCCTCCACAATGCTTCCTATAATGCGTACCATTGACGCAGATTTCCACAGATCTTCGCACTCGCGTTAGCGTACAATTCCAGTTCTCCACCACGCTCCGCCATTATTGTGTGTTATCACGATCGAATTTCACACTTTTGTAAAATTCTATGAAAAAAATCAACAATTTGAACTCTCGCGAAATATTGTCGCCTTGGAGAGCTGGCGGTATCTCGCGTTTCTTGGCAAAATTTATGAATCTCCATACTTAGTACGGCGAGTGAAATATAGTCTAACCTGACCAGGAACAGTCACGGATGAGATGATTCAGGCCCGCTGATTGTTATGCGAGAAACGTGAAGGGGTGGAAATAAAAACGCATTCGAGGAGGGTAGACAATAAAACGGTGGCGGTTTCACTGAGAAATTAGCGAAACTTTTGAAAGGTAAATTAGCGGCGGCAATAAAAAGCCGAGTTCTCCCCGAATTTCCTCCGACCCCTTCTCCCTCTCTCTCTCTCTCTCTCTCTCTCCGGCCCGCTTTCCATCGTCGCTTTATTACGCGGGGCTCCGCTCGAATATACCGAGTTTGGAATTATGGCGCGCCAAGGCACGTGATTTTCCAGCGATCTATTCCAGTCTGAAAATAACTCGAAGGCTAATTCGTTCCATTTTTTCTATCGAGAAAGCTCCCGACAATCTCTGCCAAAGCAACAAACTGCAATTGTAAGATTGTCGTTCGATCCACCGCGATATAATCGAGCGATTACCGGGACGTCATTAAACCGGATCATCGTCTAAAATGAGGCGCGAGGAACGAAGAGTGAGAAAGTATTGCCGTGTAATGTAGCGCAAACGAGTTTATTAAAGTAACGAAGTGTAAAGGTATTGAAAACTTGCCTGGAGAATTTTAGCACCAGGCTACGAGGGAGGCCTGAAACAATTTACTTAACGTCTTCCTCTGATAAAACCGCATATTGATCTACCCTCCTACGGGGGATGGGCACCCCTTTGCCTTGTTCACGCATAATCTTACCGGATTTGCATTTAGAGCAGACTGTTTAAGCCTAAACTCTAATACTAATTATACATTGTGCCTTGTTTGCTTATTTTTAGTGGTATTTCGCGAAACTAGTTCACGAAATGTCAGAGACAAAATCTCATGAAACTTTCAGGGCACTTTGATGTCGTTCTAAACTCTTGCGTTAAAAAGTAATTGGATTATCTTTAGAATTCAATTTAGACCACATCGGTTCCGAGTCATTCGTACGCCGCGTCGATATGAAAATTAATCCACTCGCGAAACGATACCAGGGGCGCTTCCTCCTTCTCTTGTCCGTCCACGTGATTTACGTGCAAATTTAACTGGAAAAGAAATTGGTCGGGGGGGGGGGGGGGGGGGCGTTGCGCGAAGATATAGAGGGAATATTAATTGATTAAGCAGGAATGGAAAAAAAAGTGCTGTGAGGTTTTTGGAAAGTTTTAATGAAAATTCGACAAGAAAATGAATCGAGTTATGGAAAATGTGACGGAAGGATATTCCCCCCTCCCACCTCTGACATTTCGTTTAGTCTCGGAGTGATCCGCGACATTAAAGTTTCCTGCAAAATCACTGCCAAACGAGATTGCGACTTTTTTCGATGAACTCCACCACTCTGTGTCTACTTCGAGGCTGAAAGTTTTCAGCGAAGGCTGATGAACTGAAATTTTTCCGAGGTCGAAAGAATCCACCGCGCTGGATGGATCTCTCTCACGCGTATCATTTGCATTCAACAAGGAGATTAGCGATCGACCGACGTATCACTTTTAATGGAACATGATGGTAGAACGATAATTCTCGTAATTTCGCCATTCGAGTAAAATTCATCAGGTGGAAACAGACACCTCGGAGTACAATCCCGACGCGGTCGATGAAATTCCCCTTTAAGACTCGTACGTAAAAATGATGAGAGAAATAGCGAAAGTAGCCGATCAAGGGGGTCCCCCGCAACGTTATTTTTTCTACCTGGCGAACTTTTCTTTTAGCGAATCGCCCATAGGACGAAAGTCCACTCGAAGTCGTTGCTCTTCAACGCAAAGTCACACAAGGAAAGTTTCAGATGAGAGTAAATGGAGCCCCCCGCGCGCCTCGACTTCTGCTCTTCATTTAAGCTCGTACATAAATTTTCCATTTACATTCCGCTAGTTTTCCATTTCACCCTTTCTTTTTCCTCGCGTTCCACCTTTAATTGCTCTTGTGTCTGCCGCGCTACTCCCAGAGCACTCGATTTCCGGTTTATCGGCCGGAAGTTGCAAGGGAATCCCAAAAGCTCGCGCGAGTTCTCGCTTGAATCTGCTATTTATTTTATGCAAACTCAGTTTTAAATTACCGTTCACGTTATTTCGTTAAATCGTCATTCCGCGCAAAGCTGTTGGCTACGTCCGATACAAATTTCCCCATCTCCATTCTCCATTCTCCGCGCAGGTTTATTTCTTCACGAGGGGGATGAAAAGTTTTCACTAACGGTGGCAAGAATTTTTCCAAAGAAAAACAGAATAAAAAGAAAAACAGAAAAAAAGAAACACGTTTTAATAGGAGTTTTAGAGAATGGAAACGGGGATAGGTATCGATGCAGTATAGCGTGTCTGGAGGGTATGACGTGTCCTGAAACCCTCAGTGATCACAGTCACGGCAGAATGTAAAAGGATCCCGGGTTATTCTCCCTTATCCAAGTGCAGTCATCAAAGTTGCTAAGTCGTTTGGGGGTTTCAGATGTATCGTGTTACTCTTTGGCACCCTTTACACGCGACACCTCCTCCACCAAGTGGAACCGAGTCCATGGCAAAGCTTTCCTCTTACCGCGCGATTTTACCTTGTATTCCGCTCTTTTCCGATTTCCCAATTAAAATCGTCTGGAGAAATTGCTCGTGGTGGATGGATGGATGGATGGATGGACGGATCGATCTCCAATGAATTTCAAATGAAATTACTCGCTCGTCGAAATCTCCTGATTTTTTCATTCGGGAGAGACCGGAGATGGACAGAAATTTGGAAAAATTATAATCCCACTAAATCTGCGCGCGCGCGTGTGGCGTTCGAATATTGGTCCATCTTGCAAAGCGCCGCAAACGTAGTTCGAATTTTCCACGGTGCTACGAAAGCGATTTCGACAATGATACGAAACCTTGTAGCGATTCCGTATGGCCGCCGGTCGGTGGTTTTCAAACTCAACCTCGGAAAATTCTTTTGGCTAACCGCCACGATAATCTGTGCCGATCGATCGACATCACGAGCAGCTTTCCCGTTCCATTCCAATCAACCGGCTGCATTTCCTCGATTCTCACGTTACAAACCATCCTGGAATTATCGCGTCTCTCTCTTCGAATCATTTTCTCTCAATCACCCTTTAATCGTGTTCTCGAAAAAGTTCAACAATCTCATTTGCGTCGTTTTTTCGTTATTGGTTTATAAAATCAACCTGTGATGAGACAGTCCTCGCTGTACCTTGGCATTTATCTTCGTAGGTGAATTTAATCGCTTATGACGATTGTCGGGAGAATTCGTGCCTTATCTACGAAGGGTTTTTTTTTTTTTTTTAATAAAATCGGCGTCCACCATAAAATCGTAAATTCTCGCCCGCTACGTAGCAAAGTTACGAGATTTTCGCCATTACGTATATAAAACCCGGAAGTTCCGTAATTTCCACTGATACCCGAATCTTGTTCAGCTTTTCTACTCGTGGGATAATATACCAATAGAGGGATGCATTCCGTTTTTTATGTTTTCAATGAGAGAGGCGATGAGGTCTTGGAGAGAATATGGAAAAATTCAGGAATACATTCTTCAGCCTTTCACCTTTTCCTCTCTCTCTCTCTCTCTCTCTCTCTCTTACACTCACATACGACCTCACCTTTACACCTTTCTTTTCCCCCCTTTCCCGCTTTCCCCAGGGAACGCGATATATCGTTGAATTCGATGTCGGTGACCCGGAATTTGCATTTGCACGGAAAATACGCGAATAAGAACTTTTCGAACGGAATATAGACGAACGATTTTTCCGAGAGATGAGTTTCCAACTACCTAATTAGATACGAAGATAATAAAATGCGGAGAGGAGTGACTATTCTTTCGCATCCGCCATCATTATCACGCACATGCTTCAAATGCTCGAAAAACCATGCGATTCGTTATTTTCTACCAATATATATCTATTCTATCACGTTTTATGCATTATAACACTTATGTTTCAATATTTGATTTTGTATTCGTAATGAGATGAATACATTAATGCGAATAACGTGGTTTAATTAATAAATAATTATTCGGTCCTTTGATAGAATTCGTGATACGAGGCTGAATTAATCATATGCGATAAATCAGAGGAACCGACTGAATTAGCGAATCAGGTGCGTGTCGTCGTAAAAAATGGGGGTGTGCGTTAACTAATTACACGACGTTAATTCTGCGTTTGGCAAGCAGCACGTTCCTCCGGGAATAGCTGGTAATTAAACACCGCGGAAGTTGAGGGAAGCCATCGAAAAATCCATCTCAACGAAATCGCGCGTATCCCACATTCATCTAATTGGCTGTCACACGGTCTGGGCTCTGCGAAGAGAAAGATCCTGCGGGAAAAGCGCCGGCAACGATCACGGCAGCTACGAAATATCCTTAGCAGAGCTTTTTAGATGCATCCGTGTGCACGATTCGCGGAAACAGCGGAATCTAACGGTGCGCGTAACCTTCGGAAGGGTGAAAGGGCAGGAAGAAGAGCGAGAAAGAAATATCCGTGTCTTTTACATAAGCCAAGTTGGCCAAAGTTCTCCGCGAAGGAGTCGAAGTGGAAGTGGTCGAGGTAAGATTGATCAACTCGGCGGTGCTGAATCCGTAAGTATCGAGTACCAAGGGAGAGAGAGAGAGAGAGAGTGTGAGGCTTCAACCGACGACGGAAAAGAACACATCTTGCGACTCCTGGCCTCATTCCCCTTTTTTGTCACCCCTGGCTCCCCGTTCCTCCCCCGTTACTCATCCACCGGAAGCCTTTGTTTGACTTTCAAATGGACTGCGTCGCGAATCCCGGTGGAGTCCCTCTCCGAGTTATTGCGATTTTCTTTCGGGCGCTGACCTTCTTTCGCGAATCCTCAAAGAAACTTGGTGTCGGCCCTCTCGAGAACGAGTCTCCTCCTCGGCCTTTCTCGTTTTTCCCAAGCGTTTCCCCCCCCCCCCCCAAAATCGTAAGGAGAAAATTGAATCCCTGGACCGTCCGTCCGTCCGTCCGTTCGTCAAACCGGAATCAAAAGCGCGAGCTACCACGGGTGAGGTCTAATTAATGAGATGATCGACTTTCGGATTCGGATCTTTTCTCGCAAGACGACGGAGAGGGGAAGGGGAGGAGCAGACTCGTTTCCGCTGGACGTGTAAATTGAATAAGTGAGCGGGAGATTTTTGTGGCCGATCGATCGGCATTTGCTTGGCGAATGAAGTGGGGAGAGGCTATTTCGCGTAGGAAATTGGTGCTGAAACAAGCATATGGGCTTCGAAATTGCTATTGTCCATTTCTCTTTGGTAAGTAAGATAAAGTGGAGGGTGGGGGATGCGCATTCGTTTAACGAGTTTGCGTATCGAAACATTCGGCAAGTCATTTAACTGTCAGCAAATGAAAGTGTTCGTCAAATCGAAAATCGTTTGAGGAAGGAGATGATTTATTGTTCTCGCTTTATCTGCCAGTCGCGAAATGAACGAACGTTATCGACTGGATCTGATATTTATCAACGGCAAAATTGTTTCGCGGCCTTCCCGGTTTTCATTGATTTCCCCCCCCCCCCCCCTGACCAACGTCGCGCGTCCCACCACTGCTCGTGGAAACCACAGAGAAAACTCTAAAGTTTTTGCATAAACTTCATAATAAATTCACTCGAATCGCAAAGTCCTCCTACAAGTGGGAAATTTCACTGGAAAGTCGATTACACTAGCCGGAGATATTTCTGAAGGATTATGTGTTTTATGGTAAGAAGAAAAAAATAAAACAAGAGACAAAAGGAGAAGAAAAAAGCATTGATTAATCAAAGTGCGTAGTATCTGTATAAAGCAACGATACAGGATAAAGAGATACGAGTGGAATTTTCTTCAAGGCTCGAGGTTTTAGGGAGCTTCCATCGTTTTGTTTGGCTGGAAATGCACACACGGTATACATATTTGGTTGGGATTGTAGACATTTGCACGTATAGCGTGACGAAAAATGTCTCTGGTATCATGGCGGTATTAAGTTTAGAGGGAAACCTATTCTAGTCCGCTCATTACGTATTCCGCTAGTCTGGACTGCTTTTGGTTTTCTGTCACGTCTCTCCGTTTTGTACTTATATCTCGTTCGCGGCGAATCCTTTTGGTCAGCGCAAAACGATACGCTTTTCTCGAAACGCGTAAATTTAGTCGGCGAAAGACTTTGGAAAAACAGCTTTGATGAAATTTGAAACCCGCTAGTGAAACCATCGAGAACAGAGATATCGAAAACATCTCTCTCTCTCTCTCTCTTTCGCGCTTCGTCTCCAAATGCATATATTAAAAATCGAGTGAAATTTTTCGCAAAAAAATAAAAACCTTTCAAAGCTTCCCGAGGGATTGCCGAGGCTATTAATTTCCTTAAATAGAAATTTTCTTAGAATTCTCTAGTGGACGTATTAGATTCGCTGGAGTTTCCGACGAGAATTTTCCGAGTTTGCTTACGTGATGGGTGCTAGTTAATTTTTCATCCCTTTTATCCGGTAGTGTGTCACCATTTTCCAGGTCCTCGGGGAAGGGGGAATTCTTAAGCATCTATCAGCGCAATTTGAAGAGCGTCGCGTCAAGGATAAGAGGAGACGCCAAGAGTCGTAAAGACGAGGAAGCCGAATGATGGAGGCGAGCATCTCCGGCGTGTATCTTACGTGGGAGAGAGTGGGTTCTCATCCATCTATCGCAGATTGCGATGCGTCGTCTCTATAGTCGGTTATTGATTCGATCTTTCACCGAGACTCATCGCCTGAACCAGCGAAACGAAAAAATGCAGTTCCACCATAATCAAATAAATCGACGACCTACATTCCCATCTCCAAATTCATATCTCCCCCACACCCTACCACCCCCTTGTAATATGAAAGGACAAAGTCCCTTTCTCATGACATTTTCTAATTTCGCGAAAACTTTTCTCCAGCTGGATATAATAAGTTTTATTGCAAAAGAACGATATGGGAAATGTGTGAGAATAGTGAGCGATGAGTGGAGTCGATAGAGAGAGAGAGAGAGAGAGAGAGAGAGAGAGAGAGAGAGAGAGAGAGCCGAAGGAGAAAAAGAAACATTTTGCTCGCTGAGAAATCCTCGATACGTGAAAAATGCACTTTTCGGTACAGGTAAGTTTGAATCGATATTACTTCCGGTCCAGGCAGAGAACGCCGTTGGCATTCGCAATGCTCGACTGTGACCGCCATAACAAGTGACGCATTTTGCGTGTGTTCAGGTGCGAAGTTACACGGTTGCAATGAAAGCAGCTCGATCGACTAACAAAACCTGCGAGCAGATCGTGCCGCGCTTGCCAAAATCCCATACTAAAATTGCCTTTGCCCAAGTTCCTCGTCAAACTAGACTCGGCGGGAGCTTGCGCATTTAGTTCATATAATCCCCGTAAATTATTGTTTAGAATAATTCTATCGTCGCAATCGAGACGAATTTGAAATTATTGGGATATGGGAGAGGGGCAGGACTCGCTTTAATCGACCGGCTGATAATATTTCTGCGCGAGGATCGATTCAAGCGGATTACAAAATTATCTATTTCGATCGTACGGATAAATGAAATTCTAGTAGAATCGAACGAATCGAACGATTGAAATTAATCACCGCTTCTGTTATTAATTAATTAGATGCCATAGAGATCCAGCAGACGCGAGTACAACGTTCGATAGTTGCGACGTCCAAAATGAAAATTGACGATGCGACGGGACAAGGGGGTTGGGGTTGGTTGCGCGCGGGTGATTTGTTTCTTTCTTACCTGTCCACTCTCCTCTTTTTTCCCAGAGAATTATTCGCAAGTTAGGTGCTCAAGGACCATACAATACCTACTTCCGAAGCAACGCAAAGCTTCGGCTCGTTCTGGTAAAATGGATTTACCTCGTCCGGGACGCTCCCATGCAAGCTTAATCCCACGGAGAGTTGACGAGGTTTGCGGTTCCGTCTCCCATTTCGATTAAAAGGGCTTACGAAACGTCCTACAGTTTTCCGAAGGACCGCACATTGGACCGAGCAAAAAATAAGTAGACACAGCCCCGGGGAAGTGAGAAGGGGGTAGGGAGAGAGCGGACGACAGCCGCAACGAGCGGAAAAATAATATTCCGAGGCGACGACACCAGCGGGAAGATCGCGTTAATCGGCAAGAAGGAAAGGACAGGAAAATTGCCTGGAAAGCAAATAATGGCGGAAATTCTTTTACGAGTACTCGCTGTAGGATTAGCACATCGAACCTGTAGTGACTGCGAAAGAGAGAGGAGAGCTCCGAGAGGTTGTGAACGGGGGAGAGGCGAACAGGTTGCAGAGGGCGCGCTGCGCTTCGATCGTAAATCGATTATCGTCCAACGTTCCATCAATTTCTAATTGACGCGATAATAAATTTTACGTCCCCTGTCCCGCCATCTATTCCCAGGTCGAAACTCCCCGAATTTCCTCCCCGATTAAATTTAAACGCTTTGGTACTCCCATTTCGGAGCCAAATCGCAGCGCTCGCGCGTCTGCCATTCTCGAATATTCCAGCGGAACTTAATGGCCCCCGATGGCACTCCCGGATCTCTCTCTCTCTCTGTGTATGCGCGTGTACTCGTCGTTCGCTGCAAGGACGAGGCTCCTTCGAGAATTGATGACTGTTTTCGATCGCGAGCCGATTTATGCGCCTCGGACACTCTCTTCCACTGGCTCTCTCGCCACGGCTTTTTTCCAGCCCTTTTCATAAAACGCCAAATTCCCCTGCTGTTCTCACGCGAAACGCTCGATCTCAATAAAATGGCACCGGTAAACATCGTAAAATCCCATGAATCTCCCGTAAATCCCCCCAAAATGTATAATATTTATTCGGCCGAAGGAAAAGCGAGTTTCTCCGGAATCGTCCCCGAACGCTTTACGAGAGAGAGAGCAGCGAGAGACGATCGCGAATTAAATACCGAGAGCTTTCCCGATTTTTCCTCTCGATTTTTCTCCACGCCCGCGCGCGCGCGAGCGAAAAAGTTCGCGCTGACAAAACGCATGACTGGACGAACATTCGCCTAATGACTTCTCAGAGTTCTTCGAATGAATGGACGTAATTGAAATGAAGATTCAGCAAGCTGAATACACGCAATTAGAGGAATTATTCTGTGTACTCTGTACTTGCCCTATTTCAGGAATGCTCCCCTGATGTAATACTGCAGAAGCCAAGGACGCTCGTGCTCGGAAAAGGGGAACGAAATTAGCACGACGAGTGCTTATACGTGCCTTCGCTTAAGTAAGTACACTCTCGCTCCATCGAATAGCGTAGGTTGCAAGGAAGCACTAAGCTCTTATTGGATAAATATCCCAGCGAGACAATTTCCCAAGCCAAGAAGCCAAGGTCTCCTCGCGCGCGATCTGAATTCTTCCTCGACGGTGGGTCGGGCGGGGATGATCAAAAGGCAAAACGACCGTCGTCATCGCGACTGCAATCACGGGAAAATCTTGCAAAATTTAACAAGGGACTCTCGCCACCCTTTCATTCATCTTTTTGGAAATTTCTCCGGAAATTAAGAAGAGCAGCGACCCTCCACCAGAACGTTCGGCTCTACATCAAAAGGTGATGGCGGTGGTCGACCATCTTGCACCTACGCGCTAGATTCAGTGGGGAAAAGTTTTTCTCCTGGCAAGATCGTGACGCAATGGCGGGTTATCTCGAGCATTTTCGATTTATACGACTGCGCCCCTAAAACTTGAAGCTCGATTACTACGAAAGTTCGGACGCGACATCGTTCTTTTGTCGAAAGTTTAAACTCTATTCTAATAAGTCGCATTCCATTCATCCTCTGACAGAGGGACCTGTTGACTTTAATTGCGCGGAGGCCACGGAATAATCTGCCATCGCGAACACAAGTTTCCACCCGCGGGACGAACTTTTCTCGGGGATCCCGGGGGGAGGTAGACACGGCCCTGAATGCCGGCAAGAACGAATAATAAGAGGGGAAAAGGCGATGTCGAGGATTCCCGGAGTCGATGGAGCGACTTTACGACTCCTGGGGAAAAGAATTCCAACGAAAAAGGGCTCGCCAAAGGGAATGGGGAGGAGGTGGGGTGCTGGAAACTTCCTGTCAGGACTCAAAGGCCCTGTGCCTTGGCGTTTCCTCCATTTTAAACCGCCGAGTAGCCGACTTCGCTTACCTCGGGGCACCATACTAATTAGAAAACTTGCCAAGTCCGCTCTCTCCCTCTTTCCCCTTCCCACTTTACCAACCCCCCCCCCCCCGCGTATCCACGCGAAAAGGAAGGGGGCACGAGAAAAAGTGTAAAATCTTCGGTGCGCGAACGACGACGATTTTCGAACAAATATTTGAGCATTGTAGTTGGGAATTAAAGAAAAAAATTAATAAGGCAAAAAATTGTAGCAAGGCAATATTACAAAAGCCGGGGTAAATTGACTTAAACTTCCTTTCTCAAATTCAATTTCATGATTCTGCCTTTCAGCGTGATTCGTCGAATTAAATTTCTTTCCCGCTTCCATTTCTATTTTGATCTTTCTCTCGCCTCTTCTCCCCGCATCTCGATAGAAGAGATTTGCCTCTTCCCGGTAATTTCGCAGGATGAAATTTTGAGTGTCATTGTTTCCAGTCCTTTGTGGTCCTAACATCCAGAGCACATTGCCGCTCTTTGTAAGGGAACCTTCGTCCACACGACGCCTGGGGTGACGTTGACGTAGTCACTCTCTCTCTCTCTCTCTCTCTCTCGCGCGCGCGCACACACACACACAGGTAAAAATCATATAAAACTTGTCGGTATAATCGGGTAAAAGTGGAGCGCGGAGGGTTAATTAAATCCACCGAGAAAGATGTAGAGAGAGGGAGAGAGAGAGACACGTGCAATATTTTTCTCAAGAGGGAAGAGAGAGTTACGCGAAAAGAAGATCATTCGGAGAATAGTTTTTCTTAAGTGGATTTTAATCGTTATAGGCGAACGTTAGGCAACGTGATTTACCTTAACTATGTTTCAGGCTAGTTCCGGAGCAACTAGACTCGATTTGGAACTAGAATCGACCGTCGGTTGCATCTGTCCTGGAAGTACCTAGTCGAAAGGGACCCTTTCGCCTACGAAGTTTATTTCCGCGGCGAACGTAACGCGATTTCGTGAAAACAGCCACGCCGACACTTTATTCAATTTCAGTTTCGAATACGTGCCTTACACGCCTGATTTCCAGCAGCGCCTAATCTTTTTCCACTTTCGGTCGCCCGTGCCCCTTCGGCTTCCTCCAATTAATTACTTAAAGCCAGCGCGCGAAACTCGACAATGGAATTTGACGAAACCGCCCATTTTGGCTGGCCGAAAGATAAAATCCGATTAAGCCATTAATTTTGGACATCGAGATATAAAATTCCCTCGGGGGAGCTTAATGGAAAAAATTTATTGGTACAACGATAATAAAAAGTTAAGTCAGAGTTCGTTCTGTCTTATTGACTTTTATTAAAATTCTTCCCACCATTCCGAAAGTTCCGAAGGGTGGTGTGGTGGTGGTGGTGGTGGTGGTGGTGGTGGGACACACTCTCATACCCTTTTCTCCCTTCTCTTCGCGTCGTGACAGACGCGTCGTGAGATTTCTGCCTGACGCGATGTATACGGATAATATTCGATTATGAGAAAGAAATACCTGATTTATTTAACGAGATAAACTTTTCACCGGAACTGATGTGCGCGCAGCGGCAGATAAAGCTTGTAAGCGAATAAAATCCGATTGTGTTTAAAGGGAAAGCTGGCAGAATTGCGTATAGGAAATAAAAGCAGCTACTAGCGAGATGTATTTGCGTTATTTACGCTTGAAAAGTCGTTTTCACAAACCAAATGACGCCCGTCCTGTGAAACCACGTATTTTATATAGCCGAACGCCTGCTCTACGTGTGCGTGCGTGTGTGTGTGTGTGCGTGCACGCGCGCGCGAAGTAAGCGTAGCACAAATATCTATGATAAATCTTTTATTACCATGTTTCTTCGCCATCAATAAAACATGCTCCTTTAAACAATAATAAAAGCTAGAAATCTCGCATCCATCCATCATTCTTCGACATAAAGCAAAATCCAGTCGACAAACTATATGAAATTTCTTCCTTGGCTATTTTCGTGTCCCATTCTACACCATGGACGGCCACGCGCGTCCGACGGAGTCGTCCTTTTCCGACTTTTCTCAGCGATGACCGGGCAAATTTTGCAGATGGGAGGAATCGTTAAAAAAATGCGATAGAGGCTGATGGGCCGGTCGATAGTAGTCAGTCCTAATCCTTGAAGCGATTTTCTTGCACGGACCTCAGCGGGCGATAAAAGTAACGATTACTGCGGCAATAACGTCGTAGGTAACGCGATCGTACCGCGTAAAACCGGAGACTTTAACGGTGGATCGTCTTGACTCGACGTTGCTAATTGATCCATAGACCGGGAAGAACCTGGGAACCTGGAGCCCACATACATGACCGAAGGGATGGGAGGGTAGAGAGAGGGAGAGAGCTTTCCCTCGAGGAAACTTTCAGGAAAAATCAAAGGCTGTGCAGTTCTTCGCTGGTAGAGAACTTGCCTCGCTGGAATTGATTTATTTGCTTCCCGTCGACATTTTTGCAAAAATACCACATTTCTCTCCCCTCCACCACCGATTCTCGCACGGTCGACTATTCTCTGCTTTATTCGGGGGGGGGGGGTCCCCCCTCCCCCTTAAAGAACAGAATTCTGGAAATCTCTACGTTGCCACACACGCGTGCACACATTCTTTAATATCCATCTGAAATTCATCCCACGAATGAATCCTCTTGGAGCTTGGCCCCCACATTTCACGAGAGTGATCCTTAAAAAAATGGACGCTTAAATTGAAACAGCGAGGTACAAAGGAAAAATTTGGAAAACACGTAGTGCGAGCGGAATTTTCTAGTTCCCGCAGGCGAAGCACGTTCCCGTTGGCAACTTGCAGGAAAATCGCTGCCTTATCGAGTGAGAGATTGTGACAGGACCGTTCGCGAACTAAGCGTGAAATAAAACATAAACTTTTTCCCGTTTTTCCTCTGACAAAAAACAGTTGCATTTTTCCCACCTTCGTCTAGCTGCAAGAAATACCCGGGGATTAAACGACGTTCCCTCTGCGCAGTTTTATGCCTCGGATCGAGTAACGCGTCACGTGACTTCCCGATCTCACCCTCCGCCGATTTCATCGTCGAGTATTTTCCTCCCCCGCTCCTACCGGCCGGCCGGTCTTACGTCGAATTTCTGCATCGGAAAAATTAATGCGCCGAGTGAAAAGAACTCTGCAGGATTTTCTCTACTTCCGGGAGATATTGTGTAGCGGCACAGAAGGAAAGAGGGGGGGGGGGGGACACACAGCAGTTCGCCACAGGGAAAACTTGATAAAGGCCACCGTGTTCTGCTTTGTATTTAGCCCGACGACGAGCTCGTCCAGTGAAAAATTAATCCAAGCCTCCAGGAAAAGCGGAGGCGCCGTGAATAGAAGCGTCGGCGGCGGTGGTGGTGGTCGAGGGAGCAAACGAAATCGGCGAAGCGACGAATAAATTGGTCGGTGGCGGGAGAGAGGGGGGAAAACCGAGAAAGAGAAGCTGAGATTTGACCGATGTCTCCGGTCTGACTCCGGTATTTTAGGGCGATCGCAGACTTCTCAAAGTATCCCCATGTTTCTTCCAAACGACGGAAATAACGGGCAGTTCCGTAACAAGCAGCCTTTCTTTAAACCCTTTCAACAAGCTGCCGCTATTTCTGCGAACCATCAAGTACGGCGGCCTCTCCGGTTATATTGCCCGAACAGAAGGCGTGTGTCGAGTGTCAGGGAAATCTCGAAAAGGGTTGCGCCGCATAATTCCCTAGTTATTCGCCAGCCGGCTGCGCATTATAACCCCCGCGCCCCCTCCCCTCCTCCGCGCAATAAACATTTGTAATTCGCCAAATGGCAAGCACCCGCCGCGCCCCCGCCTTAGCCGACGCTCCGCGCGCTAAAAGCGTCGGAAAAACTTACGCTAAATCTCTGCTCCCTGCGCGACACGGAAATTCACGGCTTTTCCACTCCCATGATTTTATACCATTGTTTCCAACACGAAAATCCCACGCGACTCTTTCCTCTTTATTTTTTTCTTTCGCTTCGTTTTGCTTCGCGCTTTGTTTTCTACCTTTTTCACTTTATTTTCGTTCGACCCTTTTTTCTCTATTTTTTCTATAAACAGACACCTCCCCTCCCCTCCCCCGTTTTTATCAAGCCCTTCCGGAAGGGTGCGAAGTTAGTTAAAACATTATCGCGTTACCCGAAATATTTCACTTTTTGCTCTCGATTAATTGCTTTGATTTAGTTGCCCATTTATTTTATTTACCAGTTTCAGATTCCCCCTCGGCCCTTTCGAGCTTTTCAATTAGTATTTTATTCGCCGCTATCGCTTTACATTCTCTCGCCTTCGTTTCATTATTTAACTCCATTATGCCGTCTGTCCGGTTCTGTTATTTTATCGTTGTTCGTTTAATTTTATCAAGCCATTATCTTAATCACTGTCATTATTTTATTTGTACGTTTCATTATCATCCCCCAACCCCTCGGCTCTATTTTCGGACTCGTTCCTCCTCCGCTTTCTCCTTCAATCGTTTCGCGCACACTTGTTTCGCCCTTCCGTCCAATTGTCCAAACGGCCCTGCGAATTGCGAAGAACTCTTAATTGAATTCTCGCGCGTGGCGTAAACACGTAAATCCCGCAAAATAACTCATCCGCCACTTTCTTTCGCATAAACGAGAGGCGTAAAATTCAGGGAAGCGCCGTTTTTCTTAAAATATAGTTGGCAGGTGATAATTTCACGGAAGGGGTGCTTTTCGGTATAATCACATAATAAAAGCAGAATGAGAGTAGAGAGAGAGAGAGAGAGAGAGAGAGAGAGGTGCAACGAGCGGGACGAAATGGGCACGGGGTGGGAGAGGGTAATGTTCCGAAATGCATCTGAAATCTTAGCTGAAAGTGGGGGTTGGTGCTCGCGAAGGGTGGGGGATGAAAGTTGCGCGGCAAGGAAGTGCAGCAGCGGCTCTTGACCTCGAGGAACCACGTGGAATGAATATTTATCACTTGGAGGGAGAGGGGTTGCGACGCTGTAGCAGAACAAATTAACGGTGCCGCCCGCGGCTGCGTTGCCTTCGGAGGGGGTAACGAACAATTTTAATTACAATATTTCAACGAGGGTCCTCCGCGAGGGGAACAAAAGAGCTCGACCTCGAAACTTGAGCCATTACCAGTTCTGCTTTGGCCTTGCACACACCTTATATACGACGAGGAGGACGCTCCCTCTCCGCGACTCCCCTTCCCACCCCCTCGTTTCAGAGACACCACCCCTCGCAAGTTACTCTCGCACCATTGCGAATGTGACAAAACTCAAGCCCAAAAGAACTCTGAACTGTGCGAGACTCACGGGCCACGTGGTAACCTGGGCATTTTTTTTTCTTCTTGTTCTTTTTTTTTTGCACATCTACCCCGAGACACAGCTGCTACCGCAACTTTAGGCAAATATCGGACGATTCTACGAAATATCTCAGAGACTACCGTCTCCCGTGTATAGAATCCAATTTAAGTAATCCAAGTATGAAATTTAGATGAGATTTGGATTTAATGAATTGAAAGGATGGTATGGCGGAGAGCTTGACGAGCAAGGGGATTTCCCGGGGAAGTCGAGTTGCCAGATTACACGCCGGATTCTGGCCAGTGATCTTCTCATGCCGATCGAATCACGCGGTTCTGCCGAGCAATCCTTGTCATTCGGAAATCGACGAGAATGCCGAAGATTCGGGGCTGTGTAACGAACGAAGAAAATCAAAGGAATTAATCTGGCACGGGATAAACCGCCAGGAATGACGGAACGAGTATGGCGATAAGCAATATTAGCCGATTTCAGCGAAAGTTCGATTGCCCGTGGAGAGAAGAAGGGGGGTTTGGACCGTGAGCTATGCGTCGAGCAACTCGTATTAACGGGGTAGGGGGGAGGGGGGACATGATCATCGCCGACCAGACGAAGCGAAGCGCGATATGGAAACAGCGAATTTCCAAAAACTCTCGCAAATTTACGAAACTATGCATACGCGATGCGGAATCGAATTAACGAAGGCGGCCGCCGCGCGCGCGTTCCTCGTACATGTGCGGGAAAAACAATTTCGAGGATACTCTCGAGAAGGGATAACAAAGGGGATGGGGGTAATTTGGAAACGCAAGATACTGATAATGCGAGCACGGAGAAAATTAGGGAGACTGGAAGGAAGAAAGAAAGAAAAGGGAAAATGCCCGGCGACAAGCTCGAATGAAAGATGCCATTGGGGTAGAAGAAATGTTTTTACACTCGCATCGAAATAGCATCCGAACTAGCTGGCTTGTGGTAATCGAGCTTGCCAAGTACCCTCTCGCAAGCACTGCTACGAGCAATCCTGAAACACGTTAGAGCTTTCTCAGTGAGAGAACTTTGCGCGCACCTATCGCGGCCTAGAAGAAGGGGAACAATTACGAACATCTGCGAATCTACCTACTACACTCGGATAAGGGAGAGGGGATGCAGGGACTTCCGGAGTGACTCTCGTAAGCTCGACTTTAATCCTTAAATGCGTCCTGACGCTCTCGTCAAGCCCCGTAATGCCCGTTAACGTATCCGGGACGCCGAGGAACGTTACACGACGACGGGTCCACACTATTAAAATACTCGAAGCACAATTTTACGGACACCCCAGCCTCTCCAGTTTCCAAGCCCCTTTCCTTGCCTCTCCTATCCACCGATCCACTTATTTTGCTTAAAACTTCAACTTCCACTTCCACTTCCGCGCCTCTGTGCTTCTACGGCAAAGCTACGGCGATCCTTCGCCCTCTGTCCAAGGACGCGTCACGTCACTTTCATCCGCGTGAAAAAGAAACCTAAACGCGTTATCCCGCTAATAAATATTAACCCGCGTAATTAGGGGTGTTTTACCACCGAATATTAATGCAAGTTACGCGGAATACCGTTTCACCGTATATAAAACAGGAGAACGAGGGTCGTCGTCTCGAAACTTGTGGAAATTCTCTGTTTAGCGGAACTCGAGTCTCCTTGCGAACCCTCAAAACTTCTCCACCCTCTTTAGGGGTTAGCATAACTCGCATAACTATGAGTCCGTGGCACTGATTGAATGACGTCACTTCGTTATGAATGTTGGCTACCCCTGCGTAAAGGACCCGTAGTTACGTCCGTGCCACGAGAGAATAATTTAGATCAACAAAGATCTTTCGGGGGTAGCCCCGAAATAGCGAGAACGACCGCGCAACCACCCACTTCCAGGGGGTGAGAATTACGAATCTTTCTCTCGTAGCGACCTTGAACAGTTTTATTTTCGCGATGGATTTGACTGGTTAATATTTGAAAGTTTCCTCCTCGTGATAAATTTGGCCGTTAGAAAAATATGATACCCTCCGATAGCGAGTGTTCTTTTACATATGCACGTCTAAGCAGCAGGCGGGCATCCTTATGTCCCATAAGAAAAATGTGGCGTTATCCTCACCGGGTTCACATACGCTAGTGAAAAACGATCGTTTCTCCCTTCGATTTATCGGTTTTTCTAAAGGGATGAATCACACGTCCCACGCATTTCCCTTACACGTTATTGTCACCCCCTCACTCACTAAATCCTCGAAGACATTTCCTTTTATTTGAACTCTCGAGTGTTCCATTTGCGTATGCGCCAGCCTCTTATTTCTCAAGGATTCCAGAAAAAGCAGCGAAACACGTCACACCTCGCGCAACCAACCGCGAGCAACACCACCACCACCACCAACAACAACAACCAGCGAACGAATACCTGATTCTTCGATTAAATTCCGAGGTTCTCCCCCTTATGCCTTTTTGCAAGGATTTTCCTAAAACTATTCCGCGTTATTACAAGCTGCCCAAAATATTTTATCGAATGAGAGTACCGAACCATGAGATAAAATCCCATTTTTCCAAAGATTTCGCGTATGACATCGAACGTGTAACGAACGCGCGGCATTTTGTGAAAATGCTCCCAAGAGACAAAAATGTAGGAGAGTGCTAAAACGTTTTCAGGGAGAGGATGCGATCAGTATTTGTATCGCATCTTCAACAGCCAGCCTGTATATAGATGTATAAAGGGGTGAATGAGGAGGAGGAGGTAGAGGGGGTGGAAGACTTTTGTATCGTATCGCGAGCGAGCCGATAAAGGGGTGTACGCGAGGGTCGAGGGTGGAAATAGGCGGTATGGCTCTGAAAATGCCACGGGCTGCTTCGCTTCGGAAGGAGGATGAGAATGAGGATGAAAAGGAGAGGACTAGCGAGAGGAGGAGGAGGGTGAAGAAAAGGAGGGCTGGAAACTCTATTTTATGGTAAATAGAAGTTGGTCTGGCACCTTCGGTCTCCTCTCACGAGGCAAGACTGAGAAACGAAGACGATTGAGAGATTCGTGGAAGAGACCAAACGCGCAGAAGAGGCGACGGGGTGCCCCGATATTAAGCGTAGGAGGGGAAGAAGAGGGGCGGGAGGGAGTTAAGCGCGATATGCCGTTACCAGCTTCGTAGACAGAAGAGATCATCCTCCTCTTCGGTTTATCGGTTTTTCAACGTCGAGAGCATGCCATGTTGCTCGGTGCCAGGTTTTATAAGCCTCTGAATTACATCGAAGTGGCCTTGAACTTTTTTCCAGCGCTAATTCACGAAATTAATTCATGAGAGGACTCGATCAATTTCGCCGCTGAGAGAAACGAAGTCGTCGCTGGATTCGCGCGATCGCTCAAATAAATTTGCCTGAAAAACACTGTCCCGATGTCCCCAGCCCACCGAGCAATTACTTTTTAAGGGAAACTGCTCCCGAGTTATTCCTAATAGTATTCTAGTTAGCATATTCCGGCTATTACGTAACGTGCAAGAGAGAAAATGCGTAGTTAGCGGTTTCTTGTATCCCACGTAGTTTACACATATTAACGCGGTCTTTGTACAGGATGGTTAGCTGAGCGTTGCACAGAAACGAACGTATTGTGTGTATATTTCTCTCTTAGCACAGCTTTACACTTGGCTGAAACTACTACCGCTCTACTACTCTCTACCACTACCACCACCGCTGCCAACCGACTGCTTTGAATTTCTCAGCTGTTGGACGAATTTGTCAGTACTCGTTATTTCGAGGAAAATGCCAGTCCGTCTTGAAATTTCCGGAGAAATTTTTCAATGAGACAAATTACCAAGAAATTAGACTCGTTGATATTCTTCGCAGCGTCCACCATCAAAGATTCTCACAAATAAGAGAGGAACATTTTTATAAGATATTCGACAAGATTGTAACACAAAAATCTTTCAACTTTACAGGATTTCCAACATTATTGGCCCAGAAACTCCGGGATATTGAGGATTCATGCAAGTTTTCAAAGTTCCGCGAGAGATTTCGCGGAAGAGGGATTTCGTTGGAGCGAATGAGAACGTATTCCCTCCTAAATCGAAGAAATAAGTTTTTTCAATGAGGGGAAAGTCGATTGACAAACTTAAGGGTTTCTCCCTGCGTGTAATTGGTTCGATTTGAAATAAACACACACACACGTATATGTGTACGTGAAAAAAGGGGTGGCGGGGGGTGGGAGGGGGGGGGGTGGATCCTTCGAGAGAATTATTATTATCGCCTCGCGAGACAAATATGAGAGAGAAAAAATGTCTTCATCAGAGAAATTCGTCGTTCGGCAAAACTTTGGTAGATATCGCGGGTGGGATTCGCGCAAGTTTTGCGACTTGCTGGGGAGTGGAGGAGCTTGGTAGAAGGAGGATTTCGTTTGGTTTAGGAGAATGTATGGGCGCTCCGAAATCGATGAAAGTGACGTTAATCCTTCGTGCGTGCCAGGGCGCTGCACTTCCGGCTGGAAGCCAAGATTTATCTTCGCCGCAAGAAGAGGACCTTTATTATGATACACGCGCAACTTTCGGGAAAAGAAGGAAACGGGACAAAACCCAGTCGGGAACTGTCGCAAGAACGCTAAAGAGGATGCTACCTCGCGAACTTTATTCTTTCATTGCTGCGTAACGAACTTGGAAAATTTCCCCCTCGCTTATTACAACTTTTCTATATATGCAAGTTACTCGACAACTTTCTAACAAGATTCTTCGCCGTCTACGGACGCGTTCTGCTGGATGCTTGCGGCCTTAAGTGGCAAAATAAAAGTGGTCGTATTTAAGTCAGCGAAGCAAAGCTCCTCCTCCAACGCCGCGCGACTACCGAGGCAAACAGATGGATCGAAGAATCGAAGGGAAATTTTTAAGTTTGACCGCGGCACGGTAATCAAGCCCAGACAAATGAATGAGAGGAGAGAAAAAAGCGACGAAGCGTCCGCAAAACTCGTCGGTGTATCGCGCACGGTAGCCTGCGCTGTAGCAGAGCCAAACTTATTTTCGCGGGTCGGCTAAATTCAATGCTACACTACTTGACACAACTGACGGGTACAGAGAACATAATTTGCTACGCATTAATAAAGTTAATTTTCGGCTAATTATAACGATTGCGTCATACTACTGTATAATTTACCTACGCTCCACCCGACTAAAATGCGATATGATGGATCACCGCAACTGCAGGTAATTATAACTCCAAAACGAAAACATTTTACGCTCCAAAACGCTTAATCTTCCTGATATCCAATTTATCGTTGCTTCTGATGACTTTACGCTTCGATGAGAAACGTGATTTTTCTCATTTTCCACATTTATATTATGATACGCGAAATCTCTCTCTCTCTCTCTCAAGAGAGAGAGAGAGAGAGAGAGAGACGCGCAATGGTAACGCACTCTCGCATGGCGGATAGGCTTTCATTTTTTAGGTAAAACTTTGAAAACCCTCGTAGAACCCGTATAAGTTTTTTATATTTATCTTCTCGTGTAACCCCACCCCACCCCCTCCTACCATCGAGTTCCGTCGCCGCGTATACTTTGTTGCGTAAAAAAATCTGCAAAACTTTCAATAGTCGGGAGATTTGCAAAGCCAAAAAAGTTGGACAATCTTTCTCGCGTGAAAATACATTACACGGCGTACAGTACTCATCGAGAGGAGCAAAATGATATACTGCACGACGGAAAAATTCACACTTACGCCGGAGTTAGGAGGGTTGAAAGTTTCGAAAAGAGTATTTCCAATTTCTAAAAGTCCATCCAATTTCGAGCGTGAAGGAAAAGCCGATGAATCCTTTAGCACATTGAACTATGTTATTTTGGCGTTGAAGCCAGCGCGAGATATCGTATCGCAGCATGCGCGAAATGAATGTTTTAGCCGCGGAAAATAGCCCATAGAAATCATTTCTGATTTCATCGAGCGCGAAATTCTCGCGAGATGAGAAAAGATTTTGCGATTATCCTCTTTGCCACCAGCGCTGCCTCGGAGTCTTATTCTTATAAGAGAAGTATCGTGTAATTCGTCGTGTAAGCACGTCGACTTGTAGTCGACTAAACACGAGCGGATCCCCAATATACGCGGCAGCCGCTACGTGAACTGGGGCGCCACGTTTCTTTCCGCGTAACGGTAGCTGGAAAATGGAAAAGAATACATTTTGCCAAGGACTCGCGTGGGCTCGAATAGCTGCGAGGCTCACGATCAACGGAGGAGGAGGAGGAGGAGGAGGAGGGTGAAGGGGCACCGTTGTTTATTTCAGCCGGCAGACAGTTTAAAATGGAGAAAATGTACTTTGTTGGAGAAGGAATTTCGACTTGCCGATTAAGTCGAGTGCGGTATTCCATTCGTCGCGGAACATCGGTAGGGTACACCATAGTCATTAGAAAATCGCACCTTGGGAGCAACGGATTCTTTTTCATCTCTCGCGAGTCCTGCCTATTCGATCGTGCTTCCGATCTTCCGAGAGAAGACTAAAAAAGCAAAAAGAAGCAACCACCGCCACCACCATCACCACCACCATTCCCCCGAGAAAGAAATTCTTTCTCGGATAATGCTCGCATTAACGTGTGATAATGGCGCCGGTCGCGCCATGTGGCGTTTCTATTTTGGTGAGATAATCGCGTATAATCGGAACGCGTCTGGCGTTTATTTCCAAAGGGATTCGCCAGGCCAGGCCAGGGCTATTTGGGAGATGCCTGGAAGGGTCACGGAGGGTCTTGCCGGACCAATATCGAATATATCGAAGAAAGAGCCACCGGCTAAATCGAACGTAAAGCGGATCACCGGCTGACACCGTACAAACCCCTGAACGCGCGGCCATGCTGAATGAAGCTTTCAATTTGCCGTTAGCGGGATTACCTTTGCATTTGGTCAGAATCAGCCGGCTGGGACTCCTTAGGAAAATGTGAAACCTATAGAAAGAGGGGTGAGAAGCGAGGGATGAGGGATGAGAGGGTTGCTCTCTCTCTCTCTCTCTCTCTTTCTTCCTCCGTATCTGGTATCGATTAAGCAAGCGAGTTCCGAAAAACAGTAGTGACCGAATGTACCGAATGTACCGAATGTACCGAATTTACCGAATTCACAATTGGAGCTCCACCAACCAGCCGATCTCCACTAGCTGGCAGCAATTTCTTGCCATTGGAAATCCTGCGAAACTACCCGGGAAGATGCTGGCGGCCATCATGCATGATTGAAGGTTAAGCTGAGGAATTCAAGCCTTTGGCCAACCCCGTTGAATTTATCGAGCTCGCACACCCCGAATGAGTTCCTTGAATAAATACGGCATACGGGCATGACGACATGGCGATGAGTGGCGCAGGGAAAATAATTAATTGCGTTTAATTTTAATCGACTGCCGGTAAGCCAGTGTATGCTCAACGCTTATTTGATTAAAGTCTAGGCCGGAACGAAGTTTGTTTCGTTGAATAAGCTTTCCTAGTTAAATGTACATTAAATAGTATATTTCCATAGCGCCAGTCCCCCCTCTCTCTCTCTCTCTCTCTCTCTCTCTCTTTCTCTCCGAGACATTATTACTATAGTCGTGCAAGCAAACCACGTGATATACCTTAACAAAACTAGCCACGATCAGTGTGCGTGGGCGTACGCGTGTATGCAAAGCAAACACAGATAGTCGACACCTGCTAACCGGGTCTCGTTCATTTCACAGACACGTCGTTTTTCCTCCTCCTCCTCCTGTGGCGAAGCCCTACCTTCGTACATACCTTGTATTTCCCGCTCGAAAAATTCCATTCCACGTTGAGTATTCATTGAACGCTCGAACTCGCTACGCTACTCCACGCAACGCCACGCCACGCCACGTCGAGGCTGGATTTTTAACGCTGCGCCCGTTCCTCTTCCGGAATTCGCCATTAATGAGAGTAACGCGGTTGGATCGGAGCCGATGTCCTCGATTCGCGAGAACCTCGTGAAATTTCTTCCTTCCGGTCTAGCAACTCGCGTAAGCATCGACCTTGCGAAGCAACTCGTGTTACACCCTCGCATGCGTGCCCGCTACCAGCCAATAACTCACGCCACTCCGGGGATCGCTGACGTGTTTACCACCCATTATGGATCACACCCCCTTCCATGAACCTGTCTCCTGTGTTTACCAGTGGATAAATAGTTTTTAATGACCAACGAGACTTCCTCCGCCTCTAAACTCGAGGCACGTTTTAAAAAATGACACTCGATCCGGATCTCACCCCCCTCCACCCTCCCTCATCGAGCCAGCTTGCTTGAGGAAATTTCGAGTATTTTCGAATTCTGCTCCATTGGACTCGAAGGGTAGGAGGAGTCTCTCAGCTGGTTAACATTAATGAATTGAGTCTACAGTTTCCCAGCGACTCCTATTCGTTACAACAATCACATCGTTCGCTTGGAGCTAAAATCCGTAAAGAGAAAGAATAAAGAATCTCGAGGAACGAGAGCAGGAAGCGAGAGCTGGAAGGGGATGGGCGAAGAGGGTGATCGAGGGGAAGAGATTTCGTGACGGAGAGTGGACGGAAGAGCCACGGCAATAAGACGTCGCGACGTAGCCAAGAAAGATAGCGGAAAAAAGGGGCAAGAAAAAGAAGGACGGGAGAGTTGCTTGGAAGAAAAATCCTGGAAGGAACAAAGTAAGAGTAACCGTGGATGGGGGAGGTTGAAATGAAAAGGAAACAGCAGGGGGGAGGGAGAGGGGGGAGGGGAGGTTGAGAGTGGATGGGGTTAAACATCTCCCTCTCCAAGATGCAGCAACGGAACTGCTTCAGATAGGACGGTACAAAAGGGTTGGAAAAGGTTGGATGGATTTTCCCAGACGATGATAAAATTCTTAGGGAAAACTGATAAATATTCTCCGCCCGCTCCCTCGGCGAGTTGTTCGCTTTAAAAGGCAAAACCCATTAATTCGATTTACATTAACAACTTTGGAATTTCTTGGTCATTTATCTCTCATCAATTATTTTACCTGCCTGCCCCCCCCCCCCTCCCCCCTCCCCCGTTGTTTTACATATATATTCTATTTCGCCCGCAAAATTCCAATCGCATTAATTCACCCGGGGCGCGGGTTCCAATCGTCCGGTTGTTCCCGGTGCCGCATCCTAATTAATTTCCTATGATTCTCCGCGCGACAATTTTTACCCCTGTAAAATATTCGCTCGCGACTAATTCGTCAGAGTTTTAAATATCCATGTCAGATGTTTAACGCGGTTATCCCTATCGCGGAAGCGATTCCGCGTTAAAATCGAAATTCGTGGCGAGCCCCTAACGCAGCTAGCGCGCGCGCGCGCGCACAGATGCAAACGCAATCTTGCGTCCAGTTGGTTCGTTTCAACTTCATGAACTGAAATTCAATTCTGCCAGGGCTATAGAATATTCGTGTATCGAGTAACTGTTATGCGTTTAAAAAGTAATCGGAGCACGTCTGTTGCATCGGGGATGTAATCATTCCGTTAATAATGGTTTTCACTTTGGCTACAGAACCACCCCTTCCCAGTCGCGGACCCGATTGGCTAATTGTTTTTTCATTCCAAGGTATTCCCCGTAAATAACCGATCCGGCGCTCGGAGTATCTTTGATAAACAGCTTGTTGCGCTGCAAAAGCAATAGCGACAGAAGCCACCGGCAATTAAACCATAAATCAAAACCTGATCGAAAGTCATTAGCGGCTGGCGAAAAAAGCACGACCACCCCTCTCCCACGCTTATCGTTCGTCATTCGAGAACAGTTCAATTTGGGGAGTGGGAGGGGAAGTGTTACGAGAGAGAGAAGAGGGACAGCAGCAGGCAGGCGCTAGCAGAATATTTGCAATGAAATTAAAAGATCCGAAAGCAAACGTTTGGATTGCGGGAGATTCGCGGGAAGCTTTTTGGCCAACCTCGCGCTTCTCCGTATTAAGGAACAGCGAGGCTTTTAATATAAAAAGAGAGAAAGAGAGAGAGAGAGAGAGAGAGAGGAAGGAGGATCCCGCGAGTGAGCGCGAGGAATTTCTGCCGTGAGAACGGAGAGTTCTCCTGCGGGGAATGTAAATCCTGTAATATTTAATAAAACAGTGTTTACACGCAGTCCCACGCGGGCCGGAAGAGCATCTCCGTAACGATTTTCAGTTGGCGCGGGGTTTCCTCTCTCTCGGGTCTAGCGGCGGCTTCAAGGGTGCGCCACTCTCGTCTGGGCTGAATTTCCGGTTCATCCTGTAAATCGGCGAGCTACGTGCCATCCGGTGGAGCTGCTATCGCGGCGGATTACGCTCCCGCGTATTCGCCCCGGAGAAATGTGTCTCGCGAAACTCACCCCATTCCCGAAGGATCGTCAAATCTTTCGGGTTTATCGATCCACCCCCTCCGCTCGGGTGGGCCAACGAACTCGCCTTGCTCCCGCGACACAGTCCCGGTGTCCCAGGATTTCTAAGCTTCTCGCGAAATCTGCATTATCCGAGCTTTTCCACGGAATTTATGCGTTTCGGACTACTTTATTAGCCGCCGCGGCGTACGGCCGAATAGCCGAATAGCCGAATAGCCAAATAGCTAAATAGCGGGAACAGAGTCCCGTTCACCAACAAACCTTGATTCCGCCAACGAGTCCGCGATAAATTCGACGATCGCCGCCGCACTTGGAACGTATTCCCTCTCCCCGCGAGCTTCCTCTTTTTTTCCTCTCGTCCCTCCTCTCCTCTCCCTCGCTCACCATTTCACCGATCTTCCCACCCTTGGCCACCCTTCCGGCAAATCGATATTGAACGCACGTAGGCACGCTCGCAAACATCGCGGTTCATTAAATTAATCCGACCATGGAACGACGTACAAACGTGGACGTGTGCGATCGTTGTCTCGACGTGCCGCGATCCCGAACGTCCTGCCACCACCGATTTCCCCTCCCTCCCCCGAGAATTATCTTCGATATTTAATTGCTCGACCCCACTCTTGACATTCGCGATACTTCGATCCCTTTCCTCCCTCCCTCCCTCCCTCCCACCCAGGAGAGACCGGATAAATTCTATTTGGAATTTTCCGATTATCGGGCATTGGTGACCGGAAGTAAACGATGGTCGAGGATCGAACCATTTGACTGAATTCAGATTTCCTTCGACTCCCCCCCCCACCCTCCCCATACACCAAAGAGAAAATCTTTTCGATTAATTATCGGTTGTTTCTCTCCTCGACTTCTTCCGAGGAATCCTTCTGCGCACGTCGCGTTATCCATCGATGCACAGCGCACCGCCCTCGGGCACTTTCGTACTTCCGGTTTATTTTCTCGGTGAATGAGCTTTCACGAAGCGCGAACGAATCCCAATAGGAAAGCAAATAGCCGGGAAATCCAGAGCATCGAGAACACTGGACGACGAGGACGAGGACGACGACGACGACGACGACGACGACGAGGTACTCGAGCAGAAATAGCCATCTACTTTACATCTCATTGTTTTTGTCCATGAGAGCTTAGAGCGGATATTCAGGGAAATTTCATTGACGATTAGAGGCTCGTTTGTCACAATATCTGTCGCGGCCACTTTCTCCGTCCGACGACTTTCGCCGTAAACGTCCGACGCGGTCCATGCGCTCGCTACGAAACGCGGTGACGTATTCTATATCGAACGTCGTCGCCCGATCATCCCGAGAGTTCGAGGACTCGTAAAAAGGTTCTTCTTGGGTTAGCCAGATAGGGATGGGGAGGGGAGGGAGGAAAAACGTATCGGTTCTCGAGCGTGTGTGCGGAATCGGAGGGTGCACGCACCAGCAAATTGGAACAAAGGCTTGTTGCGCCGCGGAGTCGAGGGAGGGTGCGGGGGTGGTGGGGTGATATCTCAATTGCAGCATCTTAAGTTATGTGCAGGGAGGCACAATGCCGGCATTGTCTCCCGGAAATGGCGGCGAGAAGGTGTAGCAGCTTGTGTACGTCCGCATTCCGCGCTCGTAATCCAACTGGAAATTAACGCAGCCTAATTCTAGTCCAATTTCCAGTCTGGCGAGCCTCGAAAGTCTACCCCCACAACCACCCCCGTCCCATGCCGCCCGCTGCATTTCCCAAAACGAGTTTCGATAAAGTTAACGCCGGCAGACCGAGCGACCGACACTGCGCGTTCAGACATTTAGATAAGTTAACTGCCACTCGACTGTCCGATACTACCTGGCCGCGTACTGTCTTCCTACCCTCACCCTCCACCATAGTCGCCACTACCCTCCTCGTCGTACACTCTTCCCTTCCCCTCCCTCCCTCTTTGCCAGAGTTCCCTGGCTGTAGCAGGATTTTCGCTGATTCGCCGCGAGACAAGCGCTTTACCTCATTAAATTCACTGGAATCGAGCGATCGTCGTATTATTTAATTTTCCCCGACTGCCTCGTAAACTCGAGTGGATCTTGATCGTTGTCGCTCGTCCGCTACTCGCGCGTGTTGCTTCGACCTCGTCGTTTCAAAAAATCTTCGCGGAGAATATTCCCTACTCGCCGCGCCCCTCTCCGTCCCGCGAGTACTTTTACCATTTTTCGTCCCTCGCACGCGGGTTAATTGACTTTTCTGGTAAATTTGCTTAATCCGTATCATCGATTCCCCCGGGTTAGGGACTTCCGGGGGAATTTTCCTGGAATATCGCGACTATTTTCATTGGCGCCGTCGCCGCCGGTTCCTCCCTGGGACCTAACACGCGTGATCCTTTCCCAGCGTGTAATCGCGGTTTTCGCGGAATGGTCAGTTTGTCCCGGTAGACGCGCGGAGCTTCATAGCATAATGGACTTTTCTTGTTCCGTTACTCCGCTTTTTCTTATTCTTCCGCGTCGTCTACTCTCTACGGAACTTCATTGTCGCTGCCAGCAGCGACGACGAATCCTCGCCAGGCCAGACAAGAGCGGTGGCGAGCGGAGAAAAGAGCGTGTGTGCCGCTCTTTTCTCCACTCCGGGAACTCCATGTCCTTTTCTTTTGGCAAGCGAGCTTTCCCCCCCTCGCCCCTCGCCCCTCGCCACTCGCCCCTCGCAGCCGGAGTAATGGACAGACAATACTTAATTCTCCTTCGATCACATTTGTCCCGCAATTTCACCAGCTGCTTCGGCACTCTTTGCTATAATTCGAGAAAAGTGTCCTCCCCACCCTCCTCCTCCTCCTCTTCTGTCTCCCTGTTGAGCCAATCAAGTCAATTTAAAAGCAAATCAACTCGAATCCCAGGGTCCTATCATCCCCTCTCGCTTCCCGCGTAAGGAAAATTTCTCTCGCTATCGTTGCTTCCCAGTGAGAGGGAAGAGCCATTCTTAGGGGGGCGGAGGGAGAATCGCTTTGAAGATCCAATTAGCAGAATTAACAAATCGATCGGACGCAGGGGAAGGGGGCAGGGAGGAGGGCGCGAGCCAGGAGATATCTATCGGTGAGATTAATCGGACGAGACTCCGTGTGTAGGAGCCGGCGAGCGAGTTAGACTGGAATTTTATCGTCGTGGCAAATTAATGGGAATAAGTCGATCGAGTGGTGGACGTATCAAATAATTAGCAGCGGACTAGCTAAATCGGACGGATCCGATCGATCGCGGGGGAACGTTTCGTATCCTCTTCTCGCTCCAGGCTCCGCCGGGGCTTCGAATCCTTTTTGGAGGCGAGCAATAACGAAGGGAAATCTTGCTCGCGTCTTGAAAATTACGACTGGAAATTAACGGGCCATTACGAAATGGCTCGTGAGACTGGAGCGCCGGCGGCTCAAGCTGCGCAAGCTCAATTACGTTGATGAATTACGCGTACCCGGCCCCCCGATTCCAAGAGACAACGGATTCATCTTCGTCAGGACTATCGTATTTCGGGCCATTGACTTGGGCCCGAAGTTTTACGCAAAACTTCGATGCACTTGCCATTAGAGCTTTAATGCGCTCGCTACGCCGTGTTCCTGCAGAATTCAATTATGTACCACCCGCTACTACCGCCACCGCACCATCACCGCGCCACCGCCACCACCATCCGACCATAACACGGATAATAAGGGGGATCTCTTTTTCCAAACTCTCCTCTCGTAACGAATGTAAAAGTTTTGAGTGGGCCCTCCTCCTCCCCCTCGCTTCGCGTCTCTCCAGAGACTGATACATTTCTTTCATTAAGATCATCCCGCAATTTCGCTGCTTTTTCCAGGGAGTCGCGTGAAAGTGGAAAAATCACTGGAAGCGGATCAGACGTGGGGGGAGGTGGGGCGGGGGAAGAAAATGGAGCGGAAGTGGAAGGCGTCGTCGGTGAAAAGGGATCGAGAGACTCTCCGTCAGGGTCTTCAGCCTTGACTGCCGCTATCAGCGTGGTCTTGGCGTAAATCACAACGGCAAAGGGGGCTGGAACGAAGGTACCAAACAAAATCCATAAATTTCCGCTCTGCCGCGCCCGTGGTGGTTTCCGTCAGAAGTTCTCCAAGTTCCGAAAGTAGTATTTCTGTGCCTGCCGCCCACACCGCCCACACCGCCCTCGCCGGTCCGAGGTCTCCCGAGCCGGGCATAAATAATGCGGGGGTGGCAGGGGAGGGCAAGTCGAGGGGTTCAAAGGGGGTCAGGGCTGAGATACGAAGGGTCGAACGGCCCGGAAGGGGTGGCTGCCGCTGTAAATGACGCTACCGGTAGCCTTGGAGATTCGTAAACAAAGTAGATGGACCGCGGCCACTCGAATTTCAGCGTATTCGAGTCTCTCTCGCTCTCTCTCTCTCTCTCTATTTTTACATTCTTCGACATTTTCCAATTCTATCGCTTCTCGTCGATTCGGCTTTTAATTCGATTCGATCACGCTGCTCGGTTGGTTCTATTAACAGGCGAGGAGTGACGGCTCTCTCTCTCTCTCTCTCTCTCTCTCATTTTCCGCTAAGCTGTCTTATTGGAATCGTCGTTGCTCACCATTTTCCGTCAAAGTGCCATTGTTACCCTGGCAAAGTGGAAGACAGGCTGCGCGAAAAACATTATCAGCGCGATTCGCAAGGAGATTCCGTACAGCTTATATCTCGAAATTCGATACGTTCGCGAAAACGATTCAAGTCTCGAAGTTGGAGAGAGCGAGTCGTGTCAAAGCGGATATTGGCTATCATCCAGTAGGAAGCACCAGCCTCTTATCCCTTTTCCTTCACGCATCGACCGTGTGCTCTCTTTCGATTTCTTTGAACTGGCAACTCCAGAAATATAACGCGTCGCCGCCATCTTTTTCCACTCGAAGCGCACCACCACCACCACCATCACCCGAGAAAGCATCGCCCGACACGAAATACATTCTCAGAAATTAGAAGTAGCGCATCGGCCGAGAGATTTGCAGAATTTCCTAGGCAGAAAATAACAGGGTTGAAAAGAGCGCGGGGGTATGGTAGGGGGAGGGCGAGTTCGGCACTCCTCCAAAACTTCCCTGGGAAAGTAACGCGATCCTATTGAAGCAAGAAATTAGGGCTTCCATTTTGTCGCTCGCAGCGCAAAGTAGCTGCAGGAAATCGACGAAACAAAATCCACGGCAATACCACCCCCGAGTTTTTTTTTTTTTCATGGCTGAAAGTCATGCCTGTCGTTTCTCGGAAATGGTCAAAGCCCCGGCGGTGTGTTTCCATTTCTCCATTTCACGAACCCAGTTGAAATCAGTGTTCCCCCCCCCCCTGCCCTTTGACGGAAGGGAGCAACGAAACTATTGCTTTCGCGTCCCACCCTTCGCGCGCGGGGCGGTCGTCGCTTCTCCGGACAGTTCGCCCTTTAAAATGCGAGGTTCGTCGAGGGGTAACTGGTAACTAGTTTCGGATATTGGTTAACGTCGGGAGGAAGAAGGCCTTTTTTCGCTGATCAGGCGATGTCGGGAACCGAGCTTCCTTGGTCGTTTTCGTGCCGGAATTTCTCATCAAACTCCCCCGGGAGCAACCTCCACCCCCTCGCGTAATGAGTTCCGCGCTTTGTGACTTCGGCGCTCGCGCCCCTTTTGTTCCACATAATAAAGGGACTCGTGGCAGTCGACTTCAATTAGGACTGGCAAAAATCGCGGAGAAATATCGGTCAGACGGCAAAGCACGCTCGGTTGCTCACCTTTGACTGCGCGCCAAAACGCGAACGATCCCCAGCTGCAATTCCCCGTGACTCGCCCCCTATTCACTAATCTCACATCCGGATACGTCCCCGGCCCAAACTTCCTCCCGATGTGTCCCGTGCACTAATTTCCCTGGGCTCCCCCCCTCCTCGTCCTCCTCTTCCCACCGCGCCCCTCTTTAATCTACATCTGACCGGACTTTTCCTACTTTTCCTTCTCGATTAACCCCCGAACCACACCCCGAGAAACCTAGGCCGGGAATTCTCTTCCCTTCCCTCTTTCTTCTTCTCCTCCTCCTCCTCCTCCCCCTTGCCCTACTAGTACTCATCTGGTTCGAACACGGTCGAGTCTCGCGAATCAACAGAAATTAAACGCCGCGACTAAAATTGAATTTTCAGAAGGGAATTTCTGGCTTTTTATCCACAAGACGAGTCTCCTCTCTCCCTCCTGCTCTTTGGGGGAAACCAGCGAGTTCGCTTAATTCATTGAATTATGCGTTTAAAAATGCTTTTTTGTTAAGCGTACGTACGCGCGCGCCCGCGCGTGTAACGTTCCTTCTGTCAGCTTTAATAATATAAAGTGATTTCAACGAATTATGAATTACACGATAATAGAATTACTCGCTGCATTATCCTAAAGCCAAACTGAGTTATGAACGAGTTAACTTTGTAACGCTACAAGTTCCGGAGATCTGTGATTCGTTGCGCGGTCCTAATGAGCTCGAGTTTTTCAATAGAATAGTTTTCCCATCCGATAGTTTTCCAATGATCGGGAGAAATTAGGAAAAAGAGCCGGAGAGGATTTCGCGTTAGATTTCACGAGTATATTCGCGCGTTTCAATTTTCCCGAAGAGCGCCGTTGCTTCTCCTACTAAATATAACGCCGCGAGTTTGGGTCAAGCGGATTGATTAAATCGATATTTCCACTTGGTTCGATTATTAATTCGTGCAATTAAACCTCGACTATCGATAACTCGTAGTTTTCCACCACGCGTTTCCGATTATTTTCATTGGCCATTCGCGTCACCGAATGCATTTCCGTGGGTAGTTTAGCAGGTTTCCAGGGTGTGCTTCGGCTTGCGGAAAGTCGCGGATGGATTTTAAGGATAGGGGATGCAGGAGAGAGAGAGAGAGAGAGAGAGAGAGAGAGAGTATGAAGGAAAGGAGCTTAGGTTACGAGCGCCGATGCGTGATAAATCCATTTTGTAATAGAAATCGTTATCGCTCCATCTTGGTGCAACCTTGGCAGCACATCGAGCGGTTTCGCAAAAATCCTCCGAAGCCTCTTACAATTATTTTTCGCGAAACGTTCGTTAAATAAATTTGACCCGTTTAGAGCCAGAGAACTTTCGTCAGACGCGAGTTGGTTGGCGTTATTACGGAAAAATGAGATGAGATGGGGCGAGGCGAGGGCCGTAGTCCGGCGGTAATGGCGGTGGTGGTGGTGACGAGAGTGATGAATTCGCGTGGATTTCCAAGGATACGGCAAATTCCGGCAGCGAATGTAAAATGTTTGGAGAATCTCTTGACGCTCCCGCCAAGTATATCCGGCTAATTTGCCAATCCCTCGTTAACGAGACCGCGAGCCAGTTTTCCGAAAGTGGCGCGCGCATCAACAACTTTTGAAATATCCATAGTTGGTAGCCACAAGCTGACCGAGAGCTGGACCAGCGGCGATCCGCGAAAGCAACAAGAGGAAGTGGCGTCGTCATCCGGTTATCGAGAGCGAAGACGGATTATGTTAGTTAGGAAACGATTGAATTAAGCCCGTCGTTAACGAGGTTAGTTGGAATCGGTAGTAAAGTAAACAGACTACCAGCCCAATCTCGTTACTAATAATGGCCCGAGACCCTGGCGATCGCTCTTCTCCACGGAATCGGCTATATTTTACGCTCCTTGGAATAACGTTCTCAATTAGAGAGACCACCCCCGACGGTTCGCGCTCCAGATAAATCCCAGGCCAACGCGACATTTACACGATTTCGATGCTGGAACTGGATTAGCACGATTTATCAGGGGCGATTAGTCAGCGTTGGACATTTCCACGTTATGGGGAAATATACGGGAAATATTTATCTTTGTATCCCGTAAGCTTGTGTCGCGGGCTTACCACCAGCAGTATTTTTATGCTGTTTGTTCGGTTAACACGGTTAACACGCTTTCCAAAGAAATCGGTACTTGCCATCGTCGCTGCGAGTACCAGGAGAGGGAGAGGAGGATATTCATCGCGATTATCGTCTCTCGCTTTCACCATATCCCCCTAACCCACACCCCCCCTCCCCCCCGATCGAAGTGGGTGTCGCGCGTCGGATGCGTCTCTCCCGTTGATTTCGCAATATCCAGCAAGCAGCATTTTATCGACGAATAAAAAGAGCTCCCGTTAACGAAGAACATAATCCCAGCGTAGTCCAAGTAGTTAACTCGAATCAAGTAACAGAGCGGCAAGGTCTGTACAGACTTCTTTACCTTAACTTAATCCCAAGCTCACGCTTTGAGATTATACTTGGAGTACTTTCGCGAACTCGCTTGGGTTTCCATTAGCCCGTTTCGAGTTCCGAGGCTGCGCATTTTCGTTAAAATACCAGACAATATAATTCTCAAGTTTTCAGCGTCCAGGTATAATGGTCAAACGCCTAATGGGTTTCAATCGGGAAAAATCCATCGTTATTCCGCATAGTTGAATCCTCTCTTCTCATTCTCCTCCTCCTACCCCTAGACTTTTGCGCGAATATTGCGTCCTCGTCGATATCCGGGGACGAAGGGTTCGTTGAGTTTTTCTCCTTTTTTCGAGAGAGAGAGAGAGAGAGGGAGCCGCTTCTGGGAAATCCCCTGCTAGTTGCTCGTTACGCTTCCTTATTTAACGGAGCGCTAGGTCAATTTAGGGTGGCCGGGGTTGTTTACAAAAAGTCGGGTAAAAGCACCTGCTTTCAGATCGCGATACTTAATCAATCGTTGGCCAACGATTCGTGCACCGCGCGATACGCCTGCTCTGAAAAGAAGCACCCACCGCCACGCAGAAAGAAATCGCAATTTGAAAGAAAGCCCCGAGCATTTAGCTCGCTCATTGGTCGGAGCCATTCAGCGTTCGGCATTCAGCATTCGGCAAGGCGGGTATCAATTTCCATTAAAACATAAATGGAATAATCGACGGAGGAGCCTCCGACGAATTCCGGTTTAGCGCGAGCGATAAAATAACCTCTTTTCCTTATTTATTCAATTATTTTTTTTTTATCGTATTCGAAAGAGCAATACATACAAATTTGTTTTCTCGCCCATCGTTCGTTCCCGACGACGAATCCCTCAAGAGTCTCCAAGTTGACCAACTTTTTGGAGACTTTCGGGGTGGGAGGGAGTTGGAAAAAAACTAGTACGGCCACCATCCCCCCCTCTCCACCCTGTGGATTCTCTACGGATGAAAAACAATTTTCAACCAACATATTCGCCGATAATCGATGCCACCAATTTTTCCGGAATTTTCACGCAGTTTGCTATTCGATATTCCACGCGCGACGTGGCTGCTAATATATTTAGTGGCACGTAGCAGTCGAGTTACGCCAAACGACCCTGCACAGTCTTCCTCCGGAGCTTGCTATTTAACTTTAAGAGGCTTACCTGCCAAATTAAACGGACAAGCGGCTGTGGCAAGACTAAAAATCTTCCCGGCAGATCGGACTAAAAGGATCGGGAGAGCCAGTCCCACCAGAGCAATTAGCGTTCCAGCACACATAGAGAGATTTCCAAAATCTATTTTCCAGATTTGGCTCAAGTTTCGAGCGTTTGGTTGAAAAGTTAATTTTTAATCGTTGGCAAAATAAGAAGAGGAAGAGGAAGAGGAAGAGGAAGAGAAATGCTAATGGAGGATTTCGGGAAGATTCTACGTGGCAGCAGCGTTAGGACGGTCTCTGATAATATATTATATCTAGTGGCACGTAGCAGTTGGATTACATCGATCGGCGTAACAAAGTGTTGTTCGTAGGCTGCTTGCTGTTCCATCGTTGCGTCACACGTCAAAGGACCCATTTAATTAGCACGTGGCACGTCCTTCGGTGCAGCAGCAGGATCTGTCGTAGCGCGACCGCACATTTTGGGCATCCACAGGTGCGCTATATATCGGGTGTTCAATTAGTGTTCGCGCTTACCTTTCAGCCAGCCAGCCAGACCAATGGTACAACGCGTCATGGTTGACGTTGCCTTCGAAATTTGTCGCGGAACCCTAATCAATTGGCATTCCTCTCCTCGCCCACTCCTGTCGAAACCACGCGCGTGCGATTCGCTTCGCCTAGATTTTGAAATTTTGGCCTCGACCATTCCTAACTCGATTTTAATATTCCATCTTCGTCGTGCGCGCGAAAAATATGAAAATAATTGACGATTTACTGAAATTTGTGTATTTGTTTGTTTGTTTGTTGTCTTCGTTGCTGTTTGCTCTCCTCTTCTTTATTATTGTTGTAATTCTTTTTCTAAGGCGCGCGCGTACCTCTCGCAATCACGGTATGTATATTTAGCAAAGAGTAGGAGGATAATAACAGTTTCCTTTTCCTCGGGTGTTTCAGCGTCAGGACGGAGGATGATTGCCGCTTTGAAATCTCGGCGAAAAAGAATTTCATTTCCCCTGGTAAACCTGCGTTTGTAGAAAAAATCTTCAGCTTCCTGTTTCGCGATTGCAATAATTGCGAGTAGACAAGGAAGAGATTCTCTATCCTCCTCGAAAAAATATTTATTCCTCGGTGATACAAAAATTCCGCCTCAAAGATGAATTTCGTCTTTGAGCAATCATTTGCTTCCGCGTTCGTCTGTTTTGCCTAGTGGTCCGATGCTTCGAAACGCAAATATTTTCAATCGGAGATCGGAGAATCTTTGGCAAATTTTTCGAGGGAGGTATCCAAAATTCCACGAAAACGCTCCTGATTTTTTTTTCTCTTTTAATCAGCTAGGACGATAAACGTGTACACTCCGTGGCACTGCCAATAACAATTAAACGTCTAATCGTTCGAGAACTGGTTAACTCCGTGGAAAGTGGGGACCTGAGATTCCATATCGTACCGTGAAGAGACAAGTGGATCGTTTAAGGAACGGAATCGGATCACCGCGAAAAAAAATAAGAATCGGAAATACGCGCGTGTACACGCGTGAGCAGAGGCTTTCAACTATTTTCAACGTACACGCAAATTAAAAACCTGGCATATTGCTCCAACTCTCGTAATTGCTCGTATGATGGTAAAGATTTTTTTTGCGATGACGTTTCGCGATTAATACACCGATGCGTGAACGCAGAGAGAAATAGAGAGATAGAGAGAGAGAGAGTGCACACGATGACTTTAATTAATTAACAAATTGTATTCTTCGAGAGAGGGCTTTCAATTATTAAAACAACATCGAAATTCATTTAGCGATGCTCCCCCACAGTTATTAAAATTGTTTAAAACACTCAATAATATATGTTTCAAAATCAGAATCTGATTTAAAAGCCATTGATTTCAATTTATCAAAAAGCTAATTAAAATTGATCAGCAATCTGATTAAAGTATGCAATCTACTTTTATCGGGTAGGTCACATGCTTCTACCACCACACATACACGCGCACACGCATCCCGGTACATGTTCCAAACGTTCAAACGCATTTCAAAGGGGAAGCTTTTTTCCGCCTTACGTAAGGGCACGATTAAATTACAGGCTTATTTCCTCTTACGTAATATCCGAGATTTCGCAAGCCCCAAGTGCTGATGTGTACAACAAATTTTATTCTGTCTCGAGGAAACATTTTCTTTTCCGCGTTGAGAGAGAGGGAGAGAGAGAGAGGGGTGAATTCTTCAGAGACGCAATTCTAGCCGAGGGTTGTTGGATAGCGGGATTGGGGGTGGTGGGAGGGGAATGCAAAGGAGGTTCTCGGGCAGGGGGTGGATGGTGCTAGTAGATGGGTCTCCGAAAATGGTATGCTCGGCGGGGTTAACTAATGAATTCCGAGTGTGGTGCATTTCGGTCTTATCGTTGGCTGGAAATCAGCCTGGTTGGCAGATGTTCGCTGAAATCTTCTTCTTCCGCAAGTTGCCGCTGAAGAACGCATGTAAGATGCTAAGTGCAAGCTCCCGCAAAAGCTCTCCCGCGGAACCCCACCACTCCCTCCTACCTCTCACCTCTTCCTCACTCGCTTCCTCTCCTCTTCTCTTCTCTTCTCTTCTCTTCTCTCCTTACGTGCCACACAGCCATTGTACCGTCACCGGTGTTGTACTCGCCAGGAATAGGATTCCACGAAAGCAGCAATCGGCCATCGAAAGTCGCCCCATAATCCATTATGCACGATTAAAACTAAACCGGATCTCCCCCCCACGTCTATTAACAACAGCAACGAGACAATTTCATCCAACGATTTTAGTATCGTTATTTGGAAAAATTTCCAAAACATCGCAATCCCTCGAATTTTTCATACGGAATTTTCCACGTATCCCCGCGGTATCACGTTTCTCCTAGTATTTTATTCCGGGTCGTTGCTCCAATTTTAATTAATTTTCAAAACAAGATTTATGGGAGAGCGAACGTTCCTCTCTCCGTCCGCGTTGAAAAATCTACGCGCGAATTCATCAGGTATGACGAGAAGCCATCAGTCCCGCGCGTAGCGTTCGCAAATTCATCGCAGGACCCTCGAAAGATGGGTTGTTGCGGACTGACAACGAGAGTCGGCTGCTGACTGGAGATCGGAGTGATCGATATTCCAAAAATATGTGCGTAAGAAAGATTGGAGAGCGCAGAGGAGGAAGGTGAGAGAGAGAGAGAGAGAGAGAGACGAGAACTGGGAAGAGAATATGAGACGCGTTGTCCCGTTGGTTTTGTAGTGTCGGTGTACTACAACACGATCAGGATCTTTGGACCTGGTCAATCGGCCAATCGGCCAATCGGTTCGACTTTCGCGATGTTTTCCTCTCGCATTGGCGGGGGCCGCAAAATTCTCGCGCTTCGCATCAATATGAGGCTCTCGCGGCGGGATGATGCTGGGTGCGACCGCGTGCCGAGAATGAAATTCAACGCTTGCGCGTAGATCAAGAGCCAAGCACGGAGGGACTTCGGCTATTATCGGCTAAACTCGACTAATATGGCGTCTCGTTTTCTCCAGAGCGCGCGCGCTTGCCCACTTCAGTCGCTCCTATTCCGTCGCCGCTCTCTCTCTCTCTCTCTCTCCCTCTCTCCTAGCGAGTCCCCACCGCCGAGCGAGCCAGACGTACCTCGCGGTGGGGATGGGGAAGGGGCGAGGGCCGAGGGGTTAGGGGAGAGTGGCTCGACCACCAGATCCAAGACTACGGACGGGGGAGTGGGGGTAGCGAGGAGAGGCTGTTGTTGGTTGGCGAACGAGAGAAAGAGATAGAGAGAGAGAGAGGAAAATGCGCGAGACAAGGACGGATCTTCGAGTTGGGAGTCCAACGCGCTGCTTCCCCCTCAGGGATAGAGAGCGCGGAGTGCGGTGGCGGTGGTGAGGTAGCGGGGGTGGAGGGGACTCTCCTCCCGTGTGGATGCCACTCAACTCAATCCCCGCTCCCCATCCGGCAGTCTGACGCCGGTCGCGCTGCCAGCATGGCTAAGGTTTATCGCAGTTTTTCGCAGATTCTCTACCGGTGAACTTCGCTTTCCCTGATTTTCCAGCGGTGTGCTCACCTGTGACCAGTGCTTTCCCAGTGCTTTCCCAGTGCTTCCCCTTCTTGCCCCCCCCCCCCTCATCGTCAACCAGAAGGGCGCTCTCCGTATTTTTTATCCCGACCGAACTGTGGAACGCGGCCTCTGGAACTCTTGAAAAGCCACAAAGTTTACCTGACTTTCCATCCCATGGATTCTCTCCTCTCCTCTCCTCTCCCGACGAATCCCGAACGACTACCTCCAGTGGTTTTCCTCGATACACCTGTGTCCACTCGCCGCGTCCCTTCTTCGCGTGTCCCCTTCGAACAGTGCGGCAGTTTTTTACGAGTGCCAACGACGTACGAGAGTTGAGAAGGACGCGGCCAACCTAACCTCAAAGACAAAGAGAGACTTCTGCGTGGAGGAGCACGTTCCACGCCAGCTTTCTATGTCTCTCTCTCTCTCTCTACCTTTCGTTCTCTCGAGAGGAAAGTGAGAATAGCACACGCACGGTTTTCGCCACCGGAAACTATCGACTCTGCACAGTTTTCAGCCTCGTGCTCGCTCTGGACTATTGTCCAGCTGCCAATCAGCTGTCGCGTGACAGTCGATGCAAAAATCTCACGGGGAAGAAAGCACAGCCAGTCCAAGAGAGAAGAGAGAGAGAGAGCGTAACGCGTCGTTCTCTCGCACGAGATTCGTTCGTTCGCTCGTTTGTTTTTCGTTCTCTTCGGGGAGAGAACCTGATGTTTTTGTGCCTCGAGTGCCTGGAATAGAAGGAGAAAGAGAGGGAAAAGAGACTCGTGAGTGAAAAGCCAGTTTTTCTCTCTTTTCGTATATATATATATATATATACATATATATATATATATATATCTCCCTCTCTCTGTCTCTCTTCCAAGATTTGCTGCGTTCTACAAATCTTAGCGAGGATTTTTCTCAAACGCTAACCTGTCGTGCCCACCTTGAGAAGCTGCCCAACGGATTCCAGAGATTCTTCCGAGTTATAGTGGTGAGTCCTCGGAGCATCTACTACGTGCTCTGAAAAACTTACATTTCCGCGTGTCAAGGGCTACCAACTAGCTCTGCGTGTGCGTGCGTGCTTGCGTGCGTACGCTGTACGATGTCTCCTACACGAGAGTAGCGGCAACGTCGCCAATTATTTCGACATCAAAACAATCTCTCTATTGACCAATCCTATCCCACCGTATGTTTTCGCGGAATTTCGTTTAAAATCCCTCGCTTTCATCGAGCGCGTGGCGCGCACAATGCAAAAACTATACTCGTGTTCGAATTCCACGTATTAAAAAATCAATCGAGTTCCATCGAACATCGCGATTACCTCGCGGAAAACATGAGAATCTTCCTTCGCAATTCCGCCGTTCTCCTCGTTTTTCTCCTTTTTCCTCGTCGCCGCCCGGGAGTCTCGAGTAAATTATGCGTTCTTCGATTACTCCAACGTGTCTCGTACGTACTCTCTCGTTTCATAAGCCGAGCGTGTGCGATTATTAATAGTGCGAACTAGATGATAAAACTGTGACATCACTAATGCGACAGTAAACACGCGTTAAATGCGCAAATCCTTAAAGTTTCGAGTGCACCAATTTCCATTCAAACAAACTACATAGAAGAGCGATAATTGTGGAAACTTGCACACGCGTAAATCTGAAAATGAAATGTAACAATTAACCGTTCAGGGTACTGGATACAGAGGATTGAAATGAATTGTTGCGTTTAGCTGTGTTGTGGTATGGTGGTGTGGTGGGGTTAAAATCCCTCTTCTATGTGCACACAAATGCGCGCACGCCTCCCGTATACACGCACGCGTGCAACAGTATCCGTGATCAAACTAATTATGGGAATTTCTGGATCGTGACTTTTTTCTCTCACCTGGTGAGATTTTCAGGGAGTTCCGAGGCCAAGAGCGAAACGAAAATAGGGTGTTTTTTTTTTGCGCTCAAGATTTATGCGTCATCCCCAATTACCAAAGTTGCACGTCACAGTGCATTAAAGTTCGCTTACAAGGTACTTCTGGATCGTAAAAAAAAATCTTTACATCGCCTCGTGATGAATTTTATAACGGTGCACGCGCACATTTTACCAAGTACGACGAGCGAAATTAGCTCGGCCTGGATCTCTGTGTCAATTAATCTATAAATAGAAAACCGATGGAATCCTATAGAAATGCCTCGGTAATTTATACCACGTGGATTCGGATGCCACGGGTGTGGAGGGGGGAGGGGGAATCGATGGAAATCGTTCGACAGACGTTCAACGTTGAAACTCGACTAATTCGAGGAACTCGTCAAATTTCATCTGTACACGTTGATCGGCAAAGTTTTTTTTTCGCGATGTTCGAGAGAAATTTCTAATCGTTCGTTCGATTATGAAAAAAAAGTCACTATGAAATTTTAGCAACAGGTCCCATTACTACGGTTATTTCGCCTGCTTCCATGGGGAGGGAAGAGAATTAAAACGTGACCTTGGATTTGGTACACTCATACTCATCCGCGTATTACTGAGATAAAATAGCGAAGCAATGAGTCAGTGATTTCATCAACTGACTAATCAACATCCAAACAAACGTCGTATCGAGTATCGTCTCGGTATGCTTTAAACGATCTTGAAGGAAGGACTTTCTCGCTCAACTTTCCGACTCTCCTCCTACTTTTGCCCCCGAGTCCCCTAAATGTTGTCCGAATTTCTCACGTCGCGTCGCACGCCGACTTTTACGCTCCTATGAATTATTCATTAAAAATCGTTCATTCAAGTCGATGACTCGACTTTTTCATTGTGATTCCTCGGCTTCGGCCATATCGCGCTCACATTGAAAATATTCATTTAAATTGATCATCGGAGTTTTCATGCAAATCGTTCATCCAGGTCTCTCCCATTCAGCTTTTCGTCCCGATTCTCCATTCAAGTATTCCATTTGTAGCCTAATACGGGGGAAATTTACATATCTACGCAGAAACAATGGAACATTACAGGACGAGCGAATCGTGATTTTTCAATTTCGACGTGGTTCATAAGGCAATAACTGGGAAACAATAACACACCGTCGGAGGGAAATGGAGAAGAGGCCCCAAAAACAAGAGTGTCGTATCCGCATTTTTCTAGAGAGCAAAACTGCTGTCTTAAGGTTTCTCGAGAAGGTTCCTCTCTTCTCTTTTCCTTCCTTCGTTCTTCCTCTACCCACCACTACCACGCAACCACCACACACTACCACCACTACCCTTCTTCGTAGAAGAAGAAGAAGGTCCCTTCGTTCCATCCTCGTTGCCTTTCCCACTTTTCCACCGCGCTCCATCCCTCTCGTCCCCTGCGCGCTGCTGCTTCCTTCTCAGAACAGGAGGCAGATGTGGAATTTTTACTATATCTCCGAAACGCTGGTCCTGACGAGGGTTCAGTCGCATTAAAGGCGAGCCACCTTTAAAGACGATCTCGCCGACAAAAAGCCCTCCTCTCCCCTCCCCTTTCTTTTCCTCCTGCGCTCCTGCGCGCGCTGTCCCGTCGAGGAACGCGCTCAGCTTTATGGGATACCCCATTAAATCGATCTCCGGCAACTCGCGAGGAATCGCTCTTGAGGCGATGGTTCTGAATAATGAATCGACAGAAATGAAATAAGAGAAAAGGCGTCGCTGAAAAATCTGACGAACCGAATTGAGGGAGAAGGTCCTCTCCTCAGAAGCCGGAAGTGCTGAACTAAACAACTTCGCATACCGTTACTCGTACTCCGTCGAGCCGTCGTCTCTCCTCCGCGCTATCACGACCAGTTTTCATTTTTAGCCAGAACAGAATGTGCACTCGCCCGTTGAACAGTTAGAGCGATTCTAATAACGAGCCGCTCCACTGAACAATTAAGAGGAGAAATTGGCATGAATAATTGGGATGAAAAATGGCGGAAGGAATTAAAGCGAAAAATGAAATGGACGATTGAAAGGGATAGGGAGGGAACGAGAGCACCTTGCATTCATTACTCGCGGGGTGTCAGTCAGAGCGAGAAGGAGTGATTTGGTAAATAAACAACTGGTGGATTTGTTTATGTGTCAGAGTGAAACGCGGTAATATTCGTCAGTAATTATGCAATGTATCCTCCGGCAGGCAGCAGCTGGCACGTGTGCGTCATTGGAGATTAAACGCAATAAAGCTCTCGCTGGCGATGATCTATCTTTTAGTAGCGAATAACACGGCGGTTCACTTAATAATTGCATTCCCCGATCGTTAGGGGTCGCCACACCCGTTCAATTATTACCACATAATCGCGAAACTTGGGCGAAATTTGTTATCGATGCACCCATGCAGTTGGCTCTTTATGGGAAATTATCCCCATACACCGCAGCAACGGCAGAAAATAGCAATGGCATGGACCTCGACTCGCGTGCCATTACCTGTACCTGTACCTGTGCGCGTACCTTCCTCACATTCCAGAAACGCCAAACCTTGTTGCTCGCTTCCAACTATTTGTCACGTGACTGAACCACGCAAAATTTCCCGCCATCGGAAATCGTCGCGTTTCCATGGCGTTGGACGACCCCGGTACTCCCTCTATCCTACCCGTTTGTGCCCGAGGGTCCAGGGGTGAGAGAAGAGAGAAGAGAGAGGAGAGACGAGAGACGAGAGAGAAGAAAGCCTCTGGGAGAATTGGGCCGATTCGAGAAAATATTTCAATTTTCCATTCGTCGCGCTGTCTCGAAAGGAACCTTTTGGCCCAGTTTTCCGAGTAACGTCGGCTCTCTCACCACCGCCCTCCTCCTCCTTTTCGGCCTGGCTTGATTGACCTTTGTATTTAGTTCGAGCGAATTGTCCACGGGGAATAACGGCGTTTCCATCCTTTTATCTCGAAGCGCATTGTTCCATCTTGACGAATGAAATTTTTCTATAACTGCACTTTAAGCAGACTTCTTTTGCACCCGGCGGAAACTTTTCAGCTAACGCGACTGGATTTCCTCCATGACGTTTCTCCCATAGCATGCAAATTTGGGAAACTTTCAAATTTGCAAGGATCTACGAGGTTAGCAAAGTACTTGGACCGAGAGGCAGGCTACAGTCTTATCGGGAAAATCCGGACTCTCCCATTGCGCGAAACCCTTTTCTTTTACATTTCGCATCCACATTTTATCAATTGGACCAAGCCCACGGCCGGTCAAATACCTCGGCCGTGGTGTCCTCATCATCGTTATCGTCATAATCGCCATGGGGTACGAGAGAGCTATTTTCATGGGATATCGATGTTTCCCTCGTTAGAGAGATAGGAACTAGTTTTCAACGGAGATCGGATGATCAAATTCGTTATTCCGCTTGACATAACGATTATATGTCGAATCCAAGGAATCGCCCGGCACTCGTGGCGGCGAAACGTATGGCGGAAAATCTATATTCGCGATTGGATACCATCGCGCACTGCTCCGCGCGCTCTACTTGCGTCTAACGAAATTTAGACTCGCCCACGCAAAAATCGCTGGAAACGCGCTATACGTCTTAATAGCCGAAAATACTTTTACGTCGGTAACACTACCCACACGAATCATGCACGCTTTACGAGACATTTCAGATCCGGCACGAGAGGCTGCAGGAGGAAGTAGTCATTCTTATGCTTAATTGAATTTAATTGTATCAATATCATGAAAAATTACAAGTTCGTAAAAGCTTGCGCAACAAAAACGAAACGAAGCGTGGCGCGAGTCTTTGCAGTGGCAAATATTCTAGGAAGCATTTCGCGTTTCGCTGGCTGCACTTGTACTGGAAATAGTAGAAAAATGTGTACGGCCAGCAAAGATTTGCTTTGCATTTTTAATCAAATTCCGAAAGAGGAAAATGCGAAACTCTGAATCGGTTTAATTAAATGGTCATAGGTCGTCGGTTGTAATTAAACATGATTTACTGACACAGCAATGTCCCGTGACTAATAATTTGTTATTCACCGACGAAACAATTCGGACCGATTGATGATCCGGGGTTCAGGAGAATATTACAGAGAGTCTCTCTCTCTCTCTCTCTCTCTCTCTTTGTACGATTGGTTTCTGCTTCGGATCAGTGGCGCTATCTCGCATTTTAGCGAAATCGCAAATGAAATTTTCGAAATGTTCTCAGACTCCTGAAAAATGAATTCTCGAGATATTTGCAAAATAGCTCTCAGAGAGCCCAAGTGAAAATACAAGATCGCTCTCGTAAATTTTTCAGCGATATAAAAAAAAAAGAAAAACTCTTTCAACGAATTCGCATAAATAATTTCTTTGGTGAAAAAGCGGTAATTTCGACGATGAGAATCTAATTAGGGGGTAGACGAGAATTCCTTGGATGTGTTTTTCATGAATTTCTTCTAAAGAAATTGACACGAGGACCATTTCTGGATTACCTTCGCTGGCCACAATTCCATCTCCAACGGGAATACGAACTACCAGATCTGTATGGAAATCTTTGACTTGATATTCCGAAGAGGAAAACTTGAAGATTTCGTTATTATAACGTATAGCCGGCTGTCATGAATTCTATACAGTATATAATATTGTTCCCTTCTTCGCACAAAGTGGGCTTTGTGTGGACACACCCGCACACGCGTACACACAATGTAAAAGCTCCAGGAACGGCCAACACCATTCCACTTTATATTTTCAAATAAACATTCGCAGAAACGCGTTGCTCCCCTAAACAGAAATATCCCTTAAAAACGCGGGATGATTTACGCGGTAATTCAAATACGTCAGTCCATCGCGCGTTTAAATGTCGAGTGTCGATCAACTTTCGAGGAAGAATTGAAAGTTGAAAAAATTGGGAATGGTCCAGGGAAATTTTTTTTTTTTTTTTTCCTCGTTGGACGAATCAGGAGAGGAGGAAGCGAGGGACGTGAATCTTAGGAGCGAATAAATATAAAAACCAGAATGAATTTTCATGGTAACGTGGAACGATCCAGTTAACCCAGAGACCAGATAGTAGTAGTAGTAGTAGCAGTAGTAGTAGTAGTGGTGGTGGTGATAGTGGTGGTGGTGGTGGTCCAGGCAGCAAAAGCAACAGCAACAGCAGGTATGCATGCGCTTCTCCATTTCTCTCCGAGGCACCTTCCTCTCTCGGCCTTTCTTTTATTTTCCTTCACTTTTATTTTCCACTGTCGGCAAGTAACCGGTCGCCGTTATCTCGAGTCGTCAAACAAACTCCAATACTTACTTATCCAATCATTATAAAAAACTTATTCGACACGTTAATACGGCGCGAGAAAAATCAAGCAGCCCTTTCAACAGCAATTAAATCCTCGTTAAACGCGTAATTAATTGTTACCGCAGGAACGGCCACTAACCCAAGTCCTTTATCGTCTTTGCGTTAGAGGCTGTATAGTTTTGCAAGCAATACAGATTTTCTTGCGACCGTGGGAAAAATCTTTGATTCGGCAGCGGCAAATCATCGCGGAGCATCCGATGCTTCATTATACGCGACTGGCTGAAATAATTGCGAGCGGCAAACTCGCTACATTGTTAATTAACATACGTGCATTAAAAATTGTTTATAGTTTCGATGTGTTTTTACGAGGGAAGCCCGCGCGTTCGTTAAAGAGGAATCCAGCGCGGAAACTCCACAAAGGAAAATCCGATTAAAAATATTTATGATCAGCAGCACAGCATTCCCGACGATCATTCGGCATTCGTGTTTAGATAGCGAAATGTTATTCGCGGATATGCCCCACCTCCTTTGTTATCGTTAATGCATACGTCTGTAGCTAACTGGCGTTAGAGCAACTACGTTCCATTATTCAGCAAATCGATTTCCGCTTGCAGTGAAAACAGAAAATGTTGCCGAAAAACAGCGCGCCATCGTCGCGTACCGAAGAACGTGGAGAGAGCAAAGAGCAGAGAGAGAGAGTCACAGAGTTTTGTGGAAAAATACTCCGTAGTGCGGAGAGCCTAGAGCGCGCACACCTAAGAAAATTTTCTCGTCCGGAAAATTCGAAGGTTCCAACGATTTTCCCGATTCACCGCGTCACTTCCGCGGCACGTGTTATGACATCGACTCGACTTCGGAACTTCCTCCCCCCTCGCGTCACCCTCAAGGACACTCGAAAAACCGGCGAGAGGGTAGAACCTCTGAAGCAACTTTCGATCGACGAATATCTCGCCTAATTGTGTCTTCTCGTGGAATTCGGAGGATCCTCCTGGCGGTGATTATAGGTGGGGAAAGGGTTGAGGGCACGAGGTCGAGGAGGAGGAGGAGGAGGAGGAGGGAGTGGTCTGGTATTTCGAGAGTATCGACGGCGGCGTCGAAACTGTCGCTGCCAGCAGCAGTGGCTCTGCCTGCACTTTTTCCTGCTGGCATTATTCAAAGTGCCTCGGCGTTTCAACGTGGAATGTATTAGAATACATTTAATTAGCATGCAAGAGGCCAGAGAGGAAGAGCAACGCGGCGATAAGGTGAAATCATCGAAGCGATCGATGCTGACGTTAAAAAGACCCAAGTTCTGAATCGCTAAAGATGCGTTTATTTGTGTCGCGCGAACACGTGAAATCCCCCAACAAATCAGACGGAACAGTTTTTGATCCTTATCTGGAAAAAAGGCGTCGAGCTTTCAAGGAAAATTCTCCTCCGTGGCTGACCGCGATATTTCTTCGATGTATCGCGATTTACTTCGGGAAATTACCGTGGAAAAGCCAAGCGGAAGTCGTAAACTCGTTCCACGCGAAGTTAAATTATTAATTTAACCAGTTTCTCAGCTTTTTGCGAGGCTGTATCACTGCGTCGCGTCGACTCGAAAGAGTTTTTCTCTCGCGCATTTCAGCGACGGGGTGTACGCGTCTTCGCGAGATTATAACGCGCGCGTAATGATCTTGGAATAATAAATGTGGGAGTGAAGCAGATGAGTCGGCAAACGCGTTGCGGCTGAGCTCGAGTCTCTCGGCGAAAACGTGCAATAACAGACTATTCAGCAGACGTATTCGCGTTAGAAAGTCTTCGGAGGGAAAGCGATCTATTTGGAAAATCGAAGTTAAGGCGATTACGGCCGTAGTCTATTAAACAGGATTGATTGCCTGGCTGATTTCCGTCAGACTTCGGCAATTTCCTATATTTCGGCAAATGTCGAAATCCCTCGAGTTTTCATCGTCCAACGTCGGATAGACGACGGATCTTTCGATATGTTAAGGGCTCGGGAAGGAAAAACAACCAAAAAAAAAAAAAAGAAAAAAAAACACTTCCTTCTACGCGATTATTTTCAAAGCTCCTGAATCTATTTGAGAAAATTGAAGATTTGCCAAAAATATCATGGTAGTTTAGAAAATGGAGCTTGAAAGAAATGGGAGTTTCCAAAGGAGTTAAGGCGATTAGGTCCATGGTCTATTAAACAGGATCGATTGCGAGAGTGATTCCCGCCTAGTTCGGCCAGTTTGATATATTTTGGCAGACGCTAAATCCGTCGATTATCGATCACGTGACCCGAATTGGTTTTTCTCTGCCTAATCGCTTTAATTGATCAACTGCACTCGAAGTACCCGCCAGACTTCATGTAAAATAGCTTGTAATTAACTTGGAAATTGGAGCTTCAAGAATTCCCCCTAGAAATACAAATTCGCGAAATAAAAGCAAAGGGATAAATCCTGGGGTATAACATCCAGGAGAATAAATCCAAGGAAAGTTCTCGAAAGTATATATCGGGGGAAAATAAAATTCCCCGAGAAATCCTAAACAATAAACCACGATAGAATTGCGAAAAAAGTAGCGCCCGAACGATTAGATTTAAAAAAGTAGAAACCAAAGTAAAGTTCCCCGTGATCGCGGAGAAATTGTTGGATGGCCGCATTTTTGGGGCGTTGCGCAGAAAACCTTGAGAAAAAATAATGGACAATTACAGTCCTCGAAGTAAATTTCCGGGTAAAAATCTGAAAAAGACATAGATGAATTCCGAGGAAAAATCTTGGGAGGAGGGGGGTAAAAATAACAGAAAATAAATATCTCCAATAAAAACGAGAAAAGCCAGGGTAGACAAAAAGTTGGCCAATAAACCGGAAAAAGGAAAGCCGCGAGAAGAATATCCGAGGGTAAGTCCGGAAAAAGAAATTTTAGGCAAATATTTGAGGAAATAAAGAGGAAAGATGGAAGCGAGAAATAAACGGACGTAGGAACTAGTCCAAATTGCGGTTTCCGTAGGTGGAAAAAGGCGAGTTAGCTAGGAATGAAAATATATTAAGCTGTCTCGTATTTTCTGCCTATTTTACGAGAAGAACTGCTGTGTGTACGCTCCTAGCTTATTTCCAGAGCCTTACGCAGAATTGGTTCGACATGTCGCACTCGATGGAAAGCCACGCGGCGCGTTTACCGTGGGTGGACAAGAAAATTGAAAGAGGTCAGAGAGAGAGAGAGAGAGAGAGAGAGAGCGCGCGCTCGCGCGCGCGATTGTTTGAAAAACTCGTTTGTCGCACATTCTTTCCCTCCTATGTAAACTCAAGCTTTGCTATTTTTAATATCATCGCGCAACGCCATTCGTAATGCCGCGAGTTTTCCATTTTCCTCCTGCGCGCCAAGAATACGGTGAAATTCGATGCTACAGCCCCTCTCCTCCCCTCTGAATCCCTTATTTTCCACTCTCTGATTTTCCAGTATTTATCACGATACTGATTCAAGATTGGGATCGGTGAGCCGTCGAAGGGAAGAAAGGGGACGCGGGAGAAGGATCGACGACACGGAAAACGGGAAAGGGGGAGAGAGAGAGAGAGAGAGCTCCTCGAAGTGCTGCTGAAAATTAATCTAAAATCTATCCCTCTCGCGCTTCTCCATTTCTCTTCGGCAAACCAGCTGCTTCGCCTACTCCCTATTCCCATAGATACCTTGTCACGAATCAGCGTGTAATACATACACGCACGCGCGCACACACGCGTGTCGTACCCGCTCCCTCGCCTATAATACGTATTCGTGTCAGGAAAATGATACCCGAAGATCGTGCATGGAGAGAAGTTTCGCTACCGTCGGAGAGAAACTCTATGAAATTCTAGAACATTTTCGAAAAGCTCTCCTGATCTTCGTTAGCGAGAAACTGATTGGAGGAAAAAGGAAATGGGGGAAAAATGGGTTTATGGGCGGAAAAGGAGTATTCGCCTCTTGTAGGAATTACTTTCTATTTAGCGAAAGTAATTAAGGGAGAGATTTTGCAAATGAGGGGGAGGGGTTTGGCGGCGATAAAAAGAAACCTTTATTTCGAGCAAGTAGAGTTTGCGTGGTCGAGCACATCTACGGTTAAGTAACCGATGATGCAACGAGCCAATATAGCCTCTTTCTCCGTTCCTTTCGCTCGAGAGGAGGAGGAGGAGGGGAAACCTTCGGTAGGAAGAGAAGGGTGGAGGACTGGTCCATTGAATGAAACTGCCGAGGGAGTCGTTTCGCACATATCCGTGTTGGTGCACGCAGGCTGCAGCTGCAACGACAATGCGACAATTTGCACTCGGCCAGTCGAATCTGCAAAGGCACTCGCCTTATTTATCCCCGCCCCTCTTTTCCCTTTCTTTTTCTTTTTCTTTTTTTTTTTTTTTTTGTTCTTATTCACCCCTCAATTATCTTCTCTTACTTCTCTCCTCTCTTCTGCCTCTAACCACACCCCCACCACCCTCCTATTTTATTTTCTTTTCTTTTCCAGGTTCAGGATTAAGATTAGGAAAAGTTAAACGTAAGAATACGAGTGGTTTTACTCGTCCCAAATAGCGCGCGATAACACTTACATTTCCGAAAGATTTCTAATAAATGTTTCCACGCGCATTTGGATCGGCCTGGTAAGAAGCTTCCGAGGAAAGGCAATAATGGAGGCAAAAGTGAAATAATTGGATCGACGAACGATTATCGAGCTGGATGCCAATTTACGTGAAGGAAGCGATTCGCTTTCGTGGATTACGTCGTAAATCGTCGTAGTTGTCGACGATGCGGTTTCCTCGTATATCCCTCGGATGGAAAAATTTACCTTAAAGTGCTGGGGGGAAGAGGGAGGAGAGAGGGGTGGTAGGGAGGCATTTATTTATCACTGCCCGGTGATACGTTGGACGGCAACGTTAGTCATCTTGTCGTCCTCATAAATTTTTGCCCATGACTGTTCTCTCTTTATTCTTCCAGGTAAGACCGTCAATTTGAAATATAGGCTAAGTAAGTTCTTTTCCCCGACAGCCAGAATTATTATTGTACCTTTAAACCCCCCTCTTATCCCTCCACGCTTGGGAATCTCAATTATTGACCGTAGGATTCCTTATAGGTTTTTGCTTTTGCCAGAGAACATTTACTGCCAATTTATAGTTTCACTTCCTATAATGAATTAATCAAGGAAGTTACCGTGATATATTTGCAAGATGCCCCTCCGGCACGTCCCACCACGTCCCACGTCCCCGCACGTGTGCATCCAGAAGTAGTTACGCTAATGAGAAACCGGCTGGAAGTAACCTCGATGGCTTTGCCGTAATCGACACCTCCATTAGCCCCGTGCAGATAGCGAAAAGTGTGTTGCAGTTACGTTCGATTTTTCATGCAGCAGCAGCAGCAGCAGCAACAGCAATACCAACGATCCGCTACTGTGAAGCTAGTGTTGCCTTTCTCAGCGTTTCAAAAAAAAAAAAAATCACAAGTTCCCATTGCACTTGAAATAGTTCTATAGTTCTATGAAATTCTTTAAAACGATCTACATTGAAGGCAGGCGGGCAATGCCAACTTGACACTGAAAAGAGTCGGCATTCCAAAATTCTTGAAAGTTTTTCCATTTGCATTTGCCGGTTCGTTTGGTAAACTTGTTGTTTAGCAGCAAAGGAGCAGTGTAAATTGCTGGAATGCGGGATGCTCCTCGTTTGGGCGAAATTCGCTTTGATCCGCGCTCGACACCGGAAACACCGATCACGAGCCTAATAAGGCGGGGGGAAATCTGTTTCTGAAAATTTTCGCCACATCGCGGGGAGAGCGGAGGAGGAGGAGGAGGAGGAGGAGTCGTCGTCAACGAGTAAACCGGTGGATTTAGCGAGCGGCGAGGTCTACACGGCGCCATAAATTCTACGACTCATCTAGCTGGCCATAAATCAAGGAATTTCCGCTTCGGACCCGATTATTCGCGGGGCCGCGCTCTGCTTTTTCGCGCAAACTCCATTAATTAAGGGAATCAGGTAGAGAGGAAGAATACTTCTTCCCGGGAAGACTTCGCAGTAACGAGATACGTGCGAGCTTAACCGAAGAAACTCGCGCGAGTTTCGAACTACGCGACAATAGTTTCTCCAAACGCAAACAGAAGCCGGAAGCGCAATTTGCCGGAAGTTTGCCGCGATTTGCGCGCCTACCCTTTGACCAAGCTACTGCTCCTGGCTCCGGTAGTCGCGATAATTTCGTTTGACCTGCCGCCGAACCTGCGAAACCTCCATCTCCACCTTCGCGCTTCCTCGCCAGAGGAAGACGAGACGAGACGACACGACACGACACGACACGACACGACACGAGACGAGACGAAGCGAAACTTTTAATTGCGCCTGTTTACTCGAGCACCTCGGGAAGGATCGCAACCACCGTGAAATTCATCCCCGAAGGACCCGCGTGTCCTCTTCCTCTCCTCCTTCTCCTCCTCCTCCTCCTCCCGCTCCTCCATTCGCCGCAGGTTGTCGCGTCAAAAAATTCATCAATTATTCCAGCAGTCGAGCGCAAAGTCGCGATAATCGAGCGACGCACGGTGAGTAGGAGGGGGAGGGGGGTGGCATTCGAACAAGGAATAAAGTACGTAACTTAAGAGGCGTAAGATCCCGGGGAAGAGAGAAACTGCTCCGGTCGCAATCACCGAAGTGCAAGGCGTAACCGGAATAGATCGCGCACCCAGTGGTTCTCGAAGTCGCGCCAACCACGCTAAACCAACGAATATATTCTCGACTCTACAGGCTGCGGTCGCATAAACTACCCCGTCAAGTGTGTGCATAGTTGCACACCGAGATATATGTACGAGCGTGGGCGCACCCTCACAACCACACACCGGCGCGTGGCCGCGTATAGAGTAATTCAGTGTCACCCGAAACGCCAACGTACAAGCTTGCGGTTGCGTGAAATATGGCTAATGAATCAAATTAATGAAATATATAGATCGCGAGGGTGCGCGGAATGCGCAAACTTAGCGGGGGAGGCGCGGAAAATCAAGCGCGGAGTCTCGTTCGATGGGAAAGCGCCGCGCTCTCGCACCAACTGCTACACACACACCCACCCACGCACGCACGATCGTTTCCATCGAAATAGTCGTGTAGTCGAGACTACGCCACGCATCTCCGAGGGAATCGGGTCACGCGCTGAATTCCCGTAAGAAACGAAAAGTGGTGTTGGTGGTGGTGGTGGTAGGAACCCTTTGATATTGCAACGGGGAATGATGAACAACGTCATCGTAAAAGCACGAGGTATCGATCGACCGCTGCGAGGCGGACGGGGGCTGTTCTTGTTCGAGTCACCGCCGGGTGACAATGGAGTCTACCGGATCGTATCTCAACGGTTGCCGGAGTAAATTCGGGGCCATTATCGAAGGCACGTCGATACTCTCTGCGAGTAGGACGCTGGAGGAATTGGCACTCAACGGGCGTTACGCTTAATCCGAGATCGCTACTACCGGTCATGCCGTGAATCACGCGTTGTTTCTCCTCTCTCTCTCTCTCTACTAGTGCCAATAGCACCGTCCTATTCTCGCAGGATGACTCTGCCTAAAGCTTCCTGACTTACGTTAATAGCCGTGGACACGTGCCAGAAATTCAGCTACAAAATCATCCGCCACTTGGCGGGTGTTTGTTTTCGCGTCAACTATGCGAATCGATCGATGTACCGCTATCCGATTTGTTCGGCGGTGATCGTTAAACCGATCTAACGCGTAGCGTGAAATCTAACAAAATTCCGATAAAAATTTGAGAGAAGGAGGGAGGGAGAGAGAGAGAGAGAGAGAGAGAGAGAGGACGCGCGAGGATTTCACGTAACCAATTGTTATCGGGGCTGTTATCGCTCGGTAGATAATGCAGCGAGCGACGGACGGGCAATGGCGTCACACCAGGCGGGGGAAAATCGATCGATCCGGAGATCGACGTGCGCTCGTTGCTCGATCAACTTGACCTTGGCACCATAAATGGCAGATGCCGATCGAACGTGACGAAGCTCTCAAAGTGGCCCCCGACCCCGGAAAAACTGGCCCCGACGTATTGCCGCCGTCAGAACGTAGCTGCTCGCTCGATAATCGAAAGTTGGCACGTCGCGCGGTGATAAAGCGCTTCGGTAACGAAGCTGCCGAGGAAAAACACTCGGAACCTTTCCTAAACTGATATTTTCCAGTGGAAAAAGAAACGAACTTCCCTCGGAACCGAAGACCGAAGAGAGACGAGACCGTAGGCTTAAGGCTATCGCTAAATTGCTCGATTGGTAATTATCGTGGAATGCCGGGAGAAACGATTAATCACAGTTTCCTCCTGTATCTCTCTATCTCTCTCTCTCTCTCTCCCTCTCTTTCTCTCCCTTTCTTTTACTTCACTATGATCGATACCTGATACCGGTCGATCGATCGATCGAGTCTGCGATCAACTCGCGATTACCAATTTCTTTCGGAAGACACGAGAAACTTTCTCACGAACTCTCCTCCTCCTTCTCCTCCTCCTCCTCCGCGTAAATATTGCCGGATAATAAATAATTCCAATAGTCCATCGGACACTTTTCATGGAGGTTCCTCTCGGCACGATACACGTGATTCTCGCTACAAGCTTATCGATGATAAATGTTTTCGGCCGATAGTTTATCGATGATTCTGCATTTTTTAATATTAACGATCGGGGCTTCCCGGAGAAGGATCCTGGAAAATCTCGAGGGCGCCGCAAGGAGTGTGATAAATGTCGGGGAGGGGCTGGCGGGGGGAGAAAATCGCGGAACTGGCGCCTAGCGAGCGAGCTTCGAAATCCGGAAAAATGATGCTGGAAATCGGCCGAGCGTACGGGTCAAGTCGATCGCGATAACTTCCTGGAGACGATAAACGAGGAATCGAGTACACCAAGACAACGATGGATCGCCAGGTTATTGAGTGATAGTGAGCGATGCCCACGTGCCGATCTACACGCTATTAATACAATTTATATTGATTAAGCAATCTCCTCTCTCGTAGAACTGCTCGATTGAACGACAATCGTTTTTGCTTTTGTCTCTCTTTTTTTTCGGTTTTTTCCTTTTCCTCGCGTATAGGTTTCGACGACTCGCACTCTCTCTCTGTCTCACCGAGTCAAACTTGATAATCGTGTTGCCAACAAACGCAGCCCCGAGAGTACGCAAACGATAGAAAAATCGTCTCTTTCAATTTGCCCCAGGGTTTCTTTTCAATGGATTCACGCTGAAATCTCGGTTCTTACGATAGAGTTTCATCCTCGCGCAGCATCCGGGAGTAGCGGTGGTGATTCGTCAGGTCCATTAATCGTAATTAAGCGGCGGCAGCGTGTCATCCCGCTATCGTCTATTCCCGGGCATTATCGGGACAAGCGAGATAAGAAAAATGGCACACGTGTTTCGAGAGACTATTAGCGAGTCCCGCGGGAACATACGTAGCCGGGAAAGCTCATAAGCGTCGTGCATCGAATGGTTTTACACTGGCGGCACTGCGTTCGGCCGTTTTAATTGCGCGTTAACAGCTGTCGAGCCGTTGCTATCGGGACTCGTTAACACGACTGCCACACGTCCACTTTAACGCCACTTCAACTCAGTGCCATTAGCGACACGGACCATGAACAATATGCACTCGCGAAACCTGCCGTTGATTTTCCTCGGCTTTCCCCGATTTTCCCGATTTAATCGCGCCAATCCCCCGCCCCCCTCTATCGAGGCACACTCGAATTTCCATCCAACCCCTCTACCTCGACATTGCTCCATTTTCTCACTTGGTTTCCCACAACGTCGAAAGACCCCCCCCCCTCCCGTCTTCCTGCGACCAATCATTTTTCCTCCAATAGCACTCGCGACTCTTCCTAGTCGGTTCGATTTTCTTCATTAGCGTCCAAAAGTACGCGCGCGCGCGCATGGTTTATCGTACCTTTTCACGTATGTGAAAATCCTTTTCCCGTGGATCAAGATTAAATGATAACACGATCGTCGCATCGACGATTCGGATGCGTGGAGAAAAATAATGGATTGCGTCATTAGTTCGGTGGTTGACGTTTAATCGACGAGTCGTGCTCGCTTAAGTTTCGATCGTGCGTGACGGTCCTCTTTGCAAATGCAGACAACATTGGTTTACCTCTCCCTTCTCTCTCTCTCTCTCTCTCTCTCTCTCTCTGTCATCACGGTAAATCGATAGAAAATCGAGAAACAATCCACGCTTTTCCATTGAAAAAAACTGATAGAATCATTATATACCACGGCGACCATTTGAAATTCAGCAATGGCAATAGTTACAGCATCGAGCGACGACGATACTTGGCATTTCCACACTGTGTTTTCTTGCACAGTTTTCGCAAATGGAACGAAAAATTGAATTTCCACAATGATTCCCCACAACGATAGATATCACGGGGTGGTTTTTATTAAATTTGGCTTTCATTTGACAAGATCGCCAAGTATTAATGTACATTCGCGCTAGAGTCGAATAACCGAAAACTACCGTTTCCTCGTGTATTTTGCGAATTTATAGAAAAAGTCGCTGCCGCCTGCTGGATGGAGTTTTGCAGATTCAATTGTTTTCTCCTCCGAGCACGGGAGATTTTGCAACGAGCTAGCAAACGGCTCGTGCAAGAAGCTGCTCGTTTAAAACGCGATGAAATAAATACTTGCGTAAGATAAACTGATCGTGGAACAGCGTGCACCTGCATACTTCTTGTTAATTACTGGATGCAAAGTCTCTGTTGATTGATCATTGTACTTGCTATCGCACTAAATGCATCGTTTATCTACCGCACTACCGTTAACAGCTCCGAATCATGCCCCAGATACTTGATTCGACAAAATTCGCAGCTGCGAATTTACCTAGTGTGAAAATTACGTCGGTCCTCTCATGCAATTTTCACCTTTTTCGTAGTATCATTTTTTTTGTTGCCTTGTTTTTCTTTTTCCTTTTTCCCCTCGAATCCATCGTAAGAGGGATTCACCGAATTGTTTCACGTTTCTCCCGTTCTTTCGTGAAACTATCGGATTATCCAGAACTTTCTTGCAAAGTTAGCGGGACAAGAAGCTCTTCTTTCAGGTTCTTTGACAATTTCGTCTCGAGAGCGATCGGCCGACGATCGGCCGACTTGCCGATCTTTCCCATAGTGTACTTAAAAAGGTTAATGCCTCTTACCCTGGATTGCTCGTGATATTCATCGAGAAGAGCGCGGGGAACTCTTTAAAATTTCATTCCTCAAAGGGAAAACTACAAACTACGCGAATCGCGTCTGTCGACAAACTTTTTTCCTCATTGCCGGGTGGAGCTTCCGCGGGACAAACTGTTATTCCCGCTGCCAATCTTTTCTCCAATGACGGATAAAGCTAATGACGTTGCTATTCGCGTTACGGGCTATCGTTCGTTTGCTTCGTCATTTTTTTATCGAGCTTTCTCGCTCGATCTCCACCTAATTCGCTCGCTAATTTCGCCCTTTCCGCTCATCTTTTTATAATCCGTGACCTAAAAAAGCGTGGAGTTTTTAATATAAGCAGCCGCTTTAAAGGGAAACTTTGCTTAATAACCGGCGCGATGTATCCGGCGGCCGTGGGCGATGCTGCGAAATTCTCCCGGACCAGGAAGACGAATTAAACAAATATTCCAGGTCTGCGGCCGTATTTTAAATCTGGCCCACATTTCTAGCGAAATGCATATCGTTCGGATTTGGATTAAAAGTCGAGCTGTTATTACGAGGTGGCCGCCCCGTACAAACGCGCTTTTGTTGCAGATGCGACCAATGAAACAGAAGTGGCCGTTTTAAATTGCGAGCCGCAACGAAAAACCGTTTTATTGTAATGCAAATCCGCCGAATCCATCTCGTCCAACAAGATATCTTACGGACAATTTTTGTCATTTTTCCCCAACAGATTTATTGCTCGCTTTTTCAGTACGCGCCGCGAGTTTATTCGTCACGGAGGATCCTGAATTCTAATGAGACATTTTATCCCTGTAAATAATTTAGTCGACAGAAAATTTCTCGGTAGATTCCACGCTAGATTTAATTAATACGTTTATCCAACGAATTTACTTGGAGTCCCTTACGCGCGTGTTTGCTATTTAATTAAACTGTTTAATTGAAAATTATCATAGGCACTACCGGAGTAGTCGCTGGAGGGTCGCCTTAAGGGTATGGGAAAGTCGAGATCAGGAAATCCTAGAGAAAATTAGCGATTGCATCTAATTACCGAGCCAAGCTACCGTTCAACAGTAGTCACTCGACGAGAGTAATCGTAACGGGAGAATGTGAATTTTTCCGAATAATTGGAGATCCGTTTCTCAGCTGGTGGCCGGGGAGCCGATACTGAAAGTCATCGACCCGTGAAACCTTCGACGAGGATCGATCACGTGGCTGGACGATTATACATGGGCGTACATACGTCGAGTGGAACCTGAGCTCCTGCTGTATCAGAATGCCCTTTGGGAAGAAGAGCGATGCGGGACTGAAAACTTGAACGAAGACGAAAGTACACGGTACGACCGAGTACGACGAGGAGCAGAAAACTCGAGAGTGTAAAGAGATACCATAAGACAGAGGGAGAAAGATAGCGATCGTAGAAATAGAAGAGAGTGAGAGGGAGGGAGGTGGGGGGGGGGGAGAAATCAACAGCAAGAGAGATAAGGCAGTAAGAGAAAAGTTGTCATAAACGAGGGAAAACTCGAGGTTGATAGGAGGGAAAAAGACAGAGAGATGTAAATGTTATATAAAAAGTAAAAAAATGAAAAAAGAAAATGTAGAGGAGAATAAGAAGGTAGTGACAAGAGAAACGGAGAGAGAGAGAGAGATAGAAAGGGAAGGACAGAGGGGGAAGAGTAAAAGAGACGAAGGTAGAAAGAGAGAGAGAGAGAGAGACAGATACAAAGGAGATGAAGGCAGAAAAGGGAGAAAGAGAGAAGTCGGTTCAACGACTCGTGCACCCACGGCAAGAGCTATAATAAACGAAGTTTATGAGAGAGCCGCATACGTTGGCGTCTTTGGCCTTTCGACGTGCGCAGTTCGCGATTTTCATTCCACTGGAGCCTTCGCTTTAATTATAATCGACGCGCGGACAACAAATCCATGGAGCTCTTGGTCACAGAGTTTTAATGAATGTGTCGTGCAAGATTATTCTTAACGAGCTGCATTTTCAACATCAAACTCCCTCCTACCCCCATTGTTCTGATGAAAGATTCTCCCAAAGTTCCCTATACTTTATTGGAACAGAAGGGGTAGCATCGTAGCTCTCGATATACCGTGTGTTTTTCCCTTCATTTTCTTTCAACGCATTTTGCGCGCACTTACGCGATTCCATCAATTGGAATGATGTAACGTTCATTAGAGTTTTTCTTGCGTTTGGTCAATGGTCGGTGGTAGCCAACGATAGGGAAGATAAGGGATTATGGAAGATTACTCTGCATTATCGATCGAGTCGGTTCCGGATCGCCTTAATGGCCGATAGCCACTGTGAATTAAACGAGGCATGAGGATACTGCATAGATAGAGAGAGAATGTGTGCGTGCGGCGGGTATAAAAGAGAGTGTGTGAGAGAGCGAGACAACACTGTGCACTCAGTTGCCTTCGATAACACGTGCTGCTATGAATGGGCATAACATCGAAACGGCTTTTACAAGGTTTTGCCAGTATTTTGGCTGGCTGAATTACATGGGCGCCCACTTATTTCCGAGACGGATCTACGGTTTGCATTCTATATCCCAGTGGCCCTGGCGTGTTTAGCTAAGTTTATCCGTAACTTCAGGAACATCGAAAGGGCGTTTCGTAACGTACTATCTAACGATACTTGGGCTCTGTTACGTTTAATCTATAATTATCCCGGACTAAATACGAATCGGGGTGAAGGGGAGCATTAAATAGTCGAGGGAAAATAAGGAAGGGGAGGAGGGGGAGGACCCGTCGGACTTACACGAACCCATTGATTTTGCCTCGCTGACGAATCTTTCATTCGACATTCTTGCGCCACTGTCAAATGGCCAATGATCCATCAATGAATCTCTTCGTTATTTCAATCAATTGCCTTATCCATCGGGCGCGCGTTCTCGTTGTTTTATCAAAACTCGTTAATCCGTTCGATTCTCGTACGGACGGACGCGCCGTGTCCGTCGGCATAAATATTTATATGGGATTTGTTTCTTTTAGCCGCCTCCCCCTCTGACGCTGGCCTATCTCCCCCAACCCTCGTAGGACCTTGAACATCCAAAATTTGTTGCCGGCCCCCCTCGTCGCTTTTCCCCGAACGACGCGAGTTTTATGATTTTGAGAGCCGGTAATATTCGAGTTGCATGAATATTCAGCGATGCCGGAAGCGCATTTAAGATGCAGATAGATTCGTTGTAGATTTTATGCTGGAACAATGCGTTGGTGTAACTGACAGTCGGGGAGAGCCGGCTGTCCCGGCAAATATTTTTCGGCGTTCGGGGCTTTATTTGCTCTGTTAACTGCGCGCGAAGTCGTAACGCTTCCATCGGAAAGCCGGGGAAAAAAATCCTGTCGAACCTGCCGGGGCGGGGGAAGGGGCAATCGCAAAAAAGCCCATGAAAGCCACATCCCATAAGTCCCGCGAATCGACGAACGAGAGGAGGATTAATCAAGAGATCTGATTATAATCATGAACCGATCCCTCCCGGCAAAAGAGGAACGCGATGAATCGTCGATAGGAATTGATCATTAGCAATCATCAGGAATATGGCTGCCATAAAGCTTCAAGGTCTCTACGTATCGCAAATCACACTAAATTAACCGTGCTGGAAAATGAAATGCTCTCCGGGATAATGTCATTCCCGTAATTACCGATACACGATAAAATAGGAGAGCCCGTGTTGAATTCGATGAAACAACAGCGGCATTTTTATAGGGCAGAGAGAGCGAGAGAGAGTATGCGTTTGGAGAAAATTTTATTTTGCATTAATCAGAACCGATCGTTTCTACCGGCAGTGGAGAATGGAGTGGTTCAAGGGGGTTGGAAGAGGGTGGGTGCTGCTGCTGCTTGATAGACGTACTGTTTGCTAGCGGCGCAGTTGCACCTCTTTACGGGCGACGCGTGTTACGCAAAATTGGACGTGTCGGTGTAATTTAACCCGTTTGCGCGTCACCGGGAAATTTTACGCCTGCCAATTAACGAAAAAACAGGATATTCCGCACGATTTAAAGGTACTGCTTGTCACTCGATTGAATTCGTACTTGTTTATCGTTGAATTCTACTAAATTGAATTTCTCCAGTGAATTTTTCATTGTTCGCTCCGATTGGCCAATTAAAAAACTTCGTTTGACAAATTTTTCCCGATTAAACGGTTTCAACGGGGCTTACCGAAGGGAGACGAGTAACAATTTTTTTTTTTTTTTTTTTTTTTTTTTTTTTTTTTCTACAATAACGAATATCAAAAAATCGATCATCTAGAATTTGTGTAAATTGAAAAGAAAGGGGAAAAAAAACTTTGATCGAGCAATGCGAAAATTCGTCAAGATCGCTATTCCGTGACCCCGGATCAAAGAAATATCAGACTGACAGGGATGATTGTACGACCAGGGAATCAGTATCATTGCAAAAAGAAAATCAGGGAGACGCGATATGAAAATAAATTTGCATTTTGTTTGAAGTTTCAGTCGCGTAAGTCGAGCAGTAATAACGTAGAGATCTGATCTGTCTCGCAATTCTTTTCCTATATATATGTATAGGGGGGAGAGGGATCTCCCACGAAAGAAATAACTTGGTTGGTGATATTCAATGTACCGAAGGCGGACTGCTAGAAGAAGAAGAGGAAGCGGAAAGAAGGTTGATGGAAAGGGTTCGGAGAGATTTAAAAGGAAACATCATAGAAACAGATTTATCGAAGCAAGAATACGTCACTTAAATACGATCGAATCGTATTAATGTAAGCGACGTATTCCTGAAAATCTGTCGAAAACATTTCACGATCAATTTCCGCCCGTGCTATTTTCCCCTTCCACCTGTGATTTCGCAAGCTCGCATCGAAGGAACCCATAATTTTAAGCTCCAAATTTTTCCGCGCCACTTCGCGAAACACGAGTGAAAAGGCGAGACATGCTACGCATTATGCCCAAATGCATATGTATGTATAGTGTCGGATTAAAAAATTTGCATAAATTATTGAATCGAATAAATCGGCATATTGCGATAAATACTTTCGCCCCTGGAAAATGGCGCAACCCATGCAAATTCGATAAATAAAATCGGGGAACGGTTTGAAAGCAGCGGCGCGATATCGAAACCGAAAAATCCTCGTAATTCCATGGCCGATACGCGTGATCTTATCGGTAGAATCGTGTGTGCGGTTCGAGAGTTTAACGGAGGGAAGTGAGCCTCGCAACATTACGCACGAGTGTCTGGCTGTTGGATAAAATATTTCCGGAAACACTCTCTAATGATATTCCAGAGAGACCGGAAGCTCGCGCATCTCGCGGAGTTAATGGGCAGTAAAGTACATTTAAGCGGGGCTGGCTCAGACGGGCGCGTTAATTATGGTTGTAAGCTGAAATTGCGATCATATCGACGCCCGGTAACCCTGTTAACTCGCCTTGGCCATGTGTAGCCGTGCGACGACGTACGTGTTAATTCGCTGTTAACATCTGTCCGCTCGTCCACAGAATTAGCAGTGGTAACAGCTTTAGCTAATGAGCTTGCAGCAAGCGATATCTTTTCCAATGTCAAAGTTCCGGGCTCCGATAGAACCAACGGCAACCACCACCACCGCTTCCGCCACCACCTTAGCCGGAGGACACACCTTCCTTTAAAACCACCCAAATTGCCTAAGCCAATACTTTTCCTGACGCGCGCGCACACACAGACACAGACACGCGCGCAACAAGGCTGACAGGAAGAGCCGGTTGAAGGAATTTTCTAAACGTGTGAGAATTTCTTCATTGTACGAGTGAGACAAATTAATGAATTTCATAAATCAAGCGCAGTTTGGTAGCTCGCCAGCTGCATAAATTCACGGACGGATGTGATGATATTGCGCGATGTTGAATTCTAACACGCAGCGTGTATAGAGAGAGGAGAGAGAGAGAGAGAGTGTTCGGATTTAATTTCACGCATTTATCGCGATGCACGCGTAACGAAGACCAAGAGGCGTCATCGCCTCGAGATTCTCACATAGTTCTAACGTTGACGACAGATCGAAATAATATTTGCATGAAAATCTACGATACTCTCTCTCCCCTTGAACTTGATCGAGGCGAAACTCGAGCATTCCCTCCCGCTTCTTCACTCCATGTTTCCTCGTATTTTCATTTTGTGGTTGTATTTTAAAAATCGGCTCGGTGGCTTCTAGAATGCTCTGGTTTTTTAAGCGCGACACCAACTACGTTCCAAAAACTCCGCTGCTGTCTTGGCTGAGTTTCCCCTCTAGAGAAATATTTTCCCTTTCTCTGACAAAACGATAGAAATTAATCAGAATTGTTAAATAATTCATAGCCGAACCATCTATTAGCCTATTACCGAAAGGGGGCATGGAACTGAATAAGTTTTATGAAAAATTTCATTGTTTATCGAATGCCTTTATTCGATCTGCATTGAATTTATAGAATTTCATTTCCAAGTTTTTGCCGTATATTGTTTTACGTTCTCATGTGTATATCCCTTTACGCGTTATATTCCGCTCCTACCTATCGTGCATCCCCCCCCCACCCTCCCTCCCTCCCCCATCCCTATTCTGTCTGGACCCATGCGTATTCCTCTTATAATCCTAGGATAATCCTCTGGCTCGACAACGCAAAAAGACCAGCGCAGCACTAAAAACGGAAGTGCAACTGTGTTCTTGCTAAAAACATACTGCGTGGATCAAATCCTGATATAAGATATAAATAAATATCATTCGTTAAACGCGCACAGCAGCCAATTTATCAGGATCAGCCAATAAATCCGCTTAATCGATATTTATGCTCCACGAAATTTAGAGAAAATTGTTAGGATCTTTATCGGAAAGCCCTCGGCGTGCCCACGAAATTTCTCCGAGTTCTCCATCTTGCGCATAATCTCCACGAGGGGAAGCATAGAGTGGGGTGAGAGGTGGCAAAGGGGTGTCTCGGTGATTCATTTAATTTGCAAGAGTTATTTATACCTTTTTATCCGCGTGAGCGCGCAATTTATCTGCTCCGCTTGATTTAACCAGCGGCTAATTTTTTCCCCCATTCTTTTTACCAAGACTCTTTATTCGTTTCTTCATTGTTTTCCGGCGAATGCGAAAAGTTCGTTAATATTACGCGAGCGATATCGGCCGGATCGGACGATGTCCATCATTTTCCCCGGGTAACCCCCGCAACGCGATGAATTTTCTCATCTTCCCGAAAAATATCTCTCGCGTGGGAAATTCCTGCCGTTGTGAAACGTCCCTCTAGAGACACGCACTTGTTTTTTGCCGTTCTTCCTTTCATACGCGGATAATCATGGCCCGAAACGCATGCGTGAACACAGAAACCCCGCGACCTGGCTAAAAGCAAAATTTATCCCCGAAATACAATTGTTTCATGGAGAAACGTTGAGGTAAAAATCACTTAAAAAACTCAATCGCTTTCAATCATAAAATAATTTCCATGCGAAATAATGACTTTTCATAAATCAAGTACTTTTTTTCCTATTATAAAATGTTTTTACAAAATATTTTTATTGACACCGAACGCACTTTGATGTCCAGGAAATTCTGGAAAATAAAGCCTGGAGAGATTTTCATAACAGAAAATAAAAATAAAAAGAGAAAGAAAGAAATGGGGGAAAAATGTGTTTTAACGTCGATAATACCATAAAATTTTGCGTCATTTATTTAAATTGTTAATTTTCCTAATTTATCGATCACCCAACACACATATACACATGTAACGCGTGTATAATAAATAATAAATAATTTAATAAATATTTCTCAGCAACGTATAATGCATTAATTAACACGAGCAGTATTTAAATTTAAATAATTCACAAATATCTCAAAATATTATAATCGGTCACAAATTACGCGTGCAATAATCTCTTCAATAAATAATCTTGCAATAATGAAAACATTAATTGTTTTCAGTCAGAGGATTACAAGTTCGCGATCAATTGTATGAAAAGCTGCTTATGTGCATTACACATATGAAAATGATGGAAAGTTAACTTTAAAATGCTGCGAATTGCACAGCTATTTGCTTAAGGACTTTTGTTAAATTTGATTTAACGACACGCGTGCAATTTAAACCTCGCGTTTCATCATTGAGAGAAGAATCTATTGGATCAGCATCGCTCTATAGAACGCCAATTTCCTCTTGCTGTTTCTTGATTTTTCACGCAAATTGGAGACCTCGTCTGTTCCCTGGCAACTGATTACGATAAGTCATAGGTTTCTTTTTGCAAGGACCATCTCATTCTGTACGAGTTGCACTGGTACGTCAATTGCGAATCCAGGAACTTATATTTATTCCTATGGAATCTTTGCGGTGAATAGCAATTTCATTTAAAACTGCATATTCGACGGGGAAAGAAGAGTAAAAGGAAAGAACGAGAACAAGGAGAAGAGCGAGAAAGGAGATGGGCGGAGAGAGAGAGAGAGAGAGAGAGAGAGAGAGAGAGAGAGAGAGAGAGAGAGAGATGATTGCGCCGAGTGCATTTGCCAGATTAAAACGCCATTGGGGGGCATCGAAAAGCTTGTAAATATGCCTGTGGCAAGGCGAGTAGTGTCCCATCTACTTCGCGAAAACTACGAAGAAAGAAATAGAACCCAATCGCGAATTCAGGCGTTTTCCAGGCAAACACCCTCTCTCTCCTACTTCCGTCCGATCGAAGAAAATCACCAAAACAGATAAATTTGCCCTCGCGCCTCGAACTTTATCCAGAACTTTATCCAGAATTTATCTCACCCGCGAGTTTCACTTTTCAATGAAAATTCACCAATAGAGGAGAGAATTCCTCGACGAGCCGATGAAAATATGCCAGAGTATAAAAATGATAAATATTGTTTATGCTCGAGTCCTTATCGATGATATGAGAGAGAGAGAGAGAGAGAGAGAGAGAGAGAGAGAGAGAGAGAGTGGCGGCCTGGTGCAGCATCCCGGTGCTGATAAGCGTCAAGGCTGCGATAACTGTAGCACGAGTGGCAAAGTTCCCGACTAGCTGCGAGGATCCTGTGTGATAGGGGATGAAGTGGCAAGTAGTGGGGGTGATAGCGAGACGAATGAGTGACGAGAGAAGGGGCGGAATTTAATTACACAAGAGCGACGAGACTACCCCGTTAATAGGGACCTGGGATCGAACTTCGATAATACCTCGCGCGTTTCCGTCGTTTCACCTCCAGACTATTCGAGACTCCTTTCACCTTCGATTCCATTCCATTCCATTCCCTTCCATTCGAGGCAAACAACGCCCACCACCTGTTTCAGAACATTGTTTTGTATGAATAGCCCCCCAAATGCGGGCCGACAATCCTTGGATCAACGTACTGGCTCTAGCCTCTGCTGCTTCTTCGTCTCCTTCTTCTTCTTCTTCTCATTATCGCTAATTTAACGAACCTTACTCTACTACTTTTCCCCCCAACTTCACCGTGGACTTTCCGGGCAAATTTCACCTCGCGCAGGCTTGCGACTCTACGAGAATCTGCAATCCGAATTTACCACTTTCTCCATTCCCCGAAGAAATTCCACGGGAGGGGGGATGAATTCAGAGAGTTGGCAGAGGGAAAGGGGGAGGTCGGCCCGTGACTTGATTAATGGGCTTCTTGGCGAATGTTCCTCGAGGAAGGGGAAAAAATTACGTAAAGCACGAGGGTGGGCTCGATTAATTGGAGTTGTTGCACGTTGTAATCGTCCGGTTGTTGTTTAATCGCGGCCGAAGCTGCCGGGGCTTGATTACCGTGGAAGCATTACTCCGTCAGTGGAACCATCAATTATGGCGACTTCGGGTGTCGGCTGGACGGCATTAGGAAAATTCATTGCCGGTCAGCTGCTCACTCGTTAATTGGTCCCGCGAAAACGGAGAGGGAGAGAAATTGATTAAACGAATTAATTAATGAACGAGTTTGCTCGAGAGCCTGCCAAACAAACGAATTAAGGGAATCCATTCGTTTCGACAAATTCACTTGGTTAATTCAGCGGACCGAACAAATGAAACAATACTTTGACAAATTCGTGACATTAACTAGCGTATGTGCCGAGTGTGCGTGCGTGTGAGAATTAGGGGTAGCGAGAAATATCCCCGTCCACCATTGCTGGAAAAGCTCGATATCTAATACGCAATATCCTTTTACCGTTGCAGGTCCGTCCAAGTCGTGGAGGAAACTCGAGGATCGATCGAGCTAAGCACAAGACCCCGCGTCTTGTCGTGGGAGGGGGTGGAGCAAGAGGATCGGGCCCGAAATCGCTCCGCGGCGGGTTCACGGCGAGGCTCTGTATCGTTCCTAATTGACAGGAGAAAGAGAAGCGGCCGAGAGGGGAAATTTACGAGTGAACCGAGGTTGCTTGTTTACTTGCACGACAACGCTAACAAATGGCTCAGCCGTGAAAGCGGCTATAACGACACCGGAAGTAGGCCGAGAGAGCACGGATACACCAAGGACGCGCCACTATTCCTCCCCCTGCTCCCCTATCTTTTCGATGGTACTTGTTCCCTCATCGACCATAGTCATTCTCTTTCCATATATATATCTCTCTCTCTCTCTCTCTCTCTCTCTCTCTCTCTCTCTCTCTCCCCGGTCAATGAAATTCCATGAAGAAACCGGAAGTCATCGGCAACTCGGTGGAAGTGTCGGTCTCCACTGAGGATTTACGAGAAAAGCAATGTGGAAGAGCTTCGTCGTCATTTTCTAGCATTTTCTCCGAATCGTGCCGACAAAAATTCTGTGATGAGGTCTAGCGTAACTTAGCGCATTCAAGAGAGAGAGAGAGAGAGAGAGGGGGAGAGAGGGAGAATACAATAGTCGCGACGGTGGAACCTCTCTAAAGACGACGAGCGAGCAAAACTTTCGGTTCCCGAGATTCATTGATTTTAATTGGTACAATCGAATTGGCGCAATTGGAATTCATCGTTGTTGATCAACCTCGTCGATCGAGTTAACTCGTTAAGTGTTTATTTGATAACTCATCGAGCAAAAGCCAAAATCAAACTGGATCAAAAGCCAAGTGTACGTAATCGAATTCGGAAAGGGAAGGAGAGAAGAGCGTCCACTGTGTAGCGGTTCGAAAAGATAATTTCCAAAAAAAATCATCCACGACGGAGGAAGAGGTGGTGAAAGAGTCGCGGCGTTCCAGCGGAAATTCGTTGGCGTTGATTAAGGGGAAATCGAAAGCGGTCGTTAATGAAGAAACTCGAGTGTTCAAGGATGAGCTGGCTCCGGTAGGAGAGGGTTGAACGAAGAAGAGCGCAGCACGCTCGAAGAGTGGAAAAAGGAAGTTTGAGGCCAGGTGCGAAAGAGGAAGAGGAAGAGAAAGAGAAAGAGACTCGATGAATGAAATCGAGTGGCGTAGAATGAGAGCTCGACGGTAGGTGCGGCGAAGGGGTGGAGGATCGATCCTGTTGGTCAGGGAATAAAGCTCGAGCGGGAATTGGATGTTCGAGTCGATTCCAAGGCCACGTCGCAGGGTAAACCATCGCGCAAAGTGGCGTCCATGGCGTCGGAAAGGTCGGGAGGTACGCGAGGCTGGCAGGAAGTTCCAGTTTCCCACTTCCGGTGGCGAGAAAGCGGAAGTTCCAGCGGTATGATCAAGATTTGAGTAGTGGGAGAGGGGGGCCACCAGTAGCAGAGAGTTTGCCATCCAGTGCAATCCGGGCGGAAGTGATTCTTGCCGGATGCGAGGATGGTTCTGAAGATCTCCGCGAGCGAGGCTGCCGTTCCCTTCCTGGGTGCCGTCGGGCCAAGATGCATCGTCAAGCAGACGACGGTCAAACGGTGCGTCGCTGCTCTCCTACTGGTCTCGGTAGCCAGCATCTTCTACTACACTCACTACATAATCAGCAGCCCCTTGTCCAGGTGAGCAAAACTTTCCATCGTTCTTTTGCAGGGTGTCCGGAAATTGGCGTGGACCCTTTTTTTTTTTCAAAGGGTGCTTTCAAGTAGATGCGGCATTTCGACAATCGATTATAAAACGTCTGTTAGGCTGATTAGCCTAACTGCGGAGAATGCTGCTCCCATATCGGGAAGGGTCTCGACGGACTCTATCTCTCTCTCTCTCTCTCTCTCTCCCTCCCCCTCCCTCTCTTTCTCTTTCCATCTAGCTGGACCAAAGGGTTATTCGTCTTCTCTCTAATTAACCGTAGACCCAACCTCGCCCAAGCACAGACTATTACTCGGGCCTGGGATCGGAGAAAATTGGAATTGGACCGGTTACATTACGGAAATATATATGCCTGTCATAGATGCATGTCCGCCGTAGCAACAGACGCCTAACTGTGTGGGTGTGTACACATTTATCTGGGTTTATGTATAAGCGTATATCCTGATTTAAATTGGGTCGTCGACTCCACCGACGGCACCTGCCAATTTGTCCACTCCGCAAACTCCTCGTTTATGCGGATTCATCCCGGTATACATATAAATACATACACACGCACACACATACGCATGCATATGTTTCTCTGGCCTTTTTAAATCCCGACCCATCCGAATAGAAACTCTCCAGCGATGAACTACGGACGGGTTCGTTTTACTTACTTGTCACGAAATCGAATCGCTCGGGTAATTGGAAAATGCGAGAAAAATTTGCTTTCCCGATTGGTGGAAAGCAAACAATTAACGCGGTTGATTTTAAAGCATCGATTCGTCGAGGGCGTTTCAGCGGGGACAAGCTCATTAGGCGAAACAATCGCTTTAATCAGCGAATCATTTCGATTAATTGAATAATTCGCCAGTTTAGTTTATCGGCGGCTTAATTTTTCCGATTGGTTCCGATCTCGCGCAAAGCCCCGCACGAGTCGGCGAATCGGGTTTTGATTTTTCGTCAAGTTTGTTGCTGTTCCTACGCAACACAGCCCATTAATCGTAACGACCCTTTGTCCATTTATCTTTCATGGGATAAAATGCAGCAAAGCGGCTCTAAATGATCGAATGACAAAATCACTCGGCGGAGACCTGAAATTCTGTTACGCGAATGTCCGAATCGAGTGGCATATTGCGGTATTCCACTGCGGTGCGTTATACATATTATTTCGCGAATGCCTTTCAGAAGCAAAATTGCTGAATCCATACGCTGATTTTCAAATAAGCAATTTACTTGCAAATGAGAGAGAAATATATTTGCGTTTACGGATCGGTTATGTATCTTGCGTATGAAAATTAGCGCGCGCCAACTAAAACGAAACAAATCGCGGGCTACGCTCGCTGGTAATTTAATAGCGGCCACCACGGCGTTTTTGGAATTCGCGCGCGCACAAGCGCAAGCGCTCACATTTTTCAGAATGACCCCAGAGCATAAATTTTCCCGAAATTCCCCGGCGACCGTTTTTTTAATGGCCCCGCGCGGAGCATTCTCGAAATTGGCGAGCGACGGGGAATCGGGAAGGGAAAAAGAGGAAAACCGCGAGAGAGAGAGGGGGGGGGGGAGAACGCATTTGATCCTTAGCGATTTCTCCCTCGATCGTATAGTAGAGACGTTTATTCCCGGAGAACCACAGCCCTCTGTGCTGCCACACTTCGCACCGCTTATTATATTTTTGCGGTGTTACCCTCCCCCGACTTTCCGCTGCCATTCACCCTCGCGCAACTTTGTCGCTTCTGCACCAATGAAAGTTTTACGCCACTTCGATCCCGGGCGGAAAACACGCGGATAACGCTCAATTCACCTTTTTTTTACAACGCGTCCCCCTGAATTAGCCGAACGTGCTAATCTCCACTTTTACCGTGCGGCGCTGTGCAGTTTACGAAAAACTTTCGACCAAATGAAATATCGAATTTCAAAAATCGTTTAAGTGAGGCTCTCGTTTTAACGAAAACTCGATACGTGCGCCTGGGCGAATGAATTTTTTTTCACGCGAATATCGCGTTTCCGGAATTATTCTTCTTCCTGGCCGAATATCGAATTTCGAGTAACTCGTGTTTATTTTTGGAATGATTTGATTTTCCTCGGAGTGATTAAAATTTTATTCGCGTGGAACGTTGCGTCCGAAATAACCTCGGTGTTTAAGCGAGTACTTGGCTTTTTACCGAGAAACTTTTCCGACCGTGCGCGTTTGGTTGGTCCACCGGGTGATGAGGGAAGAGAGGGGTATTTTGACCAGTAACCATTTTCGTGGAATTTTCAATCGAGTATCGAGCTACCGAAGAATTTCGGGAGTACGGTGGAAACCGACGGGAGAGGGGGAATATATCCACGCGAAAATATTTGGCAAACGCGGTTAACTCGTCGTCGTCGCCGTGGGACGCGAAAAGCGACCGGATGTTCCTCGCGCGTCCAATCAGCGCCAATTCAACCGTCGCTACGAACCTTAACGCGAGGTTCTTGGTCTCTCCCCTTGGAGCATCCCCAAACTGGTTCACTCTGCTCTAATCTCCTACTCGACCGGCCACTTTATTCCCGAACAAACGACGACCGCGCTTAACTACATTTTTGTCAGCAAACCCCTCGTACGAGGAAAACTCTCCCTCCACCCCCCAACTATTGTATTAACATACGCATTCCCCCTTCCAGAAATCTCACTATAAAAGGAGAGACGCGCGCGCGCCTCTTTACCCAAATCCCCAGACTCCTTCCATAAACAGGAAGTGGAATTACCGGGATTAAAAATGTACGGAGTTCACCGTATTAGGGGAACGATATTTTTGGAAGAATAATCGCTTGTCCTTCCGCCGCTGGAAATATATGCAGGGAAGAGATTCGAAGGAACGAGTTTTATTTGCCGTATTTTTATAATTCATAATTCATGGGCGAACGAGCGAACGGGCGAACGGGCGAACGGGCGCCGGGCAAATCTGGATTAGCCATAAAACTTACATCGGGACAAGACACAGTTGCGACGAAAAAAGGCCAGGAAAAATTTATCAGCGCGTTTAACCGCTGGAAGCGAACGTTACTTTTATCAGCACTGCAATTTTTCCGTGTAACGCCCGGGACTGAGGAATTAAAAGAATATCTCTCTCTCCAGCGATGGATATTGGCTGGACGATTACCACCACCGTTCCATGAGAATTTCCCTAGTTCCCCGTGGAAAGCGATAGAAAATCGATCCTGTACTTTTTCCCCGAGATCATTTGCGCGGAATTGAGAAATCCTTCGGAAAGTTTCCCGAATGAATTTCCCGAAGGCTTTGCCTTTAAAGGCGACGAAGCGAGGGCCGATATCCAACCGAGCGCAACGATCGCGGATTCCGCGATGGCACGCGCGACGCTCTCAATTTAATTAGTTAATTCGAGAAGCGAGGAGGTCTGTGGTAAGCCAGCCCCTGTTTTAATTTGAGACTGGGAGGTTTTACTGATTAAATTAGCAAATTAGCGAATTAAACGAGACGGTCCGTCTCCGTCTCCGCCTCCGCCTCCGCCTTCGCCTTCGGTACCTTCGCCGCCGACTTAACCAAGAACCGGAACTTGACGCGTTATTTTCGCCTTTCGCAGATCCGCGGATTAGCGAGTGCTCGTTAAAGCGCGACATTCCACCAATCGGGAACGATCCTAGGAAACTATTGAATTTGGAACTCGTCGCTCGGCGAGTCCGGAGGACGCGACGCTTCTTGTTATTTACATGAAAAATACCTAATCAATTCTTTTGATCGAGGAATCCAATTTCGAAGATCGAAGGGGATGCTTCAAAGGATTAGGGACTTGCGTTAGTGGACGAGCGATTTTCCATGCTAATTCGATCGATCGGATTACGATTTGCCTGAAGCAGAAAAGGGGAATCGAACTGGGGCCAACGAGGTTAGACGAAACTTACTTAAGCTATTGAATTTCTCAGGTATTCGCGTGGCTATTTTCCAGCTGAGGTGCAAATTCGTCAGGGGGTTGCTTCTCTAAATGGCAATGCCTGTGCTTTCACAGTGTGGGGAAACTGGAATGGGTGAATGAACCAACCCGGACGGAACGGACGGACGGACGGACGGGCGTGTACGTGTGTCCCGTCTCCCCTTACTCCACAGTTATTCTGAAATTTAATTTATCCAGAATTTAATATTCGAAATTCTTCAAGAACAGGCACAACGCGTGATTGCTAGAAAATAAATGTCTCCGATTACAGCGCGCATTTATTTTTATACGGTACATTTTTAACCTGGTAAGGTATTTCGCGAACAACAACAGCAGCAGCAGCAGGAAGCTTCGACCGGGCTGGATTAATTAAAAGCTTTGAGCAGAGGAGAGCTTTAATCGGAGGAGTATAAATAAAAATATAGGTGAATTTTAATAGATGTAATCTGGAAAATCGGGCTGACGCGGAAAACAGCGTTCTACGTATTATCCTTTTTAATTAAAAATTCTACCTCGGAAATTGCTGATGTCCATTCCACGGTGCAGGTAAACGATCTACGGCTTAGCAATAAATTATCGCTGGCGAAAGAAGATGGAAAAATTGACGAAGGATTTCCGTCGAATTAATAGAAATTGGAAATAAATCGAGGAACTTTATACGCATGGATACGTTGTAGACGCCTCTTCGAAAATCAGTGGTAGCAACGGCAAGAACACGAAACTACGTAAAATGAGAAAAAAATGGTAAATCTCTGTAAAATGAAATGGGAAATATATGGGGAAAGCGAGAAATATTTCCAAATTACGGTTTTTCCGTAATCGGGGAAAATCTAGAAGGAATTTTGGCAATTCCACATCCCCCCCTCTTCCTCCTTTAAGCTTATCGGGGAAAGAAAGAACGTAATTTAAGAAATTCCTGAGGATTCCTTTGTGTTCTTTTCTCATTGATTAATTCTGACTTATCAATCCTCGATATTGTCCAATTGCGTTTCGCGTCTCAATCTACTCGGCGGCGAGACATTCTCCCTTTTTTCTTCCTCCCCGTTTTTTCCCCATCGAATTTCTCACTTATTAAGGCGCCCACTCCGCAAAACCCTGGCTAAGAGATTCTTCTTGATTCTTCGACGAAAGTTTGCCAACGTCATGTAGCTTAATAGAGCGATTGTTAAAAATTAATATAAATCCATTGCAGACGCGACTACATGAATAATTTATTTTCACGTTTCAAAGGCTCCAATCCTTGATGAAGCTCCGCATTAGGAATTTCTTCTCCTGCGATATAATTGGATTAACATTTATTAAATTTATCCAACGTATCGGCGCACGTGTTTATGCATATGATTTTCACGATCATTTATTACCTAAGTAAATGAGTTCTTTTGTAACGTTCGCTCGACGTTTCTATTAATTGCAAATTCAATTACATTTAATTGAATTGACTCGACCAACCACACACGCACGCGTACACGCACGCACACACAGCACACTTTTATCACCGAATACAGGCATTAAGTTGATTTTGAAAAATAACGTGGCCGATGACTAGAACGCGGTGTCGTGAATTTTCCGTGGCTAGAAAATCGCTGAATGAACACGATGATGGAACGTTCCAATTGAATTTATCAGTTCAGCATCTAATGTTGCATCGAACAATGTGCAATTTGAACGGGACTGGATTTCAATGGACCCGCGCGCGCGCGCAATCTCTATAAAAGCCTGAGCCTATAAAGCGGGCGGGCAGAGGCGGGCAAGCGAGCGGCGTTTACGCAGGGAAAATAGAGAAAAGCCCAGGTTAAACGTGACCAGATGATGCTGGGCGCGGCTCGTCAACATTGGAGCAACTCCGTCTTGATGCTCGATTCTCCGATGAAACGAGCAAATTTTTTTTAACGCGAATCAAAACGCGAAATTCCCACGTTAATTTCGTTGCCACGCGATAATATTACTCTCCGTCCAGCTCATTTGAAACAAGCGGATTTATCGAAGGAAAAAAAATGCTAAATTACCAGCTAAATAATATATTTCTCATTTCCAGGGCAAAACCCGGCTAGAGCGCCTCCCATTAAATCATTAATTTCCAATTGCGCATTCAGCGGAGATGATTTTTTCCAGCGACTCAACTCCGGCTAATTTAAACAATAATGTAGAGAAAGAGAGAAAAACAGCTGAATTTAAATAAAGCACCGAATAAAACTGGATATCCTAATTAATTAACCTCGCTGGATTTGAATAATTACTGACGCTTTAAGCTTCAAAATGTACTCCCACTACCCCACCCTCGTCACCCGTTAAGTGGCTGCTAAAAAAAACTCGCTGATGGAATCCTTGGCTTGAAAATTTTATACATCGATACCCGAATCCCGGCGTTTAATAAAATTGATTAAGCGCATCGGTGATTGCGAGAAATTTCGCGTGTTTTATTGACCGAGGGAAAAACAGATTGCGGGTCTTGTTCTCGTCGGTGACGGTGGGGTTGCAGCAGTAGTGGTGATGGGAGAGTCACGCGTCTCTTTAATTAGATGAAGGAAAAAACACGCGAGTCTGGAATAATTTGGTGGCTCCTGGGTGTCCCTGGGGCGCCCTGGGCGATTATTCCAGAGGATGACGCGTACGAGGTGCAGCTCGCGTGAACGAAAAGCGAGGGCGACTCATTAGCAACTGCCTCGAGTACCGTTCCTCCATGGCAAAAGTTCCAAGGAATTCCTGGAAATCGCTCCCTCCTCGAGGAATTCGTTATGGAACACCCGCAGCTATCACATTTGCCTCGTTTATTTGAAACTGCGGAGGCCTTGCCGGTTTTACATTAACAATTTTCCTCGTTAATTGCTCCGTTATACTCCATTTTACACTCGCATTGTGCCGCGTCCCAAAAAGAAAGAGAGAGAGAGAGAGAGAGAGAGAGAGAGAGAAATTCAGCAATTGGAAAAGCTCATTGGACGTTTAATCAGGGCTATCCAAGAAATTTGTAGGAAAGGTCAAGAAAAATTCAAGAGGAATCTGCTGCCGTTCTCCACGGTCGCGTGGCTGAAATTTCGATGTTCCCCTTACCCGTAACCCTCTCTCCCGCTACTCAACCCCCGCCGATCCCTGCGACCCGGCAAGCTGCTCGCCACACCGCAGAAATGCAATTTCGAAATCCGTACGTGTGCTCGAAACGACCATAAATAGCAGTCGCCGGAAAATTCGCGATGATTTATATATCAGGCTTGGCCAGTGAAGGATAGTGGTGGTGGTGGTGGTGGTGGTGAGGCTGGAGCGCGTTCGTCAATGCGAATATATTAATCCAAGTACGGCCAGGGCCGATAATCGATGAAACCCTAACCAATTAATCGAGTTAAATTATGAAATCGGTGAGGCTGCATTCATAAAATCCCCAATTGGACCTCCCGCTAATATTCTAACAATCCGATGAATTTAATCAATTCATCGTGACGGCACTGCTGCAATACGTGCAATTATTTCGATCAATCGATAATGGGCTCAAAGGAGTTGGCGCGACCACATTACAGGGAGAGGGTGGAGCTGCCGCCGCCACGGTACTACCCCCGAGGGAAAATCTCGCGTTGTTATTACGGTTATCACACGCGGCGGGGGGTTGACTCGCCAAAGTTCCCAAGGAAATTCCAAGAGGAGAAAAGTGGCCGAATTTTTTTTTTTTTTTTTTTTTTTTCTTCTACCCCGAGCAACCAGCGTGTTTTCTGGAGAAGAGGGTGGGATAAGATACGGGTCGCGGTCGCGGTAGTCGAGTGGGACGGGGGAGAGCATCTAATTCGAAATTCAACCCTCGATTGGTAGCCATCTCGGGCGTAATGCAACGTTAACACGCGGCTCTCATTGATTCCAATGCAAATAAAGCCCGGCCATCCAGAAATCATGGCGCGCATGCCTGAAATATAATTTTCTCGTGGCGTAGGCCTGGCGCGCCAGGGCTGTATCGTAAATGGTGACCCGACCTCCTCTCCCCCGCCTCCTTCCCACCCATCAGTAGGAAAATTTGCGAAGCGCGTTTCACAGTGTTTTAACGTTATTTAACGCGCACCCCTATTTACCACAGCGCACGACCACGCAACTCGATTTATGGTACCATTAACGCCCTTCTATATTTACACTTTCATTAATGCACTTCTACTCTAATCTATTTCCATTAATTGTTTCATTAGCGCGGATCTATTTACTCCTCCGTGCCACTTGTTGGCCAAGCGGCAAGCACGACTCGGTTCTGTTCTGTTCGCGTCAAGGACCTTTCGCAGCGGGCTAAAAAATTCTTTCGAGAAACCACACCCCCGCGTGCCTCACCCCCTCCCCCTCCGACCGCTTCGGTTTGATAAGAGTCGAGCGCAGCGCGTTGGAAAAATCTTTGGCAGGCTCTCGCGTGGAAAGTGCGTTTTCCCGTTGATTCATTCCCCACCACCCCCGCGAGAGGCAAAGGCGAGGAACGTAATCATCGTATTTTAGCGGACGTAGGGAGCGGAAAATGCGAGAGTCAAACAATGCGGATCATCTTTCAGAGCTAGCGGACAAAGGGATGGAAACGGTGCAACTGCCCTTTGCATTTCATGCAAGCAAAGTAGGATATTGCGACGGATTACATTTATCTCTTGTTTCGCCATCCTCTGTAGCACCCGCCACCACCACCACCACCAGCAAGCACTGCGGTTCCTTCATTTGGCTAGCGCGCAACTAGCGCGAATCGCTCCTACGTTCCGGTTAAACTTAATTAGAATCGCTCGCTCGTGGATGCTTTGGCAATTCCTCTCTACTACCCCCTGCCAACCCCGCTCTACCAAATCGTTTCATTTCGTTCCAACGATCAATCCTCGCGATTCGATAGACCTCCGCGATAAGGATAGAGTTTCCCCAAATACAGAGCTCGCTCCCCTGGTGGAGGAGGTCGGCTCCGGCGATTTTGCGCAGGGGCACGCACGCAGTCTCGTTGCGTGGGAGGCTATTTAACGCGATTAACAGCTGTGGGAGTGCTCTTGATTCGCGCGCGTGCTCCAATTGAGAATTCGCGGGAATCCGTTAAGAGCAGCGGGCTCGGAGGTGTCGAGGTCGGGGTTGCGCCACTGCCCCTCCCCCAATGGGGATCAAAAGCTGAGAATTCGCCATTAGCCGACGACACCATTCGATCAGAATGGTTGTCATTTGGTATTATCGGCGAGCTCGGCATGCCTAATGGCGGCTTCCGGCCTCGCAGACGCGCACTTCCCGCCGAGAGTAACGTCCGCCCGAGGATACCGCATACTACGAATGCGCCACGTGCTAAATGCCGAGTTGACCTTTGGCACCCGCCGCCGAATTTCGATAAACGCGCGCCTTCCCGGCATGACGGTAGTGGCCCCCCTTCCCCGATCAGGTCGATCGTTTCCGACGTAGAGAAGAGGGGGTGGAGAGACGAAGAAAATGAAATCGGGTTTAGAGGGAGGAGAGGGGGTTCTTTCGCGTCGAGACTCGATAATTAGTATGCGAATTAGCGAGCTGTTAATCCGCAAGCCGCGAATGAGGAGTTCGCCTAATTCCGGTGATTCCTGACTGGCAATGCCACGTTAAACTCGTAACTCGCATCGATTCCGGTGTAAATATACCCGGGGCATGTATACGAGCCTGCCGGATTTCCGGTATACGCCGGGGATATACGGTTCCGCGTGCGCGTAACACGAAACGCCCCCGGGAGAGAGGAGGGCGGGGGTGCGACGCGTTGCTGGTGGAGCACAAAGGGGGTGCTCGCTCGTTCTCCAAACGGCGCTCCGTGCACTGAGGGGGTTGGTGACCCGACGGGGGGGGGGGGCAGGCAGGAGGGGCCATGGCGGAACAGATAAGCCCCGCGGAAGAATTGATAGCGTCACCCGGGAGCGGAATGCCTCGAACTGGAGATACGAGTCCATTAAAGCTGCTAAAAAGCCGCGTGTAATCCGAGGTAATCACCACCGGCTGCCCAGCGCCGCCCCGCTACCTGCCAGCCATTCTGGAACATCGACCTCTCCGTCGGCGCCGTTTCCACTGTGTCGGCGCGTCGCGTCCCCCTCACCGCTGGTGGAAGCGCGCGCGCGCGCGCGCGGGAAGAGCAAGAGGCGGAAGGGAGAAGACACCGATTTGTCACGAGAATCGCGAAACAATCTTTGGAGAACGGCCCGCGATAATCCCGGGGAATTTTTTTGCTTTTCGCTCATCCCCCGGGTGACGACATCCCCTCCGCGAGTCTCCGGTGTCACCTTGTCAGACTCCATCGATTTACCGGAACGGATTTTGTACGTCGTCGAATCGAGATTCCGTGGCATTTCGAGTAGGAATCTCTCGCCCCATGCGTCAAAGTCCCTCCCTCCCTCCCCCCGCGGGCCGGGGGAATCTTGATACGGCGGAAACGTTAGCGAGGGGGTACTCGACGAGGAGATTTGTGGGGGGTTGCCGTCAGTTAGCTCCGGTTTTGTTTAAAGTGCGCATTACGAAACGGACAGGCACAGCAACCCTTAATAAAGTCAGAAGCCTGACAGTCTAATATCCTTTTCGCGAAACATCGCGCGGAACGGGGGCTATACATCAAAATGCAATTCGCGCGTGTCCGTCCACTCGGTAGATTATGCTTACTTGTTACTCGTGACTTGCCCTATGACCCACGCAAATACGCGCTACCCTCTTCTCCTCCTCCCCTTCTCCTTTTGCTGCTTTGGGCTTTGGGGGGAAAGGCCGGAACGACCGAATTTACGAGACTGACGCTCGGAGGGAGTAATTTTTCCACGGACGTCTCACGACTTTGCTTCGGCAGACGAAGAAGCGGCCGTGCATCAAAATGCAATTTGCGTATTTCCACTCGCTGGATTATGCTCGCTCGCTCATGATTACGACGGGACTTGCTGCGCGCTAGATGTGGAGCCCGTACGTTATAGTCCCCGTAGATATACGCGGCCTTGTACCGCTGTACGTAACAAGCCCTTCTCCCCTCGGGCTTTCTAAACAGGACTTTATATATACCGGGGGTTGCTGACGTGCGTGGATGGAGAATAACAGCGACACTCCCTCCCCCCTCGCCTAAACTGTATGCAACGCGTGTCGTTTAATTCCGCGAAATCCGCCTAAGCCACCATTTTGTACCGGAGCCTCTGAGCTACGGGCTTTTTGCCGCCCGGGAAAATCACCCCTCTTCCCTCCCTCGCCATTCTCCCACTCTTGTTTTTCCCCCCGAAACCTTATCCTTAAACCTCTGGCCACTTTTATCAGCGAATCCTTCTCCTCCGTGAAACTCAACCAGGCCCAAATCCGCCGAACCCCACCGGGGGGTGGGTCAACTTCTCGCCTCTCTCGGAGATCGAGAGACGCAAATTGATGGTAATCGATATGTTTCGCCGTGGTACCGGATGGACGGAGGGAGCGAGGAGACGGATGCGGTAAGAAAGAGGGAGAGACGTCGTATTTAAGGAGTTTCTCCGTCAAACGTCGTAAAGTCTCGCGAAACACCTCGGGCTCTGCACAAACTGTGTGTAACCTGTCTATCTTTAATATTGTAACGTTGCACGACACGGTTTGACTGGCAAATCCATGTGGGACTTGGCTCCTCGTGTGAGTGCGACAAGTTGTACGCGCTCTGTCTCTATCGAACGTGCGTGCGCGTGTGTGTGTGTTGGTGTACGCGCGCGCGCGATGCCCGTATTTGTTTCGCAAAGATCCACAGGCGCGCCAGGTCTCTGTACGCGCGCTCATGTGCGCGTGTGTCCGTCGCTCTGCCGCACGTAACTCAGGTCCGTGTTCGCAACGTGCAAAATCCCTGGAACGAGCGTGTGTGTGTGTGTGTGTGTGCGCAGGTGGGCCGATGTTTGCGCGTGTACCTGTCGCGCGCAGGTTTGTTTCCATCCGCAGGTTTGCCGGTCTTGTCGCATGGCAGGTAACTGGTAGCCAGACACTAATCACGCGTTTAATCACACCACGGCTCTAAATTAACTCGGGGACGAAGCCAGGTACGCTCCTGCCATGCTAAACCCGATGGCTCCTCTTCCCCGAGCAGCCTCGGCCTTCACCCCCCGCCCGCCCCCACCCGTCCAACTTCCCAAAGAACTTCACCCCCGGGGAACACGTGCCAGAGCGAGTCTTGGGAAAATTTCGCATTTTCATCGATGAACGTGCGAATCCTCTCCTCTCCTCTCCTCTCCAAAGGTGGAGGTGTCAAGATTCTTCATTGATCAGCAGTGGTTCTCACAGCGGTGGTCGTTCCAGCCGATGTTCCAGGGACGACGCTTAATTTCCCTCACGAGGCTGCACGCAGGACGGAGGACTTGTTAATCAAAGGACGTAACGGTGCTAGGATAGGAGATGGGAGATGGGACGTTAACGACAAACAGGTTACACGTGGCCCAGAGCGCCCAGGGTTCCTCTGGCGTGTTCAATGCGACTTTACGACGCTTGCTGCCGCCCGAATACGGCATGTAATAACGTTGCAAGACTTCGCTCCCGTGTATCTCAATTAATAGATGGCTAACAACTATGCTTCATGACGCGTTTCACGACTTCCGCACCCTCCCCCCGGCACTCCGTCCCGGAAATGCGCGCAAATGACGAACTCTTCATCCGCGAGGCAGGAAAAGAGTCCCGCCAATCTTCAGAGGGTCGTAGGTTCTCGTACTGGTGGTGATGGTGCACCACTGGTGCACACCCCGGGTGTACCACTGTGTACTTCCGGTGGACCTTCGGGACTCCCACCCCGACCCACCCCACAATTTCTCCATTGACGCGAGCGCGCCGGCCACCGGGGCTTCTTCTCGTTATAAATGATCCCGGACTCTTTTTGCGCATCCATATGAATAAGCTGGGAAAGTGCATGCTCCTTTGTACTTTTTCCAAGACAAATCGCCTCCTCCAATTCATCAAGGACCGGACGGTTTTTCTCGCCGCGGGTACCCCGGGAGTCGCCGGCTCCTCGTAATCCATCACGATGCCCACCGAGAAGCCACTCGCCTCTCTCAATGGCCTTGAAAAAATATATAAATCTCGCCGTGTGGCGAACTTCTCTGATTACGAGTCTCGGGGGGGGGGGGTTGACGGGAGAGATCGGACCAGTTTTCAGGGTCCAACGATAGAAACTGGACTGGTAATCTTCTTGAAATGGGCGAGGAAAGCAGAGGGGGCGGGGGATGAATTCTCCTAACGATGCTTCACGCTTAGCGCTAGGCTTATGCAAATCGCGAGTCCGCGCTATTATCGATGCCACGACTACTGCCTAAATATCGCGTAAATCCTCGCAAAAGCCACGTGTTAAATTTTACAATTGAGCGAGCGCACTGGCCACGCGAGGAATCAATAGCAGCGGCCCGGCGGAACACGGGGAAAACTCGTGGCGGCTAACAAGGACGCATTAGCCCCGTAAGTCTATGATGGAAATATTGCAAACACACACACACACACATACGCACACCTCACCGAGTTTCATGAAACAACCCCTCGTCGATGCACAATGACCATGAACTCGCGAAATCGACCGATCTTACACGATCTTCACTCGGAGCCTGTCTCACCCCCCGATGATATTTGGTCCACCACCCTCTCTTCGTGTATCCCGCGCGAGACGATGGCCCAGTCCTTTTCGTTTTCGAATCCTCGCGCCTCCACCTCCACATCCACCGCCACCGCCACCGCCACCACCCACCACCACCACCACCGTTATCACCGCTGGGTACGATCCAGTTTTTGTCGCTACGGCAACGGCTGGGAATCCTTTGCCATCCGCGATCCATCACGCCCCGTCTGCGACAAAAAGTCGCTCGGATTTCAAAGGAAAGTACGCGCGGCCGGGGGGAGGGACTGGGACGCTTCCTCCATTCCCCAGACTTTTCCAATTATACTCGCCACTCGCACGTGAGCCTATTACATTCCCGAGCTCTGCTGGAAATCATCGCGTTCCTCCGGCGAAAATGCTTGATTAACATCCCCCGCGAGTGGGGATCTCCCATTCTCGCGCACCGGGACATTTCGATCTGTTTTCCAGGAGGGGGGAGGGGGCAAAAAAAAATGGCCGATTCAGACCAATAATTGGAATCCTAAACAATGGGGCGCGATCGAGCGAGGATGATGAAATTGCGGGTGGAGGGGTCAGGGGAAGACAAACGCAACTTTTGTATACGACCGGGGGTGGATTTTGCACGGGGGTGGACGCGCGGTGTTCGATCTAAGTGGAACGTTGCTGGTCCACTCGAGCACAAAGAATTATTGACTCCCATTCCGCGCTCTCTTTCTCTCTCTCTCTCTCTCTCTCTCTCTCTCTCTCTCTCTCTCTTCAGTTACCGACGACGGCATCTGTCCGTCCAGGCTTTTCCTTCCTGATCCAGCGCGACCCATACGTCCACCAGCCGAGACTGTATATCAACCGCGCACAATATCGTTACCTGCCCTTTTATCCAACTTCCCTTTTCACCTCTCTTCTCTTTTTCGTTCTTTATACACCCCCCTCCCCCCACGCTTCACTCCACCTTACCCCACTAAAGTTTACACCCTCTCCACCTCCCCTTTTTTTCTGGGTCACATACTCCCTTGGCTCTATCGCACTACTCTTCTACCCCATTCTTCCCCGATATCACCCCGCCCTTTTCGATTTCTCGCGCTGTTGACCAGTTTTTGTTGCTCGGAAAGCTGCAAGCCCCTTTGCCAGTCCGGTAACTCGATAAGAATTCCTCCGAGATCTATGGGGTACGCGAGGTCCAAGGCGTTTTGTAAATCTAGCGAACTGGCCGCGCGTCGTGTCTATGGTGTTCCGCGTAATTTCCACGAATCCTTTAGAAGAACGAGCGAGAGAAAGAGAGAGAGAGTGGGTCAGAAGTGGGTCGATAGCACCACGGATGTCGAGGAACCAGCGGCTATGGGGGAATTGACAGCGGTTTAAGGGATACGTGGAATTCCGGGCTGAATTTACCTATGAAAATTACACCGTTGGGATCGAACTGCGGTGCAAGGGAGAGGGGAGAGCCTCTAAAGCGTGAACCACGGCGAATGAAACGTTATTGCCGCGAGATTAGGGTGGGCGAGGCATATCAAAGTCGATGCAATTAATACATCATCAAAGCGGCCCGTGGCCATTGGAACGCGTGCTATTCTAAGATCTCCGAGGCCTCCAACCCCCAATAAACAGGCATCGGTTCAATCCTAACCCGCGCTCCTCGCTAAACAATCGCCCAACCCCCTCCAACGTCGGCTCCGCTTAATGAGAAATTCACTCGCGGTTCGTACGCACTCTCTAAAAAAAAAAAAGAAGAAATCTACAAATTCGTAATAGCGCTGAATTTGAAAGGCACAGTCGCAAATGGTTCCGGCGATACTGAAAAGGGCAAAGGGCCCATTGTTGCAAAAGCAATAAAAAAAAATGACCGAAAATGGGTTTCATAGAAACCATATTAAACCCTTAGGGAGGAAGTCGAATTTTTCCCAAAATTTCACCGTGCGCTTGGACCAAATAAGAATATTATACTAAAAAAAAAAAAAAAAAAAAAAAATACAAGAAAGATTAGGATTGGGGAGAGAGGGGCGAAGAACGCGACGCTATTTATTTGAACAAAAAGAAACGTCGAACTTTCGACGAACGCGAGTTTCCGAGAGCTTTTCTCTCGGTGGAAACAATCAAGGGCCAATGTCGGGTTTGGCTCTCGGTAATTTATAAAATTCATCGAGAATTCGTCAGTCGGTTTCGTGAAATTGTTTAACGCGCGCGCGGCCTGGCTGAAAATACATTTAAAACAGTTGGCGGTCGCGAATCAAAGCGACGTTAAACGCGTTTAACCGATTTCACGACAGTTTCACATGGTTTTAATTACAAACGTTGACCTGCCGAACCTGTCGCGCGTCGACTCCCTCTCTCGTAATACAACAATTTTATCAAAGTAGTATATACGTATGTATGCTCGGCCAATTCACCGATAAAACTTACTCTTTTGCGAACTGGAACTCGATGGCTCGTCGTTTCTGCGAATCGCGTTACACTCGATCGTTGCAAGATGGTGGGAAGAAAAATTTTCGCAAATTGCGATATCAATTAACGGGGTGTGCGTGCAATTGGGGTGGGGGGTGGGAGAGAGATATCCGAGTAAAACATCGATTCGATACGCACCAATTATCATAACTTTTCATTATCTCGTTCTAACGAGATCGCGAACCGATTCTCAGAGGGGATTCCCTTATTTTCAACACGGACACTCCCGCGATTGTTTAATTTTGCGTCGATTTACCTGAAACTCGCGAATCTTTGGCAAGGATAAAATTCAGGTCGGACACGCGGGATTCGTTGGAGAGCGAGGAGGATTAATTCGAAGAGCAGTCCCGACGAATGGAACTCGTGGATGTTCGCGCGAGCGAATGAAATGAAGGAAGTCGCGAGTTTCAATTCCGGAGATCTTATCGAACGGGACGAGTTTCGTCGCAATGCTGTAAGGCCTCACGGCACCCTCGAGACATCCTCCTCTCCCCGTAGCCATCAACCCCTCGAATATACCTCCCTGCTCTACACTGCGGATACAAATGTTCCTACGTACACAAGCGAATAAGTTGGCCCGTAGGGAAAAAAGATGGCGTTAACGAATACCGAAACACTTTCTCTCCGGAAATAATCTAGGCTAATTTTAAATTTGAATGCGCTCGCGATTCTCGCATTATTTTTCCAGTGGCTCGTAAACCGGAACATCCGTGTATTTCTGGCGAAGAACCAACGACGAGGGTTTTTTTTCTTTTTTTTTTTTTTTCTTTTGTGAAAGACTGGAAGAGTCTTATTTTCTTGCGTAAATCGAATTTTCATAATTTCCCATTCCGTTTGGTTTGTTGCGCGAGATTGACCGGCCCGTTCGAAGAATCGAGGTAGCTTGGGTGAAATCGGAAAACGATTGGGGAAACCACGCTCGGAATAAGACATCGGGAATAAGAAGTCGAGAATTCACGACGACGACGACGACGACGACGACGGCGGTGGCGGCGAAGAAGAAGAAGAAGAAGAGGTAGAAAAGGAGAAAGCAGGAGGAGAAGGAGGAGGGAGACTCGAGTGCAACGCCATTACACGATCGCGAAAGGATTCCAAGCCGAAGTAATTTTTGTGCCGAAATCAGTTTCGGCGGACGTTCGTAAATTGCCGGAAGCCAACTCCTACCTCCCCCTGCCATCCCTTTCAATCCCATCGGGTTTAATTCCAAAAGGGGTTAGTGCTGGTAACGTCCGTTCAACACACGGTGACTTCTGCTTCCTACATTTCTTCTTTCCTTCTACCTTTTCTACCACTTTTTTCCACTTTTTACTTTCCCAGTTTTCCTAGACAAACCTACTGTCGAGTTTTACATTACTGGGTAGTCCCGAGGTAAATTCGATGTTTCTCTCTTGCCCGCTCCCTCGATCTTTCTTTTTTCCACGACTTTTCCACGGGACGAAAAATTTCCAAATATCTGCTTCTGAGAAATGAAACGTTGCTGGGAAGAAGCCAGGGATACGCGAAAAAGCTCTTTTAGCCAGTAAAAAAATTGTTTCTCATTAAATAATACATTACGCGCAATCTTTCCGAAAGAAAATAGGAGAGTTCCTAGAGCTCCGTTGAACTCGGGGAAAAAAATTTAATTCCAAAAAGTGCCAGAGACGGATAAGGGCAAAATTCAGATACAAACTCTAATTGCGAAGATAGAGAAGATCGTGCGCGAGGGTAGAAAAAGGAAGTGGCTGTTTCTTTTCGGCAGAGTCTATGGAGAGACGGAGAAAGAAAAATAGAGAGAAAGAGAGAGAGAGAGAGAGATGGAAAATGAAAGGCTGGAATTCCAGGCAAGTGAAAGAGATGGCGATAAAGGGTTTCTTCCACCTCTATCCCCTTCCCCGTCCCTCTTCTCATAGGAGGCACCCTGCAGCACGCGTGGCTAGCAAATAGAACGGGAGAATTGATTTATTGGCTTCGGGAGCTGAATCGAGTGGAATTGCATTCGATTAGATAAGACAGGAGCCCTCCGCGTGAAAGCCACCATTTTGCGAGCGGGTATTCAGCTTTAAATTTGCTTCTATCTGCGAATCACAGTCGTGCCCGCTTGCCTACCGGAATTCCCTTCACCTTCGAAAGCTATACGCGAACAAGACTATTGGCAATATCCTTTCAACGTACTTTCTACTTTCTTTCGGGACACAATTTCAATATCGATTATTTACGCGGATGTACACTGCTTAGCGGTGTTTCTTAACGAATATTTCCAGTTTCCCCGGACTTTTTCCTTGCTTTTTAGAAGCTACTCGCGCTTCCGTGCACGAAATTCACGCGTGGCTCTGAATATCGGCCATCTCGCATAATGGAGTTATACCGAGCAAAAGATAGCGCGATAGGGTGGAGGAGCAGAGGGGGAAGACGGTATCAGGTACATCGGCCAACTTGAACGTCAACCTGCGTGCGAGCCTTTCCACGCCACGCCACGCCACGCCACGCCATGCCGTACCATACCATTTTTTCTTATCGCGTCGTTTCTTCCACGCAGAAACATGCTCGCCATAATGGAGGGAGAAAAATTCTCTCGTCGATATCACCGACTACTCCTCCTATTTTCGTGTCTTTCGCTGTCCTCGCAACTTTCTCAATTATTCCCCTCCTCCTTTTTTCCTCCACTTTTCCGACTTCCGCTTTCTTCTTCGAGGAATTTCTCCTCGCGCGAATTACCCTCCCCCCTCCCCTCCTCTCTATTTCCCATTGACTTCCTTCCTACATTTTCTCTCTCGTCTTTTGCCCGTTTACGTGGAATTTCAAATATTTTTTCCTGGTGCTCTCCGAGAGACCCGCAAGACATTTTGCAAACAGCGGCAGAGCGGATAGAAGGAAAAACTGCAGGAGCAAGCCGCCGTGTGTACCTGTGAATATTTAGAAATCTTGCAACTACTCCACTCGCAATTCTATATCGAGGAGGAGGGTTGTCCCTAGGTTTTAATAGGGTTTCCTTCCTTTCCACCGAGAGCCGGCAGAGGTGAAAATAATTTTTCCGCGGCTGCCACTCGACACTCTGCTGCAGAGAGAGATAAAACGTGAGAGAGAGAGAGAGAGAGAGAGAGAGAGAGAGAGAGAGGGTGTGATAGGGGGGAAGGAGGGAAGCCAGCAGTTGCGAGTAAACATCGTTGGGTCGCATAAATTTTTCAGTATGCTAAAGCGAGCTGCGAATATGCTCGCTGTCAGCGCGAGAGTGCATTACGACGTTATGTAAATTATAAAGAACGGTACACTTTGGTCAAGTGTCTCTTGTGTATCCAACAATTAGCCGTTCCGTTGGTACACGAGAGAGAAACGTCGACCGGTCCTCGCGGAAAAATGAACTTTGGACCGGTCCAGCCCAGAAAAACAGAAAAACATTTCACGAGTTCCCGGCATTTCTTTTACAATCCCAGCGTAATCCGGTCCTCCTTAAGAATCGAGCGGGGGGTGGGGGTGGGGGATGGTATTAAAGAGATCTCGCGTATTCCCGAGAATTCTCCCGCGGGAGCATCCGCGATTAATCTCGTTCCACCGACTTCCTTCTTCCGGCTGAGAGTCCGTCTCGAGGAGTTAGAATTGGGAGGGGCTGGGGGGAGGGGAATACCAATCGCTTCCGGTCCTTTTATTTCGCAGCTTGCGCTCGAGATAGCGGTACCGCGCGGCTCGCGTGTCCCGTGCACATTTGCGGCCTCGACGACGACGACGACGACGAGTGTGTGTGTGTGTGTGTGTGTGTGTGTGTGTATCGTCGACGCGACCGTCGACGTAAAATAGGAGAGAAACGACGGAAAATAGCACCACCGCCAATGGCCATTTTTTTTAGCGCGGTCAGACTCCAATTAAATCGCTTATCTCGCGGCGAGCGTCGTCGCGCGCAATGTCGATAATTACTTTACGGTCTTCCGATAATTTGTCGGTCGCGCGGAAAACTCGGGGGTAGGAGGGGAAGGGGGAGACCCCGGCAAAAGCAGGAAGCTCTTCGGGGTTTCCGCTCCGCGAGAAAGTAAATGGAGGAAAAGGAACGGTCTGGCTAAACGGTGAATAAATGAAAATCACCGACTTCCGCCAGCCAGGGGAGGAAACGTTGAATTTCTCCGACGCGTATCGCGCGGGGTACGTCCGTGTGACGTCGGTCTGCCGTCGCACGGCGTGTTCCTTCGCGGAGATAGTGGAATACGCCAGACTGATAAGAACGTGGAAAATTCATTGTGTAAGAAACGCACGCGTATAAAACGCGACGGAAACGACCGACGGGGAAATTCGTCGGATGATAAGAAAGCGAAAGAGGGTTGGGGGGGTGGGGGTCGTGAAACACGATATTGTTTTTAATCGACCGGTGGAATATCGCCGCGTAGAAACGGGGGAGACCCGGGGGGGGGGCGGGGGTGGAATCGAGTCCGATCGAATTCCGCGCCGATCCATTCATCAGTCGAATTGCCGGCGCGCGAGTTCAAAGAGACGCGGAATCTCGAAATTGCAACTGCAACTCAAGCATATCACGAGAGAATGCGCTCGCGTTACGTCGATTAAAACGCGCCCGGTGCACGCTGCAAGGAAATCGCGCGATTTATCGCGGGGCACGGTCTCGAAGGAAAGTTTTTGCGGGGTGCAGCAACGTTTTCTCACCCTCCGACGGGGGGTGATTCCTTCCCGGCTAATCGTGTTTTTTAATCGTGCCTCACCCTCCCCCCTCGAAGCTCCGCCAATTTATTCCGAGGTTATTCGGAAAAACGCCGGGGTGGTCTTTCGTAGCTGCTGATTTTTCGCTAATGAAAATTCCAGGTATCATCACCGATGATCGAGATCGCGATTCCTGCGAATTTAATAGGGGTGAGGGAGGAGGGGGAGAGAGAGAGAGATTTACGAACGCGAGAATACACGTAGTTTCCGAGGAATGTAAAGAGGCTCTCTCTCTCTCTCTCTCTCTCTCGGAGATGGAGAGAGGGATGAATATCGAGCGTTAACGAAAAGGGATGAAATATCCGCCCCGTTAGTGGCACAATGACCTTTGGCGGAATGACACGCTAGTAGCTTTGGCGGGGGAGTACGGCGGCGCTTCTCGAAAGGTTGCGCAATTTTGCCGGCGGAGCTTCTAATTTTCCCGGAACTCGCAATATCGCCGGGGGCTTCATAAAGCGGACAAACGCCCTCGTCGATGGAATTCAGCCGAAGAGTCTTTTAAGAATTCACGATACGAAGCGGGCGTTCGCGATTCAGTGCCACCGGCACCAGAGACACTATTACTACGGCAATGAGGTGGAGGAGAGAGGGGAGGGGGGAGTTGTCAAGGTGCCTCGGACACGTAACTCGATTATCCGCACGAAAAAACGCTAATTCGCGAACCGGTAATTCGTCCCCTGCCCCTCCTCCGCCTCTTTCCTCCATTCCCCCGCCTCTTCTCTCTTCTCTACTCTTTAACCCTTTATGCCCTTTCCGCTTTCTTCCTTTACCCGGCAAACTGCTCGATCAAATACGTTGAATTATTCACGATTGGAGCTCAAGATATTTCTGGGGGAATCCTTTCTTTCATTTATTCACCCTCTTATTTTATTTAAAAAATCTCCGAGGGAAACTCGCGTGCCCCAAAGATTTCTCTCGGTTATCGTCGATTGTGACTTACTTCCGTGAGAACCTTAAAAGTCTCCCGACGTCGAACCGAGTCGAAAAGTTTTTCACCGCTTTTCGATCCGGTGTCATTAGTCGCGCAAACTCCGTCTCGCTTCGATCAGCTGACCGTGTCTCCTGTAAATGAATTTTATTGTCCTTGAGCGTCCCGAAGATCCAGCTCCTTCGCGACTTTTCGGAGAAATTGGAAAAGTCTCGCGGTGGTGCGTGGCGACGATACCTTGCACAAATTCCATTGTTTCTCACTCGATCGCGCTATCACCTCTCAGCCGCGCACGCACGCGCAACGCAATCACAAAAGAGCATTGTGAGAGCAAATGGCTGAACAGTGCGGCAATTTTAGGTGAGTAATTTGGAACTCTTGTAAATACAATGGTACAAACAAGTACGTCGTAACGTGCATTAAGATCGCATTGAGTTAATAATAGGAAAGACCCTTTGTTTCTGGTACCCAAGGCTGTTGCCAATTTATTCAGCGAGAAAATTCATCGATCAATGCAATTGAATTCAGCATTGTTTTCCCGCAATAGCGAGCGTTCCTCGATGTTCAAACGACGAAACTCGTTCGCTGGATGCCCCGACATTTTTTTACGTTCCTCTCCCAATTCATTCCATCCAAAGCGAAAGAGAGAAAAGAGTTTCTAACGCGATATCGCCTCGACTTTCCTCGTTCTCTGATTTTATGCTTTTCCCATGGTCTTTCTGACCTAGATATTTTGCGCATGTGTATGTGTGTGTGCGTATCTTGAATTTTCCTCCCGTGTCTTTTGATTAGGAATCATCTTTCCCCCATCGGTGTACCGTGGAAATCCGACCCGAGATAGGAGACGTCGTGTCCTGCATCATGAGACTGTGCACGGTGCTTGCAAGTATAAGCCTATTAGCGCGAGATTGTTAGGGGAGATCCCGTCTGACCCAAATTCTCCATTCCTATTGGTCCCGGCAACACGGGGAGTACCTTTAATATGAATTTACGCTAACACCCTGTGCGTAAGCACTCGCGGTATTCACCGAAATAATTCCCTTACGACCTATCGCGCCGCCGCCCCCCCCCCCCCTCCTCTCCCTTAGGGCTTCCGGTCGACCCCCTGGAAAATATATTTTTGCAATTATCCCCAGAATTATTTGCTCGTTTCAGGATCAAGCCCTGCTGTGTTTGTCTTCAATTAGAGCGCACCTGATTAATTCCTTCTTTCTCAATTTACATATTCCACTAACGAAACTATTCCTCCCCTCTCTCTCCCCCACCCCCGTCTGGAATCAAAGAATAAATTACGCACCGTTGTACGAGAGAGTCGTGTTGTTGCCGCATAAACGTCGTTGGATCAGCCGGAGATGGATAATAGATTTTCTTCGATTGACTAGGCTTTTCCTAAACGTTTATTTTTCTCAATTTTTGCTGTAATTGATGGCTTCCGTCAATTTGTCCTCTGTTCTCGCCTGGCTTTATCCGCTGCTTGAAGTAATTTGCGCGACAATTTTATCCATTTTCGATAGGCGACAATAGCCGTTGTAATCTGAAATTGCTTTTCGAGGAGGCCAAGCTCGGCGGCGCGGGCGGTCCAGTCTGGCAGCACAGCCATCGACGACGGCGCAGACCTCGCTAAAGGAACTCTGTGCTGCAAGTTTTTCCGAGTCCCCCGAAGTACGGGGCGAAAGCTCGAAAGCTCTCGGACAACGTTTAAAGGCGAAATATTGAATGGTGGAGGAGGGAGGGGGGTGGGTCTCAATGCGATATAGCAAGAAACTGATCATTTTCCAAAGTTTTCGCTCGACAATCGAAGTATTTCCAAAGGACTTTGAGAATAGCTTCCGGTGAATTAGGATCTCATAAAAGTATTAATAATCCATGCTATTATAGGCTATATACGCGAGCGGGGGTTAATGAAAAGTTTGTGATTATGTTGCAGTTTAATCCACCGAGACACTAGGCCGGAACCTGCGATACGATGTTCAACTTTGAGGGGTGCGACGAGGTTGCCATCGGCGCCGGATCATCGCAGCGAGGCTCGCCTAAGGATCGACCCGAAAGTTTTGGTCTTCGTGGAGACACTGTACTCTAGGCTAGGCCGAGAAATAGCGGAGCTACTAGTTTATAATCGCATAAAGTGAGTATATATATATATATATATGTGTGTGTGTGTGTGTGTATCCTTCTCCCTCTTTTACGATGATGAGTAAATTTTCAAGAAGCGCACCCATATTTCACCGACGTTTAATTGGATTCACTCGATTAATTTCCTTCGACGCACAAGCGAATGTAAATTGCGACTAAGAGAATTTATGAAAAATAGGGGGTTGGTTAGCTAGGCTCAGTGCTAAAGGAGAGAAGGGAAAATGAATGAAAAAGCTCGGCGGCGAACAGCAATAAAATCAAGGAACCGACCAAAAAGTATGAGCGCAAATTACATGCGGAAAATAGAATGGAGAAATTGAATGGCCGTATAAAATGGATGAGTTTACGAAGAAAAACGACGTAAAATGAAAATTTCAACAATAAATGTTAATTTCGAGAACAGCGGGGAACTTTGATCTAGCGAGCTAATGAGATTCTATCGCTCGGCAGCTTTTTAAACTCGGAGCTCACTTTTCATCAAAAATTCACCAGGAAAACTCGGTTTTCGTGAAGAATTCAGAAACGGAAGTTGAGTATCGTTGAAGTCGTTTCGTTCGCGATGCGCATTCGTTAAGAAACGTGGCTGTGGCGCGGGAGGGGAAAAGGGGGGGAAAGCAAGGGTGAGATGGCGCAAGGACTACGCTGGAAACTTTACTACCGCATAAGCTTAAGCCGGAAATGTCCTGGGAATGAAGGAGATTCCGTGAAAAACGCAAAACCATGACACATACTCACCTCTCTCTCTCTCTCTCTCTCTCACTCTTGGTCTCTTTCTCCTTCTTTGATTTTTCTTCGATGTACCGAATAAAGCAAATAAATGGTAGAACCAAGTTTTTTCATCCTATCGGAATCGACTGGCCAAGACAAATATTCGAGTTTATCCACCAGCTATTTCAAAACCATTTTATACATTTTTATTTTTATTTTGAAATATTTGTACTTTCTTACCGTAAACATTGCTTATTATTTATAAAATTCCCCTATTCACCTATATCAAATATTTTAGTTTCATTTTTCCCCTCAATGTTTTATGTTTATAATTCATTTCATTTATTTATACTTTTTGACTAAAGATTCAAGTTGCTCATTTATATTAGTTGGTACAATTCTCTCTATTGTTATTAGAGCTAGAGAGAGAGAGAGAGAGAGAGAGAGAGTCAGATTGTGATTATTATTTATATTTTATACCGGTTTTATTTATTTCACTGATTGATTTTCACGTGTATTTTTATTCATTATTATTTATATTATCACGTACATATTGGCACATTGATTACGTTAAATTCATTTCGTTTGTTTTTCTTCGACTGACATTTTCACATGTAAATTCACCGCTCCTAATTTTCTTTTTCCATGGAAATTTCCAATCTTGGAGAACACAATTTTCTAGTTTGATGTTATTCATCGAGCGGCCAGTGTGTTGCCAGCCTGGAGGCGTGATTATCGATTATGAAATTGCATTGGATAAAGCAACGAGAAGCCATGGACTCTATCGAACCATGTGCGCCTAGATTTCTACATGTATTATAGATTTTTGTTTTCCTCGTCTCTCCCTCTCTCTTTCACTATGTATTTATGGAAATCCTTTCCCACATTTTTATCTGTACGTATTATACGTTTCTTCGTACGTATTGGCAAAAACCTGAACGACCAGATTTCTCTATATTATACTATACTCCAATGGATGTAACAGCGAAGCGGAAACCACTAAATTCATGTATGATAAGTACGCGTATGTGTGAACTGATGAAAATCAGCAGCGCCCTACTTGGTTTTCCGATTATTGGAAACCTCTCTTGTGCATTCATCAAGTTTATCTTATTAATTCACCTTTACCCATTAACGTCCATTAATCCCTTTGAATTTCTTCATGTATATTTTTCCTATTATCCATGAAACATTTTATTATATTATTTCTCTCTCTCTCTCTCTCTCTCTTACTCTATTAATTTTCAGTTACTTGCAATGGGGTTTCTATTATCTGGAAACGCGTGGACATAATTTATTTATTTACCACTCATAGACGAAACTATCCATAAATGAAGAAGGCAAGTAAGCATTCCGCAAAGAAAGTTTTATGATAAATGACATTACAATCTCGAGATCGGTTTTTCTGGTGAAGCGAGCAGTTAAAAAGCGTGGAAAGTATCACGACAGGATTGACGAGCAAGAAAGTGTATCTTAGGGGGTGTGGGTGGTTACTGGGATAACGCGGTGACGTAGCTCATTTATTTTTCCTTCAGACAGTATGAAATACGAAATGGAGCTAGAAAAAGAGGCGCGGATATAGAGCCAGCTGGAGATGAGAAGAGTCCTGTGGGGTTGAAAACTGCGTGCGTGCGGGAAAAACTAAAAGGGAGAGACTTGATCGGGATGAAGGGAGTAGAAACGTGTCGTGAAACATTTACCCTTTGCCCGAACAGTCTGCCAGGTTGTCGATACACGAGATAACGAGTATAGTGTTCCAAGCTGCGTTACCATCATGGATAGAGAACTCTGCAAGACACCCAAGACACCATCGGGGTCACAAAGATTCTTTTTCGTAGACTCGTTAAAAAATGTCACTCCGCTTTCCATCCCTTTAAATTGCACCGCTGAATGTTAAAAGTAATGAGAGCGATGGACGAAGGTTAATGAAATTTGAAATTATTTAAAATTTAGACTCGACAGCGAGGGGAGAATGGGTGAGATGGTACTGAACTGTAAATGTAAGAGCGTGTAACATTTTCAAAAAATTATTATCCCTGTCACATTTCGGAAAAAGAATCAGCGGTCTGAAACTTTACTTGTGTGGGGCTAAACTCTGTTTTACATGAGAAAAATTGATTCGCTATAATTAGCTCGAGTACTTTTTAAATTTCAATTAGATCAGAATAGCGTGTAAATTAGTGGAGAATATGTTGGTATCGTGGCGAAGGTACTCCGGTCAGGCAGATTAATAGGGGATGTCAGGATAATTAGGCGAAAACCACCGGGGATGTTAGGTCTCTCTGTAATCCAGCCCTGGTTTTAAATGCCACTCACTCGTACGAACAAACTTCACCTGTCAGTACATAATTCGTATGGGTTTTGCAAGGAAAACATTTCCAAAACAAATTTCGCACAAAAATCGATGAAAGTGAGTGATGAGCGTTTATTCGTTATTAATGATGAAAATTTTCCGAACAATATAATTTATCATTTTCCTCTTAATATAATCCGCGAAGTCATGAATAATTCTGCTAAATGCTAAATGTCAGTAATGATTCTTAATCATAAAAGCTTAAAAGACTCCTAAACCCACACAACAGGTATGTGATTTACCGCGATTCCGGATAAAAGTAGAAAAATCAAATGAAAGAGAGAAAGAGAGAGAGAGAGAGAGAGAGAGACCGTGGCAAGAATCACCAGTGACGATACGAATCTCTCCGCGCAACGGTGGAGATCGTTGATAAAAAAAAAAAAAAACAAACCGGTCGAAGAAATGTGTACGCGTGGCATAATTCGTGATTCGTCGTGATCGAAAAGTTCGCGTGGATAAAGAATAGAGAAAAAATAACAGTGGAATCGTGAAAATGGCTCATTGGGGGATGTCCGGTGGAAAATGAAAGGAAATTTTTCCACGGCTGGACAAGCCGGATTGTCCCCTCGCAATTTTTCTCGCGTAGCGCGATGGGTCGGGGGTGAAAAATTCTGGCGACGGGGGGGGGGGGTGACCGCAGATACATATTTATTTCGAACGGAAATCCGTGGAAGGTCTGTCGCTCGTACGTCATGTGTCTGGCATACGCAAAACCACAGACACCGCGTTTATGCGAAAACACATTCGTTCGGTCGCCTGTAAATTGCCCCGTGTCTGGAAAATATGCGCGATTCGTAATTATCCCGCGCGAGGGAATTTCACCTTACGATTGGCCGACAAGGAGGAGAGTCCGTCGCGACTCTCCGCGTCCATGCATCGACAATCGTGTTTTAAAGCGAGAAGAAAACCTTGCGTAAAACATTTCAAAAATACTTCTTCGACGTAATGGCGAGGAATGGGGGAGAGGTGGGTGATTCGAACGATAGAACCGCTGAAAATGGCGTCGTTTAAAAAGGAGTTTATCAAAGCGTGTGCGGTGGACTCTTCTCGCGAGAAAAACTGGAGCTTGCAACCGAACGAGGGGGAAGGGGGCGGGGGAGGGTCAATGAACTTTTGGATCCGGGTATCGCGCGAACCAGTAAATTTATCAACTGCGCCTAGGACATCGAGTCAAGTGATATCTAAATCGACGTGTTTGGACAGTAAAAAAGCGGGAGCTTTCAGTTAGATAAGAGTAAAGTAGTTGGAAGTGGAACACTCGATCTTTGAGGAAACTTATAGGAGCAATTAAGAGGTTTACCGTTTGGGGGTGAAGAACTGGGATGAGAGGGGTGGGATAAGGTAGGGTTGGGGGAGTGTACGGCGACAATCGCGAGTTGCGCGTTTTCGCAGCAAACAGGCAATAATGGGGGAAAGGGTGGGGTGAGTGGTGGTGGTGGTGGTGGTAGTGGTGGTGGCGAAAGGGGGTAAGGCAGGGTGAGTGGAGCTAAAGGGGGTGGATAGTGGAGCGTCACGGGAGAATGCGTTCTCTCCCGACGCGACGTATTAATTACGCGCTCCCCGTGCACACGGAAGCAAGCGAGAAACTGCCGGCGTCGAGGAAATTTCGCGAGAGACGCGATGATACAATTACGAGCCAACGAAACGGCTCGCCCACCCCAAGACAGTGCCGTTACCCCGCGCGTACAACTTCCGTCGAAGGAATCTCCCCAAAATTTCTACACGCCCTTCCGGAGCTAAATACATCGAGTACCCGCTTGTATTATATCATCCGTTTGCCGCGTTCTATCGGACACAATATGGATTTTCCTATGCTTCTTCTCTCTATTCCCTTATCGCGAGAGAAATTTTATGGCGGATCGAGAAAAAAACCTGCAATTCCAAGAGGGGAGAGAGAGAGAGAGAGAGAGAGGGAGCGAGAATGGAATTCCAATACAGAATCAAGAAGAAAAAATTAATTAGCATCACGAAGATGAGGGAGACCAGAAAGAATTTCTTCCGGTTAATTGAAAGGGGAGGGATCGATTTTTAATGGCCTGGCATCCTAATGGGGGGAAAATGCCGATTAGGCTGGTATGCCTGGAAACTTGCGAAGGAACTTGAGTGAAAGCTTACTTACAGGAAAGGGTATCGAGAAGGCACGCGAGAAACGGAAGCCGAGCTTTACAAAGGTAAAGAGTCGAAAAGAAGCACGAGAAATTCATAAAGCGCTTCTTAAGTCGGAGACGGTGGAGTCAGTCAGTCAATGACCTTTTCACCGCGAAATGGTCCGCTTCGCCTCTCGAGGGAATTCAGACGAGTCGATGGGTTCAAAGTTCACCTCTGTCCCACTCCTATCCACAGTTCCTCCTCGAGGAATTGATCTCTCTCTCTCTCTCTCTCTCTCTCTCTCTCTCTCTCTCTCTCTCTCTCTCTCTCTCTCCCCCCTCCGTCCCTCCTTATCTTCATCACGATAATCAAGGTGATACTCTTGATAAATTTCAATTTCTCTCCCCCACCAGCTTAATGATCAGCGCCGGCGGATATAAGTGGAAACTCTAAAATTCGCAATGAATCCTTGAGCGAATTAAGAGAGGGGCTCGAAGGTGCAGGGGTCACTGACAAGGAAAATATTCGCTTGGAATTATCCATTTTCCGGAGCGCGTCTCTTCTCCGGAAAAAATGGTCGAACGGTGAAGGTTGCGCAGGCGACGAAGGGAAGAGATAGAAAAATGGGGTAACGTTGCGGGGGACAATGAAGCCAATACGTCGGAAAAAGTTGGAAAACAACGAATAGCGAATAGCTGTAGGAACGTGGCGGGGCCATAATTGAGCACAGGCCGATAATTATTACGCTCTTTGACCACACACACAGAGAGTTCTGGATGGAATCGCGGCCGTGTGCTCGTTTTTCGCATAAAAAGGACCAGCGCGCATTTATCGTGGACCTGCCGATTGAATTTCATGTATTTTCCAATATGTCACTTGTTTTACTCCCTTTGTGCATTACACTTTTGTCATGGCCACGCGCTTAGGCACCTTTCAAAGTTTTTTTCAATATTATCCTCTACGCGCGCGCGCGCGCGCTCTCTACTGCCCTCCCACTACTGAAAATATTGTCTTTTTCGCACACAGAGACGATGTTAAAACTTCATTCAGCTTCAAGGAAATGGTTACCGACGTCAAACAGTTCGTCAAATTTACTCTTTCCATGCAAATTTGTCGAAAGAAATTTTTTCAATTCTATCATTCAATTAAGCGCTAAAACTCGAGAATCGACTCCACCGTGGCAAGGGGTATTAAGCTAATCCTTAACGAAGCTAATTCCAACAGGACTCCTCTCGGGGGCGCGCCTGGAGTTAATTTCTTATCCGGCAGGACCTTATGAAATTTTGCCGAGTGCGAGTTCTGGAGAAAAGTGCAAGAGATTCGAGAGAGAGAGAGAGAGAGAGAGAGAAGCAAGAGAAGTAGCGAGATGGAGGGAGGGGGTAGAGATCTTACTTCGCTGACTGACTACATTGAGTATCGCGGTACGTATATATTTACGTGTACGCGTACCGTGACTCGACTGTATTGGTGTATCCCAGGAACGAGAAGGAAGAGCTTGCACTTACCGGGACGCGTTCCTTCAGGAAAATTACGTATTCCCGCGAAAGTTCCCGGGAAAGCCCGGAGCAATTTGAGATCTTGATGGACAGTCGTAAACCTTTCCACCTCGTGGAAATAATGACGGTCTCTTCGTTCCTTATTATCCCCAGCCAGCCCCGGCCAACCCCTTCCAGGATGCTCCCAGCAGGGACGTCACTTTTATAAAGTACCGCTCAATTTGCATTAAAATTAAAAGCTTCCGCGAGGGAATAAAAAGCGCCTGACACGAGTGCTGGATAAGCCACGTATTTCGCGCTACCGCGAAATCCAAAGTTACCCGGAGAGACGCGCGTCGTACCACTCGTCAAACTTGGGAGAACTCGAGCGACTGCAAAAATTTTCTTCCTACCCCTCCTTAAATGGCTAATTTATTATTTATGTGTCGCATTAGGCGCGGGGCGACGCTCTTCAGAAACGCCCCGGCCAATTTTGCCAGTTATCGCGGAGTTTCGCGAGGAATTTTTCTTGAGAAATCCGTCGATCCGTTGAAGAGAGAGAGGAGAGGAGAGGAGAGGAGAGGAGAGACCCTCCGGTCGACTAGCATTCAATTACCGACGAGCCTTTTATTGTCCCCTTGAAAACGGACGAACGCCACCCCGTCTCCGTCTCTGTCTCTAGGTACGATCGCGTTTTACGGCACGGATACCAAAAGCTTCCAAGTTGGCCATTTCGCGACACAAAGCCAGTTTCGCGGCGTAATTAGCTCCTGTGTCGAGTTGTACTCGCGTTACGCTCGCCGTTAAGTGCCTTTCTCGCGCTTTCCTCCTCTCCACCGCTCGAAAGAGCCTCCAAATGCCTTTTCCCTCTCCCCCATCCCTTTTTTCACCCTTACATTCGGACGAACTTTCGACAAACTTTCCATCGAACCCAAAAATGATCCATGATGGAATCTCCCTCCTGCGAGCTCCCTTAGGTTTCTCCAGAACTTTCCCACGGACTTTTGAACAAGGTATTTTCCACCCGAAATCTATACCGAGATCTATCGAATTCGCCGATTCCTCTTTCGTTTACGCAATCACGCGGCGACCACCATCACCACCACCACCACTCCCCGAAATCCGATGCGCTTTGCGAGTTATCAGCGAAAGCGTACCCAAAACCGTAGCCACAATTTGTTTAAGTACCTGACTCACCATTTCCTTGCATCCTTCTTTCTTTAGTGCTGCGCTTTCCCCCCACCCCCTACTCCCTCCTCTCGATTCTCCCTCTCTCTAGTCTTTTCTTCCAAGTTTCGAGATTGTCTAACTAACGTTTACCAGCGGTAACACCACTCTGCCAACTTTTCTCATTTTAAAAACTCCGCTCCAGCCCTTTGTGAATCCTCCCCCGCAAACTGAAAGTCGAGATATCTGTTTCTATCTGGCGCGCCGATACGCTGTGAAAAGTTCCGCGCGATTTTCCGATGCGAAAGTGCTTTTTAATCACGCCACTACTAAGCGCGCTATCGGAATTAAGCTTCCGTTTTAAGGCGAGTCTATGCCGCGATCAAAAATCAACCATCTCCATTTCGTCATTCGTTGTAGATCAACAGATTTCTATTCTTCCGCTCTCTCTCTCTCTCTTCCCCATTGCTTAATTCGTATTCAGCAGCCGATGGACTTTTTGCTCTCAGGCACGAGCCAAATCAGTGGCCACCGCTGAAATTTTTTGTCGGGTAAGCATGCCCTTAAATGGGACAGATACAAACTGCCGATAGAGGGATATCCCTGAATCAGCTAGGGGAATCCCCTCTCACCCCGAAATCAAATCGCGCGAGTGAAAGGAGAAGGAGGTAAAAAGCAAAAGACCTATCGCCTTCTACCAATGTTTTCTCACTTCCAATGTTCGTTCCCTTTAATTAGCGTCGTTTCAGGAACAGGGAGGACAGAACCCTCTTGTTTTTTCCCGGAGGGGAGGGGAGGGGGGACCGAGGGAGAAAGATGGTCGAAATTTTCCAAGTGGGAGGTCGCGTTGCTTTTTGCAGCGTCGTTAGAATTGCAAGTGGAATTCATTCGGAGGTCATTGCATTTTCCGTGGTAGTCCGTGGGAAAGCCAATAATAGTGGTCGACTGGTTGCGGGGAAGGAAAATAAGGGGCGCGGAGTCGAACGGGGGAAAATTCGATAAAAAGCAAAGTTCTCGTCCGATACACGTAGCTTCGCGACCTTTCTCGACCTCCCGGGACCGTCAGCCTCGCTCGACGGAATCTTTGGCGACGAGAGTCCCTCTTCCCTCGGGAAAACCACCGGCTTTCCCTGCAGCTGTCATCTCTATGTAAAAAAATGTGCATGCGAAATAAACGTCCCGAAAAAGACAGCCCTCTCCCTCTTCCTCTTCCCCTCCCCTCTCCTCCCTCTCCCTCGGGAGACGGATAGATTCCGATGAAAGCGTCATATTCCACAGCGAGATTTCAATTATCGTTAAATACTCGTCCAATTACGAGGAGAATTAATTTCGAGAGATCTCATCCCTTCTCTCAGTCACCCCGTCCCACTCCACCCCGCTCGTCTTAGCGCGTAAACCTGCGCGATTGTGCGCGGATTGTGCGAATGATCCACAGGTTCTCTCAGCATCGGCGGCAAAGTGTCTGACTGCTGCATCCCGGCAAAGTTTCGTCTCGGTATTTGCGTCTTGTTTCGCGCTATCGAATAGGGGTAGGAGGAGGAGGGAGTTTTCACGAGTCGAAGCTAATCATGTGTCAGTCCCGATACGACGAACCGCCCCGGGTCTCTGACGTCACCCGTGAACGTGAACGTGAACGTGAACGCGAACGTTTAATCGATGGGTCGTCTTTGTGCAGCTATCAGATGCTAACGGTACCGCTTCAGTCGGTACACTCCCCTTTGTTCACCTTCCGAATACGAGGGGGTCAGTGAACAGTCGGTCCTGAGGGGGAGGGGGGCAGAGGGACGAGACTGTTCCGCCCGTCTTCCACATCGAAAAGTTAGCACAGCTGATTAGGTCTGTCGTTTTGTAATTGGAGCCGCTTTAATTACGCTTTAGCAGAAACCACTGACAACCCCCGGCCTCGTCCTCTCACCCCCCCTCGCCACTGCACGCAACGACGATTTCGCCCAACTTTCATAATTTCATTGGCAACTCCCCCGCAAGTTTCGTCGACTCGATTAATCGGCCAAAACGTTATTGGCCCGAGATGGTTATTGGCAATGTTGCAATGTTATCGTCTCGAGTCGCCGGGTACTGCGATCACGTAGCGAGACAACGCGACTCGACCTCCGCCCCCTCCTGCGGGCCCAATTCCAAATGGACGTCACGAGATAATCGATCGGCGCCTTCCTATCGGATCCACACGCCACTCCGCGTCTAGAAACACGTTCCTTTGGTTTCCCCAGCGAGAAATCCTCTTCCTCTCCCCTTTAGTTAGGAATCCTTTTGAGTCTCTCTCTCTCTCTCTCTCTCTCTCTCTTTCCTTCTCTTTGAATCCTGGCTACACTTTATTCAGCCGACTCTCGGATCGACGAGAATTTTCATGGGAATTTCACGTGGAGTGGTGGCAATTGCGGTGATTAATAATTTAGGATGTTCCCCCGGTGGAAGGATCGTACTTTTCGAGGTTAGTATACCAGCGCGGTACCGGCGTAGTTACTGGCGTAATTTGCAAGTCCGGATGGCCATTGAAATCGTGCATCCGTATACCATCTCGGAAGCAGGTTGCAGAGGATTCTCAGAAATGACTAATTTAACCAACTTACGCTATCAAGATGAAAGCACGAAATGGCACGGACGGGCATTAAAGGTAGGGGGATGCTGCAATTATCATGAATTATTATACGCCATTCGGATTATGATGGGGGGAGGGGGGAGAGGGAGGTTGGTCGGAAAAATCTTTTCGTCTACCCGCGGCTCCTTTTTGTCGAGGTATTTGCGGTCATGAGCCAATTCGCCATTTTCTCTCTCTCTCTCTCTCTCTCTCCCTTCCTCTTGTCTTCCCTGTCTTTCTTGATTTTAATAGCTCTCACCAAAACTCGAAAAGTCAACGCTTGAATTTAGCATCGACCGAGTCTTTGGGATACCGCGAAAACTTTTGTCTCGCTCGATTTCAATAGCCGATCCGATTCTCCTCGCTCTTACACCGTCTCCTCTGTACCCGGCGTCGTATTCCTCGTCGAATGATATTCCGGCAATCGCGTGCTTCGAGAGAGTCAGTTTTCCTCTCCTCTTCCTCCCTTTCTTTCCGTCTCGTCCTTTCGGAAATCGCGCGAAACGACGGGGGTGGGGACTCGAGGTTTCGGCCCAGAATTTTCTCTCATGAATAATTCTCGGTGTCATTGCGTACACTCGTTCCAGGAATAGCCGCGGGGACATTTTGGAAAGAGTCGTGTTTCCAGGCACGAAACTCGGATCTCAATGATGGATCATCGAAATCTCGCTGTGCGTATTCAATAATTCAGCTCGGACACTTAATTCCAGCGTTTATAGCCTAAATATTCGATTCCCCCGGTATGATCCTCGACATTCCGGGTATTCCAGCGGAACGAGTCCTGCGGAAGTTGCTTAAATCAGACAGGCGGGAAGGCAGGTGTGGCGTCGTCTCCCTCATCCCGTATTCGCCGCAGCTCTTTAATGGAAGAATTGAATTCCGGCATCAGAAAGAGAATCGGGGGTCGGAGGGGGCAGCGAGACTCGTTTCGCGGGGTAAGAAAACACCTCGTGATCCACACAGAGGTCCACGATGATCCACTTCGTTCCTTCCTTCCCGGTTGGCTCATCGGAATTCCCTTCCCGTGCTGGTGGGTCCACCCTTCACCCCCGAGTGCTTCGCGAGTGCAAATAACCTTGAAGGTCGTCCCCGTAGCGTCAGCCCGGAGTCCCACGGGAACCTCGCGCGATTCTACTTTCCATAAATTCGATACCACGCCAGGCCAGAGTCCCCCGTGCGCCGGTAATAGAAAATATGAGTCGGTTCAATGGATCGTGATACGTTCAAAGAGGCGTAGTCAAATATTTCTGCTTTACGGTGGCTTCCATCTATCTTTGCAGTGCCATGAATGAAACATTCCAATCTGTCCGCTTCCGACACAGTAGCCTCATCCTTCTTTAGCCCGAACCTTTTCCAGCTACCGACCAACCCGCCAACCATGGCGGCGGATCCTCGATCTTCCTCGATCTGTCAGAAGATACTCTCTCCTAGCCTGATTTCAATAACTTGATTGAATACCGGAATTCAATTACCGGAGTAAATACCTGGATGAATTATAAGAGGCGAACTAGCCTGATTTAAATACTCGAGCGAAACACTCGATTTAAATATTGAATTTGAATGAATTCGCGAGGATGAGTGGGGTGGTGGTGGTGGTGGTGGTGAGACAAGGAGGAATATTTTTATCGAACCGACGCGAGAGAATTGGGAAGGGGCAATCCGAGTGGAAAAGACAGTTTTAGCAAGGTCCTGACGACAGCTGGTCTTCGGAAGAGGATTCGTGTCTCGAGGGAGCGCGAGGGATTCCCGAAGGCTTGTAAGACCCTTCCTGAGGGTACTGTCGAACCAAGATTACCTTCGGAGGACGGACAGGGTCATCCGGCTACGTGTATCGAAATCTTATCACCTGCATTCGTGTCTCGAGCGTTATTATCTCGACCCCAATTGGTATTCCCACTCCAAAAAGCTGTTCATCCGGCTCGTTAAGTTTCTTTCGTCAGAGTTCCATCGGCGAGAGGCAGGAACGGATCGAAATAACTTTCTTCGATTTTATTTTCCAAATTTTGAGAGAAAAAGAGAGAGAGAGAGAGAGAGAGAGAGAGAGAGCGCGCGCGCGCATGGGTTTATCGATAGTCGGCCAAAGTTCAACGTCCAATGTAGCACACACGCGCCCGTTAAATTTTCACTTCGATAAGAAGAGGAGGAATGTATTAATAGTCGCGCGAGACTTGGTAGAATTCCCGATGGCAGCAGTCGCTCATTCAGTTTCCGGTAAAGGCTGCCCCGGGGAAGACGCCCGTGTAATGCCAAGCTCTTTCCCTCCCCTGCTACCACCATCACCGCCATCACCGCTGCTACTGCTGCTGCTGCTGCTGCTGCGCAGCCCCTTGCTTTTTAATGGAAAAGTAGCCTCCGGGCCGATGTTTGTTTGACGACAGGTGACGTGCGTGGGTGGATGTCGGATCGATGAAAGTGACCGAGTCAAAGGGACCGACCGAATCCTGTTAGGATTTGGGCGGATTTTTCTCTCTCGCAGCGAAGATAGTCACGGTCGATCAATCTGCGGGAGACCGTAGCCATCACTTGGGACGGTGCCAGCACGTGATTTGCATCACTGTCGGCGGATTCGCTGGCCCGTCACTCTACAACACGGCAATAACATTCGCTAACAAGGGAGCAACGCCACACACAATTTCCCGAACGAGCCTTGTTACGGGGGAGCCTGATAAAATTAGCAAATCCACCCAGAACCAATCACCGCGCGTGTCCCACTGTGGCTGGGGGTCCTTTTTCCAGAAGCTCCGCAGCTCGATTTCCGGTCCTGCTGTGTCTCTCTCTCTCTCTCCGCTCCTCCCCGCTATAGGATCTTTGCGTCTATCTCTCATCGCGCGACGTCCCTGTCAGAATTGACCATTAAATTAACGTGCAAGCTCCATTTAATGAGGAGACTGTGTAATTGTAGCCGGGAGCCTAGTTAGCTATCGCCATTACTAAATGTAGGGCTGTACCCATTGATACACGCGCTGCAGCAGCAACGGTGGCGGTTGCACCACTACCGTTGCAGAGTTTCAGCGTAAAGCTGACAGTGCACGCTCGAGTAGTTTCTTGGCCATCGGTACAATTAACCGTGCCCATTACGGGGCCATATTGTGTTCCTCCCGTGGAAGCCGCGCAAAGATCAACTGGAAATGCAGCTGCGCTGTCAAAGGGAATTGTCGAGCGTGTCACAGTTGGCGTCGGATGGCGTCGGATGGCGACGGATGGCGACGGATAATTATGCATCCCTCGCTCGTGTCAAACCTCCAGTTTCTAATCCAAATGGATCTCTAATGAGGATATAGTATCGGGCCAGGCTTCGATCGTTAGGGTGAGCGACGCTAATAAATTCGCGCGTCTCGATCTCTCCCGGTCTCTCCCGACCCTAGAAATCCCGCCGAACCTTGGAAAGATCCTGCGTGGCCCAATTTCGATCGAGGACTCGATCAAGGATTACAGTGGGAAGCGGCTCTAGGATTCTCCTTCTGGTTTTCTCGAGAGGCTCTCCTCCTCTGTCTCTTCCGACGACGCAGTACCCCGGAACACACACCTCTGGAGGACCTCGGGAGAGACGGTTCTCGCGTTATCGCGCGTTAAATGAGCGAGAGGTCGGCGGGGACGGAGAGAGAGAGAGAGAGAGAGAGAGAGAAAGAGAGAGAGAGAGAAAGGGGGATAGAGGCGGCTGCGGCGACGGCGGTGTGATGGAAAGACCTTGGCCGATTAATGGAATCCCCGAACTTAGGCAGGCCGAAACTGTCGAAGTTGGCTGTATCCTGGCATCGGAGAAGAAGATCGAGGCTCGCGATTGTTGAAGCGGTTAAACTTGCTCGGCCAGGTTAGTTCGCTATTGTTGGTGATTAAGCGAGGCGCTCTATTTGGGGATTATGAAGGCTTTGGCCAAGCTGCTGTTCCAGCGAAGAAAAATAAACTGCCATAACCCCGGGGCTGCCGGGGTCGTCGAGGTCGGGGTTGAAAAGCCTATCCCGCTCATGCTAATCCCCCCGTTACCACAACCCCGGGAGAAAAAAATGCCTATAACGGATTACGATAATCGTGAGTAATTTTATCAGTCGGTGACTCACAGACGTATTGCCCCTGTATCCCGCTCGTATTACCTTGAATTAGCAAGGGCCTGTTACTTGCCGCGCGAAACGCGAATCGATGTTAATACCTCGACGACGGGAAACTCGCCGTCCCGTTTATGTTTGCAAAAAATTCAGCAAACATTAAAGGGACTTAATACTCGACACTCGAAACTCTTTCGGCCACTGTGTGTGTGAGGGGGGGGGGGGTGCAGTTATTTAGAATAATTGGATTTACCTCGGTTAAGGATCATCAAAGAGAGAAAGAGAGATAGAGAGAGAGAGAGAGAGAGAGCGTAAGGATGCTGCTGGGAAAATGTTGGATGTGCCGCCGCTGGCCGATTTTATTCCTCGGATTCTACTCGGCGGGACGAACGAACGGCACAAAAGAGTAAAGTCCACGTTCTGGCAGACTTGGAGAATTCGCCAAGACCTCGACAATACCAGGATACGAATCTCTGAATCTGGCTATCTCCCCGCACAACTCTCCTCCCTCCGCCCCCTCTACTATTACGGCTTTATGCCGATGTGTGTGCGTGTGTGTTTGTACGTGTACATTTAAAAGCGAGCGCACACTACTGCCAGTAGTACGGAATTAAATTCCAACCAAATATGAAACGGTTGTATAGCCAGGGACAGATATAAAGTCCCTGACGTCACTACATTCAGTGGTCCCTCGTCTCTGGACAGATCATATTCACCTTTCGCGTTTGACGCTGCTTCTCCCTCATCCTATGGAAGAGACTGAAGTTGACTGCACGCTCGTTGTCGAGTCTTTTTTTTTCTGTATATTTTTTTTATTTTACGTCACACTCGAGGAACATTTCTGACTCTCGAGCATATTTCGCATATAATTAGAAAGTGGAGGGTGGCGGAAAGATCGGCAGTGGGACGGCCCGCCATATTGCGTGCGTGACTCGTTATATTTTTCTTGCAAGCTACACGGAGAGAGAAAGAGAGAGAGAGAGAGAGAGAGAGAGGAGGTTCTGGGAGTCCTGTTCGAGGAAAGCCGTTCTCGTTTTTCGCCCCATCCCCTCTCAACCAGTGTCTTCCTGACAGGACACAGGCGAGGCAGGATGATAAGTCCTCCTTTGAGTGCCTCGGGAAAATCGTGTTTGTTCACCTCGTCTGGCAGCCTTTGCTTTCTTTCTTCCTTCCCCCTATTTCGCACCGTTGCTTCGCCCAGTTTACTTTACACGTTTCATCCCATGCCCCCTCCCCCGGAACACCCACCCACCGTCTAGAAACTATATCGTTATCACGGATCCTCGCAATTCGCCCCGTGATATTACGCGAAACTCGAAAACGAGGCTTTCGATCGCAAGCAGGTCCTCCTTCCGTGTATTTACTGACTGGACGTTGAAAAATGACGCGACAGCGCCGGGATCGCTATAGTTTAGGGTTGTCAGCGATAAAAAGGGCTCGTTGAAACTGGGAAGGAGCATGACGACGGATTCCTGTTAGGTCCTTTGAAAGGGGCGAGGATCCGCCTTAAAGTTTAAGCCCGCGATTTAGTTTCGAGATTGATTCGGTTAGGTAACAAATGGTCGACCTCGTCGTGATTCGAGTTTCACGGCCGATTAGATGGAGGGAAGAAACTAAGAGAAAGAACTTTAAAGGGAATGTATTGCCGGAAGGCGCTAAGTAGCTCGCCAACTATGAGAGCTACATCGAAAAGCTCAAGTTCCCGATCAACGACTTCCTCTGCTTAATATTTACGATCCTATTTCCTCCCGTCATACTTTACTTTATTATCCTTCTCCGCGCACACCCCGTCCCTCTCCCCGCCCTCCCTCCCCTTGCAAAAATCAATGAGACTGTCCTCTCGCTTAACCAGCTCGTTTTTCTAGCCGACTAAACTTCGCGACTCTATCAAATTTTCAGTCGTTCGATAAGCTCGATGAACTTTTGGGCCTTTCATAAAAAATACACCGGACAAAGCTTTTTTTCGCACCTCCCCCCCACCCAAAAACTGTCCAATAAACTCATTCAATTTCCTCCGCATTAACAAATTCCATGCTTTTAACCGTTGGCTAAATCCATCGTGTTTAATGAAAACTAATTTCGCGAAAAAATGTCCCTCTATAAATAATTACAAGCTCGTGGGAATAATTTAATTAAAAGCGTCACTCTCCGCGCGTTCAATATTGTTAATAAATTTATTGAATAATTTAAAGGGAAGAAATGCCGGAGCGCCGCGTATAAAGTCGATGGATTCATTGAAAAATTCCAAGAATCTTCTCCCCCTTCGTTTGAGTTAAGATTGATAAATTCAGTGAATAATCGAGTGAGAGGGAAGCGCTTTTCCCGGTATTGGCGAGTTTCGCGTGTTTTTTCGAATCGGATGACGTCTCTTAAAGATTAATGGCGGAAGTATCGAAAATCGTGTTGGATTAAATTAATCGAGGCTCGGAAGGGAAGCATTGCAAGGCGAGTCGTGATTGGTTAGTCGGATTTGCCCCAGTAATTAAGCACATCGAAAGAAGTTACGTCGTAGTTAAGCACTAATTTATAATGGCTAACAAACGGCAAACCTTTCCTTACCATTTTTCCTCTCTCCTCTCTTTTTTCTCTTCTTTTCCAATGACTTACATCACCGCTCGCTCGTTTATTTCCATTCTTTTTTTCTTTATCCTTCTTATCCTTTTTACCCTTTCTACCCTTTTTCCGAAGGGAGGGGGGGAGGGACACTTCCTTCGGCAAGAACAGCTAAATCCGGAAGTGCGAAAACATGCCACTCCTCCCTTCCCCCAGCCCCACCCCCGTGTCTTCGGAATGAAAGATTCAGGGACTTCAGGCTAATTCAATATTTTGCAATGCTAACGGCGAGAAGGAGACTGCAAATCTGCAATGAAAACTCACCGGTAAGAGCCACTCTCGGCTTTTATTTTCCAGGTAAACTTTGCCACTTTGAACCGTTCCGATGCTTTTGGATCTTCCGAGAAAAATCATGGGAATCGAGACTTTTCCCCCGAATATTTATTGGGGTTATTCGATGAAGGTGTTTATCGACTTTACTTGTTCAAGAAATTTAATAACAAATTTCCTGAATTTATGCATGAACGAAATTCAATGTTGAAGTTTATCGAAAAAATTTATTCCCTCGGACCTGGCCTAGCTTTTTTCTTTTTTTTTTTCTTTCTTTCTTTTTTTTTCGTTTTTTCCACGAGGTTTTACAACGGGATTCTCTTGGTTCCTTACTTTCCTCGAAAATTCACGAAGCTCCATTCGTGACGGAATAATTGATGCTCCATCGAATTCGATCAATTTTTCTCGCACGTTTTGCATCATGAATCATTAACCGGTTCATTCTATTATTTGTCATTTCTTTTTGAAGAACGAATTCTTTCCGGTTGGGGTTCCTCGACATCTTTAATTCTTTCCATGAATACGTGAGTCGGGCCTTAAAAGGGAAATCCCTGAAAGCTCGTTGCTCGTAGTATTTGCAAAGTTTTCTCCCTTTTTTTAATATGAAGTCTCGTACATAGAGACAGAGGAGAATCCATGTTCAGCACACCTGCGAAGATAATGAAACCGTCAAGTTGTCCCCCCTCCCTTCAGTCTCTTACGATTTATGAATGCCAACTAAAGAAGATTTCTTGAAAAATATGATGACCCCCTGGAGGGGAGGGGGGTGGGCTCTTGGTCCTGGAGCGAAAAAAAACTAAAGGTTCCCTTAAACAACCGTTTAAACCATTCCCCGTCTCTTCATCCATAATTTTTTATGTTCCTCGTGAAGAGAAATTAATAAATCCTGGATATGCTGGATACTCTTATTCGCGATAAGTCTATTGTAAAATTATTTGTAGTAGGAGCCTATTACAACCAGCGAGTTTATAACAAGGGATAGTGTTTTCGCTTAATAGAATTATTAATACCCTCTGTATCCTATACGTGGGTCTTGTCATGGCTTGTGGTTTATGAGAGGACCAAAGCAAAGTAATGGTTCGCTAATAGCATTGGCATTACGCGATTTTCCGCAATTTCCTTTATTTTCGCCATAATAATCAGCAACGCGTATATCACACGTACGCAGCCAGCCCACCTTCTACTCTCTTTGTAAAAGAATTAGAATCAAAAATTACTGCTGCCTCTCTACCCTTATTATTTTTACCCAGGGCTACCGATTAACGATAAAATATCTTCCCCCCCCCCCCCCCCCCACCCAAGAATCTTCGTGAATTTTATCCCCTTTGAAAATGTTGCTCCGCAATATTCCGCCATCTCCCTTATTTTTGCATTAATGGCGAACGATGTGTGCCACCACTAACCGTTTACGGGAATCCACGTTCTACGGTAGAAAATTACTGTTTATTAATTAACGAATATCATCACCCATGTCCCAACCCCTCGTCAGGGGTAATTGTTTCGATTAGCGATAACCAAACACAAATTGTCGGTGTACAATTTAATCGGACTTAACGAACTGCCATAACGAGAATCATAATTTCATTTTTATTCTCCGATTCCCCGCGTGCCCCGGCGTTAATAGCGATACATTTGTATATCGAACGAGTTTTATAACGAATTTATCGATCGACGAAAGGATTGCTGCCTGCTAAAGAGGGAAATTGATCGGAGCGAAAAGTGTCTCGAGTTGAAATTACTCGACAAAAAGAAAGAAAGAATAATTCGAGATTAGTGCGATGATGATAAATTCCTTCTTAAAGAATACGTATAATGGTAAATGTTATTTTTGCATCCAACATATTGTTGTCCATTTGCCATAAATTCGTAACGGGGTCCTTTTTATAGCAGGATGGAATTGGATAGCGGCGGCGCGATCGCTGGGAGATTCCCTGCTTTATTTCATCGATAAAACGATTTTATCGATGTCGAAAGACACACGGGGAGGATATTTTCCAAATGTTTTTCCCATGAAGAATGTGAGAGTACCAGGTGAAAATTCAAATCGTCGCACAATGCCGCCACTCTGTGCTTACTCGCGATTAATTAAAATTGGGCATTGACGACCAACGGGGGGGGGGGGTGCATTTTCGGCGTCGAATCGTCGTTGAAATTACTTTGGAAAACGATTTGTTTTTCCGAATAATCGTCAAGGATTAAGAAATCAGATTATCTCCGAAATAAGCGAGACACAAACACTCGCCGCTATTGAGAGATATGAATTTTTTCGTATTTATCGATAGCGGAACGTTTGTCCTGAATATTCGGCCCTTTGTACGTGGTACACTCTGACAATTACTCGCAGTATGCGTAAAGGCCGTTGTTTGTACCTAGCTGGTAAACAGATATAAAGCGAAATGTTAAAGAGGAAATATGCATTCAGAAATATTATTCGCGGAATGCACCGGAATTCCGCGCAATGCACGAAATTGCGCTGAAATTCTAAGTACGACAAAACACACGCATGCGAAGAAAAAAAGTAATCTACGTAATATCTAGGCAGTACTTTGTAATTTTACCCCTTTGTACACTAAAATTCCGTTTAACCTTAATTTGCGAGTGCATCATTGGTTTCGATGAATTTCCATGCATTTCCCGTATATAAACAAAATCAATGCGCACCCTGTCGAAGAAAAGAAAAAAAAAAACAGGAAAAAATTAAAATTAAACGAAAGTCGATCGTGGAAATGCGCGAGAGCAATTTTTCCAATAATTCCATCGATCGAACCCCCGAAGACTAACGCTAATTCGTCTTTCGCAGGTATAAAGTGGAGGTTGCCGGAAAATCGTTGCCGGTGCTGACAAATCTGGACAAGGGGCGCTACGGAGTTTTGATCTTCGAGAACTTGAACAAGTACCTGCAAATGGACAAATGGAATCGCGAGTTGTTGGATAAATATTGTCGGGAGTACTCGGTAGGCATCGTGGGTTTCGCTCCTCCAGGAGAGGAGAGTCTGGTCGGCGCTCAACTCAAGGGCTTTCCTCTCTTCATACACACCAATCTGAGGCTAAAGGTCAGTGACACGCTCGTTATCATTATCGTTAATTATTGCATCATAGTGCGTTATAGTTGCTCTCGTCATCGTACCTCGTCGGCGGGATGATTTCTCCGAGAATGCGCGATGACCCGGGCAAAAAAAAAAAATAATCGATGGAGCCCGCGGGACGGATTTTGATCGCGATCGCGATCGCGGGGAAACTTTCCGCCTCGATGAAACTGCTAAGCGCGTTTCGCGGAAAACTTGCCGTGCTGCACGGAAAAGAAAAGGAGGGACTCGTAAAACTGGAGGGTAATAAAAAACCATCGTCCCTAAAGCATTACAGTCACGGTAGAAAAGCAAGTCGACGTGATGAATAAATTTGCAAGAATCGTAACAATAACAGAAACACTTACTTTACACTCGTTAATAAACATCGCTCCCTCGCGAATAATAAATGGAATAATAATATTCTAGAGAGAGAGTGAGAGGGGGGGGGGGCGGCATGGTCTCGTTTATTCAATCCTGTAATCGATAGGAGTAGTGTTGCAGTGGAAGCGCCAAGGAAAAACAGGTGGACCAAAAGGCTGCGGAGAGAAGTGGCGAGAAAAGGAGGAGAGCGCTTCGACACTTGCTATAAAATTCAACAAGGGAACATTTCCGTAAAAGATCCCTGGGGAGCAAAAAAGAAAAAGCTTGATTAAAATGATAATGGAAATTCCGGGCGAATCGTTGTAGCGGAATCAACAACGGGTATTTAATGACCCGGGCTCCATAACGAGTAATAATAATGAAAATGAAGAATCTAAATTAATGGGGGAGAGAACGGCGGTGGTAGGAAAAATGGTGGTAATAATTCGTATATTAATAACTGCACTCGGGCCCGATGAAAAGAGAGAGGGATTAAATCTGGAATTCTGGAAATGTCCGGTTGAAAGTGTGCGCGCGTGTGTGTGGGTGGACTGCATACCGGGGAATGGAAAAAAAAAAGAAGTTTGACGAGGACTTCCGGTTTCAGGATGCCCAGCTGAACGCGGCCTCTCCAATTCTCCGGCTGACCAGATCCGGCGAGACGGCCTTGGGACCACTTCCGGGTGGCGACTGGACCATTTTTCAGGCCAATCACAGCACGTACGAGCCACTGGCCTGGGCATACCGGGACAGTCTGGATTATCCAGCGAACAAGAGTCCCCTCGCCACCGTCATTCAGGTAACGAGGCTTCGCCATCGAGCTTACCACCGTAAAAATCAAGATTCCACGAAATGCGAGAAAAATACGTTTAGGACAGATTTTTCGAGGATTCCCCCCCGCCGCTTTCGAGCAAACTGGACGAGCGTGTTCCATGATCGCCATTTTGCCTTTTCGCGAAGAAGAACCCAGAAGCACCCCCTCCCCCCCGGTGTAGGCCAGGTGAATCCTTCCGTGGCTCGATTTTGACTTTCCGCTCACGTTCATCCTCAGTTTCATCCCCGGCGCCCGGGAAATTAATACTCTCCCACGTACGGGGAACGATCCTGCATTAATTTATATTAATTTATGTGACGTTCCACCATGTTTTACCTCCACCTGATTTAATCGGTATTAGAAACACGTGGCAATCCGGGCTACGTGATTTTGCGGCCGGTTTTTTAGTGGCGATCCGTCTAGCAAAAATACGGAATGAAGCGAGGGAATGTTAATGAAACAAATTGAGAGATTGGATTAAGTAAATCCAATCTGAATTTAATGAGTTAAGAAAGTGGATTAAGCGGAGCACATGTCGATCAAGCCAATTGCGATATTCGATTAAACAGCAAATTAACCAGGCTCTAGTGGTCATGAAAAGTGAGAGAGGGAGAGAGAGAGAGAGAGAGAGAGAGATAGAGAGAGAGGAGAAGGAGGAGAATGGAGAAGAGGGGTAATACTGTAGGTCCGTGTCGGTTTTCACCATTTTTTTTTTTCTTTTTTTTTCTTTTTTTTTTCAAGCGCATTTACGGGTTGCGCCGTCTGTTCGCGGCGCTAAGACGAATCGTTGGATGGTCCATTTGGCAGGCGACATTAGATTAACGCAGTTTCGAGCCACATTGGGCTACGTCCTGGTTCGACCTGGACCACTTAGTTACTCTCCACTCGTTAAACTCCACCGAGGCTTTTTTCCATCGGCCAACAGCGTCCAACACATTTATCACTCCCCGGTTCCTAGCGACTTAACTAATTCCACGATATTCCAATAAGGGTACGCTCTCGCTCTTAGGTAAAGAAACAAAGGGAAGAAAAATTCCCTTCCTGGAAAAACCTGATTTCCTAATATTTCCGGTGGACCACTGTGGACCCCTATTATTTATTTAGAAAGAGATTCTTCCCTGAAGAAATTTTCTTAAAAGAGAAAAAGAGAGAGAGAGAGAGAGAGAGTATCACATAAATTAATCTTGGGATGATTTGGAGCATCAAAGACTCAAGTTGGAAGAAGGGGTGCGCAGGGGTACATTGTTTTCCAGTAAATTCTCCTTTATTTTTCGGAAGTCGGCGGAAGTGCTTAACAATTCCACCGCACGAACTGGCGTCGTTACTTATCCACGCATTAAGTATTTACGGTACAGCTAAGTTTTAGCATCCGACGACGAGCTTTTCCGTTTTCAGGCCTTGGAATCTTGCAAATCGCGAATTCCAGCGAGAATGTAAGCGTCGGCTCCGGAGCAGCTTTACGAATTGTTTCAGCCAGCCTCATCCTTCTCTCTTTTTCCATTGCCTTTTCGCGAAAATTTTCTCCATTTGTTTTTCCTACCCCGCAGAACCATGAATATTTCATTTATTTAGTTTATTCGTCCATGTAATTCGTTTATCTCTCACATTCCTATCATTTATTTATTTAATTCGTACTTTTATTTGACTTATTACTAGTAGTTTTCTTCTCTTTGTCTCTCTCTCTCTCTATTTCTCTCTTATTTCTACCATGAAGTGCACTCGCATGCCAAGCAAATTTTCCTCATTTGTTTTCGTTGCCGCGGTGAGAAAATAAGAATTTGGCTCGTCTGGAATGGTACCCCTCCCCCTCCCTCGTCCCTCCACGACCTGCTTAAACTTCAACTAAGAGCCATGTTGAAATACGAACCAACCATACGAACATGTTGAAATTTCTAACAATTTTCTAAACAACTCTAAACAAATTCATTAACAAACGTCAATACCGAGAGAAATAGTTAGTTAGCGCAGTTCCTGAATTAATACCAAATAAAGCGTTTGATGTTTTCCAAAATTAATAGATATTCAAGAAATCTGTTTTAACTGTTTAATTTAGCATCAAATAAAATGACGGCTAATTACAGGGTAAAAGGATGAAGTAGTGAAGTTTTGTCCGTAGTGCAGTATATTGATTGCTGCCACTATTCCACGCCATGGTTTATTAATTACACGTCGACGCCAGTGGATTATGGCAGAAATATGTTAAGGCAAAGCAAACTTTTATAATTAAAAATTTCGTTCATTACCTTCCTATCTCTGCTCTTCCCCAAAAGCTTTCGAATTATAAGGTTCAAGTTTTCAATGTTGAATCATACGAGCAACGTGAACGCATAAATGTACTGGCCGACCGGAGCGGGTCTATCAAGTAGAATAGGAAATAACAAAACATCAACTTTAATCATATTTCAGTATATGAAAATTCTTTGCATCTCTCTCTCTCTCTCTCTCTCCCCTCTTTTAAATAATAATTCGGTTCCCCGTTAATTACATTGATATCGTAGGAATGAAAAGTTGGTTTTAGAGTGTTTTATTTTTCGATAAGCTAACGCAATTTTCCTTAATTTCGCGAGTCGACGCTGTAGTACGAGGGAAATTTTTCCACAGGTGATGAAGACGCGCGGAATGTGCTTTTAAATAGGAAAAGTCTCAAAGGAAATTGAATTGATAGATCGAACGTTGGTAAATGAAGCGGACTGCGCCGCTGCTCATTAATCGAATGAACCTACGGCTGATTGGCTTCTGATTTAATTACCTAGTTGCCTGCGATCCCGCCTCCAGTATATTAGCCACACCGTGCATAATGGGGTTATCAGCGAGATTATTATTGTTGTTTACTGCTAACAAGCTCACTTGGTAACGGCGGTCCAACGCGAATCCCGTCGCACCATCTGCAATTAACGATTTTCCCAAGGAGTTTCCCTGATTTCCTCGATTTCTCGACCTTCGCTAACCTGACTCCCACGATCTCTGCTCGTGGAACTCCGATCTCAAGTTTAACCCCGACCATTAGAGAATTTTCCACGACATCGAGATTCCTTGCCCCGCGAGAACGAGAAAACTGAGGAGAAATCCAAAATCAAGGCAATCCAGAAGAAATCTTCGGATTTAAAAGGATTTTTAATGACTTTCCAAGTCTCGTTAGTTTGCTCTCGCTAGTTGGATATATTTATTTGTTCCTCTTTGTTTTCCTTGCTTGCTTTTTTTTTTAATAAGCTTAAAACCTTATCGTTTTCAGGACCATGGAAGGTACGATGGCATCCAGAGAGTGTTGTTCGGTGGTGGTCTTCGATTCTGGTTGCACAAATTGCTGCTCCTCGACTCATTGTCGTACTTGTCTCACGGGCAGCTGAGTCTGAGCCTAAATCGAATGATGTTGGTCGACGTCGATGATATTTTCGTAGGGGAGAAAGGCACTCGCCTCAGAAAGGACGACGTACTAGCCTTATTAGCAACGCAACAGAGGATACAAGCACTCGTGCCTGGTTTTAAATTCAACTTGGGGTTTTCCGGGAAGTACTTTCATCACGGAACAACGGAGGAGAATCTGGGGGACGACATGCTCTTGGAAAACGTCGACAGGTTTCTAAATTCTCTAACCAATTCCCCAAAGATTCTCCATGGAGATCTATGGCGATGATAGAAGAAAGGGAGAGAAAAAAAAACCAAACGAAAAAAATTATTGCTTTGTAGATTCACGTGGTTTTCTCACATGTGGAACCACCAGCAACCCCATTTGTACGAGAATGTAACGCATCTGCAATTGGACATGGCATTGAACAAGCAATTCGCGAAGGATCACGGGATTCCGACAGGAAGCGGCTACAGCGTAAGTCCGCACCACTCCGGCGTGTATCCGGTCCACGAAGGCCTCTACGAGGCTTGGAAGAGGGTCTGGAACATCAAGGTCACCAGTACCGAGGAGTATCCGCACTTGAGACCGGCGCGACTCAGAAGAGGCTTCATTCATCGTAATATCATGGTAAGGTCATCGCTATGAATCACTTTGCGTAGTAACCCGTCACGTACGACTCCCTGATTAATTTCCTCGAAAGCGCCAGCTCACTTCGGCTGTCACGCCAAAACTGACACAAATTGAAATTTCGCGGAAAAACGCTAAAACCCTTGACAGAATTGATCGGTCAAGGCCAAATGTTTGATGATTACCTCATCTCGTACAGTGGATTATCGTGGATTCCCATCTCTGACGAGCCCCAATTATTTTAGGTCCTTCCGAGGCAAACCTGTGGCCTTTTCACTCACACTATTTTCATCGAGAGATATCCAGGTGGTAGAGAAAAGCTCGACGAATCAATACAAGGTGGAGAGCTTTTCCAGACAATCGTCTATAATCCTGTAAGTATCGATCTATCCGAAACTCTCTCTCTCTCTCTCTCTCTCTCCCCCCCCCCCCTTTCTTTTACAATTCTCGGTTTTACGGATAAATTGTAATTCTCTTTTGTTTCATAGATAAATATTTTTATGACACACATGTCTAATTATGGAAACGATCGTCTGGCACTTTACACCTTCGAATCGGTAATAAAATTTATTCAATGCTGGACAAATTTGAGATTATCAAGTGCCCCGCCTCTTCAATTGGGCGAAAGGTATTTTCAGCTTTATCCCGAAGAGGCTGATCCTGTATGGGGAGTAAGTACGAATGCATCCATCAAAATTACTTTTGCAAAAGTAATTTATTTATCGATCTAATCGATTCACCGACTTCTTTCGTTCCATTGCAGAATCCCTGCGATGATCAGAGGCACCAAAAAATCTGGTCGAGGAACAAAACCTGCGATCAGCTACCAAGATTTTTAGTGATAGGGCCACAAAAGACAGGAACAACAGCACTGTACACTTTTCTCTCCATCCATCCGGCAATAAACAGTAATCTACCAAGTCCGGATACTTTTGAAGAGATTCAGTTCTTTAATGGGAAAAACTATTACAAAGGCCTTGATTGGTACATGAGTTTTTTCCCAGCAGCAAAAAACGAGAGTTCTAGATACCTCTTTGAAAAATCAGCCACTTACTTCGATGGTGAATTGGTACCGAGAAGAGCTCACGCACTCCTTCCTAGAGCAAAGTTGATTACAATTTTATTGTCGCCAGCAAGGAGAGCCTATTCTTGGTATCAGCACACAAGAATTCACGGAGACCCAGTGGCAAACAATTATTCGTTCCATTCTGTCATCACTGCGAGTGACACTGCACCGAAACCTTTAAGGGATCTCAGGAATAGATGCTTAAATCCTGGAAAATATGCACAGCATTTAGAGCGATGGTTGTCCTACTATCCACCTCAACAACTGCATATTATAGATGGAGAACAATTGAGGCAAAACCCCGTGGAAACCTTGCACGAGTTGCAGAGGTTCCTGAAAATCACTCCGGCTTTTAATTACTCCTCCCACTTGAGGTACGATCCCAAAAAGGGATTTTTCTGCCAAGTCACCAACGAAGACAGAACAAAGTGTCTTGGGAAGAGCAAAGGTCGACAGTATCCGCCTATGGAGGATAAGTCTTATAAATTGTTACAGGTATAAAAAATTGTTTCCATTCCCTGCTGTCGGTTAGTGCATTCTTGTGCATTTTTATCATACGTCATTTAATCTATTCTTTGCAGAGGTACTATTTGTCTCATAACACGGCTCTTGTGAAACTTTTAAAAAGGCTGGGATCAAGAACAATACCGCAATGGCTAAAAGAAGATCTCACGGACACTGTGATGACCTAGCAAACGTCGATTACTTGAGGATTCGTCACTCCTAGATTCCAAACTTTCATTTTATCATCCGCTGCACGCGAGGTATACCGGATGTTGACGGAGGACCTGTAATTAATTGTAAATTGTACGCTCAGAACTCTGGAGCCCATTTCCTGTAAGGACCAGACAGGCCTATCCTAATTGGGACTGGCCTAAAGGAACCGGGAGCCTGTTAAACTAGTCACACGCGAGCGGTTTTTCACGGTAAAGGTGACCGTGGTTATCGTTGTTAAGCTCTATAATAGCACTATTATTAAAGTTATACTATTATTATCGTTATGGCGAAGCCCACGGATATCAGGAAAATTGTGTAATCCCCGTCTAGAGCAAACCTGTAAAAAACATTTATAGTGTCCGTAGAACGCCCGTTTATCTTCGGATATAATAAATGTATTTTGAATGGTTGTTCTATGTGGAACACCGGTGCCATTTTATCCACTTCTTGCTGTGGACCTTCATTTTCTGGCTTCCCGAACCAATTTTAATTGGAAAATCAGTCTATTTATATCGGTTTCACTATAAGCTCGTTCTCGATAATTCTTTCGCAACTTTCTCAGGGATCGTCCCGAAAACGGAAATTGCTTTTGTGCAACGAAGGTAACTCGTCGTTTAGTTAGCGTGACTAACAAAGAAAGGCCTAATTAATCTTATAATTTTTCCCATGTCGTATGCGAGCAAGTGTACATTATTGTAAAGAAATTTCTGCGAGAGAAATACTACCTTCCTTGAAAGATCATTTGTCGATCGGAGCGAATCGTCGAAAGAATTAAGAATTGCACGAGTTCGAGCACGCGAGAGTTTTGAATTTCATCGTGGAAATTGATACGCGAGGGGAGAACTGATGAGAGAATTGAAGATACGTCACTGGGAAGTTTAGATGTTTATAAGAGGAAGTGGAATTTAGAGGTTTAAACCTAAACAAGAATTTCTTTCGAACGAATCCGAAAAAGCAGTGGCTTTGTTCCTCCAATGGAAGACTTGTCCAAATCGTGTTACGAGATTAAAGAGATTTATTCGTCGCAAGATAGTCAGTAGCTCGACGATTCTTCAGAGAGAAAGAGAAAAGCGAGAAAAAGCAAGCAATTTCAATTGTTTTTCTGGTCAAATCGCGCGCGGGATCGTTCGTTTCTCGGCAAAGGGGATGAAGTTCGACCCATTTCACTTTCGGAAACACAGTGTACGTTAATTCTCTTTGCGAATATTGTAAATCGAAATCGATGGTAATGGTTCCATGTATATTTTGACAATACTCTTCTTGGTATCGACAAAGAAACCGCTAACTGAGGCATTTGAGCGTGTCCATTTGTACATTTGGTGTAATAACGCGCTATTTTGGTGTTAGCGTAGATGTTTCGTAACAGATTCGACTTTAATGAGAACTTCGCACTCGAGATCGACTTTCTCCTCTCGTGTGCAAGGCACGCGCCTATTTGCAATAATCAGTGTTAATTAATGTAGTTTAAAGAAACGGCACTTTTTTCAAGAGTCGCCCATATGGGGAAATTCGTATTTCACATGTTTGCACGTTTCGTGAATCTGTGCGGAAAAACCCTTTCAATACTTCCGGATAGTAACATTAAAATGCGGCAATACTGATGTAATAAATGAAAATTATAACAGAGGAATATATTTTCTCTTATTGCAAAAAATCGATATAAAGATATATATATATATATAGATATACATACATACATGCATACGTTTATATGTGTACATATGTGTGTGTGTGTGTATGCGTGTGTATGTTACGAGCTATATTGATGCAAATAAGTTATGTATCACTGCGTAAAATTCTATGTCTCGGGAGTATCGTAAGATTTTCTTTTTTCTTTTTTTTTATATATATATATATATATATATATATATATATATACATATAATACAAAGCTGGGACACTTGTTTTCTGCGAATAGTGATACAAAGTTTATTTGCGCATTTGTTGCGACAACTTAATGTAAATGGTTGCAGGTGTACGACTTAATGAAGGAATTTTTCAATGGGGGCATCTTTTTGCTTTACATTTGTAACATCAGTTTTGAATGTCGTAACTGAAGTAGAAACCATAAATTTTTATTCTCTCCAGTTTTAATAGCAACTGGCGTCACTGCTCTGTGATTGGAATTATCGTAATATGCAAGAAAAATAAAAATAACATTTCCCGTCCTCTAATGTTACATTTTTTTTATACTTTCTTCTTTTATTTTTTGCAAAGTGTCATTTATTATTTATGTAGGAGAGGTCTATAAATGATTTTTATTCATTGAACGAAAGATATTGATAGCATGCGCGACTTAAGTGAATTGTAAAAGTTTCACTCAAAGTTTTTCTGCTTTTCGGATGATAGATCGCACGTTTGCTCGTTTTGTTAGAGAATATTTGTAATATTATCATGGAATTAATACTAAATTAATAACTATAAATGAAGATAAGCATCCAATCAGATTTTTTAACGACACTTAAATAATCTCCAAAAAATAAATAAACATATCCTTTATTTATAACAATGTTGAACATGTTTACGAGTGAGTCGACAATACTATCGCTATTTCTAGTATTTTTTACAAAATCTTTAATTGTATATCGAAGATTTTCCTCTCTAACAAAACGTGCGAACGTGCGATAAATGGTTTGTGGTGAAATTTTTTAAATTGATACCTCGAGTGAAAACTGAAATACTACAAAATCGAGCCATATTATATCAAGGTTTTGTTACGTTTGTACTATTTGTTTTCATTTTTATACTGCCGTTAAACTCTGCTATGTGCTGTTTAACGAATCATGTACAAAGTTTACTGTTAATATAAAAATAATATTATATAGTAAGATTATATATATATATATATATATTAATACTAATATTAATGATACAAATAATACTAACTGATTGATCTGTTTTAACGAATCGTGCCATTTTTCCAATGTTGTACATAATTATTATTGTAACAATAAAAACATCAAATTCTTAGTATTAATAATGTGACATCCATTCCCTCGGATATATCTCTTATAAAGACTCGCTGGGAATCGTTGAATCTCGTTTACTGGATAAAGTATACATTCGATAAGCAATTTTTCCTATTTACATGAAATTGACTTCAATCGAGAGTATCAGAATTCTAGCATCTTTATGCATTGCTTGTTTCATTATTTTCTATTATTTTACTTTTCATAAACGTATCGTAAATGCAATTTTCATTCAAAGAGTCGCAAGACGACAAAGAATGAAATCTTGGCTCAATGAGAACGTTAACCTTTATATCTTGTTCAGTGAAAATATCTCGTAAATTTACGCGCTTTTGAGTCTTTTGTACAGGATATCCTATCTCTGCTGGTAAATTACGAAACCTTGTAAATTCTCTCGTTTCAGAGCTTCGGATTATTTCGGATCGAGATGATAACTTGTTCTCTTTATGTCTTTTTTTAATGGAACTCAGCGTTGTTTCCGAGAAAGAGAGCCTAGCTACTCGTGGCCATTCGCGAGTGAAAATATTATCTTCCGGTTCCTCCGGATGATCCAAAGTATTCGATGGCAATGTGTACAACTGCCTCATTTTTCTCTTCCTTTTATCTGCCGTCATGAGAAACTCTTTAAACACACCAATGTTGGACAATGAAATGACTAATAATTTGAAGAAAAATCATACCAGGTTTCTGAGAGAAATGATTTCTTATCGACAAATTCGTGCTAGGTCCCGCCGGTTCGACACTGGTAGAAATCGTAGTAGCAGCAGCAGCAGCGGCAGCAGCTTCTTGCATTTCATCAGTCTCATTCCGATACCTTGAGAACCGAGAAGGTTCGTGTTTTTTCGAGTTACCGGTCAATAAGTCCGATTGCAAAAGCATGCCAGGATGATCAATCGGGCTGAACAGTCTCTGCATGTAAGATCTGGGAGAGCCATTCTCCAAGGCGGTGACCGCCCTCAGGTGATTCAGGCACTCCGACTTGTTTCTGAGAAAGCCAAGTCGTTCAAGGACGAGAAAAGTGGGTAATAAAGTGGCAACGGTCAAAGCGAGGATGACCATCAGACAGACGAGGTGCCAGACGAAGTTCATGAAGACAGAGGCAGTACCGGAGTCGGTCGAATAGGAGGAGAAAGGTGTCAAGAGACTGCCGAAGAGGCCGCAAGCAAAATGGCTGGCAACGATATTGCAGTAATCTTCCAGGGCACTGCGAAGTACGAGCTTGGACGTCAAATAAAAGATAATGGCACCGGAACAGCCCAAAGCAATCGACACGAGTGGCGAGTAAACGTCAATCGCAGCCGAAACTACAACTAGACCGGAAATGATACCCTGAACGCATCTCATTACTGTCCAGTGATTGAAAGCTTCCCGGGTCAGAAGGAAGTGGAGAGCAACGATGAAAAGCGAGCAAGAGGAGGCTGCTAATAATCCATTGATGAAGATGGAAGATAGCTGATTGGCCGTTTCTGAACTGGGCAGGTTCAGTCCCTAAAATGAAATTGAATCAATTAGGGTAAGCCCGGTGGGGTAATGGGAAGGTGATCAAATTGCATTCGTGCGTCGAACACATTCACCGAGATAAGAGGATAGAGAAGAGACAATGGTGATGGTGGTGGTGGTCGCGCGATTAAGGAAACGTCCATTAGAGTCGAGTGCATCTCGAAGGCAAGGGTCGTTCAACCAGCGATCAAATATTTAATCATGGCGTATAGCAGCGGTCGCTACCTGAAGTCCCAGAAACACAAAGATCGTTCCGGCGAAATTGGTCCCCGAGGAGGCAGGGGCCACGCTGGCCTCGTCAAGGTCCTTCAGTCGCAGGATCCTCCTGCCCAGGACCATGCAACCGATCAGGCCGGAGAGTCCGCCGAAAACGTGGACCACGCTGGACCCGGCAAAGTCCTTGAAGCGGACCGGAGAGCCGGCGAGAGAGTTCTCCGTCATCCATCCGTCAGTGGTCCAGATCCAGTGGACGAGGAGAGGCTGGGTGAGTCCCGCCAGGAGGATCCCGTTGGTCAGGTAGGCAATCACGTGGGTTCTACCGACGATTCCGCTGGTGGAGATGCCCGAGGCTATCACGGCCGCGTGCCAGGCTATCATAGCTTCGTCCTTATCGATCGCCGCTGGTCCGGACCAGTGACCCTCGCCGATAACTCCCGCGAGGACCTCGCCGTTGTAGGCAACGACGAAACCGACCACGAAGTACGCCATGGTCACGCAGCAGATATCCACCAAGTTCTGCAGCAGAATCACGTTCACGTTGTTTACCGGGACGCTGCCAACTTGAATCAGGAGGAAACCGACGCGCGACAGGAACGCCAGGAACAGGCGAGCGGCGCTCCTCCAGGAGTCGCCGCCTTCCCCCGTTTGCCCCGAGGACGACGACAGTCGGTTGAAGTCCTCGTCCAGCACCGCGTCGTAATAGCTTTCCGAGCCACTCAGGTTAGTAGACGCCATTTTGGTCCCGCGTAGACCACCGCTATCGCGTCAAGGACAATCGCGCAAATGTCGCGCGACTCGACGCGAACGTAGTCGCGTGGCAAGGTCGTGCAAAAAGCAAAAGAGGGCGGGAGGGAGAGGGGGTGGGAAAAAAGAAATAGTCGATCGACTCATCGCGTGGTTGAAGAAGAGTGTTTGAAATTGAATCTGGTGGCGCCTCGCTGGACTAGAGAGCATCGATTGGCGGTCCGGCGGTAGTCGCTGGAGGAGCCAATGGGACACGAGGAAAGAGCGAGCGGTGCTGTCGGCAGCTTTGCGCGCATGTCATGCCATTGGGTATCGCAAGGTCGAGTTCTTAGGCTGGCGCAGGGACGAGCCGGCGAGCGATGCCGCCCGTCGTCGACGTAGGTAGTCGCTCGAAGGCGGCCGTTGGTCCGTCGGTCGCAGGTGTCAGTGATTCGTGAAAGAGACTACCAATACGCACAATCAAAAGAAAAAAAGAAAGAGAAAAGAAAACGCATTTTTTGCATTTTGCATCTTGCGTTTTCCACGGGTTTCCACGGGTAGTAGCAGTAGTAGTAGTAGTAGCAGTAGTAGTAGTAGTAGTAGTAATAGTATAGTAGCCTTCAGGCATGGCCACTGTATCTTGCCGCGCTATGTTCGTCCTGAGGTGGTTCGAGCTCAGCCGCGTGTTCAGTGCCCCAGCCACCCTGGCCACGACTAAATATCGAAACGTGAGTTTTTTTAGCGCGAAATGACGGCGCCAATCTCTCCCGAGACTTGCCAATTTCCGGCTAATCGCAGGACCAGAGATCGAGCGCCATTAAACGCTATGCGCGACCATACAATCCAGGAACGAGTCTCTCTCTCTCTCTCTCTCTCTCTCTCCTTTTCTTTCTATCTCTCTCTCTCTCTCTCTCTTTCTCTCCGTCTCTCCCTCTTCAGGTCCCTGGTCTCTGCGTTTTCAGCCTGCCTCCCCATACCGCGTCCATCCGCCCCTCCTCTCCCATTTTCTTTCCTTCTCACTCTTTTTCGAATCCTCTCTCTCTCTCTCTCTCTTTTACCTACTCTCTGCAGTCCCTGCCCCCAACCCCCACTTTCCAGGCTCGCGTGCACACCTTGCACCGAGGGATCTCCACTCTTCTCGCTCTCTCTCTCTCGCTTTTGCGCTCTTTCCTCTCTCTCTCTCTCCCTCCACCGGGGGTTTCCCCCGTCTCTTTTTGGAGCACACACTGGAAAAACTGATAGAATCGCCCGAATTTTTATACGAATCCTCCCCGTGGATCGTCTCTCCATCTCCCATTGTCGCGTAGGGACACGGGTCGGATGAGGTTTTGAAAATTTCCCTTCGCGGCCTTTGATGTTTTCCTCTTCCTCCTCTTCATCTTCGTCTCAGGGATTGGAGCTGTATGACGAGGAGCCCCAATACGGTTCCTACTTATTTTCATTTAACGAGATCCGCGCTAAGCCCGTGGACCAGCTGCAGGCTCGAATTTCGAACTCGAATTTAAACGTCGGACACACAGAGGGAATTCGTGAGAGAATGGGAAATGGCGAACGTGAAATTTTCCTAATATCCACGCGCGAGTTTAAATCTTCGACGCAAAGTCGAACGTTCGATCCCTAAATTTTTGTTCATTCTTAATCGAACGCTAATCACGCGTTTGCCCCGACTCCGATTTGTATCTCTAAATATGTGAAATGTGCTTTTCGCTATTGCTGAATTTTATTTTCAACTGGAAATATACACCCCGCCATCACCACCACCACCACCAGAGAAGTCTGCGACTGACTACTGGCTGGCGAACACGCGTATTTCTAATCTTTTTTATTCCTGGCGAGGATCACGCTCGTAAAAGACGCGAATACAGTTTCTCCTATTTTTAAAAGAGAGAACATCATTCCTGGAAGTTAAGTAATTCCGTGACGATTCAGGATCCTGTCTACCACCGACGCTTTGCTTCTGTCACGGTACAAAATCCGTTATACTCTTTCTTTTGTCGGCTTAAATTGGCACCGAGAGAGCAGACCCACCATTTTCCTCGAAGAATTCCAGGGAGTATGAAATTAGCGCAATGTCGAAGAGAGAAAAGCATATTTCCCCTCGCTTGACGCAAAATACTTGTCGTACGAATAAGAGTTGAGAATCGCGCGTTTGACGCGTTTCGCAGATTTGCGCAAAGAAGGCAATCTTGTTGAAAAATTGCTGCCTAATTGGAATAACGCTTTCGCGCTAATTTCACCGAAAACCATACTTATCTGGTTTTGCCGTTTTTTATTGTTCGATAAAGACTGTGTGTGTAACTCGGCGATAAGGACCACCGTCTCTCCGAGCGTTAAAACTCTTAGCACGCAATTATACCCTTCCTGGAAGTGAAAACGCGTATAAATTATCGTCGCCCTATGGCGTTCAAAGCATGCATTTTGCTATTCTCAACGCAGAGGATACAATATATTTTCGTGGGGGCGGTGGTTCGCCGCGTAATTGAAACATTTTGAAAATTCTAACGAGATCGTAAATCTGCGCATTTGTCAGAAATAATCGTATCTCGCAAATCCAAGCGAATAGCATGCAAATACAAAATGCAAGCGCGAGGAGGAGACGATGTTAATTTGAGAAAAATGCAAAAACAGGGACCTCTGGGAAGTGTGTGTGAAAAATAATAGTGAAAATGCTAAGTGCAAAAGTAGAAACTGGAAGAACGTGAGATCTCGATAAGCGAAAAGTGGAAATACGAGAGAAGTATAAAAGTACATCCAAATATATCAGTGGTGTATCGGTGTTGTAATTTTATATTTCAGGGCTATTATCGGAATAAAATGATATGCGCGATAAATAATTGTGGAGATAGAGATTTTTCTTTCTCGCGTCGATCTTTAAAAGGGAACGTTTCTTCGACCAACAAAATTATGCGTATTCGACGGCCATTCTCAGATAAGTATCTTGCGCAGAAGAAAAAAACAGTGGGCAGAACACGTGTTTGCAGCATGCGCATACAATGCGGATAGAAGTGAATTGAAGAAAAGTTCATCTTTAAAAAATGATTAATGACGGAGCAATGCAATGGCAGAGGGAGATATTACGACGAGATAAATTGTTAACTAACATAATTTCACGTCTCCGCGTTAGAGTCTCAATTTCATTCAGACTTTACTCGACGAGTCTCTGAGTCATTCGTTCTTTGAAATTTGTGATATACATGATTTTAATACACCCTCGTAAAATAGAGCTCTGTCTAAATATTTCTTATCTATTGATAGTGCCAAGAGTTTTATAAAGCCTCGATGACTCAATAGTTATCTCATTTTCGAAGGAGTAGCGTAGCCAGGAAATTGTTTGTATCTTATTACACGATACGCAATATCTATTAATGATTTATCATCGACAATGTTAAAAATCTTTCTTTGCGACTCAAACTCTTTTTTCCGTGAAAGCAATTAACGCGAGAGATTCGATTTCTACGATTCATCTCAGATTTGCAGCAGCGTTCTCGAAGCGCGTCTAGCAGAAGAACCTATAGGTATCATGTGAGATTAAGCACGTTGATTCAATAAAGCAGTTTTAAAGTAAGCTCTTCTCCAAGTTCTAAAGACGCAGTTATAAAGATAGATCGTACATTTATTTCCTCTGGGAGATGGGGAACAGCGAGATAAAATTACGGAATATCTAGCATTTATACCAAGAAGTAACTATGAAGCAACGGTACGAGAACGCAAAACTATCAATCATGGTTAAAAGAAAAAACTTTGATCGAAAGCATCGAAGTATTCGAGCGAACAAAAGGGGAAGTTTAATGCGTTCGTTAAACTTGGAAAGACAAATGGAATGAATTAGAATATTTCCCTGGAGAGAGAAGAAAGCTTTTTATGAAAAGTTAAAAAGGAATCTCTTAATCAAGGCCATAATTTCAACACGAATATGATTTTTGGGAGCAGCGAGAAATCCTGGCCTGGGAATTATTTGAGCAATAGCTCAACGACGTGTCGTTATCGCCAATGTCCGCGATAGATGCTGGTTAACGGTATTCCATAGGGGATTACAATTCAAGACTATAAAACTGAATGTATACTTAACTGTGGTAACCTGGAACGATGCCAAACCTACCGAACCAGTTTCGACGGACACTATAATACGAGTCAAACGAAATATACCTGAATTTTTCGGCGGAGAAAATATTTCTTCCGAAATAAAATTATGTGTCATTTTGCATTGAAATATCGAACAGAGAAGAGACGCGAGATGCGCGCGATGAAACGAACTGTCGTTGAACCAGCGTAGAAACTAATTCGTGAAATTCTAGAACGCCGCAAAATTAACGTAAATATCTCATTGAACTGCAAATAGGCGATCGTGCATTATTCGATAAATGATTAAAATTCTTTTTCGACGAACGCCAGCAATTCCATGAATTTTCGACGGAACGATACGCGTTGAATTCAAACGCCTGATCAATATTTCAATTTTCAATACATCGTTGAAGAAGTTATTTCTAATGGCAAACATTTCCTCCGCATCGAGTTTCAATTAGTTCCCACTTTCGGACTAAAATCGAAGAAACATTTGCTTGAGCGATTCTTCGATATAAAAATGAATCATCGAATACCAATTTTCTCGGCGAACTTATTAGCAGTCGTGACGATTTTCCCATGCAAGAAATCTCAGCGATCAAGAGAGAGAGAGAGAAGAGGAAAAAAAATGATCTTGGGACATTCCCCCGATATCCGCACACTGTGCAAAATAATTCGTCGCGCATCGTGAAAAATTTCTTGGGTCTGAAAGTTTCTCATGTACGAGTGCGACGACGTCACGCGTGAATCATCGCGTGGATCTAGAAGCTTCTCATTCCGAATGTAAAATAAAATAAAGTTGGTCGCAGAACGCTCATTATGCGTTCAAATAGCAACAATCTAGGCGAATCGAATTTCAAACGCCAAAAGTACACGATTCCTTCTTTACTCGAGAGCAAAGATAGATAAACTGTTATACAATAATTTCCTCATTTTGGTAATCTCGCTTCGTGATTGATTTGCGTACAGTTGATTATTATTGTTTCTTTCGTACAGTATTATCGTTGATAACATTGATACTGGTAACATCTGCCCGACGGGGGTGAGAGCGAGGGGGAGGAACGCAAGAGATTGTTTACCATTGAATGAGGCAGATAATACTTGTCCTCTATTCCAGAGACACTGTCATTACCATGAACACGCGTCAGCGAAAATGACGTATTCGCGCAGTGTTCTCCGTAACACCCGTATCAAGCGCTTGAACCGTGCGGTTTTTATGCAAATGCACCCGAGTTGATTAACCTTTCGAGAGATCAGCGATAGTTGATTCATTTGTCAGCGGGCTCCGAAAAAGATATCAGGAAAATCCTATTGCTTTATTTCCTCGCACACTCACGCACACTCGCTTTCCACTTATCTGTGTTAAAACGAGTCATTCTTCCCCAATCCATTTGACTCGTTGTATCATTGCGTATCCATCTATACTTGTTGAGAAAAATATTCTTGACTCAAGAAAGTTTTTCGCGAGAAGAGAAATCTCCTTCGAGAATAAAGTTCTCGAGGAAAGAGTCAAATATGCACAGTACGTACCTTCGTATATTCTCGCGTTGAAAAGATCGCCGGCTGCTTGCCGATCTCCGAATTAATTTTTCTTTTTTTTTTTTCGGGTCATTGACACAAACGATGATCTCAGTGTCTCTCTACACGCGTTGTGTTACGTGAATTTGTTTAACGCCGGTAGAATATTCCGTTCGAGCAGGTGCCCACTGTAGAATCTCTTTTTTCGTTCTTTCCCCCTCTCCTCTTTGTTTCCTCGTATCTCGAGAACCGCGAGTGTTATCAAAGTATTTCATGGAGAGTTTGATAAGGTCCCTCTCAAAGTATTTGCGCGCGCGTTGAAGGTTGGATAACGGGAGGAGAGCTTGTTAAGGCATCCTGCATATATGCGGACACTACATAAATCACGAATAGGTTCACCACTAATTAGACCTTCGTTTCGAAAGCGGCGAAGAGGCCGCTGGGAATATACCTCGTGATAGATGCGGCTTTTCCAAAGACCGATAATAAATTATCCGATAAAATTGCGAAGGAAAGGGGGTGTTGTAATAATAATATCGCGCACTGATTAATTGATAGGAAGTCGTGAATGATTTAGGGAATATTTTGCGATAAGTCACGATATACCTCGTGCGGATCTGGTGGACTGTAAAATTCTTGACGAGTGTGTTCCGTGGAAAAAGTTTGCCGGCTGTTTTCTCCCTCCCTTCCGCCGTCGCGTACTCGTATGCAAAAGAGTCACGCGTAGATAAGAATGATATTGCAAATCAGACGTGAAACTCGTTACGTTTAATTTATGCTAATGGCACGCCAAGCAGCATCTCTTTCTAATCTCCACGCGTAGATATTGCGCGGTAGTTAAACTTTTGACGGACGCTTTAATGGAGTGCTGGAAAAGAGATTCCTCCTCAAAGGCAATTTCTTTGAAGAATCCTCGGGAACTGAATTACCTGCTTTATTTACTGAAATTTATGGCGGGAGGTAATTTTTTTCGCCGGAACGCGCTCGACGCTCCCGCGAGTGTGACACTTTCCCGATTAGACGACTGCCAATTAAGAGGACGGGCTCTAATTACTCACGGTGAGCGAAGCTATCTATTTTATTGAGTGATTTGGTTCGGGAGGGTCGATTAACCCCTCTCGAGTAGAACATCTGGATTTAGACTCGATTTACGGAGATTATAGCTTGTCGGGGCAATTTCGCATTCGTCGAGCAAAAATTGTCGATGATTGATTTATAATGGTTTCGTTCAGGGGCTTTCGAAGCGGGTGTTTGTGTGTCGGGATCCGAGCTGTCATTGCTTCGAGCAACACTTGCACGAGACACATGGCGGACGCATTATTCTTGGCGGAGTTATTGGTGTACGCGGTGAACTTTTCGCGCGATACCATTAGTAGACTGTAAACTGCTTCCATTTTGACCGGGAGTTTCTCCCCCGAGGCAATTTCTGCCCGAAATGCTGGGATTTTTCAAACGACACCCGTGTCCGCCACCATTTTCTCACCCAGATGTCGAACCTCGGTCACGATCCTGCTACGCCCTTCGAGAGAACGAAAGAACGAAAGAAAGAGAAAAAAAAGGGCGAGGGGAAAGCGAACGAACAATAGAGAGGACAAACGTTCCCCGAGTAAGAATTCAATCGAAAGGCTGTTTATTCGCGCGAAACGCTCGAGCAAAAATGTTCAGTGTCGTTCGCTCGAGAAACAAACGAGAAATTACTACGAGGAGAGGATTTGCTCCAAGTGCGAGAGAGGTCTCGGTCTCGAGTATAGAGCAGTAGCGCGAACTGGAGTAGAGAGTAGAGTTCGCGGAGCTCGTCGATATTTCGATTGCACTTATGCATAAAAAGCGCAAATTGGTACGAAAGGTTAGTGTTGGAGTAGGTCGTGTTGCCGTAGGTCGCGAGTGAGTCGTCAAGGTGAACTTTGAAGAGAGTAGTAGGGGCAGTGGTGCAGATCGATGCCAGTGGCGCCTGTCGCAGCCTCCGCAGTCTGGAACCCCTTAAACAAGAGTTTAACTACCGCAACATCGTGTTCGATTACCTACATAAATTCCACTTATGGCTTCGCGCGAAAAACGTCCATTTTCCTATCATTGCGTCCCCCGCCTGCCACAATTATTGTCATAAACGACCAACGTTTGCAATATTTGGCAACGCACTCCTGACGATGGATGTCCGGCACTCGGTCATGATTCGGATATCTCTATGATGATTCAGCGTGACGATCGGAGTCTCGTACAATTAGTAATCCCGATCACCCAATTGGGTGATTTGGCATCTCCGGTCCGGGAGAAACTACCCCTGATTTGTTTCCAGCCGAAGAGCGGACGACGGTTTTGACGATCCTCGCCCAGTTTTCAGAGTTTTCAAGGGAGAGAGACACAGAGAGAGAGAGAGAGAGAGAGAGAGAGAGAGAGAGAGAGAGAGAGAGAGCAAGGGGATCCATTTAATAATAAAAATCCAAGTGGCGCGATCGATGATAGGATCAGTGAAATTGGCTTGTTTGTGACGTTCGCAAACTCGGTGTCCGCGTGGGAGGTTTGGTCTGTCGCACTCGTAGTATTGATATTTCCACTTGTACGCAAATAGATATATCCAGAGGGCTGTTCATAACCAGACACAAATGATCGCATGCAAAAATCATCCCCTTGGTTTATAGCGTGTCTTCTCATATACAAGTTATGTCTCTCTCTCTCTCTCTCTCTCTCTCTCTCTCCCCCTCCCTCCCTCCCTCCCTCCCTCCCTCCCCTCCTCTTTATTCTCCATGCTCCACTTCTGCGAAAACCTCGTGCATAAGGTATTACCCGAAATGCGACGGGAAGTAAAAAATTTAATTTCGCGAATAGAATCAGCCGAGGTGAATTTCTTGTCGAGAGTTTCTAAATATATCGCTGGACTCGTGTCAGCGTGTGGCACTGCGGTAGATCTATCGGTGGCCTTATCTTGTCTGTAATCTGCATCCTTGACGATACCCGTTAGAGATTTTCATCTCTCGGGAGTATGTATATTCGCTTCCTCGAATCTATGAATTTTGACCGAGATCCAGAAAAAACTTGATAAAAATAATCACTGCTGCTCTATTACCGACAGCAAAATAACGCACTCGTTAATTAACAATGTTTTATCCCTTTCTCTTCTTCTTTTCTCTTCTTCTTCCATAACATTCCGGTGGAAGCTTAAAACTACTCCGAGAGAAAAATTTCTTGGTCGGTAATTGGTTTCGAGGTGGAAGATTCATGGCTTCGTGGAATTTTTATGGAAATTAGCGCAAGATGTTTTAGATGTTTTCTAGGCTTCTCAATGGAGTTTCTCCCGTGCTCGTTAATAATTTTCCCTCCCGGAATCTCATTAGGGTGTTTTGCGAATTGAAGGAAAATCCTCGCGGCAAGTCAAGTGGCGAAATGACCGATAGCTCCTGGTTTCAATTGACTCGTTTCGCCTTTCCAGCGACTGCTCCACTTTGAATCTTCGCGAGAGTGACAAGGTGCTTCCAACGAGTTCCTCCAATAGCTTTTGCCCTTCTCACGGATGATTCTTGAGGTCTGGTTAGTGCGCGTTAACTAGTGTACTTACCCAAATGAAACTCCCACTTCTTTTGAAAGATCTCTGTAACGGGTGAATCTCCCTGCATTCTAATTATCGCAGGGAATAATTAAAAACTTTCAGAGCTACAATGGTGATTCGCTTGATAAATTCATCAAAATTCAAATTTCTATAAATGGGCGAGGTTGGGTTTTTCTCGAAGAAATACTCTCGGAATTTCTCATCGGGGAAAAAGTTTTCCACTTCACATCCGCTGATCGACAGGAAATTGCATTAACAAAAGATTGCTCCAAATTTAAAGATGACTTGGGCATGTAGTTAATATCACCGGGAAATTGCTCAAACTAAGTATCAAGTTTAAATTTTGTGGTGTTTAAAGTTAAATTAGTAGCTGAAACCTCTGAGCGCGTAATTTCAATAGTCTTAAGCTTTCTTGCAAGCTTTTATGCTAGACGGTGGCATTTTATGCGCTTAAGGGAGCGTCTGCTGAAATTGAATAGAGAAAGTGGAGAGAAGCTTTTTCATGGAGATTGCAACGATCGATTTTCCTGATAACTTGGTACATGTGATGATCATGCCTGAAACTCAGCTGACTCCAGACTAATTTACCTATACCGATTTCCGAGGGTAATGGTCCACAAATTGCTGCAATTATTTGTCCAATCGAATATCCATCTGTCTCTACTGTCCTCGTTTCCCAAATCTTCATATTTTCATATTTCGTAATGGGCAATTGCTAGAAAATTGACCCAATTATCCCCGCGATTAGATTTCCGCTCACTCATATTTTCACTTTCCACCGTTTCCAAATCGGCGCATCATTCGAAATAAGCGTGTTCGCGTCTTGTTCGCGTAAGGCAAGATCGGCTGAAATTTCGATAAATATCGAACTCGACTCACGGGACTTTTTTAAGAAAAGATTCGAGTTTAAAACCACTGCTCCAGGTCGCGAGGGTGGCAGCGAGGAATTAAAATCGAGGAAAGTTGAAAAATCGGATCAGCGAATCTGTGCGGTGTTCAAGGACTAAAAGCTCTCGGTAGATGCCGGAATCGCCTTTGCGGTCGAATTTTTCCTTGTTAAGACTCATTAAGATAGGAAATGACACGCTGCAGACGCGGACTAGAGGGAAACGTTGAAAAATCTTGATCCACGCTGGAAATCCGGCACGTCGACGAATAAAAAGGTTTATATGAGGAACGAGCGGAGAAACCGAAGGAAAACTGAACTGACCTAAATGTATTTAAGCGATTTATCATGTACTTCGCTTCCATTGATAGACTCGAAAAATAGTGAATGGTACCCCCTGCCACCAGCCTCCCTCGTACTTCTACTACAGGGTGTCCGGAAATTGGTGCACCCTTTTGGACACCCCCGTATTTCCCGTCGTTTGTTTCAAGCAGTTTCTCAATTCCACCCGCGAGTGGAAAATAGTCGCGCGAATTAAAATCTTTGGTACCACGTCCCGTTTCTAGCAATATCGCGAATTTACTCGAAAGTTTCCACCAGAATTTGGAGGCGGGAGCATCGAGGTCGTCAGGAAAGTTCGAATTAGTCGGAGAGGGGTGGAGGGGACTTGTAAAAAAATTTTTCAAGTGAAATTATTCCCGTCACGAGTTTAGAACCGTGTTCTGACACGAAGCCAAAGAACGCCCACACGAGTGTTGAACGTCTTCGGTCGGTTATTTTCGATGCGATTGGTGAAAAAAATTTTAGCGCATACCGCGTAGACTTAGAAACGTAACTCGAAAGCCTCTGTCGTTACCGGATGCCAAAGTTTCCTCCGCGTATTTCACTTTACCCATCTTGGACCCTCTAAATCATTCTGAATTTTATTCTATAGCCCGCACACGCCTCGCGCGCATAGATTTATCATGTCCGATTATTGCCCGATCATATTACGGAAAATATAGGAAGTTCCGTCAGTCGCATCGATAAAAGTATGCAAAATCGAAGTGGATGTATTAAAAATAGGGAATTTTAACGAGCGTTACACGCGAAATGCGAGCGAGGGAAACTCTTTTTTCACAAAGGTTAAAAGCTGCGAGCACGGACGACGTTTGTCACTGCTGCGTGCCAGACTTCATTTTCTATTTGCATATATTTCTGTTTATCTAACCGGGAGCTTGCCATTAAATCATCCTGCTTGAAATTCTCTGAACTGTTGCAATGAACATTTGCACGTGGGGATGGTAACCGGGGGATATCCAAGAAAATATTTCGTGCCCAACTCCATTCGGTAATGGATCGCGAGTATTGCGGGATCGGCCAAAATTGCTCCCCGTTTGCGTCTAGACGAGCGAGAATGTAAAAGATGGCGGAACAAGGAAATGTTTCGAGGCTCTGACGCGCGGAGAATAATTTTTTCCAAAAAATTGAAGAACGTAGATCGCCGTCCGAAGCTTCTCCTCGAGTCTACGACGAGAATGGGATAGTCGGGGAGAAGAAGATTTGCTCGCGGTAATATTTTCCAGGTTGATAAGGAAATATTGGTAAAGGAGTGTTTACCGATTCCAAACGCGCAACTCACGTAGGCACTTGGTTACCGGGCGCCGGTTCTCCACGAGAACTCGGTTACCGATCGCTGAAAAGCCTTGGGCGATCCTTGGTTCGAGTGGATGGACCAATGTCGAATCGTACGATTACGACCACTAACGTCGTTCCTCCCCCATCTCCCGCGAGGACTCCGAATTCTCTTTCACTTTTTCCGCACTTTTTCCCGCCAGACATCCCACCACATTCAGGAAACTAAAAGCGAATTCACGTGCAACAGCAAAGAATCGTGATGAAATCGAGTCAGGGAAGAAATTGTACAATTGTAAATGAAAATTGCCAAGTTTCGAAAAACACAAAAGTTCTTCCTCCGCTTCTTCTTCTTCCACTTCTCTCCGTCCCAATTGCGTTGGAGCGCCTCATCATTTGTTCAGCTCTGGTTTAAAGTTATCTCTGAACTTTTTACGGACAGGTCGTTTCATCCGGATAATTAAATGCTTTGCAAATTCATACAGCAAAACGGAGTAGCGGGAAAACTTGAATCTCTTACCAAAGTTTGCTTCGAGTCAACGATATATTAAGAGCGCCGTTTGAGGCGATAAATATATTTGGCTCGAGAAAAGGAGTCCCTGAGAATGCCGAGGAGCGAGGAGAAGGCTCTTACCAAAATTAACCAACGGTAAATAATGCAAACGTTAAATGGCGGTCTCGACAAATATTTAGCAAGAGCTTCCATTGGGGATCCGATAACGAACTGTTACCGCGGAAGTGTACGAGTGAAAAATGAAAAATGAACGAATCTCTTTATGTTATTAGACCGTGACAACCCCCCCCCCCCTCTCTCTCTCTCCTCTAGCTAGTTAACGAGGAGAGAGAGTAAATCCGATTCCTCTGAAACGAGAGACCAAGATGGGACTCATTTTCGCAATTCATTTGTCCCAGCGACAAAATAAGAAATGGAAATTTCACGTCCACGATCTCAGACTCTAAATGAAAATCCGCTGAGGATGGAAACAACAATGGAGTCTGAAGAGTCGTCGGGGACTTGAATTTTGATGGAATCCGTCGGAAAGAAAAATGACGGGGGAATTTCTCCACTTCCGAGGCGTAACAATGTTCTCTCGAGATTTTCACGGTAATCCTCCAAACTGCATTTTGTGCCTGAAAAACCAACGGGGGAATCATTCGTGAAACAATTCACGATCATCGATGAAGCGGAAAAGTTTCGGGTAAAAATTGGAAGTTTGGAAGATACCTTGCCTGGTTGTTTTTTGCGAAATCGCGAGAATCGCGTCGCACGCGTCTTGTTTGGATTGTGCGAATTTACAGGTTTCTTTTTTTTTTGGTTTTTCGTCACGAGCTGAAAATATGACGACTGAAAACGGACGGATAATCCCGGGGTCCAGAGAGATGCGTTGAAATTCCCCAATTATCGACTATCGATCGTATTTCCCGATAAACCATGTCGAAACATATATTTAACCGGCTGGCGAAACTTGCGATACGAAACATTAATCTGTTTCAAATCGAGCATTAAAACATGGGAAATTTCGTTACGCTCTTCAACAAAGCATCAATGTCGGATTGCGAAAAACGAGCAACCCCAGTTAATCCAACCGATTTTATGAATTATATCCAAGTAAGCGAATTTGCGTTTCAGCATTTGAAAGCCGTAAGTCGGAAAAGTTAACGATTCGGTCGGATTTGATTAATTCCACTTGGGATAAAAGTGGAAAGTGGAATTCTCTTGGTGCATAAAAAAGCATAAACGAGTGTCCTTGGAAATTCGGTGCAACTGTGTATATTACAGATTTAATCGATAGCGTGGCTAATAAAACCACTGTGGATTGAAATTAATTTTGGGATGGAGACAATACACAGTTTTGCTTTGACCAATGAATATTTCACTAATTCGTGGTGAGAGACCATTTGAAATCCAATTGCAATTATTATCGCCGAACACAGCGGACCTGTCCAAATCGACGCTAAAATGTGAAATTGACGATTATTCGAGTACCTCGGGAGACACGGTTATTTATTGTTTTACCGAGGCGTGCAAATATATTTATAAGGGTGAAATGTCATCTTGGCCGTCGACCAAAAAATGCCAAGAATATCCGTTTGTCTGCAAAAACAAGAAGTATTCCGCTATACTTAGTAGAAATCTGTTGGTTAAACGCGCGCGCTTGGGTCCACGGGAAATTTGTCGGAAATTTACAGCAAATTAACGGGGCTGATAAAACAATCTATCGAAATAGTGGAAAACGGATTTTTCCCTCTTTCTCGAGAAGTAAACGGAATGAATGTGTTTTGTCTCTGTGCTCGAGTGAAAAAATGAAAGCGTGACTCGACATTTTCAACGGCATAAAATGCAAATCAAAAGGAATATATTTCTACGGTTGAAATAATTTAATAAAGCTGCAGTGGGATCTGGAGTATCTGAGAACTTTTCACATCCGAACATCAAAGTCCGTAGAACTGCCACTTGCATTCCTATTGTTTCCTTCTTACCTTCCTTTTACGTTATTTTGCTCTCGGCGCTGGTATTTTCTCAGAAATTTTCATGCTCTCCTAGATTCGGACAATCAAGCCAAATTATTCTTTCGTCAAATTATCCTATACATTGTAACGACACACTCGAGCTTTCCTCTGGAGTAATATTGCTTTCACTGCCAATTTTCAATTGAATTAATAATTTGTCGGGCGAAGGGACCGAATAATTTAAAAGTTCGAGATGAATTGGCATTGAAGTCCCCTTAATATATGGTCATGACCCAAAAACCCAGTAATTATTCATTTGGACGATCGTGAAGGCTCGGTCGCTAGAAAATTATTGGTTTCCGATATGTACATCACGACGCGCGGAGTCTGCAATCAGAGGGAAGCTCGCGAATATTAATCCGATCCCCGTATAATAAGAAACAGCAATTTATGAAACATAAATCGATTGCTATTAGACAAATGTGATATTCGAGCAAAACGTTTTCTCTCTTCAGGAAACATGGTGCAGAAAATGGTGGCACATATCCCAAAAGAGTTTATCAACCACGTCCGGCTACTATGGACCCACCCTGTCTCCCATTTTAAGGAAAGAGGCGAAAAGCACAAAAGCATCCCTTAAAGAATCGAAGGACCCTACTACCACTACTACAGAATCGAAGGACTCGAGAGAAAAGACGACGGAAACTACTGGCTTGCAAGGTAAGATTGCGTGAAAAATGGATAAACGTGAAAGAGGTAAAATGGCGATCGCGGAAAAGGAAGTACCGATAGAGGTGGACAGGGAAAAATGAGAGGTAAGAGGAGGAGGGACGGGGGTTAGGGGAATTTACGAAACAAAAGTTTTCAAAGTTCAAAATTCTTCTTTTGCCTTGTGATAGGAATGTTCGCAGCGAGAGACAGAAATTAAACAGAAATGTCGCATACCATTAAAGGAGTATTCTGCATTGGTTCTTTCAGCAAATGCCATAATGGGACAGGGATAAAAGCATTTTATTACCTCATCGCAGCTTCGACTAAAACTGCTATCCATTATACTTTGCTGCGATCGATAATTTCATTCCATTTTACAATACCTTTTACAATTTATTCCAGTTACAAAAGGAAACAAAGATTAATTAAGTTTTGTTTGTTTTGCGAACCTTGCAAAAATGTAGTGTCCCCTCCCCCTCTCGAATAATTCCATGGTATCCATAGAATAATATTGCTTTATTCGCACATTGCACGCACGCACACGCACACACACACACGCACACACACATACACACACAAAAGCGCGCAGCAGTCCATGTATTATACAGAAATAACAATATTCGCTAAACTGAATTCATTCGTGTCCGTGTCAACTCGTTGCTGGCGAAACCCTCATCGATTATTTATTAAGTGATTTTTTTTTTTTGTTTCTTTTTCGTTTATTTTTATCAAGTTATTCGCTAAAATGTCTTTACTCCCCCATTCCCCTCCCCTGGTACGAGGGAGTCGTTGCTGAATTTTTAAAATATATCCGCAAGTTTCTCCGCTCTGAAAGTTACGCTTGTACAAATGCGTTAGAAGTTCATTTGAAAAGTTGCATAAGTTGCCTCTGCCATTTTTATCCACTTAGCTCGATATTCACGCAAAAGCGTGGGATCGTCAGTTAAATAGGACACTGGATCCAGACTATGCTTTTACACATATTTCTGCTCTACGTCACATCGATCGTGCTCAGCGCCTCGCTCCAAGTCCAATTTGGATGTCGTCGCTCAGTGTTTCGGTAAATGTTTCAGGTTTTAATTGATAAAGTAACTCCGATAACTGCAAGATTCGTTGAGTCTTCTCAATGAATTTGTGTCGCGTTGCGTTACTTCAACGAGGTGGAGCGATGCGTTAAGTTAGCCCCGTCTCTTTTGCCTGGCGATGATACATCGACGAGGATACTCTCAAGCAGTTTCTATGGGGGGAGCCTGAGTTTCTTCGAGGCCATTCAAACTATCCTCGAGGACCTCGAACTCCTCGAACTCGATTTTCCCAAAGTCACTTCCAGTCTTCCAATTGGTTTCGTTGACTTGCCACCTATTAAGAGCACTGTTGGAAAATCTGTTAGGATAGGAGATCCTGGAAACTTCCAAGTTGTCGAGTCGGAAGTCCACCCTGCAACCGGCGCCATCGTCCCGTTTGGGTTCGAGCCCAATGACCACCGGAGGTTCCCTCTTTGCTCCCTTGTCCATTTTCTCCTGGTTCTTCTGCTCTTCCCCGTCGACCCCGGTAATCTCGATACTGGGTGTCTCCGCGATGGTGCACTCCCGCAGATCGGAGATCCCATCGCGCGGTAGCCCATTCTTCGACTTACCGATCTCCTCCATCACTCGGCCGGTGAGTTCCAGTCTGCTGTCGCAAGAGTTGCTCTTGACCAGCCTAAACTTTACGTAGTCCGAGCCTCTGTCCAGTCGCTTGATCTTGCTGGAGGCCAACGGCGATATCAGAGGGCCATTGCAAGTGTTGACGACCTTTCCACCGTAATAGGTGACGGAGGTGCCGCACTCTCGAATCTTCTTCAGGACGTCCTGGGACACGTAGTGCCCCGGTCCTTTCTCGTCAACACCGTCGTCTTCCTGGCAATAGATCTCCTCGTCTTCCGAGGACGTGCATTGAGCACCGCTGCCTGGATCTGTATCGGGATAGTCGCTGGACACTCCAGAACTTACGCTTCCGGTGTCCCAGTGGTGATGGTGATGATGATGGTGGTGGTGGTGACTCTGTCGGTACTGGAGGATCTTCTTCGAGGAGTTTGACTCGCTCGGCGATGTTTGTCCACTTCGGGCCTCAAAGGACTGTGCCAAAATTCTCGTCTTGGATTCGCTGCGAGGACTCTCCAAATCGTCCTTCGCGCCAGGAGTTGCTGTCGGGGCTGCCTTATCCATACTCTCGAACAACCTCGTCAAGTCCTTTGCTCTGCTGGAACTTCTGGATCTCAAAGACAAAGACAAAGGACCAACTATAACTACTTTAATACGAGCGAACTCATCGGGCATCTTGCCACAGTCTAATTCCATTATTCCATCGATTCTGTGTACGTGTGTGTGTGTGTACGTATGTGTGTGAGAGATTCGAAATGGGCGAAAGAAAGAGGAATATCGGAGAAACCGAAGGTCTTTTGCAATCCCTTTGAAAAAATTCTCTAAGGACACGAAACGACGACGACGACGACGACGACGACGACGACGGGGCTAAGGATATTTATAGAAGCTCGTGTCTCACCTGGATATCTCGCACTTTTCCGATTCGTCCTCGAAACCGGAATTCAAGCTGAGATCCCTCATGCTAGTGCTTTTTCTGGTCTTGCCTTCCCGATCTCTGACCGGATCAGCGGGTGGATCTTTGGGGGAGCTTTTCTTCTTGAGAGTGTCCTCGAACATTTGCCTGACATTGCGAACGGTATCAGGATGCGGTAGCTCGTCGTCTATGAGCTCGCGGTTCACCCTAATGGGGTGGTAGAAGAAATGCTTTCGGATGGAAGATTGCTTGCCACACTTGACACCCTTGTCGTCGTCAGGCTTATCGGTAGCCTCGTCGCCCTTATCATCTCCTCTGTCCGGCCTCTTCTGAATTGCCCCGGCGATCTTGCAAGGTGGCCCAGTTCCACCACCACCACCACCACCACCACCGGCCTTGACCAAAGGTCTCAGCAACTCCACTGGCTCGGCGCGAACTGGCTCGATGATCACGACATTATTGTCCAGCAGCAACTCCTGGAACGAGTACTCCCTCAAGTACTGCATCAGACCCTCGTAGGTCACGTCCTTCCTGGAGCAGTTGAACATGTTCTTACTGAACACGTTCGACTTGACGATCTTGTAACGCACGTGGTCGAATTCCGGAGTGTCGTCCTGGCACTCGATAGAGTCCACGCAGCTCTTCGATCTCGTCAGGTTGCTGTGCTTCTTCTCCGTGGCCGCGCGCAGGTTTTGCTCGTCGTCGTCCACCGACCTCCTCCTCGTGTCGCTTCCGGACTCGGAACCCAAGCCAAGGTCGGAGCTTTCGGAACGGGCCTCGAACCCCAGGCTTCCCTTGACGGCGCTGCAGGCCTTGCCGAGGATGCTCGACGTCTCCTTGACGATCCTCTCGAACCTTCCCTCGCTCTTCTTCGTCTCCTCCGCGTTGTCTCTCCTCTCGAAGAAATTCCTGGCGGCTTCGACCGTCGTGTCCTCCTTTGCATCGTGCTGGAAGATAATGTCTCGTTTAAACGGACCCCCGCATAAATTCAACGCGCGGTAAAGTTTCGAGGCGGCCAACTTCAACCTCACGCCGGAGTTGGAATGGCGAGCTGCTGAATAGTTTGTCCGATTCTCCGACGACAAGCATCCGTTTTCCCCGGAAAATAACGCGTTAAAAGCGCGGTCAAAATAGGTTTCGAGGGTGACGACGGAACCTTTTGCACATGCGCGTACGCGCGCGGTATATTTTGGGCTGTCGCGGAGGATCCTCGAAGGGTTCGCGATTGCGCGAGACCGACGCGGTTACCGTAAATTACTAAAGAGATAGAGGGAGAAAGATTCTTTCCTTACCTCGCTATTTGTCGTCGCGTGAGAATTTTCTTGGGGGTGGTGTCCTCGATTCGCGGAGAATTTCTGATAGAGGTTTTCCACCTTCTGCGATTTCCCATTCTCGATACTATCGGCAGATTCATCAACGTCGGCGCGCGAGTGTCTGTGCTTCCGCTTGGTGACGTCACTGTCGATGACTTTAAGCACCTGGGGTCGTCGGGACATGTCGTCCTGATCCTCGTTGTCGGATATCCAGATCGATTTATAATCCTCGGCTTCCTCGATCGTTCTCCCCCCCTTCTGCTTCAGCAAGACGACATCAGTCCTATAAATATCCTCCCGTGGCTGCTTATCGACAAAGTTTTGCCCTTGCTCCTCCTGCTCCTGCTCCTGCTTCCGCTCTTGGTCCTGGGCCTGAACCTGATTGAGTTTCTCGCTAACGAGTGGAATTTCTTCCCGAAGAGGACCATCAACCTCCTCGAGTTTCTCGAGAGGCTTTTGAGAGAGATCCGTCGTCGTCGTCGTCGTCGTCGTCGCTTCCTGATGTCTATCGGAGTTCGGAGACTCCGGCTGCTTCCTCGGCGGTACGTCAGTCGGATCCTGAGGGACGGCCAGTGCCTTCCAGGTCTTCCCCGGGGAATTTTCACTGAAAATCTCCTGGCTCGCTTGACCTTTGCATTTCTCCTCGTCGGTCACGTTATTCCTCGCGGAAGCGTCCTCTCGTTTTTCAGATCGATCCTCGTGATACTCGAGGGCTTTCAGCTTCAAGGACTTGCCGACAAAGTCCTTATTATTCTTGGAGTCCTCCTCATCGAATTCCAGACGAACGTTGGACAAAGGCAGGAGATTTAGCACGTCGAAGTACTCCAACTCACCCTCGTCCTCGAAGAGGATGCTGTCCAAACTCCTGTGCTCCTTCCGCTTCCGCTTGACCTTGAATTTCCCCAAAGGAATTTGCATCAATTCAGAGCCCGAGGTCTTTCTCTCTCTCTCTCTCTCTCTCTCTCTATCTCTCTCTGTCTACCTCTCGCTCACCTGAGTGTAGATACAATCGATACTGCGATTGCCCTCGATGGGCCAGTTATCCTCGACGATGTCGACCAGTCCGCTCACGGTGTCCAGTGCCTGGATACTGCAATACTTCCTGGGAACTTCCGGCCACTCCAGGATATTCAAACGGTCTGGGTCCGTGCGATTTTCACGCGAGTGCAGCGGATGCGGCTCCTCGAAGGGGTTGAAGGTCGCTACCCCCGGTGGCACCGAGTGAAGACCGCAGGGGGTTCGCGACTGGCAAAACTTCGCCTCGCTAAATCTCTCGTAGGAGTCCGACAGGTGCTGTTGGCTCTTGGACAGTCTGAAACGCGAATGTCCTTGTGTCTAGCGCGAGTACTCGCGAGATTTGTTGCCCTAGGAGCGCCCTGCCCTTACCTGTCCTTGAGCGTGCTCCGATCGATCAGTTTGGCCCTCGGAATTAATTGGTGTCTCCTCGGCAATTGGAAGGTAGCGTCGCTGAACCGGAAGTGCCTGATTTGCCGATTCGAGCGAGACTCGTCCTCGGAGATCACGGCGAGACTTCGCGTGCGCTTCAGGAGCTTCCGTCGGTCCTGGTTGTTGCTCGCTCCTCCGTGCCCCTCGCTCCTGCTGTTCTCCCTGCAAAAAATAAAAAAGAATCTCGATTCCATCTACGATCTACGATCGCGGGGCAGGACTTTTCCTCGAGATTTTTCATCCTCCTTTTTTTTTTTTTTTTTTTCTTAGCCAAAGCCTCCTCGCGATTGTTTCACTGGAAATCGGGTTAATGGAAGTTCAGGTTCTCAGTGATAACGGGTCAGATGGCACGTCCCGATAACCAGTTAATTATTGTAAGTGGCAGCTGCTGTGGGGTTCATGAACGCATTTATCGATCTCTCCTACGTTTCCTGTTTCAATATTAATCTCTCGCCTTTTGACAGCGGTGGGAAACGCGATCGAGATAATCTTTCAAGCCAATCCCGAGAAGCCCCCCTCGGTTCCTACGAGAATAGCGCCTTGATCGGTAATCGGTAATCGGTAAATTCTGGAAAAATTCCTAAATTTTAGCGTGGAAATCGCTCCTGAAATTGCAAGTTGTGCGGGCCGTTAATCAAATTAGATTTTACCGATCGAGTAAATGCGCCGTAAAACCAACGTTTTAATTTAGCGCACGCTTCGCTCGGTTCGTTATGAAATGTCAATTTTCACGACCAGGAGGGGTGTGGCGGGGGGTCGAGAGCCGCCGACTTAAAAGACAAGCGAGTACTTCGAGTGACAATAAAGCATCGATAACGATCATTTTAGCACGGAAGCCGAGAAACCCCGAGACGAGAGTAATATAAACATTGATTTACCGCTTTACTACGAATTGTTTCCAAGAAATACACTTTTCTCAACCCAATGAGCGTCCGCCACCGGCAAAACTCCTCGGCAGTGGCCCGATCGAAGGTCGAGTCGGAAAAATCGGCAAAAATTCACTTATCTCGCAGTCTCGTTCAGCGGAAAACATGTCCCCGTTTATCCGCGGTGCTCGTTATCTCGTTCATCCACACGGGAGAGATACCGCGATTAGAATTAAACCGCTTGGGGCAAACTTCGGGGAAAATCAGTGAAAAAAAGAAACCATCGAGAGAAAGTTCTGATTTTTCCGGCAATTCGGCAAATCTTCCAATAGCGGAAATCCTGTTCTTGTGCCGGGAAAATTATGCCGTCGGTGGATTTTCGTTGACATGGTAGATAACGAGGTGGAACAGCTCTCGTTGGGCGCACAATTTCGCTGGGCATGCATTTCATACTGAATACGGGGGCCAGCAGAGGCGAGAGGGGAAGAAAAGCAAAGGGTGCTTCGCATTCTGCACCTGCGCTACCCTTAATATACGTCGCGCGATATTACCGGCCTATACCTTCATTATTTTCCAAGTTTGTGGCGAAAGCTACTTAAAACTCCCACACTGAGGGATGATGCTCTCTCTCATCTTTAACTAAACTACCAACGTTTTACACTAATCGACTATTTTCTTTTCATTTCTCTCTCTCTCTCTCTCTCTCTCTCTCTCTCTCTCTCTCTATTTTATTTACTTCTTATTTTCTCACAGAGCAGATTCTCTCTCGTAGACGACGCTCGTAACGATCCTTAAAGCGATTTCTATCCCGAGCACTCTTCTGGTTCCTCTTGAGAACACGAGACAAAATAATGATATTTTTGTTTTCGCGTTATCCGGATAAAGTTTCGGTGCACGTGCACTTATTAAAACGGAATTGCGGGAAGAGTGGTCTTTTCAAGATTCGATGTGCTGTCGCGTGACTAAATCGTATTTTCAGAAGCCATTCCTCCTGGAATGGCTGCTAGAAGTACAAAGTTACATCGTTAAAAACTATGTCACACTCTGCGAGAAAAAAAAAACATTGAATTACAGAGAGAGAGTTTTCCAGTGCGAATAAATTCTGAGTGAAAAAAATTCACTGAATTGGATAGCAAAAAAAAAGCAAGGATAATAATTGAAATCTTTTTTCTCCTGTATTTTTTTTAATTTTTTGATTTTTTATCATTATCAATGAAAAGATTCAATTGGTGGAAATTTTAAGCGGGCCTCGTCCAGGAACCGCGTCTAATCGCAATTTTTCGGTAAAACGTTTTCTCACTCGCATTAGATCCAATTATAATCAAGACTCGATCGAGAGGAACCTTAAAATCAGTGAATCTGTGACTCGTCTTGTTTCTCACTCGCTGTTATTCGCGATTGGATTTTCACCCGATCACCATTTTGCTTTTAGCCGTCCTCTTCCTGCGAAATTTTGTGGATTCTACCACCGGAGTTTTCAGTCGCCGAATTTAATATGCTCCACCTCGAAATTGCTCGCAGTTTACTGCACCAGTTTTAAATTTCCCCTCTCTGCGCATAACCCGAAAATTCAAACACGATACTTTCCATCGGGATATTAGCCCCGGGCTCTCAATTTGTCGAGGACTTGACCCCTCTCGCTTTTTATCCCCCCTCCTTGGCAATCCGAACTTTCGCGGCGTTTAATTTCAGGCCAGAGGAATCTCAGTTCGTTTATGATTTCTTTTACGGTCCTTGATTTTCTTAATAATCCATGAACTTTAATAATGGCCCGATGACCCGAAAATCTTATCCGCCATATTGTCCTTCGCTCCCGCCGCCGCCGCCGCCAACGTTGAAGCATGAGAAACGAGATAAGCCTCAATATTTCAAAACGACTCGACGCGAGAAAAAGTTTCCACCGTGGGAGTAAAATAAAATCGCAGGATTAAAGTCTTCCGTGAAGGATTTGAATTTATCAGAGGAAGGAGGGAAGGGGGGTGCGTTCTCCTTCCGACAAGGTTTTTCGGAGAATGTGCCTACATTATTAAATCTTTTCGCATTGAGTTCCGTGGATCAGACGTGGACGACGACGACGACGACGACGACGACGAGTGCGAGAGGCCAACGTTGCTCGAAGCTACGCGAATTAGGAGTATGCGGCAGACAGGAGGCACTTCGGCCGCCATTGTTCGCCAACTAAATGCGCTAAATGAACTTGACAGGCCAGTTTGCGTTTAACGCGCGTTAACACCGCTAATTCCATGTTTTGTTAAATAGCTTGCCTAACAATCTTGTCCAAACCAATCTCTCTCTCTCCCTAAAAATAGAATCAATGTTTTCTTCCACTCCTTCGCAATTTTATCCTTCGCCATCTTTCGTCAAATGTTGCCTCACGGCATTAATTAAAGTGACGATACCGTGTGCCGTTTTAGCGAGGATCGATCCACGGAACACTCACGTAAAGTAAATATTTTCCGTCTAATGTCCCCTTTTCATTTTCTCATGCACCGTAATTCCAGCGGAAAATGATGCGACCCAGAAAGAGACAACACCACCGGCCCACGCGTTATTTTCCATGGACGCAATATAGCAAATAGTGAGTTTTATGAGGTAAGAGAGCCGACCGGTAGATTGCTTTTATCTAGGCTGAAGTTCCAGCGTGACTCTATAAGCCCGCGCGTCATTCGCTTCCGGTTTGCCGCTATCCTCTCTCGTATTTATATTTATTTCCAGGGGAAATTAATTTCGGAGAAGATTTCCACCGCGTTTTTTGTATTTCTCGCAATTTTTCCCCTCGTGTCACGCAAAACAATGAGCGCTCGTCCGATACCTCCCCCCCCCGGGGCTTTTCTAATCATTTTTTCACGGGACACCATATCGCGAGAAAATGGCGCGCCGCGTGGAGTAGAGTAGAGTAGAGTGCGATGTCCAGCGATATTTTATTCCCTCACCCCCATGCACGTACATGCGTTTGTACGCGTAAACATGTGGCGGTGGCCGGGAGAGAATAGAGTGGAACAGAGCTTGCTGCTAAGTTTGACGGAGAATCCGATGATTTTGCGATTGATATTCAACTCGCGTTAGCCGCTACCGCATTCGGCGATGCTCGCGGATGGCTCTGTTTATCCAGGAAGAGTAAACTGTGACCAATGGAGTTCAGTGCGCGCAGGGTTTGTCACGCCACTTTTACTTCCCTGCGATTCCCGATATCCGAGCGGGAATTGATAATGCATGGACCCTGCAAATAACCGAGAGCGAAGGGAAAGAGGGAAAGAAGAGACGCCGGTGTTTTGGAAAAATATTTAAGTAGGGAGGAACGACCTACCGGAGGGTGTAGAGCAAAGTTTTGATACAGAAGAACTAACAGGGATATCGGTGTCGCGATGGACGCGTTGCGTGACCACGTTACTGATTATGGTCAGTGCCGCCGTTACCCCGCCATTATTGGTTTTTATTAGCCAGAAAACTGTTTTATTCCAACCTGCGGGCTTGGCGCTCGGAAAAATGACAATCCATGCTCCACTGAACAATTATATTTCTAGCCCAAGGTCACATATTTCTTCCACGTCCGCGCGATTTGTCGCGCGCTGAAAAATATTCGCCAGAAAAAGATATTTGAGGGAATTCGCGCAAGAGCGAAGAGCTTTGAGTCATTGCGTTACATAAATGAAGTGTCCGGGCAAACGAGAGACAAGCTCCCCGGAGAGCGAATCCCCCTTTCAGGGGGAGCCGCGTGGTGAACTCGCTCAGGAGGACCGACCTTGTTAAGCGGGGGAGAGAGAGAGACATCCTTTGAACGAGAGAGAAAGAAATTCGGCGAACGGACGTACTTCGTGCTCGAGTTTGATGATTTTGCGACATGCGTGAGAGAGGCGGGGGAGTGCGTTGGCCAGCCGGAGCAGTTCAATGGGAGCCGAGTCATCCTGAGCGGAAGATACCGTTGGAGGAGGCTGCGGGACAGACGGGGGAGAGACTCTCTCTCTCGGTCGTCTCCTCTCATCACGGTCCTCCGCCACTCGAGTGTGGTAACGCGTTCTTTCGAAGGAGAGAAAAAAATGTTTCGAACGAGTGGAGATCCTTGTAACGCGCGAATCCTTGAGGCAAAAGACGCGTACGTGCGTCGTCTCATTGTGTTCGGCTGACCACGGAGAGTCCGAATCGTTACGTAAGATCTCTCGCCGCGGCTTATCTCCGACCGTCCGAGTCGCCGGAACACTCGACGTACTCGAGGAACCGGAAGTGCCTCTCGCACGCAGAATCCTCGCTCGCCGATCGAACTCCCTCACCCTCCCCCTCCCCCCGCAAGGAGGATACGCTTGGATCAAAATATTCCTGCGAGCGTGTGACGTAACGTTTCGAAGGTGCATCGTGATTGGAGCGCGGTGCATGACTTCCGGTGCATGCTGCACGCAATAGGAACGAACGGTTGCTCGGACCGATAGAGGAACAAGGGGAGAGAGAGAGAATGGCTGGAAGAAAGGTGGGGTTTGGCACGTAGGAGAACGCCGTTCGAATATCCTATGACGCAGACCGGAAGAAGTTCCGCAGTCTGAACAGTCGATGGCTGACATCCGCGACTAGCAAGGCGCCGCCGATTCTGCAAGACCCGGCCAGATAAACGGGCCACTAAACATTGGCAAAGACGCAACGACTCGTTGAGCCAACCCTCTTATCGCCCTCCCCCGACTTCCTCACCCCCATGCCCAATACGAATCTTTACTCGGTAAATCACATTCCAAAACCACGTCGAATTCTCTTCCCTCCTCTTCGCATTCCTCGATTCGTCAAATTTCCATGTCTCTCCTCGCGACGATTTTTAGAACGCGCATACGCGCTGGCTGTACACGCGCGCGCATATTTTTCTTTTTTTTCGATCTATCCGTCGCGAAGCGTATCTCTCGGCGATAGACTTCTTCGGTGGATCTTTCCATCTTTTTCCATCGATTTTTTGAATTTATCTATCGGACGCGCACCAGATTTTCTTGCAGAATTCGCTCGCCAGATCTCCCAAGGTCTTCTTCAATATCGATCGTTTGCTCTTTCACGAGAGACAGAGAGACAGAGAGACAGAGAGAGAGAGAGAGAGAGAGAGAGAGCGAAGGAATTTCTAGAATCTCATAAATGACAAACTTCGTAAAGGGTGTACCACACTCACTGTAATTGCACCGTTGATAATCAGCAAAGATCCCGCGGCAACTTCCGCATCAGCGATCAATCGGTGAAGAGAGACTCTTCTTTTGCACTTTCCCAATCTCGTTGCGAAGCGATCTTCCTCCGGGAGATATTTCCACGAGAAATACGAGGGAACGCTTTTCGATTCTCCGCAGGATTGCGGCCAGTTTCGGGAGAAACTTTTTTGGAATATCGGGAAAGACAATTTTGGCGTTCGGAGAGTGCAGTGGGGCGAGAGAGTAGCGCGTACCTGCTCGGGCGATTCGCGGCGTGCACCTGTTAGCTCGCCGACGAACTCGAACCTGCATGGTACTCTATACACCTGCGTGTCTTTCAATGTCCACGAAGCCCCCGGAGTAGTGGGAGTAGCCTTTACTTTGGCCGGCCAGCGAGTGACATCACTCTCTGCCCTCCGAGCGCGCCGCCCCGCAGCCCATTATGAAACAGCTCGAAATTTCACGAGCGAGTCAAAATTCGACGAACAAATTCCCCCGCTAGATTATTCGCGAAAAAAAAAAACACGCGCGGTTTGGGTGGAAGAACCCGTGAAGCAAATTCAAGGGACGAATAGAAGAGGCGAGGAGAGACGACGACGCGGAGAGAACGTTCTTAAGGGAAACCGGAAGTCGAGAGGATTCTCCGGAGAAAATCGAAAGGAAATATCCGCGAGAGGACGATGGATTCGCTGATCGAGAATCCAACAAGTTTTTTCGAAAAACACGCGAAGGTGCGGGGGTGTGTGATTACTCCCCTCTCTCCCTGCCGAACTACCGAGCGACCTCGGTGCCCTCGTCCATGATAAAAGTAGTAAAGGCAATCTTGCAGGATTCCTTTTTTTTCCGCAATTACCCGCTCTACGCCTCGTCGAACAAACATTATCCCTCGAGCACGCGAAGTCTATCCCCGCCAATTAACCGAAATTCCTTCGATGGATTGATAAAAAATAGGAGGAGACGCTCGTTTTCGCGTTATTCCCTCGATTTATTTGCCAAATGAATCATTCGCCTTTATTCGTTCGTCCCGTCCATTTATGGCAATATTTTCTCAATCGTTCCTCGCTAGACTCTTATCGATTCTGTTATCGATTCTCCCTTTAACGAAGAATCCTCCCGATTTATGGCGCGCTGTCGAATTTTTCATTGATTTTTTCACTCGGTGCACTCGTCGACTCGAAGACGCGCCGCATGATTTCAAATTACGTAAGAGCGATATTCCTCCCGCGACCAATTTTTTCACGATTGCCAGCTGGAATCACGCGGACTGCTAAATGACGTTACGCGTTCAAGGGCAACGACGAAACTTAATATGGAGGAAAACGCGTCCAGCGTGATGTACGAGGCACGTGCCCCACGTGCAAATGTCAGAGATGGCCGTGTGCCATTTTTTTCTCAAACAAGTCAACGCGGAGTCAACGGGTCAACGCGGATGATCAACCAGAGGTGGATCCTTGCGCAGACCTTCCCCATCCCATCCCATCTCACGTTTTAATATAAGCGTATGTTTTTCACGTTAGAGCTGAAGTTATTTGAAGTTTGCCCCTCTCCTCTCCTCTCCTTCCGAAACAATTCCCTTGCACGTTGTACGTGATTTTAACTCGACGGGGAACTTTCAGCCTTGAGACTTATCTCGCACTTTATCTCGCTCTCCTGCCTCGATTGTACTTGGTAGTTTGATTCTTTCTCTTGCGATTTTCCTCGCGAATTTCAGAGTCTCTCCTCGGCTCACCTCCTTTGAGAATCATGAAGAACGAGACGCGAGGAGGACTCCTCTCCGCGATTCACACGCCGGCTGCACGCGCATCTCTGAAACTGCTGCGTACTTTGATTTTCAGGCTCCTCAAAAACCGCGGTACCATGTCAAGGTCGTAATAGCTCGAACGGAACGAACCTTCTTTGCAAGCGCTCTGCACACATTGATACGCGCGCACACACACAGAGTGAAAAGACAAGCTTTTTATCCAGCGCTCTTGGATCGATCGACGGAATCATGTTAATTATTAGAAATCCCAGATTTCCTTGACCCGCTCCTTTATTCAGTGCCAACACAATACGACGGAAGGAAACTTAATTATTTTACCGTTAGTATCTCACGAACCTCTCTCTCGAGCAACCCCAAGGGATTATCAAAGGGACTTTGTGCTTTGCACGAAGTTCCCTTAAGCCCGACAAGTTTACGTTCGGTATCTCTAAGAGGGCAAAGTTTTTTTTTGTTCCTTTTTGCGAGTCCTATGATCCTAAAATAGGAAAAGGAAAACCTTGTAAGTCATTGGAGTCTCGGGGACTATTCTTACGGGGGCGTGCGTAGGTGTCGGTGCAAAAATGCTTTGAGAGAAATGTGCGGTAAAAGCGAAATGGAAATCCTGGTCGACGGGGGAAAGGAGGAGGAGAAGGGAGAGGGGGAGGGGTGGAGCAAGGGACAAGCAACATTAGAAAGATCGAGTCTCTCTTACACACGATGCGTACACAGATGAGTGCGCGTAAGTGGCACCTAGGCCAAGTACCATGGTCACTTTCTTCTTGGTGGTTTCACATGACATTGCAGTCTGACTTTTCGTCTCGTTGAACACCAATTGAAAAATGCTATTCGCTACTTGATAGCTCCAAGTTTTGCCCCAACTTCCTCCAAAAGTCTCCTCACTTTTCAAACTCGACAAACTTTCTTTCTTTCTTCTCCCGCCTCGCCTCGGCTCTCCTACTTTTTCCACTTCTTCCGCCTCCTCTTCTCGATCACTATCGGCAAACTCACACTTTTGGAAGAGAGAGAGAGAGAGAGAGAGAGACCAACGGAGAGAAAAAATCGCGATACACATAAGAGAATATAAAAATTGCGCTACAACGATGGTCGAGGTAAAATAGTTGATCGCATGCTCCTTAACGACACAGCATTAATTCGGCTATCATCCTATCGCACGCTTTCTCCTACGGCAACTCGATGCAACGCTAACTCTTTTTTTATTTTTTTTAATCCGCTCCACGGTAAATCAAGTTAAATTAAACAATTATGGCGCGCGCGCGCGAGGCTTCACGAGCATTGACATTTTATGAAACAGTGCGCGTCGGCCATGATAAGCAGAAAAACTCCACTTCCCAATGGTGAAGGAGGCGCGCGCGCGCGGGGGAAGGGGGCCGAATTTAGAAACGAACTAGTCGGTGAAACTATCGCGTGCTGCAAAAGAGCAGCAGCAGCGGTATCATCAGGCGGAATCGATTTATCATGATTCTCCGCGATGATTCGAAAGAATGACGACGAAATCTTACCTGAGAGAGTCCGGAGGAGAGAGATTTCACTCAGGTTGGATTTTCGAGAGAGACTGACCGGGCGATTCGACTGTGCGTGACCACCGCCACCGCCACCGACACCGACCACCACCGGTGAGAATCGACGAGGCGAGGACGAATCCCTCCTGGTATTTTCCCCTTCGACCGTACGATGATTCACGACGCAGAAGGGTTGTCGAGGAAACCACAGCGGACACTACTCGAAACACCGAACCAGATGCGTACTATGAAATTATTCTCCCACCATCCCCGAGTAGTGGGTCTCGAGCTCCACCAGCTATTTCACCCGGTGACCAGGTGGAATTCACCAGGAAAAATCACGAACTCCTCCCAGCAGCACTCGCGCGCTTCGATTCTTTCCCTTCTCCGATTGCGTAAGAACGAACGGACTCTGCGAAATTTCAGATCGTCCGCGAACCTGCGAAAGGTTTTTCGGGGTGCACGCGCGCACTCGCCGTTTCTCCTCCACGAGTTTATCCGCGAATAATTCGCCGTGCAATTAAGATCAATTGGCCGAAACGCCGCGAAGATTCCTGACGGCCCGACGGCGCATCCACGGAGAGAAAATTTATCGTCGGAGAAATTAGTGGCTTGGAGAAACACGCCCGATATGAGTGGCGGTGGTGATGGTGGTGAATACGCGTGTACGTGTGAAAGCGAGAAGCATCCGATAGCGATCGAACGTAATTCGACCCTTCGAATTATCATCGGATTCCTCCTATCTTCTGATTTCTCGAAGGAGCGCGCGCGCGCGCGTCGAGAGGAAAATGACGGAATCGCCAAAATGGCGCGACTCGCTAATTTCGACTCGAGGAAAACATCGCACGAGTCCCAAACTTTTTTCCCGACTCTATTGGAAGTTCGAGTTAGGACCAATTTGCGTAGACGACTCTTGGGAGGAATTCCATTTTACGTAATGACGAAATTGTGTTACACGCGTACACCATTTTTCCCCCCGAGGGGTCCTGGAATTACGTAAAATAAACTCAGCGGACCTCGAAGCGTGGAAAAATTAAAATTGATATTAGACTTGGGCAAGAATCCTGAGCGCGGGTAATCATCGCGTCTACCACCAGCAGTGAATCATATTCGTAGATTGATTACGTTTGCATCGTACGATTACTTTCCAGCACTTTATTCGTTAATCTACGATCAATTAGGCGAGATCCGACGATGATGATGGACTTCCGGTGGTTGTACAATACGCAAAGTCTCCGTCCGTTCTGATATAAAAACGATTTTAACATATCGGAATCACACAAGCGGCGTTATCCAAACACCGGAAATTCAACTTTATTATACAATTGGTTATCGGGTTCCGTTATCACGGAATTTCACTGACTCTCGGATTCGTTGGATCGCACAAGACACCCGCCCCACGACCCCCTTGCGGCATTTTGCGCGTTCCACGAGATTTCAGAGGAAAAAGAGAAATTTTCCTTCCCCCCGCGCAAAGGAGTACACACAGAAAATCCCACACGGATAATTACGAGCGATGAAATAGAGACAGAGAGACAGAGAGAGAGAGAGAGAGAGAGAGAGAAAAGCGGAGAAACGTTGAAACATTGCATTTGTATCAGAAAATTCCAATAAAGGGGAGTGGGTTGTGTTAGCGCGAGATCGTGGTAAAAACTTTATTCCCTCGAGTTTTTCGCATGGAGGATTTTTCGAGCGTGCGAGAGAGAGAGAAACGTCGGTGTTCTGGAAACATTTCGTCATGGACGAGACAAAACGGTGCAGTTAGATATATTGCATATTGTTAGCTTTAGGATAAGTTGGGAAATTGAGGGCACGCAGACAATTTGAGTGTTTAGCCAAATAAAATGGAAAGTAGGGCAAAGATTGTTCCCGGGCGTGTAGGGCATTTCCCCTTCGGAAAGGTCAGGAAACGGTGTCGTGTTGCGGCAGGAAGTTGCACAATGGAGGACGCGTTCCTGTTCTCATAAGGGATCCCCGTATGGATCGACGCCATTGCTATAAACTGTAAAGGGATCTCGATGTTCCCTCGAAATTGATCACGCGCTCCTCTCCCTCTCACGTGGGATCCCACACCTCCTTCTTCCCTCCTCTCGCATAAGTCGGCACCGCTGCTGCAAAGGGATCCCCCGATGCTCTCGCGAAATTGATCACGCGCAACAACAATCCAGAATCAACTTCACGAGACCACTTTAACCAAGCACATCCGCTCGGTACTTACCAAAGTCCATATTTGCCATAATTAAACTTGATTAATATCAATTAGCGTATGATTCGCTGACTCGCGCGTCGTTTGTTCGAGACAAATGGATTTTTTTTTTTTTTTTTTTTTTTTTTTTCTAATGGCACCCCATTCCCGTTCCCACGTAATTTCCAGAAACCGGAGACTCATTGGTAAAATTTGGAGGGATCTCTTGGGTGGTTCATCGCGGTGACTCCAAAAATTGTGTTATCACTCGAATATGCTCTCCCCCGTTTAATCGCGGCCGATCGATCGATCACTCGGAGTAATTTCGTAAAAATCTGTAAAGCGCGTGCAAAATATATAAAACGTGTGAGGATTTTCCGCTCGAGACCAGTCGGTCGCCATTAGCCATCGGATATTTTATTTAAAAAGCAAAAGGGTGTCACCGCCACCACCACCCTTTACCATCCCCCGTGTAATCGATACGCGCGTACGCGGTTCTTGACCTACTCGTAGTGAAATGGCATCCGCCCGGGTTCTTATCACTCCCGAAAGCAATCGTTATTGGAGGAAATTGATATTAATGAACGATTCGCCGGCGCTGCTTATCTTTAGGAACGTCGTCGATAAGACGAATTTCAATATGGTGGAAATACCCCGTGTGTGACCGAGATACACGCCATTTTGCAACGACGATATCGATGATGATTAATGGAAGCCGATGATGATCCTCCTCCTCCTCCTCCTCCTCCTCCCCCGGCTATGGGGACGTACCTGTTTTTCCCATCGTTTCTATCGGCAAACTCCATGGTAACTTGGCAGTAAACTATTTTCACGGAGAACATCGTCGTCGGCAGCAGCGTCGTCGGTGTCAGTAACGTCCGTACGACATCCGAGTAACTGGCATTCCAGGCACATGGGATTTACGCGTGTTTACGAGCACACGGAGTTCACGCTCGCTCTCCACGATACAATTTTCGATCTGGGGACACACGCACGCACCTCCAATACCCTTTTGTCTTCCTCGCACACCTACACGCAACGATAAAAAAGAACGACCACGCGCGTTCCCCAATGCGAAAACGGATATCCGCTGTTCCGCCATAACCCTCCCCTACCCCACCCCCTTTTCGTTCGAACCATCGCACGCATTCCTCACGGTCCTCCGCAACGATTTGCATTGTGGAAGATCAGTCGCCATGTGCGAGTCGTAAAACAACGCCAATGGCAATTAATAGCGACCATGCTAATTGCGATATCCACACCCCCGCGTCGGCAAAACTCCCGGTGTCCTTTTGCAGCGGCAGCGGCGGATTGGACAAACGCCCCCCGCGCGATCTTCTCATCTCGTCTCGTCGTCGTTCTCCACCGGTCGTCCGGTCTCTCCCTTTCCTCAAATCGCTCAACGCCGAGATCTTCGACGAAATTCGCGCCCCACAGTTTTGTCGACTGCCCTCCAACAGTTTAGGAGCATTCTCAGTCTGGGAAATCGCGATGCATCACGATTGATAGCGATTAAGGTGCAATTAGCGCGATTTTCTTACGACCGCGAGCAACAACGCTCGTTAACTCGGTCGTGGTCTAATTACGTGACTTCGCTCGGCTCCTCGGCTGCATTATGCCGAGGAGCGCCGAAGAACGAATTCTCCTCAGGCTCGAGTGAATTCTTATCAATCATTGACCTACTGCCGAAGACGCTCCCGCAAACCGAAGAACCGAAGGAAACGCGAGGGATTTTCATTGGACTCTCGCAGAGCCTCTCGTCGCGTTTTTCACATTCGCAGGCTACGCTCAGAAATATTTCGTGAAAATCAACTTTGGTGGAAGAGGGTTTTTGTTTTTTTTTTTTTTTTTTTTTTTTTGTTGCTATTTTTAGGCGAGGAGAATCTCGGAGAATGACAGTGTGGATGTATGTGTGTGTGTGTGTGAGAGAGAGAGAGAGAGAGGAGAGTACGATCGCGTTGCTTGTTAAATGACGCGACAAGAAGTCCTGTAAATTTTAGGCGGAGCTTAATGTTTTACCAGTTCTATATGCACTTGGAAATTAATTACTCACCGATGGCATCGTTGCCGCTGCCTCTCCTGTACCCAGAGCGCTTCTCCAAGATTATGAGCCCCACTTTGAACTCCGCCCATTCTGGATCCTGCACACGAACAAACCTCCGTGTATGTGTTTGATACGAATTTATAATTAATTTCAAGAAATGTTGCTCCCCAACGAGTCTAATCGCTCGTCTGTAGCAGATTTCATTCTTAATTGCCAGTCATTGTCTTACCAGTCACCTACTTACCTCATCATCTTCTGATTAAAGTTAACTCGCTTAATGTTTAATTGATGATTATGTTGCGAATCCATTAACGGATCTTTGTAGTTTCTTCTTTTTCTTTTCTTAAGAACTCACGAAATAAAATTAATTCCAGTGACTCGGTGACACGCGTATCTTAGAATTTATAAACCAATTCTTATGGTTTGTTCTTCCCTTGTGTAAGCTTCAACCGTACACACGCGCGCGCGTACAATTTATAGATATTCATTGTGAATATTTCATAAATTATGTAACTATACGCGTAGCGTTTTCGAAAATCTCATTCCCTACTGTAATCAAATTTTATAATACGCATTGTAAGAGGAGAAAGAATTTTTTAAATAAAACATTAACCATACGGCACGAATGTATAATTAGAATTTAATTACAATAATTGACAGACAAATTAAAGTAGCTCTCACTTTGTTAAGTACTTTCGCATTTGTTCGCGAGAGGATTCGATTCTATTTGATTTTACGACGCTCTCTCGAAATTTGGAGATAATTATTGGTTAAATTGAAATTTTTTAAATTGAAATTTTTTAAATTGCAATTTTGCATATTGCAATTTAAAAATTCTCCAAATAATTGTGAGCGTGAACGCGCAGTATCGATATTCTCCGCTAGATGGACAAGAGAATAATTCTTCTCACGAGTAAAAAGAGATATCGGAAAAATGAAAAGGAAACCAGCTGCAATACGCAAACATGTTTTGTGCGAACGAAGTTGTTCCTACGTTCATTTTTTCTAGAAAGGGTCTTAACCTCGGTTTCGACCCCCAGTTGAATATTAACATAAAAAACCTTTTTATTTTTAGCATTTTTTTTAAAAACTATAAAATTTTTATAGAAATATTGTAAAAAATTTATAGTACTTTTTCAAATTTTGATAAATTAATGCAAGTAAATATTTGTATTTGATTTCTAAGAGTAATTTGTAAAATATTCGATAAAAAGTTACTTTTTTAGAGCCAACAATTCTTCTCCTATTTTTTTACGTATATAATTAAATTTCAAAAGTAAATTATAGTGTTTCTCAAATTTAGTTGCAATAATGAGATGAATTGAAAATGATAATTTCTAGAGATTTGCGATTAAAAGCTGTTTAGAAATTTCATGAGAGAGAGAGGGAGAATAAAGTCAAAGTATTTTAAAACATCCTCTTGACTTCGTGTATTGTATTACTTATACCCTCCGGGATTTCACGAGTCAGTTCTCGTGTGTCTCATGCAGGCTGAGCACAGAAATAACAGACTTGTAGTTATTGCTAACACACGCAAATATACTACTATATAGAACAAAACACAAATATTCATGCACTAATTTATCCACCCTAAATACTCGTACACATTTTACCATATGCATTTTATCTCGACTATAAAATTATTAATGGTCCATCCAGCATTTAATTGCTATAATTAAATTTTGGTAAACCGCTAATTCACACTTTGATTATATTGGTCCATTTTGATTGTGATTGATAACGGATTATAGGATTTTTACGTAGGTTTCGATTAACTTTTGATCAATTAGATTCCACCGAGACATTAATAGAGAATGCTTCATAGATTTATCAACATAAAATGTGATCAATGGACCTTTGACTGACATTTTTGGAATGCTAATATTTAGTAAATTCGTAATGCGACGTTATATATGGGTCAAGGTATCCTTTGAAACTAGCTAAGGTATTCAATGCTCATGTTTTATCTAAATGTCCTATGGGAACCTCGTTTAGCGCGGTTACTCGTATATTTCTGAGAAGTGTACAACTGTTGTGGAATAGGGAAGCAGAGAACTCCTCTCATCCCTGAATTTTTAACATAAATAGAGGGACATTTTTTTCTCTCTTTTTTTCGCAACGAAAATTTCTCTAGCCAATATCGCAAGCATCCAAATAATTTCGTCGAGTCTGGCGCTTTTAACGAGTTTTAATAAAAGTTCCGAAGGAACGATGGTAGAAGTTTCTAAAATTTGCAAAGATTACCTAAGATCTGACGAGTTTCTCAGTGATCGAAGGTAAATCCTTTAGGGCAGCCATCGATAACACAACATTTGCACGAGTCCGTGAGTCGTACACACTTATACTCCACTTATTAATTGGTGAAGATTGAGCGACGAACTGACGGGCCGGAGGAGCTTAGTACTTGCCGTTTTCCAGAAGTGTGGAATCGGAGAAGGAGAGCAGTCGAAGGTGGTGGGCTGGTTCCTTGCCACTACCACCTACACCACCTGCACACCTGCGGCTCTTAATTTAATTATTCTTAGCTTAGCTCTTACCCAGACCGAATTCCTCCGTCCGAAACCTCTTTTTATCGATCTCGTTCATCAACGAAAGGTACAAGAAATTTCCCTCCTGCAACTGAAAGTCGTGAAAATCGATTCCTCTCCTCTGTTTCTTTTCGCGAGACTTTCTTCCGCTCGTTAAGATTCACCCCTTGTTTTTGCCTTTTTTACGAGGCGCGAGGTACGCCGAGCCAATTCAAATTAATTTCCTAGCTGTTTGTGCGCGAAAGCCTTTTAAATTTCTCGCGAAAGTGTGCCGCTGAAATTCACACAAAATCAGCGGAAATGCAGCGCACGCCGGAAGGAATTATGCTTGCTTGGATCTACCACAACCAACGACTACCGCCCATTTTCCCGAGATAGTTTCATAACACCCACGCACACTCCATTTCTATCAAACAGAAATTAACCGCTTGGTTAAATCTCCTTGGTTGAATTTCAAGGAAAAGAGAGAAAATCTTCGACGAAACGCGCCTCGAGAAAAAAATGGCGTGCTCTCCCCGTCGTTTTGCTAGAAAGATCAAATTTGACCTACATTCCATATGCCGATTCTGCTCCGTGTATACGAAGCAATTTCTTTTCCGCGAGATTCTCGAATGAGTTCATTAGAGGGTCCCCCCCCCCCTCCCCCCACGGGGATGATCGTAGAATCTGCGATATCAGAATTCGACGTATTTTTTTTTTTGCAGTCTTTTCGATCGTCCACGAAATAGACGAGAGAGGGAGAGGAACCGTCCTCGAATTGACGGAGTAAATCCGGGGCTAACCATATTTGTAGTTTCTGCGAGAGAACCAATTGCTGTAGCGTAGCTGCGTAAATGCAATTGAGGGGATGTAAGTGCGGCACGCACGCGGATTAGCGTTCTGTTCCGTTCTGCTTACAGCGGAAAGATCCCCGTCGCCATCTCATTCCGTTCTCCACACTCTAATACCTTCATCGTATAAACGGGCTTTTAACCAGGTTATACGGCCCAGCTCTCAATTCCGCGATTATCACGCAAGGGAATACGCGACAACCCAAACTGCAAGGGTCACCCACTCTCCTACGACGACGACGACGGCTATCGAGCAAAATTTCTTCCTTCGCGTGACTTACGCTCAACACGCAGGAAATTTTCTCGCTGCATCGCGTGCCCCTTAAAATCCTTTTACAACGACCAATCGTCGCGACTCCTTATCGGGAAATTGCTTTTTTTTCCCCTCTTCTTTTGCCTCTCTTTACCCTTTTATGGTCGTACGGTGTCTGTAATTAATATTGAGTAATGCCGATGCACAAGCATCGTACGCACGACGTAATACCATGAGAATAATCATGTACTCTCGCGAGGCGAAGTATAATTTTACAGCAACGAGCGTACACCAATATTGACGTGCTACTTTTTCCATTCAGCTGTGTTCCAATTTATCATTTGAGTAATTAATATTAATTAATTAATTTCGCAGTTCCGGAAGCAACAGTGATTTACTACCGAGGTTTGCCAAGAATTACAGTGCCGTTGCCATCGAGAAAGGAGAGTTGTATGTTCACCCTTAAGCCAATCACACACACCGTCGGTGATTTTCTTCAAATGCTCAAGGCGGAAGATCGTGGTATCGATAGAGCAGTGATCACGACGATAGGTAATTTCATGTAAATGATCTAATTAAGGCGTTTCCTTCCTTTTAGAGGTCACTCGTTTAATATTTTCTCTCTCTCTCTCTCTCTCTCTCTTTTTCGCATCTTAATCGTTTCCCACTTTTTCAGATAATACCAGGATAAGTTGCAACACCACGATAGAAATGTTAATGGAGGATAATTTTAAATTAATAGTTAATGACAATGTGTACAGCGTTTCACCTCCGGTTCATCAAAGACACACAATGGTAGAGCAATAAATAAGTTTCCATTTCCATTTCCTTTTCCATTTCCATTCGTTAATTTTTCTTCTTGTTTCTCTAGGAGGACGTTCAAAAGTTATCGGACGTACAAACAATAGTCGCACAATTGTATGAAAATCTGCACGTTCGAGAGTACCACGTTGAAATGGAAAGGCAAGTTTTGGCTGAGCTGGAGCAAATCAGGTTGCAATTGGAACCATTGGAACAGGTAGATGAACTTTCCGCAGTGACAAAATGTGTCGTCGATTATTGCGAAACTAGCGTAAATTTCGTATTTCCAGCAACTTCAAGAATTGGAACAGAAGGCTGTTAGAAGAGCAAATCTTTTTGTTCGTGCTTGTCTAGTTCTGATGTCAGCACAGTTTAGTGGTCTGGCCAGGCTTACCTGGTGGGAATATTCGTGGGACATAATGGAACCTGTTACCTACTTTGTCACCTATGGAACCACGATAGCCTGGTTTATCTACTTTCTAGTAACGAAACAAGTAAGGGTTTTTCCACTCGCACATTTTCAATGTCGAGCAAATGATGAATTTAACGATAAATTTGCTCTTTAGGAATACATGCTGCCAGACGTGTACAATAGGCAACAATTAATTGCACTACATAGAAGAGCTAGAAAAGCCGGTTTGGATTTAAACCTGTACAATCAGCTGAAGGACAGAGCTTATGAATTAGAAACCACCTTGAAGATCATCCGAGGTCCCTTGTACGAGTACAAGAATGAATTGGAACAAAAACGTCGTACCAGATGCAGCTCGAGTAGTAGCAGTTCAAGTCGCTCGCCCAGTTCTTCTCCTAGTCCCAGTCCAAGTCCTGATAGGACCTTTCCACGCAAAGACGTAAACATCCCTAAACCACACTCTCTCAATGTAAAATTAAGTTAAACTGCCGTTTTTTAATGAATCATCCGCCGCTGCTAGAACTAATAGATTCTTCTATGCAGTAAAATCTTGTTTCTAGTACTGAACGATATACATATGATTCTATCATCGAAAAAGTTTTTAGTTAAGTGCCATGTCCAATATTTATTCAATTTTTTAGTAAAAGAGTTTTGTAGCAGGTACTGAGACTGGCCGGTCCTTTGGAAGAAATGATCTGAAAAAGTTCTAGAAATTGACAAATTGAATCAATTCATTTTTTAACGTATTGTTAAATTATATGAATTTAGTTGACGCATTGAATTCATTTTTATATTATTTATTTAATTTAAACCAAACACTATATATATATATATAATGTACTGACTTCTCATTAATGTAAAATAAGAAAATTATTAATTCGTGCCTCATTGGAAAAGAAGCTGACGAATCTCGTTAAAAAAAAAAATTAGATAATTAAAATTACATATATAAATTGATTTGAAAAAATAGCACAAATAGGTATAGAGAGAATGAAGAACATTTCTTTTTAAAATCTAGAAAGGTCTATAATTTTTTATAACTAAGCCTGGTCTTCCAAATAGCAACAGCGATAATTCTCATCAACGACTTCTAATTATTATTATAAATAAAGAAATGTATTAAATGCTCAATGGTCGAGAAAAATGCATTTGGAAGACTTTAAACTCTAAATGTAAGGCGTGGACGAATATGCATACATATACAGTATCGATCCTATTTGGATGCAGTTTTAACTGTTTTCCATTTTGTACACAATGACGGGCTGACATTTTGTGTACGAAATTATTTTCCCAATTTATATCGATGGAAAAGGGTAATAACGACGAGAGACCATTCACATGTGATATGAAAAGCTGACAAAATTAAATGGCCAATAGTTTCACAAAATACTGTTAAATATGTTTCTCCTCTTGTTACAAAACTGCTAGTGGCATCTGGAAATTTTTATGTCCTTAATCATTTAGCAATAGGTAAAATAAAATCTTTCTTGTTCAGACTGAAAAATATAATTAATTATATTTTTCTATATTTAATTTATATATTAATTCCTATAATGTTAAATATTGATCTCAATATACAACATATATATATATATATATATGTATGTATAGAAGAAGTTCCTTTAAAAATATTTCCATGTTGCTGCTACCAGAAAAACCTTCATCATACATATTATTTATAATATGATTTATGTTAAAAAATAGTGCTTATTAAATTATTTAACATCTATTTTATTTATATATGTTCAGTTCCTAAAATGTATTAGTAGACTGATCTTCTAAGAAGAAAAATCCTCAATCACATTGAAAGATCTAATAAAGCGTTAAATCCATTTCTCGTTACTGTAGAATGTTCCACACTCATCAAAAAGTTAGTGATATTTATGCAGAATATTTATTAAAAAATAATATCCTTTCTCATCATCTATTTTTTAATCTAATCAAATTTTTAAGATTAAAAATAATATAAATATATATTTGTACATTCACTTTATTATTAAGACGTAACTATGTTGATAGTGCTTACACAAGTACAGGGCTTCTACAATGCGAAATGTACTTAAATTTTTAATAAATATATGTGCAGAATTGTGGATTACGTTGACATACTTGTGATATGATTCGAATTTCAAATTTATATGAAATATGAGAAATAGTCTTCATGATTTAAGAGATAGAATCGAAGATTTTAAATCAAAAATTTTCTGTAAATTTTTTATCAAATTTTAGTCCAATGTAACTTGGAAACTTTCATTTAAGAGAAAGCTCGTTGAATAATTTTATGTGAGTTTCATTCATTTTGAAATTAATATTGATTTATTCAGAATATACGCTTTTTAATTGAACTATCATTATAACGTTATAGTATCAGAAAGTATGTAATTAAACAATGAAAGTAGATATAGATAAATTAAGGATATTCTTTTCTTGCTTTCATTGCTGACCTTTTCACGTTATATCCGTCCGCCCGAATTTTCAAATTCACGTTTTCCCATTTTCTAGGTAAGATTGATAGCCACTTATAAAATTTCTATCCACGCCAGCAAAATTTTCCAGCTTAAGCGCTTATACCTTAAAGGGTTTTTAAAACAATACTTGCACCAATTTACTAATAATTTTTTAACGAATTAACAATCCTAGCACTAATATGATATAAAAACTCCTGTTAATGCGAATGTCGATATTAGCTATACTCTAATACGTGTAGATTTTAAAAAAGTACTCTACATAAAATCCTTCACTCGTTCTTCTTATTACCTCAAAAATTCTTATACTAAAAAGAAACAATCTTTAGACTAGAAATTTGCGCTTAACTGTATAACAGATCTTTGCAGAATTTCGTAATTTCAGCTTACACAGATTACTAAATAATAAATAAGTCGCACTAAATCCTAATATAAACTTGAGGAAAAAAAATTTTTAGAAGACATAACGGTGCCAATATTACCCTAACACGATTAAACAATTGATTAAATAAACTTTCATTAAAAATCTTTTCATTTAAAAAGTAAATTTTCTTTCTTTTCTATTCTACTATTGGAAATATTCTATCCACAAACAACAATTAAACTCGTTAAAGAAAAAGTTCCTTCAAACTTTTGTAAATATATAAATATATATGTATTAAAAAAAAGGCATTGATATATTATTTATTTCCTTTCAGCTTATTGATTAAAACTTAATTCCTAATTAATAGAAAATAATATAAATGAAAAATATAATCTAAGATCGCTGTATATACGAGCATATGAAATAATGATTTTATCAATAATAAAATTATTGATAAAAAAATATTTTAACTATATTTTAAATTTATATATATATATATATATATATATATATATACATATATATGTATATATGAAGGCAACGCGCTTAGCCTTTTTATTGAAATAAACAATCATTGTGTTAAATTTGAATGAGAAACATTTGAAAATTGTAAAAATTGGTAAAACAAACAAATCAAATGCGCTTTATTTATTTTTTGGATAATAGTTGTGCCTAAATGACTGTATAATGTTTCCCTATATGTAAATAATTATCTAATGAATATAATAATTAATTCAAACTTAATTCTATCTTTATTTCTAATTACCTATATTACCTATACCTAATTAATAAGAATAGAAAATAAAATTAGAAGCTAAAAATGAAATTGTTAAAATTTTCAATTTGGCGCTTTGGAGGTAGTGGTGGGGATGACTGAAGGAGGAGTGACGCGGAGCAAAGGGTTCGTCCGAATCGGAGCGCAAAATCGTAATGAAAATTCAAAATCCTTACCTCTCCTTCTGACCCACTTTCCCCCACTCTCTGCCATCACTCCCTTATCTCACTTCAAAAGTTAAATTTTTATTATTTTTAATAAATTTAATATTAACCTACCACCAACCACCCACCACTCCCTCACCCTTTTCCAATGCCATCTTTCTTCACAGACCCCCTCTTCCTAGCATTGCTTCTAAAAAAGATTTTCAAGTAATTTCAAATGAAATTATTATTAATATTTATAATCGTATCAGAATTGTCAAGTCACTATCATGTATGTATCCTGAAAGCAAAGCTATATAGAATATTAAGGGATTCTAACTTACATAAATGTGTGTTGATATGAATTAACCAGGGCGTCAATTTGTGAATATTTATTTTTTCGTTTAAAATCGTTTTCATAATTCTTTGTTGCTTTTTCAGGAAGAAAAACGAAATTTTTGAATGCCCTGCATAAACGACACGTACTATACATAAAAGTGTCTATGATAAGGATGTTGCTCCGATTTAACACTGACCGATAATTACTATGTAAAAGCAAATGCAAGCAAAATAACATGTAGAATAAATGAAGAAATATATCAATTATAAAAAACATGAAATATAAAATTTAATCGCTTGTTGTTTTTTAGTCTATAAATTCATGTAATTCATGAAGGTTTATTGAAACTCACTATTATACAGTATCATAACATTTGAAATTCAAGAGAACTATTGACGGAAAGTTAAGTGGGTAGAGAAAAATTACTTCAAAAATCCTTAATATAATGGATAAAGCACCATACAAGTTAAGTAGCGTTTTAATTGGACATTCGTCAGATGTGAGAGCCTTAGCTCTTTTTGATGATGATACAATTGTATCCACTTCCAGGGATAAAACAACTCGTATATGGAAACCTATGGGGTAACCTATACAGATTATAAATCAATTTTTACCATAAAATTTTATTTTAATGTAATAAATACTTTACAGAAATGGTAGAGATTATACTACATTTGCAGTTCTTCAGAATCATTCAAAATTTGTTAGCTCAGTATGCGTCTTAAATCCTTGTAAAGAATACTCGAATGGTTTGATTTTAACGGGTAGTAATGACTGCTCAATTTGTATTTATGAAGGTAATGGAGTTTTTCTGAATACGGTAAAAGAAGCTCATAAAGACACGATATGTAACTTGAGAATTCGTAAGAATGGTAAAGAATTTCTTTCGAGTTCTTGGGATAGAGCAGCAAAATTATGGGAACTAAATGATCTTACCAAACCTAAAGTAATTATGCAAGGCCATTCTGCTGCTGTATGGTGTATATATGATTTGTTAAGTGGTGACATAGTGACAGGATCAGCAGATAAGAATATCATAATATGGTCAGAAACTGGTGTAATAAAACATAAATTATCTGGACATAATGAATGTGTACGTGATATAGTTGAAATAAAAGGAGGAGAGTTTTTAACCTGTTCCAATGATGCTACCATAAGACATTGGAGTTCTGTAACTGGAGAATGTTTTGGGGTTTACAGTGGACATGAAAATTATATTTATAGCATAGCTGCAATGTTTGATGGTTCAAAAGTTTTTTCATCTGGAGAAGATTGGACAGTTAGAGTTTGGTCTGATAAAAGCATAGAACAGACTATTGTTTTACCTGTACAATCAATTTGGTGTATTGCCCTTAAATCAAATGGTGATATTATTAGTGGATCTTCCGATGGTGTTATTAGAATATTTTCAATGGATAGCGAAAGATTTGCTGATCCTAACATATTACAGTCTTATGAAGAGGGAATAGAAGTTATTAATACCAAGAAACAATTAGATCTTGGAGGAATAAAAACAGAAAAGTAAGTAATTTAAATGAATAATAATTAATTGGTATTATGTAAAAATGATTATAACACACTTGTGTAGCTTACCAGGCCCTTTGGCTTTGGAAGAACCAGGAAAAAAAGATGGAGAAACAAAAATGATTAATCATGGAAGTACAGTTAAGGTATATTCTTGGTCACAAAGTGAAATGAAATGGCAATGTATCGGTGATGTACTAGGAGCATCGGATGGTGTTACTGCATCCGGAAAAACATTATTTAATGGCAAAGAATACGATTATGTATTCTCAGTAGATATCAGGGAAAATGCTCCACCTTTAAAATTACCTTACAATAATGGAGAAGATCCATGGTTTGTTGCACAGAAATTTATACACGACAATGAGCTTAGTCAAATGTTTTTAGATCAGGTAATCGTATAGTTTTTATATTTGATAGAATTAAACTAAAACCAAAATATAATAATTAATTATCCTTAGGTTGCAAATTTTATTATAAAGAATTCTGCATCTACTCAAGTGCAAAGCACCAATACACAATATGCAGACCCTTTCACAGGTGGTAGTAGATATATTCCTGCGTCTGCATCGAGTACAGAAAATTCGGAAAACCATAATCCTGTGATTAGTTCAGATATACCCACAGCTTCTTATATACCTCATACAAAATATTTGAAATTAGAGCAAGCAAATCTTCAGTCTATTTTGGGTAATAAGTTTGATGTATAAATCAGTACAATTAAGTAGAAAAATTATTTAATTCGGAAAAACATTTTTTCAGTGAAATTACGCGAATTTAACTTAAAAGAGGATCAAAATATTGAGGAAGAAAAAATGCAAAATTTAACAAATTTAGCAGAAAATCCAAATGAAAATCTATCCAGCGAAATTAACGAAATTTTTCAGAAGTTATTAGAATGGCCGGATAACAAAGTGTTCCCCGTTCTAGACATTATACGCCTTTTAATATTACGAAAAGAAATAAATGATTTGCTGTGTACAGATAGTTTAATTAAGGATCTTCAAAAATACATTAAGCCAGGTGCATCATCGTCAAATCAAATGTTAACTTTTCGACTTTTGGCAAATATGTTATGTCATGAAAAGGGAGAACGATTAGTGCTAAATCATAGAGATGAAATTCTTAAAGCTTTGTTAGAATTTAATTCTCTCGGATCTAAAAGTAATCAGGTACACGAAGGTTTATAATATTACAAAATTTTGTTATGAAAAAATTTTATATTTTCAAATTAAGAAACTAACGAGTATTTTTTTCAGATTGCTTTATCGACTTATTTATTAAATTTAATTATAGCTTTAAACAAAAATAATGATATTCCTGGGAAAAGTCGAGCTTTAAATGTCTTGATCATCCTGTTGCCACTATTTAATGATCCTGAAGCAATATTTAGAGCTCTAGTTGCGTTAGGAACAATAATTGCTGAAAATTCAGAAAAAAATGATAAAGATGAACTCATCCAAGTTGTGAGACAATCTGAAACTGTAACTAATGTCTTGAAAAATATATTAGAGAAGAGTTTTCAGACTTCCAAAAAATTAATGGATTGCTCCAAACAAATTATTGACCTTATCATGTAAAAGTTCATTAAAAGCTTTGTTCGTTTTTTAACATCACAGATTAATTTTCTTGAAATTTTTAATATACCATTACAGTGATATATGTGAAACTGTTTCAGCTGTAAGTTAATTATAATTTACACCAAGAATAAAACATTAAGATCCGTTTGTATTTTTCTATTTATATTCATTTAAAAGAAATATAAGAAAAAAAACAAATAACAGTGTTTAAAGGCATTAAAATACTTTAATGCATTTGTGAATAATGCGTTCAGGTAAGATAAGTTATATTTCTAATGAAAATTAATTAAAATATATATACAACGATGAATACAAAATAATAATTTATGTAATATACATAATATTTGATTAAATTTGTTGGACATTCGTATCCAGTAAACATACAACAGACAACAATGTAATAGTAGAATATTGTTATTACATTAACGTCAAATATATATTTTCTTAATTTTATATCAATTTACTCCTGCGATCGTCAAGAGCTAATTTACCGTACTTCTGCGGTTAATTACATGAAAAATAACATTTACTGTATACACTCATGTTAATGTGAATTATGCGCTTCATGAACAATACATATAATATATGAAAGATAGTATATATATATATATACTATACATACATATATATATATATATATATATATATATATAGTGTGTCAGGCCAGCTTGGCTTGTAATGGGAATGTGAGTACAATCCTTGTTTTGTTCTTTTTTATAAAAATAAATTTAAATACATTCTTTGAAACTTGTGAGATAATAGAAACAGCGTGGTTTTATACAATTTAAAATGCTGCTGCTAGAATCGTTACATTCTCAAATCAATAGGATAGCTCCCGATCAGTAGAAAATGCTTATACAAATTTTTAGTTATTCTCATAGAGAGAAAGCTTCATTATCTTTCATCATATTCATTCCAAAAAGATTTTCTGAGTATAAGTTGCTGAGCTCAACTATTTCAAGTGGATTTGAGTAATGTTCTTCTATGCTTCTGGCAATTCTTCAGAAACAGAAATAGGAATGCCCTATAGAAATGCACTGACCTCTAGATGTCTTCCCTTAATTTAAGTTATAGGCATATGTACCTAAGGCAATATACCTTTGCATTTCAGAAAGATCAGAATGCATCTGTACCCATTCAGGATAAGTCACTTCAGTGGATTGAAAAACTACGTCAAAAATTACATATGAATTTCCAGCTAATTTGTATAGTCTAACTTGTATACTGATAAAAAGTGAAAGGTCACCACTCGCTCCTCAACATTCATTGCAAGACATTACACGAATATGAATTCCGGTAGTAAGATTTCATTGTTCATCAGCTACAAGAAATTCTTAATTTTTTTACCTCTGTACATCAACATACTAAGCTGTGAGGTTGACTTTAACTACTACTCGTGATTGCCTTTGTTAGAGTTTGTTGCTTAAAGGATAGTTCGTGCCTAAGCCCGCAATAAAATAAACACAGCCTCGATAATTGAAACATTCAGGGAAGAAGTATTAAAATATACATCTTAACTTCGAAGCTATAAGTATAAAATGATGCTCGAAAAATATGGTGTGGCAACGTAGCTAAACGAGAGATTTAATCTATACACGTTATCTTATACACTGAAAGTTTCGGAAGCATGGTTTCGGAATATACAATGAGAGATTTTCAATGACACGATACAAGATGAAAGTGACACAAGTTGACAAGCGATTTTTTAATTCGTTCTTTTAGAAATAGTTTAAAAGTTTTCATTCGTTTCGATTTATGTCGAGTTGTGCACATTCAAGAAAAGCTCTCAATATCTAATCACGATAAATAAATCTACTAGTATACATATTCAATTGCATGATAAGAAAGTACTGATCTCATTTACAAAATACTTTCAATGTCTAATGGTAGAATTCTAAAGACTTGATAAATATAACATTGTACCATTCGCACAGACTGAAAACAGTCGTATCTACCTCTTTCTCTCTCTCTCTCTCTCTCTCTCTCTCTCTCTCTCTCTCTCTCTCTCTCTTTCTCTCTCTATAAGTCAATTCAATTAGTCAGAGTTCATTATACTATTTACTTGCATCAAGGTACTTCTCAACAATATTAAAAACTTCGTTACACAGAAATACTTAAAAGAGGACGATGCTCTGTTTGTTTTTAGAGGCTGTATATGAGGAAATCTTTTTAATTTGAAGATTTGATGAAGTTTCTTACATTCTTTAAGATTCGGAGCAAACCGAGTGAAGCTTACCATCTAAAAAACTTTATATATTTTCCTTCATCAAATCCTTCGTGGAGTTAACAAGTATTTTTTTTAATCAACTCAAGATTTTCCAACAGAACTTACATTACCTTTTTTGCTCTATTAACTATGAACTAGTTCAAAAAACATTTGTTTTCACGATGTTGATATCTTTTAATTATTTTTTAATAATTTATATCCCTCCTTAAATCTCGTCATCTTCGTAACGTCAAGACTCATTTGTTTCGTTAATTTATGATGTTTTAATAAAACTTACGTAGATCTCAACTCTGACCTCAGAGTCTGCACCAAATTTCCTGAAGTTGGAAATCTCGTAGGAAAATTTTCTTCTCGGTCGATTTTCTCATTATTTGGATTAAGATACGCGTCAGCATACAAGGAGGGACCTAAAATTTATATTGGGTCCCTCCAGACCCGTCTCATTCAGCAGGTGTACTAGCAGCCCACCGATCAAACTCAATGCCGGAATCTGGGCTAAGTCCCAAATCTAACGGGCTCAGAAAACTTGGCGCTGGACAGTTGCAAGGTCCACCAGGCCTACAAGAGCCGATGCACCTTTGATCGTTTCCTTTATTCCTATCGCCTCGATCGCGTAGCTCTCGTTCAAAGCTATGCAGCTGTTCCATAAAATGGAAATTTGGCGCCACATTGGATTTCCTACTACGCACTAAGTTGAAAGCGTCATTCAGGCTCAGGCTACACTTGTGCATCAGGTAGGCCAGGGTTATTGTTACTGAGCGAGACACCCCAGCTAAGCAGTGTACAAGGACCCCTTTGTCGGAATTTCGTGCTTCCTCTATAATGATAATAAAATATTTTTCTTAATTTTCATAAAATTGATTTAATTAAATGCATCGAATGAAAATGAGAACTAGGGAAATTTGAATGATTTCAAAATAGAGAGAGAGAGAGAGAGAGAGAGAGAGAGGAAGGCGGGAGAGAGGAGGAGACACGTATATACACATACGCACACTTGCCGAAATGTATTAAAATAATTGTTGTTTCTTAAGAATTCTTAAGTATGCATGAATGAAATTGAAAGGAAATAACAGACGTGCATTCTTAAAAGTGGAAACCTCGTGTTCGATTACAATAAGTCTTAGCATTGGAGCTTAAGTATAGAGCTCAACTTAACCGGACATCCGTTGTTTAATTGTCTAGCACGGCTTGCTTAGCACGTGGGAAAATTTCTATTTATAAGAACCTATTTATGAGAATACTGCTTTTAGAAGCCTCAGGGACTTTCTTAAACAGGAAATCCGGCCAAAAACAAGAATTCAGCAGGTACCGGATATCGTATTTATACCGCAGAACGTAAACTGATCTGATTTATTGCACTGTAAATTTGCAATTTCAAAGAACAAAGTTATCTCAATGGTTTAGTGAAAGAAGGAAATTCTCATTATTATATAATTTTTCTACTTTATGTTAAACTTCAAGTATTACGATCGCATGCGTTCAACGAACTCTCGCCTTACTAGGAAACTTGAAGTGGAAAGAGTTCAGAGTAAAGGAAAAGTGTAAGAAAGTTTCTAATTAACAAGAGTAGCTCTTGTATTAAGAAAAGGGTTCTTGGAATGTTAAAGAAAGAATTGTATCTACGTATTTACCAATAAATTGAATAGCTTGTGGGAAGAAACTTGCTAAATTCTGGCTCCAATGATCACTAATCGGTATCTGCATATATTTTATACAACCAGCACCCTCAAACTTATTTGGCAGGTCTGGAGTAACATTGAGTATATATTGTATCCTGTGCCGTGCAAGTGCTTCTCTATCTTCACTATTAGCTGCATTTCCAAGATACAAGTGAGGGAGTATTTCTACTGGAAAATCTTTATCTTCTTCTGGACCTACTTGTATAATATATTAATGGTTAATACTATATATGCATAATTATGTTTTCAGCAGTACTTTAATTTTATGCCAAATTCATCAAACACTTACCAACAGAGTCACAAGTACTGTCACTATCAGAATCTGAGTATGCTCTTGTGGGTGGGGTAGAAATTCGAAGAGATCTGAGGCCCATTAATTCTCCTTCATTCGTGTCTTGTCCATGGGATCCTTCTGCATTAGCTTGACTTCCCTCACACCATTCTGGATAACGATCCCTGAATGATCCAAAACCACCTATATACAAAAATTAAAAAAATTGTTTAAATACCTTTTTTATATATAAAACATTTTCATACAATCACTTAATCTAATTAAAAGTATGTGAGATTAAAAAAAATGTAACCATTAATTAAATTTTTCCTGAAATATTAAGAAATTAATGTACTTTAATTTACATAAATATCTTTATAGATTATTTCATCAAGTTAATTAGCACAAAAAATGATTCAAAGAATAAGTAAAATGAAAAAATAAATAACTTTCAAGTAGTTGGAGTATGGAACTAAGTGCTTGATTCTACAGAAATGCCTCCCACACAAATCAATATTTCATTCACAACTAGCCTCAGCTCTGGTTCAGCTGATATCTATGAAGGTCTTTACACACTATCATTGATGTATTTCAGTTCTTATGAAAGGTGTATACTATATTATATTAAATGTTGCAGCAAGCTCACTTAAAAGAGATTAAAACTTGATACATAACAAATTAATTTTTCTAATGCATACTTTCTCTCTCTTCTAAGATTGCTATTATATTATAATTATAATGAAAGCAAATCCATTGTATGAGATTGTCAAGACAAATGAATTAAAGATACTGTAAAATTTCTTACCAACAAGAGTAGCTACAGTTCCTCCCCTGCTCCTGATCCTCCTACTGAGAACTTGAATAGTTTCACCCTGATGTCCTGCAGGTTCTGTAGAGTCGCCAATAAGGACAAAAGTTCTTTTACAGCTTTTATCTCCACACAGAAATACTTCCACCCTATTCCTTAGATCTAGACACCTGATGGTGGATATCAAGTCCACTTTGCCAGCAGCCAGACGCCTAAGCATGATGCTTGGTATAGCCAAAGGCACGGAACCTCTAATGTGTGCTTCAACAAAATCTGAATGAGCTCTGCAATCTAGGATAAGTAACCTGCCAGAGCCATCCTCGGATCTAAGTTCCCTAAAGAGCCATTCAGGACCAACCAGGTGATCCTCCTCGATGACATTCCCACCAGGCATGTTGGAAATCATTAGTCCCTCTTTGTGAAAAGATCTTTGGTTTCCTGTCTCCCAACGCTTTGACAAAAGTCTCAATCCTTTAGAAATTCTCCTCGGCACTTTAAACTCGTTAAACTCGTTAAGCTCCTCGACCCTTTATGGCACTTATAAAAAATAGCTCTAGGACTCTCGAAGGAATCTTAGAGGTAACATTTCGGCATAATCCTAACTGGCGAATTCCTCTGCTGTGGTGGCGAAATTCAGCAGAATTCTATTGGGTTCTATGTACAAGAGGCTTGAAGTTATCATCCACGTAATGCACCGGTGATTAACTGGAGAGGAAATGGCACTGATATCGGACATTTTAACCTTAGAATTTCCTAGGGTGTCTCGAACCACTGGCTATTTAATCGTCACCGGGACCGCCGTCAGCCTCTCCGTCAGCTCGTCCGGGATATCGATCTTTTCGCAAATCCAGACACATCCAATTAACGGCAGGGCTGCGGAATGTTTACAGCAGAGGAAATGCATGTCCAGAGTGTGCCGATTATGCGTGTGGCTATTATTTAGCAGGAACCCCTGGGATCTCGCGCGAAGTGGCCCCTTCCTGGTCCATCAACGGTGGCTTCATCCTCTTCTCTTCTCTTCTTTTTCTCTTTCTCTTTCTCTTTCTCCTTTTCCTTCTTCTCCTTCCCTCACCCTCTCACTCTCACTCTCACTCTACTCTCACTCTCACTCGCCTCGCACCGTACACTTTTCCCCACACCTATAAACAGACTATCTGTCACTCGAAATTCTGTCACCCTGGACACCCTCGACACCCTGGGCACACCCTCGACGCCTCGGACAACCTGGACACCTCGGGCAAACTGTGCACTGAGAGAAACTATCGCATTCCTACTGGGGAGAGATTCGGCGGCTCTTCTTCGGCGCTCGAGGAAAGTGGCAGGTTGAGAACCCTCGACGGTTCTCACCTAACGAAACCCTCGAGCATACTCGCGATTCCCCGTCTTGGCCACCGTCTTCGGCTTCCTAGCCGATTTCCCTGCTACGCGCCACCAAGCCACACCTTACCTCGAGCGTCTTTCCGTCGAGAATGGGCAAATGGCGCTCGGAAATTTTAGCGTAGGGGAACTTCTCGCGAACTTCCATTGGACGAGAGTCACGTGGTCCGGGGGAGCTCGCCAATGACAGGAGAGACTGACGTCAGTTCATTGACAAAAGATGTTTTCATTAACAAGGCGTGGGTAGATGGGTCGGGGGTCGGTTTCATGGGTAGGATAGGAAAGGGAAGGGAACGAAGGGAGGGTCCAGGGAAAGGCTCCTCGAGTGTACATTAGGCAGGGGTTCCCAAATTTCCGTGAACCGTTCTTATCCGGGAGGTCGCGAAGGCCATCAACGACCGCCCACTCGTCGCTCGACGAATTTCAGAAAAATCGCGGCGACGAGATCGACGTGCTGAAATTTCACCGTTTCTCAACATTTTTATTCGCCGCTCGACACTGACAGGGGCGTATGTTGGAGTGAGAGTCACTGCATCGCACAATCCTCTTTCACGTGTGCGTGCGTGCGTGCGTGCGTGAGTGAGTGAGTGCGTGGGCGCGATTATCATGATCCGGGAGAAAGAGGGAAAGAGAGAGAGAGAGAAAGAGAGAGTAAGCAAACGTCTTCTTCGTGTGCGCTCATGTACACGCACACTCGCGTGTATCACTGTGCGGTCTCAGGATCGACCTTATCGATAAAGTCGCCCCAGGGTTCGACCGCAGTCAGCTGCTGAAACATTAACGAGGAAACTCTGAAAACTCGATAGAATGAAAACCGCGCGATTGCGCTATGGATAAAAACCTACCAAGTACGAGGACGAGAGAGAGAGAGAGAGAGAAAATTGAGAGAAAACAATTGTTGAAAAAAAAGAGAGAGAGAGAGAGAGAGTCGAGCGACGAGGAATATTATCGAGAGTAATTGCCGTAGAATTTTTCTTTTTTCGGAGGAAATCAGTTTCCTGTGGAAAAGTGGGAGAGAGAGAGAGAGAGAGAGTAAAAGAGGAGAGGAGAGCGTACGGTCCTGGGGGCCGTACGCGAAGCCCCGACACGGGTCGGACAGCCTATCAGGCGGCTCCCAGGCGTGGGCTGGCATTCCATTCATTTGGGCTGTCGTTGAAGATTTTCACGTTCGATCACACGCCGCCGGCGCAGAGCCATTTTATCGCGACTCCTAGGGCGACGTAGCTGCGCGACAGAGAAGTTCCAGGAGAAGAGGGTAGGGGTGAGAATGACATCGAATGGAGAAAGAGAGAAAATCAAGGATACTGCGAAAGGATGAGGGAGACTAGATAGGAAGAGAGAGAGAGAGAGAGAGAGAGAGAGATGGGAGATGAGGATTGAAAAATTGAAGGGAGAGATTGAGCGAGGAGAGAATGGGAGAGATAAAATAGAGGAGGAGAGAGAGAGAGAGAGTTACGACGAGGAACGACTGGAAACGACGAGGGGTTAGAGATGGAGATAGGAAATATGAATAAGACAACGGCGAGGTAGAGGAGAAAAAGCTCCAATTATACACGCGTTATGCAAATTGCCTTTTTCCTCCGCCACTGCAAGGGGGAATGGGGGAAATGTGAAATTAGAGAAAATCTAACACGAGGATAGGGTACGGGTGAGATTGAGGGATGTCGAGGGGGAAGAGTAGGAGAAAATAGCACGAAGGGCCAAAAGGAACGCTGGTGGCCTTCCACGAAGACTCTAAGGATTCGCGTGACGGCAAATTTCGGATCCGTCGAGAGAACGTGGGTGTGATGTAAAGTACACGAATTGTTATTTCAACTGGAAATAGCTACCGTAATTTCATTGTAATACGAAAGAGATTGATTTTTGAATTAGTCGGAGTCCCTCCCCTCCCCCTCCCCCGGCGATAAGTAAAATTTCGTTCATCGTGCAAGCCTTTGAAAATATTTGTCGAGACACCGACGGAGAAAATCAAATTTTTAAAAAACGCGACGAAAGGTTGTTAGCGCCTATAAAATTGGGCGTCCCCGGTTGTCCCCGCCCCCCGACGGGAACAACATCCTCTTCCGCGAGTAAATTCTCTACCCAGAATTGTCTCGAGTACCAGCGTAAAACGGGAGATTCCATTTTCCAAATGCTCCTCTTACCCCCCCCCCCGGAGGGGGCGCTAATTGGATCCATGCGATCGGTGATGTAATTCGTCGAGCTATTAAAAGTGCAGAGAGAACTCTCCGTAATTGGCGAATGATCGTTATTAACCCACGGGACTTGCGTCGAACGTTAAAAAACTAATGGAATCTCGCGGCGAAGCGAGCAAACAAGCGCGTGTGTGTGTGTGTATTTTGGAAAGTTTATCGAAATTTCAATTAGCCCCGACGCCGAATAAATGCTTTAACATTTGACTGACGCTGAAAACGATCGCGCCGCGATCTTTGTAGGTAGAAATAGAGCGATGTTTGTAGAGGGAATTTAGCCGGGGGCTGAGAATAGTTTTTACTTTGCGAACCCGGTGTAAATTTTCAGCAAAGTGGGCGGCGATAGTTCGCGGTGGGTAGCGCGAAAATAGAAAAATTCAAGCTAGACCAGAGAGATACAAACGTGACCATATAAACGGACGCCGCGGAGAACACGTGGGGGGGGGGGGAGAAAAAAGAAGAGGAAGGGGGGCGGCGGAAGGCGCTCTGGTAGCTATCGAGTTTGATGTCGATTAATCCCTACCAGAGCCGTTAGTCAAACAGACCTCGAAGCTTTAATGACACAGCTGACACCGAGTCGTCTCCGCAAATGCAAAATCAAAACTGACAAACGAAACGCACCGGGGCCTGGGAACTCTCGTGGGTTCGAGCGGTCGCGGGAGATGCGGGGATGAAAAATTTCCACCGACGTCCAGATTTAGGAAAAAAGAAAATGGATAGCTTATCGCGTGACTGTGCAATTTCCACGAAGAAGAACAAGCGATTGAAGAAGACGGCGACGTTAAAAGAGAAAGAGAGGGAGAGAGAGAGAGAGAGAGAGAGAGAGAGAGAGACGAAGAAAGGTACGAACTCTCGTCCATGGGGGATGATATTTTCCAGGGTTATTTTCAGATTTCGCAAAGTTTTCTCCGTCGATCGAGGTAGCGCGAGGTCGAACTTCCGACTGCATCACGTGAAACACGTAATAGTTCCGGCCGGCATAGCCATTAAGCGCGCACACCTGTTAAGGTCAGCAGAGGTTTGCTGACGTCACTCTTGCTCGCTCTGTCTATCATGACGATACCGTACACCATCGTAGCGTGGTAGTACTATAATACTTTCCTCGCTTACGCGAATCGGCACCGATTAAACTCCATCGTGAATGCACCCACCCCCCTGAGAGACATAGGCGGGGACCAAAACGATAGACCTCCGAATGAATAACGGGAAGTCCAGCTCCCGCGGGATGACGATCTTAGCGAAATTAGACGATTCTCGCGAGGGTTCGCGGTCCCGGAGCGGAGGACGCACCGATTGCCTGAGAATTGAATTTTCCTTGATTTCTCCAGGTTGGGAAGAAGAGATCCTCGCGTACTCGCGTCGTACCTCCAACCGCGCTCCTCCGCTCCTACTCCTCGCCACCTTTAACCCTACTCCAGCGAGCAGAGTTATTATTTTGATTAGTCGCAACAATGAATGAGAGCGGCCGAAAGCGCACTTTCCAGTGAGTTGAATAAAATGCGATGAGAAAGCGTTACCGACACGTAACATCGCTGCTGGGAAAGACGTTTCACCTGCTATGCAAGTTCCTGCGGACATTTCCGTTGGGCAGAGCTACCGTTACGCATTCTACGAATCGAACCTAACGTTTTCCCAGCGAGACTAACTTAGACTGTTAACCCCGTGGGACCGCGCAACGAGACTCGTAACGCTCTCGTAACACGCCCTGGAAGAATACCACCCGCGCCCGGAGGTCTATCCGAAAGAGTCCGAGAGAGTCGGACAGCCGATCTCGCCGGGTCCTGCAGATTTCCTGCAGGTGACCTCCTCTCCTCCCCTCTCCGCCCGTCGCGCGATAGGCAATTAGCGACTCTGGGGATACGAATGGAAATATCGGGGCTGCACCGCTGAAAAGGACACGCCGCCGCTTATCGGGAAACTCGTCGAGGGAGCGAGTAACCGGCTCGAAAGTGTTTTTTCAAGTGCCCTAAGAGCATCTACTCGCGCGTAGACCATAACTGACCAGCCGCAATACACAAGCGCTATCAGTGTAAACTACGGATATCGCGGTGAACCGCCAAATGTCAAAGGTTGCGCGTACAAAAGACACGGGGTGGAGAAGAGACGGGGGAAAAATGGGTAATGGAGAAAGAGAGGAGAGAGAGAGAGAGAGAGAGAGAGAGAGAGAGAGAGAGAAAAGCCGGCAGAGGAGGCTTTAAAAAAAAAAGTGTAGAAAAATTTCCGATCGATTTATCCCTACGGCAGCTCGTTCCTTACACCACCATCTCCGATCGATGACGATACTTAATTGGAAATTAAAGGTGGCGCACCAAAGTTTTTCCGGTTGAACGTGAGAAGGTTGCGACTCGAATTCGGCATTGTTCGAGTATAGTGGCTGAACGTGACGCGACTTCCGGCGCACTCGTTCGGCGAAACGCCGTGAACCCGATAATCGGTTTCCTCCGCCGTCAGTACCCGCAGGATCCTTGACGCAAATAAATTCATCTTCGTGCCGCACCGCCGTTCGTGGAAATTGCCGAGCGTGCAAGCTTCAAGGCCGTTGAACTTTCGGGCGGATCTTCGCCCGAATTTGTTATGAGAAGCCCTCGGTCACGATCAAATATTTAATCCCGCAGCGCCCCCCCCCCCCTCCCCACCCTCTTCCCGGTTCCAACCATTCACACGCCTATTCGAGAGCTGGCTTGAAATCAATTGTTGATGATCTCCTGCTACCAGGAAAGGAATTATGATCCAACGTAAATTTCAGCCGAGACTCACCGTTGAGTTTTCACGATAGAATCGCTACAGTTGCCGCGTCAAACGGATTTCCACGCTAAAGCGTTTTCCGCCGGAGAGCCAGCCGCCAGCTGTCCTCAACCGATTCGTTTTACAGGAAAAACCGGTCTGGTCCGAACCGACCCGGTCCTTTCCTAGGCTTCACTAATTTCCACGGTACGAAAAAGTATCTCCTCCTCGAAGAGGTTCTCCAAAACAGGCGTTTGGCTCGCACAATACTTATTGCGGGAATTCTAAAAGTTCCTTCGAATAAGCTCGTTTACCGACACTGGAAGTTGCAGAGGTCGTGGCTGTGGCTTTCCAAAGGCGGAGGTTGACGAAATAATTAAAGCGATGGGAATAATAGTTCCCGCATCCGCCAATTTGGCTGACTCAACGTACGTACATCTCCTTTTTCCCCGGTATTCGCCGCTAACGAGTTTCTTGGTTCGTCACAGGTCAAGCCGGTCGAGCCTGTGGAATCCAAGAAGAAGGCTTCTCCCTCCTCCTCCTCCTCCTCCTCCGTTTTCTTCTCTTCCCACTTTACCTTATTCACCCATAAAATATAGTCCGGCTTTCTATCCTGAATTTTGTCAAGCCATCCTAATGTTTGAGCGAACCTGGAAAATTGCATCGAAAAATGTAGGCGAGGAAATTTCATGAAAATCATAAGAAGAATATTCATAAAGAGAGAAAAATTCGGTAAAAATAGACAGGCACCACTGGAAAGGCGTCCTGTTAATCCTAAAAGGAATTTCTCAAATATTTCGAGCAGAGTCCGTTGGTTACTGGTATGATTTCATATTTCAGCTTAATTCCCCTGGGATTTGCTGACTGCAGCTCCCCACGCAGGTTGGATTGCTGGAGTAAGAGGAATTTAAGAAGATTCTCTTGCCCCCTCTCTACATCTCGAAGGGATTTTTCGAACGACCTCGCGCAGGCCACATTCGTACCTGTCCTTAACTAGGATATAAAGGCCCCTTTTATAACAGGCAGCAAAGAAAGCAGCCGGATGCAGAAGAGGCGAGGACGTCATTATCTTATCTCGAACCATTTCCTGTCAACCTGGGGCCTTTCGTGGTAACACGTACGTGGCCTCGCGTACTCTACGCACACTCACGCTTGACCACCCACACTATGCCATGCCTTCACGTACTCCCGAGTATTGCTTCCGGTGAACATTTATTTACGTATGCAAGCTTATTCTGTGTACTTGTATGCACGCAAGGTATACGGAAATCCTCGCATTTCTTTCGAAAGGTAACGTTCCGAGGGTAAATCGAAATAAAAAGTCCTTTACCACTTTTCGATCGGGACCTTGGTTTTCGAGATATTTCATAATAAAGACTCTACTAGTTAGACAGAAACAAGCACGGTTGGTTCAAGTGAGATAAGACCACACCGTCTACTGGCCTGTCTCTATCCAACTACTAGTAGTATTTTTATTATCGAATATCTCGAAAGGCAAGTTCCCGATCGAAAAGTGGTAAAGGACTTTTTATTTCGGTTTATTCTCAGAAAGTAACCCTTCAAAGGAAGTGCGGTGATTTCCGAACACCCTCCGTCCGTGTACGTGTGCTTCCTGCATGGTGTGCATGAGTTTCTCCCGTTGTGTGTTTCTACATGTGTCTGTCTGTCGTGTCTATGTCCATGTCCTGCCTGGGTTTGCTCCTATGTGCTTCTGTACGTGTCAGTCGAGAGCAAACGGATGCGTGTATTTGTATGCGTATACGCGGGTCTGCATGTGCACAGCTACATCTGGCAAAGCGCTGTGAACCCAATAATCGGTTTCCTCCTCTGGTGTCTGTAAGAATCCTTGACGCAAATAAACGCCACACGATTTGGCTCGCTACAGGATCGAAATTATTATTTAAGTATTCATCTGAAACACATATTCCTCGAGCGAAAAAAATTGTTCAGATTCTCTAGATTCTATCATTTTTTATCTCTCACCTTAATTTGGATGAAATCAGTCCTTCTTTACTTAATTGATTTATCTAACGTTTAATCAGTAGGTTAAGAGGAATTTCGATGATTCCTCGTCGTGTGTCTGTATATGGGGCCGTTATTCGTTCCCTCCTCTTTTTTTGCTTCTGTGAAATTGCGTAAGTAAGAAAGCTATTTATTTGTCCCCTCCTCCCCCTCCCCTACACTAGAGGCAGATGTCATTTCTGCGGACTCTCAATTCCCAAGAGGATGTCGGTAATAAATTAATGACCCTGAAACACAAAGTCCTTGTTTGAAGAGTAGATGGGTGCTTCCGGTCAACGAGGAAAAATTCCTTGAGAAAGTAAAAGTCGCAATACTGAATCGAGGCAAGGGGAGTAAAGTTATCAATGAGAATGGAGTAAACACCTGTGTCTCGAAAGCATTATCGGAGGAAATTAGGAGGAAGCGAGAATGGAGAATCCGGTGTGTGCGAAAACAACGTGGAATTTAATCACCTACAGGCATCCTATTAGAAGTGCCTCGAATATTTGCTCTATATCAAAGAAAACCCGATTAGCTATCGAGAAACGATAATCCGAGTTTCCTCATTTGGAATGAAATCGTGACTAAACGCATTCCGCCAGTGATAAAGAAAACGGCCACCTTCGACCTTTCGAAATAGCCGAGATAGCGGCGGATTTACATCTCTCAAGGGAAAACGGAAATAGAGCTACTGTCAACTTAACGCTACTATGCGAGTGTAGTGAATCATTTTCAGAATCCGATAACGTGTAGCTTTGTCTCGCTGAATACACATTGTGCGATAATAACGAAGAACAATCCACCGATAAATTGACTGCACGATAAATGTGGAGCGTCCGTGCTTTTACCGAGGAAAAACTTATGCAACCTCTACTTCGGCAAAGCTAATGGTACAAATCCGCCGAGCTCGGCTTTAAGAGTAAAAAAATTCAGAGTTTTTTTTTTTCTTCCAATAAATACCTTCGACTGAAGAAGTTTCCCGCACTCTTTTCAACTAGCGCTGCACGCGTGTATTTATAAAATATCTAGTACGCTAGAATACTTTGCGAATGACCATAGGTTTTTCTGAATATGGGCTCCAACTCCCTCAATGACTCTCGAAACTGGTGCGCCCACATTCCTCAGAATACACTCGGCCCACGTTGTAAACTCTCGCATTCGCTATCTGCGACTATAAAACTGCCTACAGGACCTCTTCCACCCTCTCTCTCTCTTCCACCCTCGCCTTAATCCTTTCACCTTTCTTCATCCCCTTGCCCCTTCTCCACAGGCAACGGAACACACCGCGTCTACAATGTAAAACGGATGCTATCGGAAATAGATTTACTTGAAAAACACAAAAGTGAAAGAAAAATAAAGGTTCTATTTTTCCTCTAAAAGAGTAACTCACGCTCCTCACGCTCTCCGTTCGATCCTTGATGGGATCCTTTTCCACTTTCTTGGCGGAAGTTCTATCAGGGTCATTCGTTGAACCGAGAATCCTTTTGTCCATTCCGCGCATCCTGCAAATGTACGGCTGGAACGAAATTTGTCGATTAAAACTCACTAATAATATTGACCGGTACACCGATCTCTCTCCTGAAAAATATCTTACCGATAAACCAATCGATCTAGCTACAGTTTTTTTCGTTTTACAAGAATACCTTTTCTCTTCCAATACGTGAAAAAAAATGCTTTCCCTCGCATCGGGAGGCTTAATCGTAAACGTCGTTGAAACTCGATTTCGATGGGAATCCGACGAGGACTGGTGGCGCCAAATAACTTCCGGCAATTGGATTTGAAAATTTTCCGGTACCGGTAGGAAGAGTCGGTTGTCGCGTCAGTGGTGCCCTTCTCTGTAAGAAATATTCGCGCGTGATTAATCGCGGGAGAGACAGAGATAGAGGAAACTGAATTAGAAAATGGTTAGAAACGCGGGAAGATATTTCCATTGAACGGACAGCATCGCTGCCTATGCCAACCTATGCTGCGGAAACTGCATGGATTCTTGGAACAGCAACATAAACAAGTTGAACATATTCCGGGAAGGTTAGGTTAAGTTAAGTTTCTTGAGGCGGGGGAATCAAAGCGAAAGCGGCTGTGAAACTGGATGTGATTCTACGGACACGCAGTTTTGTGAGTAAAGATATATTTGTACGATAAAATAAGTCCGCTCCGAAATTGTGTGTGTGCGTGCGCGCGCGCGCGGAACTTAGAAAAATATTCATCGAATGAAAGAAGCTCGTCGGTAACGCGACCCACGACCTACGTGGAGGAGCTTTTGCAAAATTTATCAAACCTATCTCACGCATACGCGTAGGTGTGTGCGTGCGTGCGCGCGCGCGATACAAACGCGTTATCGAGAAAAACGACGAATATTTACGATCGACGAAAAGAGGATGTCTCGCGAGAAGAGTCCATCGAACAATTTCTCGAGTTTCTTCTTGGTCGTGAGAATCTCCCGGGTGAGAGATAATCTGAAAATCGGATTAGAAAATTCCTAGGGTTTCGTTCATAGTAATAAGAGGTCTGATAAAGTGATGAAGGATAGCGACATAGAGAGTAGGTGGGTGTTCAGGGTGGGCCGACACTGCCGAACGAAAGTAATCAATGAGAATCGTGAAATGGGGTGGGATGAGTAGGAGGGTCGAGAGGGGGGGGGGCGGAATACCACGCGCCCACGCCCACGCAAAACCCACAACCTCGTCCTATACATTTTTTATTGTTACTTCCATTTATATTGGCGAGACCTTGCCGCGAGACGTGTCGAATCAACGATGATGAGAAAATAAGCCCGGCGGCATTGCAGAGTTAGGCTAGGTTTAACGCGAATTACGCCGACGAGTATCGATTAGCCATTAATCACTGGATTTCCACATTTTTATGTATTCGGCATTGATCGGGTCTAATGAAATTGCATACCTCGATCTTTGCGCTATCGACAGTTTTGATGAATTTTCTCCTTGATCAATCGTTTGCGATAGAACGGAGAGCGAAGAGGAGGGAAAAAGTTGCTGGAACGGTGTCGGGGATCCAGCCCTGACACTTTCCTGAAAATTTCCTGTAAAAAAAACCCTGTAAAAAATAAAAAGCAAAAGACCGTACGTGGTTCAAAGTAGCATGGAGGAAACACGCCCATTCTCTCGGAGATGGGAATGCCTCTGGTGGACCTTGACCGATATGCCAACGCTTCATTTTATTTTATCGATCGAATTATCTCTGTCCCGAATTCTCTTCCGAACGTAATCCGAGTCACGTGCTCTGGTCTGTCAAACACGCGGAAAATGATCGGTGCACGGACACGCGATGTCGATAAACCGTGTTAAACTCACGGTCCTCGCTATTTTTTATATTTGCGCGAATTTCCAGGGAGACGCTAATTTGCGACGAGTGAACTCATTTGGGAAGAGAGAGAGAGAGAGAAGGATCGCAATATAAAACGTGTCTTAAAAATGTACCGGACGGAGTTTGAGGCACTCCTTGAAATTTGCAAGTCGAGTCGGAATTGTTTTCGTTAGCAAATTGGAGCTGGTGGGAGTGTGTAGATCGATCGGCGAATGGATTGGGGCTGTTGCAAATGCTCACTTCCGTTCGTGGATTTCGCGTAGGTAGAGCCTCACGCGCCTCTGGATAATACCTGGAAAAACCTCGTGCTTTCCTCTAGCGTTGCGCAAAGTGGATTATAGTTCCATGTTGCTATTAACAGATCATAAAATTTCCATTACAACTCCCATTACACTCGTCTTTCCCGCGTAAATAGGTCAAATATCGTAGTAGGTCTCTCCTGCATTTTGTGCGCGCATTTCTGCTGCCAGCTTTAACGGCACTGAACGTCATTGAAAAGTCAATGAACGCCTGTTTGTACTCCACGTAAACAGACGTCGATTCATTCGAGAATCTGGATCAAATCTATTAAACTCGAATCTTGCTTCTCTTGCTTCTCGCATCTCTTGCATCTTACAATTTCTTCCTTCCCTCTTCCTCTCTCTCTCTCTCTCTCTCTCTCTCTCTCTCTCTCTCTCCCTCTCTCCCTATTCGACTGAAAAAACCTTTAGCGAACTCTTTTCCACGCGGAATATAGAATTGCATTCCAATACATCAATGGATTCTAATAATATTTGAGAAAAGAAAAGCCCTTTGCGTATATTATGGTTTTCAATGTACTCCAAACCATCTCGCATTTTATAATTTCTTTATTTGTATTTTATTATTCAACAACCTCGTGCAAATCTATTCATTGAATTGATCGCGTGTTTAATGTTACACAAAGCTTTCGCAGAATTTATGTGGAGAAATAGTTTGCCCCGATGACGCATTATGTTGAATTAACAATTTTTTTATAGATAAGGCCGGAGTCTGGCAAGAAATTCTACCTGACTGAATGGAAAAGTAGAATGAAAAATGTAACACTTGTAGATAACAATGAAACTCCTAATCGCGGTGGGGATATGTAGGCCTGTGAATTATGGCATTATTAAATACACTCATTCTCAACTTTTATCAGATGTTTGTTAGCCTTATCTTTGTCACTTTAATGGAGATTGCAATCTCTATCGAATGACGAATCATTCAAAGATCAAAGTATTAAAAAAAAAATCCAAGGGTACCACTTTACGGACATGGACTTCCTTTTTTTTTCTTCCTCTTTTCCTTGTTACCTTTCCGTCTTCCTCTCGTTCTTTCTAAAACAGAAGATAAAGTTGCAAAAGAAATTTTTCAAATATTTATAACGTCTTCGATAATTATTTTTGTCCATGCCCTTTACACGTATATCCATAATAGTTATATATATATATATATAGAGAGAGAGAGAGAGAGAGAGAGAAACGTTTCGTATGGAAGTGGTTACTTTATTGATTTTACAGCAGACAAGTTACACACATAGTTGCAAAGATTCTTTAAGCTCTCTTATAACTTTTATAAAAAGCAATCGAGAAAACGAATACTGTAGTTTTTTTTTTACCCTTTCTTCTTTTCACTAGGATTAACTTAATAATTTAAATTAATAAGTTCTCTTTTTTTATAAAATGTTGGTCTGATGATTGTGCTAATTTGCTTTTTTCTGAAATTTAAAAGTGAGGAAGAGAGAGAGAGAGTTTGCTCAAAAAATGATTAATTTTTCAATAATCTTCTTATATTGAAAATATTTATTTGATAGTATTGCAATCTTCTTTATCGACTGTTAGAATATAGATGTCGTATGTATACGCGCTCATCGAAAATACCTTGGAGGGTAAGAAATAGGAATGCAACGGTAAAAACAAAATGATTCAATTAACAATTATCTTTTTGTAAGATTCTACGAAAATTTATTTCTAATAAATGCTTTTACATGTGGACGGAAGCATATATTTTATATAATCGTTTTCATCTTCCTAATTAAATATTAATCTCGGTTTCGTATTTCTCGCGTCTGCTCTGCAAGTTCCTAAAGTCTTTAACTTTAAAAAGTCGCACATCAACAGACTGTCGAGAAAAATGGAAACGGTGAAGCTAGATAGAGAGAACTTAAATGCATCTTACTAGTAACGCGATTCTAGGAGGTCACTATCGCTATTCGTTGTATACTTGCCACGTAACATAATATTTGTAGATCAGCTTATGATACAGTTCCATTACATGTCATCAACTAAAATACGGCACTATTTCTTTAACTACTTCTTGCATTTAAGGCGATCTCTTAACTGTGCGACCTAGTTGACGATCATTTAAAAAATCCATTAAATCAGCAAAGTTAGCGCGAAATCTCCTTAAATGATGAAAACGAACGCGCGAGTATTGCACAATGTTCGAATATCTAAGAAGAAAATTGATTTCAAGGTTTGTTCGGAGCAGTCCTTGGCCTCTTAGGCGTAGCATACTTGATACATAAAAATCCTAAGACAATCAATGTGGCAACAATAGCGATGCCTATACCCAGCCAAAGCTCCCCCTTAACGTTAAAATTATAGAGAGCAATTTCTTGCAAAGCTAAGGCACCGTCGGGTGGTTCGCAGGCACCCTGAACAATAATATCTTGCCTCTGAACGTGCTTGGCTTTACAATTTGTTAGCTTGCTCATGCTCTCGGGTCCATGAACATTTGGCAATAGTAGAGACAAGGTCCACTGCATGGGACTGATTTTCTGGTACCACGATGGTAAATTCTCTAAATGCAAGGACACTCCACCGGCCAAGGTCATTTCACCAATAACAATTCCAGAGAAGAGAGCAGCGAGATAAGTCCACTTGCAAATGTGAGCAAAGAATATGGAAATGAGGTGCTGCAGCATCAAGTACAATAAGCCAACAGCCAGATAGTTCCAGAGAGACATTAAGTTCTCATCGGGCACAAGGTGGAGACCCGACATGGCGAAGGCTGGCGCTAGGTATATCAAGTAGACGACGCACCAGGATGGAATGCTACACAGGAGCTGAAAACAATCGGATAGCTAAACGTCCCTTTCGCGAGGAGATTGCTCAAGAAGGGTCCCTAAATTTGTCCTTACCTCCATAACGATGTATATGAACCTTCCATATAGCCCATCCCTGATGTCTCGCTCCACATTGGGCCTGTAATCGGCAACGTCGCAGATCGCTAGCAAACTCAGGGGCCAGAAAAAGATCCCCAGACTCGCATAGTACAATCCTATTCTGTCCCTGAGGTACAGGTTGGATTCGTCCGCGACGTCCCAGAAAATCGCGCCCAGAACGATACTGAGAGTTGCCGAGATCAGGATTTTTTGCAGTAGCCTCGTTAGGGCCCAGGGTTGACTATAGATGAGAGTCCTTAAAAGTAGAGCGTAAATTTGCACGAATATATTGGGGCTCCTGCAGGAAGGAGGCAGAGCCCCCGGGGGTCCAGGATCACTCAAGGCTGGCAATCTCGTTCTGGCTAATTCTGCCAGATGGTCTATCCTCTGGGAGGACTCCAACATCGCTTCCGCCGACAGGTCGTCCAGAGTCACCAGATCCACTGAAAAGTCAACGATCGACGATCAGATTCCATCGCGATCGAGCCTTTTACTTAGGCGAAACGGTACTCACGGTAGTAATCCGAAGGATTCTTGAACGGTGGGCAGGGGAACTCGGCAAGCGCGAAATATGGCAGCATGTCCCTTCTGGGACCGGAGTACATGATCCTACCACCAGAAGTCAAAGCGACTCTGGACACCATGGTGAGGATTTCGTAGGTCGGTGGGTGCAGCGTCAACACCACGAGTCTCTGACCTCTGGCTGCCCACTGTCTCAAGTACTCGACCAGGAAGAAGGCATCGAAGATGTCCAATCCGTGAGTGGGTCTGTCCAGTGCCAGGATATGGGAGTCTTGGAGCAAACGACAAGCCAAGGCCAGTCTTCTGGCTTCGGACGTGGTTAGAGTGTTGACCAGGCAGTGTTTGGTAGCTTCCAGGCCCAGTTCCTGAAGGACCGCTTCGGCCTCTATGAAGGATGTGGTCGAGCCTCCTCTCAGCAGCATGTAGAAGCTCAAGGTCTGCTGAGCCGTGAGACCTGGAGTCAGGCCACTCTCGCTCGGTAGATACGCCACGCGTGATCTGTAATACCGGAAGGAGACGGGGGAGTATCTTTGCACTCGTCATCAACCTCCGTTCCAAGTAGAGCTTGCAATACCTTAAGGTACCGGAAGAAACGGCGCGTCCATTCAGCAGAATGTCTCCCCTCCTTGCCCTCTTCCTGCCGGCGATGCTCTCGACGATTTGAGTGCCCTCCTTCTCGGTGGTCGACATGATGGCCAGAACCTCGGCCGCCCCAGCTTCGAGGGTAATGCCCCGCAGCAGTGGCAAGCCATCGGAACCGGAAGCTTCGATTCCCCGAAGTTGCAGGTGGGGGTGCTGAAGACACGGTACCGGTCTCAAGGGAAGGGTGTACGCTTCCGGACCCAGCAAACCTCCGTGGGATCCGGGTCCAGGTCCGGGTCCGGGTCCCGGTCCATACCCGGGATCGATAGGTGCTATACTGTGCCTCCTGTTTGCTCTACCGGCGCTCTGCAGAAGATTCGCCTCGCTGACGCTTCGCAAGCGTGGATGTTCGCGAACTATCAGCTGCGAGTGGGCTTGTTCCCGCGGCACTGCATGAACATGCCTGCTAGGTTCAGTAATTTCAAGGAATTATAATCCGAGGAAGCCGTCGGTTATCGGTTCGAGCCTACCGGAAGTGGCATCCGCGCTAAAGAGGATTTCCCCTCCCTCCCTCCCACCCCGACTAATGGACCCGATGGGATTTTGTGATTCAGACTTGGACGAACGAAGCTGGAATTACCTGAAGTCCGGATCGCTTCTGGCCGAGCGCATAGCCGAGGACGAGTGTGGAGGATGACTTCCGGCGGCGTGCACCACTCTGCGGCCTTCCTCGCTGGAGTCATACCCGCTGGAGCCGTCTCGATTTCGAGAACTCGGTGGTAGGACCCGAGGCAGACCGAATTTCAGGTAGGTGTGCGAATTGCTCGCCAAGGGACTCTTGGGTCCGTAGCGCGGGTGTCTCAGGATGCTCTGGACCGTCGAGTTCCGCAGCTGAAAATTCCCATAGGGCAGCGGCGATTTTTCCGCCGAACCCAACGCGGAGTCCGTAAAGTCCGAATTCAAGTTCTGCCTGAAAATCATTCGCTGAAAGTAGCACGGGGAAACGAGCCGAGAGAGTAAAACCGCGTTCGCTACATCTGTGTTTGTAAACAGGAATAATTGGAGGGATCAAGAATTTTGTCATCGATGATCCAGACGTTCTTGCGCGATGACGGATCTCTACCCGATGGCCTTGGCGTCATTTATGCTAATTTCTTCGAAACCGGTTCCCTCTCCCGGTAATTTAACCCTCGACATCCCGATACGGATTTATAACGCCCATAACATTTATTAAGCACATTGATATCTGTGTGTGTGTGTGTGTGTGCAATTACTCAACGTCCACTTTGCTCAAGATTTTCTGCAGCCTCGCCGAAGGCTTCTTAGCGTGGTTTATCGTTTAAGGTTCTTTCTTTCTCAACCGCCTCTGCTATTTATAGCGAATCTTCTTTCACGACTGTGTTCGGGGGAGAGGTTGTTGGTATTGTTGACAAGCATTTTTAACAAGTTACCTGTAAATCGACCATGCGTGTAGATCCTCGCTGGCGGGTGGCTCCAGACCCCTGGTGTCCAGAGCTCCTGGTACCGAGTACCTCCTCTCGAGTTCCCAAGCTTCCGAGCTCATTTTCCTTTAACTGAAATTCAAAGATAAGCTTGAGCTCTCGAGCGCAGCATCTCGCCAGTAAAAAGAAACTTTTTGCTCTTCGACCAATGCCGTACGAGTTTTCCAATGTCTCGCGGTATTTTTTTCTGTTTTTTTTTTTCTCTCATCTCCCTTTTTTCCTCCATCGCGAAGACCTCGGTCTACCCGTTAAGCTGGTGCGAATAAAAATGTAGGTAGTAATTAGATAAGAGCGCGAAGGATGAACATGTCTTCGCTCGAGGAATTCCAATGGAAAAGAATGAATTCTTTCTCGCTGAAGATCTGAAAACACCGTCGGCATCCCAGGAACGTGCGTACAGACCGTGCAAATAATCTGCGAGCCTTGGAAATTACTCAACACTCAAATCTCCCTCCTCGGCGAGGAGGTGCTCGGAAATTCCTAGACGGTTGTAATATTTTTACAGTTCCTATCGTACGCTCTGCGCATCACCCTAGTTCCTTGGACGCCCTCGGATCTCCTTCGAGATCCTCGTGCGTAAGATTCACTTCCGGTATTCTCCGCTACCGTTTCCCGCTTTCCTCTCCTCTCCTCTCCCCCCCCCTCCTCTTTTCTTTTCACTTCTCTTTATTTCGCGAAACGAGGATAAGGGGGGGAGAAGAGTGGATTTTCGAGCGATTAACGAGAAAATTCGTTAGCGGGGAAATTTCTGGCGTGGGAAAAACTTTGTCGATTGGTCGTTTTTGCCAGAGAGAGAGAGAGAGAGAGAGAGACCCGAGAGAGCCCATGAACAAAGCCTGGCTGGCCGTCCGTGAATTTTCAGGCAACGTAGAAAATAGTTCCCTGCTCGATCGTCCATCAAGAAAGGAATGTGCAAAAACTGTCTGCTCAGCGGTGTAGAGACAGCAGCAGCAGCAGCAGGGCTAACACCGAGACATAGAAAATCTCCGACCGTCGGCGCCACGTGAACGTTGCGTACAATGTGCGCGCCTTTGTACAATGATCTACTATGCAAACCGAAGGAATTCGAGGAAACCTAATTCCTCCATCCTAATTCCATATGCGGTTCGTGCTACTTTTACTTCCTCCGCGCGCGCGCACGTAATGCAGAAGACTCGGCGAGCTAATTATTTTCTCTCTCACCTTCTCTCCTTTCCTCGGTTCTTACCGGAAAACAATGCTGGAGGGATCTGGTTACCACTATAGCAGCACGATCCCTGGAACACCTAGCCAATCTACCAAAAACATTTGTTTCGCAAGAAAGAATGGGAATCCTTGGATTCTGAGAGAGCAAAACTGCATCTCTGCCGGGTTGCCCGATGGAAGAATTACCGTTAATGGGGAAAGTCGACAATTAGACGGCTGGATAAAATTAACGCGGCGAACCGGTCGAAGAGAGCAAACGAATTTCGATAGCGAAATTAGCGTGGCGAGAGATATCGCGCCGCTTCGAATTGCGCGGCGCGACTCCACCGAGATTTCTCGAGTAATGAGGTATTTAGGTATTTGGTCATGGTCCGATGTGTGCGTTAGGGGAATGACGAGGTAAACGATAATTCGCTGCTACCGATCCGCGCCGGTCATCGTAGGATCATCACGATCGGGAAGCCCGTTAAATCCGCTGACTATACCTCTGCCAACAGCTGACATTTTTACCTGTCATGGAGTAACGGGACGGCCGTCATTTCAAAGCCGACTTCGCGTTGCTGAATAATTCGTCTCCCCGATACCGATCTCGCTTCTTTGCGCGCGCTAAAAATAAACCGGGGGAAGTCAAAAAAGAAAAAAAAAAAAAACAACATTCCGCATCGAGGAATTTAATCAACGCCGTGTCTCTCGACTCAAAATCGAGGCGAAATTTCTCGAATCGACGACAACGACGATGACCGGATCGTTTTCCCATCCAGGATATTCAACCAGAGGAGCGCACGGAGGAGGAACCAGGTACAGCCGCCGCCGAGGTTGCAATTGAATTTGATGGACGGTAGCGATTCGCTCATGAGCGGAATAGCGCGATTGTCGGGGAAATGCGATCGGTGTGCAATTTGCAAGAATTTGCTGGCCGATTACGAGGAGTCGCGGCAAGGGGCGGAGCGGGGGAGGGAGGAATCGGCAAAAGGGGCCGGCGGCGGCGACAGGCCGTTAGGCGCGGTAGCGAAATTGCCATTTCCCCGAGAAAATCGTAGAAGACCAGTCGATAAAACTGTTCCAGAAACGGGATATGCAAACGAACAGTTATGAACGGACGGGCCCGAACCCGGGTCCGGACCCGGGCCTACAGTTCGGACCTCGACAAAGCGCAAATCCAAGAGAGACAGCAGCCGCTGCTTTTTGTCCGCCATTATTAATTGTCGACGGAGGCCTCGTGTTACATTCTCGCGAGCCGACGGCAGCCATGATGGATTTTTCAATCGTTCGCGCGCGCGGCTCCAGCGACTCGAGTGGCTGCAACGGCTCTCCTCTTCTCGCGGACTCTCGGAAATCATTAGCGTTCATTGCTAAAAATGATTAATGCTTCGGCCTCTCTCGCGAATACAATGAAAAGACCGTTCCCTCCGTTTTGTTCGTTCGTTCGTTCGTTCGTTCGACACCCAGCCAATGAGATGCATCGCGATTTTTTAAGATTTTTAAATTTGCCAAGAACTCCCTCCCTCCCACCCTTCCGCCGGTTTTCCCTTTGTTTAAGACAAGGAGGACACGGCGTTGCTCGCTATCCGGAACTAAAGAGACACTCGAATTCCCGACGGGAGTTATCGGTTCCACGTAAACGTCGTCGGCTGTATCGAGAAGCCTGTGGAAAATAGAGAACACAGGGGCTATTGTGTTTTTTCTCTCGCGTCCCCATCCCTCCACCCGTCCCCTCCCCGCCGCCCCCCTCGCCTCTTCCTTTTTTCGTGCGATGTCAATAAAGTACCGTGACGCGCGCGACCACTTGACATTTTAAGACTTTAACCGTGGACGCACGGCCATTGTTCCCCTGGAAGGAAGGCGAGTGAAAAAAGAAAAATGGTCGCCCGCGTTTCTGATTCGCTCGGCGGTCGCTCGAGATATTCCAGGCTTTTTTCCGCGGGCCTCCACAGTGTTTTCTGGTGGGAGGTGACACTCGAGTTTCTCCCTTGAATCTTTTCCCTTGAACCAAGCCCGCCGCCAGGTCGAGTCTCCCTAGCCCGCGATTAATATCGTTGCGATCTCCCGTAACGAGTCCTCGAGCAAATAGCGCGCGTTTTGCCCGATCGATGGGCGCGAGTTCATTTTCTCTCTCCCCCTCCGGGGGGAGCTTCTGTAACTGGGCGAGGATGCTTTGCTAGGCATTTCGCGAAACGGTTTGATACCGCAGACACCATTCGTCCGAGAAACGCGCGGTCATCGGCGCGGACTCTGCCGGGGATAAGTTTGCGAGGCAAGAAAACACTTATACGAACGTTTAAGTGTGTAGAGGGGACACAGGTACATCGTGCGCAAGAACTCGAGGACCGCACATCTCGACTAACGGTGGACGCGGGTCGACCTAAAAATCCTACGACACCTGTTCCGTCGACGCTGCCATCGTCGGTCCGTTCTCTCGCAAACGAGAAAAACAGAAAAATTCTCTCTCTCTCTCTCTCTTTTCCCCTTCCCCTAACTCTGACGTTTCTATTCCTCACGCGGATTTATTAGATCGGGGTAAAAACGTCTCGCGGGTAAAGGAGAGAGAGAGAGAGAGAGAGAGAGCGAGAGATAACGATCGGACTAAATGAAATATTTATGAAACTCTTAATTATCATTTCCACTTCCTTTCAATGGAAATGCGTACGAAAGTAAAACCCGCTGGATTTATTTCATTGAATGAAACGCATTGCGTGGAAAGAAACAATTTGCGACGACGATAACATTGGTGTTTCAATGGACTTGTAATCCGAGAAAGTTTACTTCGTCTCTTTGTTATCCGATCTGGGTAACGAAGGCGAGAGAGCGAGAGAGAATCGGTTGATCGGCGCAGATTTACCAATTTTCCTATGGAATGGAAGCAATTAAAGAGAAAAAAAAGAGCGAGAGGGGAGGAGCGCGGAGAATCGAGAAAAAATTTTACCCGTGGAACGGAAAAAGACCGCGAGAACAAGTCGATAATCACGGAAAGAGATATTAGGAACTTGCAATTACGATGAATCATAGTCATTCCTAAAAGCGTTTCGCCACGCTCAATTACCCCTTTGTATATTCTAATCGCGCGCTCGATCATTATTCCCCGATACAGGGCTTTTCAGATTATGAATGAAAGATCGACACGGTTTATTGCCACGCCGTGGCCACAAGTCCCATGGGGAAAACGCGAGCGAATGCCAGTACGCGATTCGTTGTTCGCCTCTTACGACGAACAACGTTGCGGAACGTTGCAAAGAAGGCTCGCGTGACAAAAATCAGTTTTGGGATTGCGCGATCGATCGATCGATCGATCGATCCATCCACCCATCCATCCATCCATCCATCCATCGATCATCGAACTTGTCGTGCGAAATTGGAATTTCCGGCGAGCTTTACCGCGGGCATCGCGCGATGGTAATCGCAGGAAGAGATCCAACCCGTGGATATTACACCCGCGCGTCCATGGCAGTGGTTCTCATCTAACGATGACGGATAATTGATTCACCGGAAGCGAATCGCACGCTCGGACGATCATCGATCGAGCGCCATGGTTTTTGGGAGGCGTCGCGGCTCCCTTTCTCCTCCCCGCTCTCCCGCTCCTCCGCTTTTTTCCAGCCGCGCGCGATAAAACCGCTCGTGAAATGGGGGAAACATCGGGTTCGCGCAATCAGTGAATTTTATCGAGTGAGACGGGGCCCGGTCGCAATTAAGAGTTGCGACAGCAGTCGGCGGGATTCGATTATTTGCACGGGGAGGAGAGATATCGGCTACCGGAAACGCGGGTATCTCCGCCGGATCGGTCTCTGCTCCGTGAGACAATCCCACGCACCGATTTCTACGCGTACGCCACTCAAGCGTGCACATGTGCCCGCGGGTCCCGCAGCTGCCCCCGACCCCCGACCCCTCGTCCGCAAAACTGGCCTGGATTCCACACACGGCGGCGGACTATCCAGCGAGCGCCGCAATCGCGTTCGCACGTGGCCGCAGCTCGGGAAATCGTGGAAAGCTCCGAAACTGCGAAAGCAACGTCGACCTGGATTCCCGCCCGCCCCGATCCCCCCACCCCGCAACCCCGCCGGATCGGAACTGCATTTCCGACGCATTTTAGCGCGTTGTTTATCGCGCGCGCGATGGAGCGAATCGATCGAGATCGAATCGATCTGGACCGATTCGCCGATACTTTGGATCCTCTCTGTCGACGAGGGTCCGGTTCTCGCGTTTCCCTCGTTATTGGCGAATTTAGTCCACTTTGACAGAACAATGCGGCGGGACCTCGATCAACGGCCATCGGGGGTTTTCTCTTTCGAACACTTTCTCGCGGGAAGAGCCAACAATGGCGTTGCTTGCCGATGGCGAAGACTTCCCGTGTACCGAGGTCAGTGTTGTGGCGAATCAATATTCCACGGGAGAATGAATTAACATTGCAAATTCTGGATCTCCGCACTCGAGACGAGAGTTCCAGACCCGTTCCAGCGGTGCCAGGGGTGTGTCCCTCGTGCAACGCGGGGCCATCGCGGAGGAGGCGGCCAGGAACTCGCGAAGGAAGCAAGGCCTTCCTCGAGGACTCTCGAGGGGCAGCAGTTTTGATTCCCATCGATCTCCAACGTGCGAACTAGCGGAAGAGCGGCGGGGCAGGGTCGAGTGGCGGGGTTGATTTTTACCCTGCGCGACTTCCCCGTACGGCTCCCATAGGGACCATATCGATACGATACGGTTCGTAACGGTGGAATATTTTTACGGTGAGACGCCTCTTAGAAATTTCCCTTGGAGCGCGCGCGATCATTTTTTTAGCTGGCGAAAGGTCTCGCTTGACGTCAGAAGTGTCTATCTAATATTAGAATGCAGCCTCGTCGTGATTAGTACCCGCACAGCTTAATCGCCATTTGTCGTACCCGGTGAACGTACGTACCCAGCCCTTTTTTTATTTTCACGTGAAATATCAAAAGAGCCATCCGGCTCCTCTATCTGGCACCTGTTGCTCTCATCGGTGATGCGCGCCTCGCGTCTCGCTGGTTGCCATTCTGGTTGCGCAAAATGAAAATATTTTAATGTCTCTGTGGAACTTTGTCAAACGGCTCCCCAAAGCTCTCTCGAACTACTCTGTCGATCTCGTCCCGAAGTTTCGCAAACTCGCTCCGAAAGATTCCCCCGAGTCTACGCAGGAACAAATTAATCTCGCTCCAACTTTCGTTCACGCGTATCTCCGCCGCGTGTGTAAAATCGCCAGCTCTCTCCATCGCGATGATCATCGTCCTGATCATCATCATCATCATCATCATCACGCTCCGCAAAATTTCCTTGGAAAAAAACACGTGCGCCCTTTTCTTGCCATGCTTCGTTAGGGCTTCATTGTAATTTTTAATGCTGCCTCTTAAGCCACCTTGTAAATAGCTCCTTATTATGCTGGATAATTACGCAAAGATTTTAATATCGCTGAATAATATTTAGCCTGGTCCTCTTATAATAATAATAATAATAATAATAATAATAATAATAATATTAATAACAAAAACGATGTACTTCTATAAAAATCAATGCAAAGTGTTAAAAATACTGAAATACATGCTAGAGAGAGAGAGAGAGAGAGTAAGTGATGTAAGAAAAATATCAGAGAATAAAGCATACAGGTATTCTTTGGCATTGGTGAAGAAGCAAACACGTGCGCATGCTCCGTCGCGCACGCATGTGAACACACAACGACGCGAGATTCCTGAACACGACACGTTGCAGGGAAACATAAGCTTCTAGTGACTCACCGGTTGAGAACCTTCAATAAATCCTATGCAAAATGTGCTGGTGCAGCTGCATATCGTCCATGCACTTCCCGATGAAAGTCTTTTCACACAATCCTCGGGATCTTCATGAATTTCCTCTTCCTTCGCCTCTACGCTTCCTTAGAGCTCGGAACCTCAGCAATACGTGTTCTCTCTTTCTCTCTCTCTCTCTCTCTCACCCCCCGCTCTTCCTCTCTCAAATTCTCAACTTTATTTCTCCTCAGCTTCTTCACCAAGAACTCTCAAGTGCAGCAGTTGTCGAATTTACTCCTCGAGTTCTCTTAAGAGGAAGTTTCTAATAGATTTGGTTGGTAGGCAATGCGATAGATACGGTAAAGGTAGAGCGGTAGCCAAATTGGTTGACGGTGTAAATATTGTAACAAGTGCGTTCTGGGTCTCTTGTTATCGAGTTTCTCGGCGAGTTGGCGGGTTGGCGCGAGAAGGCCGCGACCCTCTTCGGGTCCTCTTCTTCGGGTCTTTTCTCTATCCTGACCTAGCAGGCCCCTCTGATTCGCTCCGGTGGTTGATGACTCATCCCTCGTGATAGATCGGACCTTCTTCCAGACGAATTCGCGACTGGTTCGCGCCCCGTAACTCGAGGAACGCCCTGGTAGCGTCCTGTCAGCTCAGGAACGCTCGTCTTCGGCGTCCTCTGCACGCATCCTCAGACTCGCGGTCGCCAAACAGCAATACCATCGGTATGCGCTGTTTGCCTCAGACTCGACTCTCAGCCAGTCTTTTTCAGGGCCCCGACAGACGTGTCCAGGTAGGGGCTGGCTCTCCCCTCCTTACCTGCCCTGCCCAGGTACGCTCGCCAGGGGCCCCGCGTCTCGCCTTGGGCCCCAGGCCCATTTCTCAACAAGACCCTGGACTCCATCGAGGAATCCACCTGTTGTTACATCGCTGCCATCGCTGCCATCGTTGCTCTTGCTGCCATTGCTCGCGGGAAGATCGTAGTAAACGCGGTGATCGTTACCCCGAAATTCCCTGACCTTGACCGCGAATCGAGGAGGCGCTCCTGGATATCGACGCAGGGTCGTCGTCTCATCGATCTCGTCGCAGAGATACGAAAGACACGAGGGAGAGTCTATCGCGGCGTGTTCGTTCGGTTTCTGAAAATCTTGCTTTCTTCGACTCTTGCGGGGACGGAGGTTTCCTAAGTACAGCGGTGTCTCTCAAAGAGGCGGTCTCCTTCCCACCATTCTCAGCCGAGAAGACATTCACCTCGAATAACCAACAAATAGTCCCAGCGTAAGCAGGAACGGAGCTGTATTTTGCGTCAGGCGCTCAGCGAGTTTGCAGCTCCGTATGGCAATTTTTGAATTTCCTCGGATCTCGTTAGTTTTACAGCGGAAGTGTCGTTGATTGACGATGACAGTGCGTGGTTGCCGGTAGGAAGCTGCTTCTTCATCCGTCCCATCCCATCCCATCCCGTCCCGTCCCGTCCCGTTGCATCGCATCGCATCGCATAGCATCGCATCGCATCATCCACTGTTACGTCCTACGCGCGAAGCTTCGATTGTTCGGTGAGATGGAAAATATCTGATTGACCCATCGTCCATTGGCAAATCGAGTCGCGCGATTCCTTAGATTTTATTAGATTCCTATCGAGGGTCTTCCGTTTCATCAGCGGTTTCTTCCATGAAATTCTCCCGTCAGAATTTCCATCTCCAGGGAATGCCAATCATCGGATGTCCAAGATGATACCGTCAGACTGTGTCCTTGATATTGCTAACATTTTCCACTCGACCGCCGTGGTTATCGAGGGAAGCTGTCTAAACAAAACAGAGCCCACCGCTGTCCTGAGAGATGTGTCCGCCAGAGTTCACGGTGGCGAAGTTTTGGCGATTTTGGGATCCAAGGGTTCTGGAAAAAGGGCTCTTCTGGATGTTATTGGTAATTCTTTTGTTCGTTTCTCTCCTTCTCTCTCTATTTCTCTGGTTTCCGTATTTTCTCTCTATCCGGTACTACCGACGGTAGCCGCCGAGTCGCAAACTCAATAACGCGTATCTTTTTAGCTGGCAGAGCGGACGGTAAGACCAGAGGAAGAATCACTTTGAACGATCATCTGTTGACTCCAGAATTATTCAGAAGGCACGGAGGATACGTGGCTCACAGGTGTCACTTGTTGCCTAGCTTGACAGTGAGACAAACCCTGAATTATGCCACATGGCTCGCCAACTTGAGCAACAGAGAGGCCAGAGTGAGGCAAACACTGGCTGATTTAGCATTGTCCCAAGTAGCAAATAGATCAGTGAATGATCTAACGAGACCCGAGTACAGAAGGCTGATGTTGGGTGTACAACTTGCCAAAGACCCAACTATCCTTCTTCTGGACGAACCTACTTGGGATACCGATCCTCTCAATACGTATTTAATCGTATCGATGCTCTGGTCTTATGCAACCAGAAGAGGATCCATCGTTGTGTTAACAATGGAGACTCCTAGATCCGACGTGCTGCCATTTGTCAGTAGAGTCGCTTTATTGTGCCTAGGAGCAGTAGTGTACTCAGGTCCGACCAGAAGCATGCTAGACTATTTCACTTACATCGGTTTCCCCTGCCCGGAATTAGAAAACCCGCTGATGTACTACCGTAAGATAAGCCATAAGTCACTACTGGGACTTGCTCGTTTAGGCTGTCAGGGTGAATCTGAATGTTGATCATTTTTCAGTATGCCTGTCGACGGTCGATCGTCGGTCCAGGGATCGATTTTTAGAATCTAATCAGCAAATATCAGTTTTGGTGGACAAGTTCAAAGTGGAGGGAGTACTTTACATGAAGGAAGCTCCCCAGGGTCCCGCGAGCGTCAAAGATATTTCCCTTGGAATTATGCATAAGGGATTGGGAAGGGGTATAAAGCCAGGCTGCTTTTCTACTCTTCTAGCTCTATATTTGTGAGTGTTAAATATACACGACTATCGACCGGACCGGAAAGAAGAATATTTATATAACTTTAATTGCAGGCGAGGGATGGCCGCTACATTCTCCTTTAATAAATCTGGCTTAGGGCATTTCGCTGCTAGGCTCCTATTATTACCATTCTCGATAGCTCTAATGAGCATTTTATATTCTCACTCCAGTCCAGTACAGTCCAGGATATTCTTGCAAACAGGAGGCCTCGTCTTCAACGTCTTAACTCTATTCTACTTAGCCGGGATAACAACAACCGCGCTTCTCTGTAAGTTTTTGTACTCGTATGTACGACACTTCTGATAGGATTTTTTTCATTTTTCTTTTACGAGATCCAACAGCGAAAATGCTGAATGAATTATTCTTTAGATTCTTTCAAAGTTTTTACCGTTGAATGTGTAGTTCCAGGATTTCGAGCCAGATACTACCAAGAAAAGCGCGAAGGTCTCTATGGCGGTGCCATGTTTTTAACAGCCTACACCTTGTTGAGCCTCCCATTGAGTTTTATATCGACATTGGTAACAATTGGAATTTTAATTCCAATTTTAGAACTAGATTTATCGTCTTGGGCATACAGCTCGGGAACGCTATGGGCCAGTTACGTGGCAGCTGAACAAATAACAGTGGCCGTTCTGATGGTAGTTGGTCGTCCCATAACGGGTGCAATAACAGTATTATACGTAACGCTTGTATCATTAGGAATCGCCTCGGGAGGCGTGAGAAGTCTTAGAAACTTACCGCATTGGCTAGCAACAGTTTCTGCTGCCTTACCGGCGAGATACGCATCACTCGCTCTAAATCAACTTGCAATTGATATGGCAAGTTTATCGAATTTACCGTATAACGAGACTTTCACCTGTCCAGGCATACCCGAGTTGTGCAGGTACCCCGATGGAAAAACTTACTTGATCGAGCGATTCACGCACGAAGGCGAAAATATATCGGAAGTTCTGAACGTTGACTTGAATTTACTTATTTCTTTGGCTTTCGCTCTTGGCTTAATTATTTTAAATAGTGTGTTATATTTGCTGCCGCTTCCCGCAAAAGTTAAAGCTAAGTTTAGAGAGTAAAACAATAAACTCAATTTAAGTCTCAAAAGCATTTTATTTTTATATGAAATTTACAAAATGATATTATCATGTACTTTCTTTTTCTTTTTTTTATCTTATTAATTAGAGTCACTCGATATAGCCATTGCGATAGATCTTTTACACAATTAAAATTATAATATTTTATCATAATATATAGATTACACAATATATTACAGATATTACAAATGTACATGTATTTTAAGCGCACCTCTCTGATAGCATATAATTATTTATATTTATATTTATATTTATACGCTTTGCATCAAATTTGTTGCAAATTAATATACAGTTAGCGTTCAATTAAATATAATTGCGGATTTATACAATAGACAAAATATCTGGTATCTCCTTATTCTACTTCCGCTTGACCCATTGGCTTAAGATCGTCAGCCACGGTGAAATCACAGCCTGTACTGCTTATAATTTCGCTTATATCAACACCATCAGCAATCTCAATTAGTTTAAGGCCTACTCCTCTGGTAACTTCAAAGACTCCCATATCAGTGATGATTAAATCTACGCAGTGCGTGCCTGAAATTAAAAGAGCCACTCTTCTTCATCACTTCTTAAAGGAATAAAAATTATAAAGAGATACTGAAAAAAGCATTTGGAATAAGTACCTGTAACAGGCAGAGTGCAATTTTTCAAGATCTTTGGTCTACCATCCTTAGCCTTGTGTTCCATAGTAACGACAACCTTTGTATTATCGGAAGATACAAGATCCATAGCACCTCCCATACCTTTTACCATTGTTCCTGGTATCATCCAGTTGGCTAAGTCTCCTTGTTCTGAAACTTGCATACCTCCCAAAATAGTTAAGTCAATGTGACCTCTAAAAATGAAAAAAAAAATTAAATCGATTGCTTAATCAAACAAAGAGATTTTAATGATATAAGAAGGCTTACCCTCTGATCATAGCAAAACTGTCATCACTGCTAAAGAACGATGCGCCAGGTAAAACTGTAACAGTTTCTTTTCCGGCATTAATAAGGTCTGCGTCGATTTCATCCTCGTTCGGTACTGGTCCCAAACCAAGAATTCCATTTTCGGATTGCAAAGTAACTTTCACACCTTTCGGAATGAAGTTACTAGCAAGCATTGGTATACCAATGCCCAAATTAGCTATAAAATAAATTCAATTATTGGATGGTTTACGTCATTGAATACTTCGTTCGCTTACCGTACATCCCATCTTTAAATTCAAGCGCAGCACGTCTAATTATTCTATCCCTGGCTTTACTCGCTGGGGTTACTTTCTTGGGTTTTAAGCTTTGTTTTGTCGACCGTTTCTGAATTAAGATAAGCTCATAAACTATACCTTTCTTTTATTTTATATTTTATTTCGTAGTATTCTTTCTGTACAAACCTCTATTCGTTTTTCAAATGCTGGTCCTTTCACTACTCTATCAACAAAAATACCAGGTAAATGAATTTGATCAGGATCCAATTCACCGACATTTACAATTTCCTCGACTTCGGCAATGGCAATTTTTGCTGCTTTACACATTACTGGATTAAAGTTCCTAGCAGACTTTCTAAATATCAAATTTCCAGCGGTATCAGCTTTCCAAGCTTTAATCATAGCAAAATCTCCAATAATGGCATGCTCCAAAACATAATTTTTTCCATCAAATTGAGCCACGTCTCTTGGTTCTCCAGAAATCTCATTACTTCCTTCTTTAGCATATTTTACAATAACATTTCCTTCTTGCACTATTGTTCCAAATGCAGTAGGTGTATAAAATGCTGGGATACCTGCACCACCAGCTCTTATACGTTCAGCTAAAGTGCCCTAATAATAAATAGTTTTTCATCAGTATTTTCTAATTCCTTTGATCGCGTTTGTACTGCTTAAAGCATGATTTACCTGAGGTGTAAGTTCTACCTCCAAATCACCACTTAAATATTGTTTCTCAAATTCTCCATTCTCACCAACATAAGACGCGATCATTCTCTTTATTCTATGTTCCTTCAGCAGTATTCCTAAACCAAAATCTTCCACACCAGCATTATTGGATACAGCTGTAAGCTCCTTGACACCCTTTTGCAATAAAGCTGCTATCAAATTTTCTGGGATTCCACAAAGTCCAAAACCACCGAATAAGATTTTTGCTCCATTTGGAACATCTGAAACAACTTCATCCACATTTTTGAAAATCTTTCCATCGCCAACTGGAGGAGATACTTTTTCAGCTTCCCCTTCAACTTCAGAGCTACTAGATTTTGTAGCGAATCTAGCAATAGAAACCTGTTAAAATGACGTTAACATTATATCATAAAAATTTGGTTAGAAGAGGTTATAGAATTTAAGAAATATTTTCTCACCCTAGATATATTTAAATATTGGTAATTCGCTCGTAAACCGATGGTGCATCGTAAAATTATATCACTAGCTCTATGGATAGCAGAAGCCATTCTTTAGAATTCAGACGCGTTTTTACCGGATAAAGTATGACATGTGAAAGTGAGGTTAGATTTTATCTATAGTTCAAGTTTTCGGCAAAGGGTACGTAGCGTGACTGGAGAAACTACTCAAAATATTCGCTGATATCTGCTTGCCTATTTACCAATATCTCTCGAGTGTTATTGGCTGACACGATAAAATGTAAAACGATTAAAATATGATTTGCATAATGGTAAACAACAGCTTCTCGAGGTTATTAAGTATCCAAAATCCTTGAGTTCTAAGTTAGTGGAATTTAAATGAAAGAAACCTTATAAGATATCTACTTTAAGATGTATTCTTTTTCTCCTTGTTTTTAAATATATGCATATGTGTATATCAGAAAAATTTCTTATCTAATTCGTACACGTGTATTTATATTTCAAGATAGTTTTTTGTGGAGTATGCAATTTTATCTTGATTATGAATTAAAGCAACAAGAATGTTTTGCATTTCATCGAGTTTTATGCGAAATGATAAAAGAAGTTGGTAAAAGCACTATACATGGGCATTGGAATCTATGAAAAACTTGAAAAAGTAATTGAAAGTCACACAGCAAATTACTTAATAAAATGAATACTTTATTTAAATAATTTATATCTTATTTATACATTAATACTATGAGGAAAACTTAGATAGGAATGGTTTTCTGTAAGAATGGAGTCAAGCACTTTTATCGTAAAAAAATAAAACTTGATAAACGATTGAATATGGTCAGAGAGATGATAAGGTATTTTTTGTAAAATTTATGACACGAGATTTAATATAATCTAAGATGACACAAAATAAAGAAATTTAAGCTCCTGAGATAGGCGAAGATCCAAAAATATATTACTGAATCATGCCGTGATATGACGTTGATGTTTTCTCGAAAAAAAGAAAAAAAAAATTAAATGCTTGCATGTGTGGTGGTCCTTAGAAATATTTATTATAAATAATTGACATATCATCGTAATCTCCCGGCCCTTGCATCAGTTACGGCTCCCCATAATTCAATAACAAAATCATCCGTGAAACCAAAGGCTTCCAATTCGGAATTGTCGATTGCTTCAGCAAAATCCATGCTGTTGGTTTTGCCCTCCGCCAATTCCCAGATTTGGGTAGCTGAAACATAACATGAGATCACTTGGCGTACAATGGCAGAACCGCTAGAAAATTATGGACAAAAATTTCACAAGCGATTACCTAGTTCAGTGTCATAAATTCCCATGAAACTTTCTAGAATACTGTTAATTTTTTCCACTCCTGCTGCGACAGCATTACTAGCCTGAGAGAATTATTGAAAAGTATGAACGTATACAAAAGTTATCTATGTCTGAAGGATCCACCAGTTTTCTTTCTTTTTTTTTCTTGTTTTTTTTTTTTTTAATCAAATGTTAAAAATTACCACTTTCTCTATCCGCGCGCTTCCATCGGCCTTGAATTTCAAAGTTTCCTTGCCAGATCCATAACTGGATTTCTTGCCTTTTTTCAAGTCTCCTCTGGGTCCAATGCTCCCGAAGCCGTTCCTGAGTGGCTCGACTAGCCTCAACGTAAACGTAGCACCCTTTGGTATTTCCTTGAGCATTTTCGCCACTTCGAAATGCCGCCTACCGACCAAACTGGTCGAGTTGATTTTTTCTATGTGATCCCCGACCTGGATGACTTTTATCCCGTCGATCACCGAACCTTCCTTGATGCGCTTTATAAATGCATAACCCGCTCCGTTGTCCGTTATCGTAAGGCCCAGCGCGTCGTCCGATTTCACCAACTCGATCTCCTTCGGCCTACCTAAAAATCACAAATGAAACCCCGTGAAACTCTCCCGAGGAATAAGCATGCAAAACTCGTTTGCCGTCCAATCGTGCATTTTTTCTCCATTCTTTCTCGTCTCTTTTTTACCATTTTCCTCCTTTTGGACCAACCTTTTTTGTGTGCGAAAATAAAGTCATCCAGGCCGATTTGTCCTCCCAGCAACTCCGTCATTTCGACCTTGTGAGTATTCAATGTACAGAAGAGGATCTAAAATCATAATGAGCTCGATCAATTCGATCCCCATCCATCTCTGATATTTTCAGTGCATTCCTCCCTCCCTCCCCCCTTCACGGTTAATCTTTCACGTAGAATCTCTTCCGTTCGTCATAATTTCGTCGATGCTCCCACAGCCCACGCGGACGCTCCTCGTCATACGTTTTGCATCGTCCTCAATCCGTAAAGTTCATCTGGAACATATTCCCATTCGAGTGAACACACGAGCCGAACATGCGCCTGTTTCTAATGTGCCGATCGAATTGGGATTGGTGGTGGTGCAGTAGCTCGGCTACGAGTTTAACGACCCGTGGCGAGGAGCTTTCTGGGGAATCCATTTCACTGCACGTACGAACGCAGTGAGTTTCCACCGTGTTATTACACGACGCGATGCGCGTTGCTCTCGTAGGAGAGGACGACAACATATCCGTCAGGTCGACCGGGCCACGGCCCGTGACCGATGTTTCCTGCGTCCGGCTTGGCTGCTCCAAGCGAGCTCTCCCACCCGTTTCGTTTCACGGGGGAATACTAATGAGTTCTCGGTAAACTTGAAAAACGCCGACGTACGCCATCCACTAGAAAAATTATTTGCGTATTCTCCTCTGCGAGCCACGTCAAATCTCGGCGCTCTCGGCAAAACTCTCTGACCCAGTAAGCAAAGGCGGAGCCTCCTCGAGGAAAAAAAGAAAAGAAAAAAAAAACAGCCTCTGCCTCCGAGGCGGAGGTCAAATTCCGAAAAGAGACTACGACCGATCGTTTCGATCAAGGAGCGGAAACTCTCTCTCTCTCTCTCTTTCTCTTTCTCTCTCTCTTTTCGAGCAAAATCGATACCGGAAGACCGATCGAGAAAAAGAGATTGAGAAAATTCGTGGACGCGCCGGAAGCTGCGAGGTAAAAAAAAGTTCGTCTCCTTCCTGCGAGAGCCACGTTGAAATTTGGGACAGCGCTCTCGTCATCGTCATCCTGGCCGAGGACGTCGAGGATCCTAGGCTCGCGATCCTCTCTCCGGCGCTAACGAAACCGGAAGTAAGACCCGTGGGACCTGCACGCGCGACTCGACGAAGGAGAGACGGAAAGCAGGAAGGAACTTTCTCTCGAGCGGAACTTCGATCGATTCGAGCGATCGACCACTCGAGGACGCGCGTACCGGAAGTCGACGAAGATGAACTTGGAAGAGATTCTCGCGCGCGAGAAAGGACGCCGACTCTCGACGCCATTTTTCGATCTGCCGGAAAACCTCGGGGAAAATGCCAGGGACTCACTTCTTCCGGTGGAAGATCATAGCACTCGGCTATCTTCTGATAGAGTTCCCTGACGTTGCTGAAACCGGAAATCAGGCCCGTGGGACTGCCGTGCGCAAGTTGGCAGTGGAAGATCAATGGCGGCCGTATCGGTGAGGATTTTCGCTCCTGCAGATGATTCTGCTTGTCGATCCCGTTACTACCCACCACCGCGTTATCCCTCGTTTCCTGTTGCTGCTGCTGCTGCTGGTGGAAACTTCCGTTTGACTTTTCCGTCATCGGGGAACGTGGCGTCGTTCTCGTCTTGAACAGCGGCATGTCCAGTTCAACTGGAAGAGAAAAACCCGCTGATTGCTCACTCGCTCCTCGCTCGTGCACACACACACACGCGCGCGCGCGCGCGCGCGCACATTCGCGTGACGTTTCTTCCGGGATAAACCCGTTATCGCAGATAACCCGCAATGGTAGCACAAAAGATTAAACGCGCGAAAGCTACTACCGATATACCTGTTTTATTGACCCCGATTCTCTAAAGCAAATCCAAGATCGTCTATAGCGTCGAGACGTCGCGATATTTCGATCACGATCCATCGCTGCTGGTTGATCGTTCCACCGAATCTCATCCCGATTTCCACAGGATCCTCCGTGGATCCTCGGATCGTCGGAGTCTGCCGGATATCTCGCGATTTTCGCGCATCGCCGTCGCATCGCTCCACATCGGCACGCTTGTCGCGAGTTTGACTCTGTTCGCGTATCGAGAAGAAAACATTACGCAAGTCGCGTTAGTCGGAAAACATTAAACGCTTACTCGTGTGTCTTCCTCGTCGGTGATAATTGCAGTCAGCGCTGAAATTGCAACATCCGCGCGCGGGCTGCGGCGACGACAGTGTGGGGCAACACGGCCGATTCGCGTTTCTCAATATTTCCAATGAGAGAAGTCTGCGAGTACGAAACGACGCGCAAAGATCGACGGGGACTACCGGGGATTATCACCGCGCGTACCCTGGGGATATCTGTGACAACGGGAAAGCGCCGATATCGCGCTCTTGGACACTCCGTGTTCCTCGCGAAACGAAAGGCGCCTCCTCTCCTTCTTGAAATCACTTTGCTTCGATCGGACCTATCGATTTTCTCCGCTAGACCTTCTTTTTATATCAATAGAGTATTTCCGAGAACAATCCTTATTTGCTTATCCAAGTTTATCGGACATTTCGAGGATAAGAGCCGATAAGAATTTGTACAATTGACGTGAATATAGAAAAGCGTCGATCCGCGGGTCGCTCGCGTCGAATCGCATTCTTTTATTGCATCAAGTTTCACCGGTCTCGTGCCAATGCGATGTTGCATCGTAATGACTGTATAGCCGATAGAGAATCGTCGGAGAATGTTGGCCAGAGTAAACAGCATGAAAACCGACACGTCGCCTACGTCTTTCTCTCCCTCTCTCTCTCTCTCTCTTTCTAGGTATCACAAATATCATCCAGAAATTCGCCAGCTGCTATTCGTCTTTGATAAGCAAAAATTCTTACGGGGAAATATCAAGAAATATTTCTCCTGGTGTCAACGCCAGCAGCGGCAATATGGATATTCTCGCGCTTCTCGTATAATCGCACGCCTTCAAAATTTATTGCGCGCACACACACACGCGCGCACGCACGCACGCACGCACGCACCTCGTTGAAGCGCAACTACCGATAAGGTCCCACGCGCGTTCATGATATTTATGATTTGCACTCGATGGAAGGGAACTGGAGAACTTTTGAATTATTATTATCGTAAGAAAATATCGCGATGGTTCGCAGGACGCGCGGGGGGAAAAGAAAACCTGCGGTATTTCGTTGTGTGGAAAAACCTGTCGACGACGACACCCATGATGTGTCGAACAGCGAGAAGATTCTCATCAACGAGCCTTCCCGAAGAACCAGCAAATTTATCGAGCGATCGCATCCGTTCGCGCCAGTGACAAAAAACTTCTTGGCTGAATGAAAAAAACATTCCTGTTTCATCCTCTTTAATTATATGGACGATTCTGGAGTCCCGAATCAAAACGACCGTATTCCTCGAGCAGTCGGTTTTCAATGAATTATTTCCCTTGGTACCAAATCAACTTGCACAATCTACCTGTTGCCGACACGCGTCGCCGCCGTGTTACTTTTTCTATAAGATTCTCTAGGAGTGTGCTACGCTTCTAATTGGCAATCAAAGCTCGAACTCTGTCCTCCATTGCCGGAGGGGCCTTCGATCTAATCGCGAAACATATTCGTCGCACTCAAAAACTGTCGTAAATCACGCGCGTACAAACTGATGTGGTCAATTAGACATGGAAGATAAAATTGCATAATGGCCACTTCTCCTCGTGCACGCGCGCGCGCGCGAGCGCGCACTTACCTTTGCTCTTCAGGAGATATCGGCCTAAAAAATTCTTGCTCGTTGTTGAATTCCTCGATTCTCTCTCATGATACGTCTCTTCTCTTCGACTTTGTATTTCTTCTATCGAAATCTGGACGGTGACCGGTGGCTCTCTTGATAAAGCAATTATCTATTCTTTTAGCGAGGCTTGCTTCTTTCGATCGACCACTTCCGGTAAATGCTGTCAAGAATATCCTTGCTATGTCCTTTTTCAATTTTTGCTTTTTGTACTCTCTCTCTCTCTTTACCTCTTTTTCGTTTTTTCAATGCTTTTTTTTTATCAAAGTTTATAAAAAGAACGGATTTGCGTTTAATTTTCCATCGTGGAAATCTCACCTCGTGCACAACGAGGCCGTCAAATAAGCGGAATCGTTTCCACGATACGCTCGTACTCGGTTCGCGTACGTTTGTTGCATTAAATTGGGTTAAGCGGCCTTTCAACGGCGAGCTATGCCCCACCAACAAAGTCTCCCACTTTTGTTCCTTCGTCACAACTTCTGCATTTGCTAATTCGCTTATGCTCGCACCAACTGCCACTTGCCGGGCTTCCGGTTAAGAAGAGGATTCTTCCTGAAGAGATGCGAACAAAAAGCCTCCCCCTCCTCCCCTCCTTTCTATAACTTTTACATCTTTAATCAAATAGAAGGGAGAATGAAAATTCGTTCTTGAATATATATATCGTGTATATTTATTAATAATGTATTCGGCACAATTTTATAAAAGATCAATAACGATAAGAGTTAACGCTTAATCGTATATACTCTTTAATTGTAAAATATTCGTATAAAACTTCAAATACTTACACTTATATTTTAAAAAAATCTCTTTAAAATGGAAAGATGTTTTATATATTTTTAATCAGTCTATATACGTCGAATCGTTACGTACAAGCTTACTATTATTTAGCATAAGCTCAACAATATTCAGCTCATATTTTATAATAAAACACATAAATATCTTATTTACATTACGACAGCAAATTTATGTGCGTGTCGTACCTTTTAAACAATTTACAATATAACATTGTATAGTGATGTGAATATGGCGCGGTTTATGCTTTAAAGGTAATTTATATATTGTCGCAAAAATCACTGCATATTACGCAGATTGGCAAATACTTATAAATGGCTACTTAAGTATAATTCTGGTTGAATTATGAACACTTTCCATACTTTTCCACAATTTGAAGCGTCCTCCAATTCTAAATAATTTTTCATTGGAATTAACAGATATTCATAAGGATCTGTAGTAAACTGATACTCCTCCATTGCTCTATAAACTGCTCTAAATGGAGGCTGTTTTTTGGAATGAAAAGTTCCTCTCGAACCGTGTAATACTAGAGCTCCCTCTTTTTCTGCTTCTGTGCAAACTGACATGTACATACAATGATCAGGCCTATAATTGTATCTGCATGGATAAACGTAAAGTTTATCAGGATGATAATGAAAAATTATATTTATTATATCCTGATCTCCCCAAGTGATTTTCAATTTATACTGCTTGTGAACTGGTATAATATAGTCTACCCATCTGAATTCCCTCATTCGTGTTAAATTCATCAGCATAACTCCTGAATTTACTCCTAATTTTCCATAATATGGATGTTTTGCAAATCGATTGTACCATCCTGTGTTTGGATCTTCGTGTTCTGGGGTTAAAGCTGCTAATTGACTAGCATTCATTTTTTTAAATTCATCCCAAACTTTTTCTGGCGGAGCTAGAAATAATGTATCTGTATCCACATAAAGTACAGCATCAGTATCATTTAAAACAGTCTGAAACAAGTGTCGTAAGAGTTTTATAACATAGTTTTATTATGCGAAAATTATGGTAGATGATACTTACAGGTAAAAATAGCCTTTGGGCAGCACATGGTTTAAACAATCTTTTCCACATTCCTACATCGCTGTCTTCAGGAAATATGATAGGACGAGCAACAAAATCAAAAGTTTTATTTGATATCAGCTTCCATTCTGATAATTTTTCATTAAAAGCTGGTAATAAATTGGACTCTGCTAATATAATAAATTGTAATGGTCTATTTGTGAAAACCAAGGCAGACTTCAGCATTGTCAAAGACTCTTGCAATCTGTCTCCACAGACAACTACACATATCGTTACTTCTTCGGACGTTGTTGATCCATACAATGTTTTGGCCACAGCCAAGGATGGGTTTATTTTATCTTCATCGTCTATCTTATTAGTGATTTTAGATGATAAACTGAGTAATACTATTATCACAGTGCAAATAACAAATAATAACAATAATCTATTTATAGATTTCATATTGGAGATTCAAATTTGACATCTTCCACAAAAATTTTGCGTATAATTAGATAGATATTTCATGAAAATTCGTTTCATCTTATTAACCACCAATTAATAATAATCTAATAAAAAGTACCTTATTTATGTCATGTTTTATTGGAGCAAGTACTTTCCTAACCTCACTACTACAGCTGGTATACACAACAAAACTGCATATACACATGCATACGCATAAAGACTTTGAAGTATATGTGCATACACACTATAGGTGCTGAAAACTGGAAAGTGGTAGGAAAAATAAATTATTTAATGCAAATTTTAATTAAGTTCCTATATTTCTCATTTTATATATGAAACATTAAAATTATTTCTCATATTTTAATGCTACAAGTTGCTTCTCTATTTTATCTATTAATTTTCTATCAACATCTTGATAAAATATTGTATCAAAATCGTTGTGACTAACCATCATTTTCAGTATTTTCTTTGCATACATTCTGTAAAGTAAGAAATTAATTTTTTCTTTTAAATAAATAAAACTAATTAATTCCCTCAATTAAAGGGAAAACTAGAACTTTTGTACCTCGCTTCTAAATTATTATCAATTAGAAATTTCCCGCCAATTTGACAGATTTTTTTACGAGTATTTTTCATATTCGGATTTGATAATAGTGATGGTACACCGATTTTTTGAATAATGTTATAAAGCAAATAACTAACAGTTGACCGAATATATCCATTTTTATGTCTAAAATTATACAAATAAAATTATTATCAGAGAATTCTAATTCAACGAATAATCACTAATTTTTTAATCAATTTTTACCCAGCACCACAAGGGCTGATCAAAATCTTTAAACAAACAGATGTTGGTAAATAATTAATCATGGAATCCAATGCTTTTCTAGCATCATATTTGATTCCCTTATTAATATGAGTACTCTTCAGTAGTAACATCGCAACCAATTCATCCAATCCAGGACTCTGAGTACACTGGATTGTCTTAAACAATTCCATTGCCACTTGACACGCTGTTCTAACAATCTGTGGTCTCGTATTCCTCATCAAGCTATATTATAATATTTCCAGAATAAAATATAGGTAAATTAAGAGAAAATTGTTTAATTAATAACTTATATAAGGAAGGACCTGCACAAAGTCCTATTTATCAAAGGCATATGAGGATCCAGTAATTCTGGTTGAAATCTCGAAATTTGCATAATATTTATCATAGCCGGAGTGCTGTTTTCCCATTGATTTAATTTTAATCGTTGCAAAGCTACCTTTAATACTTCCGCAGGATTGTTAAATTTTTCTGACACGCCCAAGAAATCTTGTTCGAGCATTACAGTGTAATCACCCACAGCAGAATCATCATTGTGTACCATTTTCATATCTTTAATCATCGACAAAATTTGCTTAACCCGTTCAAGTGACTGCAATTCTAAAACTTACCTTGATCTTTGTACACAGGGCAATTAGTCTTGTTTACACCCAGGTGACTCGTCATTTTTTCAATATAACATTGACGATTAATAATTTATCTATTGTTAGATCGTTACATAAAAAGATAAGGAAATTTTTACTTATTTTGACAGTCGGTTCTAGCGAAATAATAGAGCATCTACAGATATCTTGCGCATATGTTCAAGTTATCAGGTACACAAAGAAAATACTGATAGTTTGAAAATAATTCTCTTGTAATTCATGTATGTACAAGGTAATCGAAAGTTTAAGAATGGACATTATAAAAATGTCTATATATATATATATATATATATATGCATATATATGCATATGTATATGTATGTGATTATTAAACCTATCCTAATGGACGTTTAAAGTCCACCGGTCATGTCGTAGCAAGACCAAGTGGATTTTTGTGAAAAGTGGTCTCTGTGTGTATCTCAACGTCAGGAACTAGATTCTGATAATGCTAGAAATGAAAAATACATATTTCAGTCTGGTTTGCATAAGCGTCCATCACGCACACCTGTGTGATTACTCGTCTTTAGTCCTTTTATTTTCGATGAAAGGACTTTTTTTTCTTTGTTTTTTTTTTCAATAATTTCATCGGAACAGCTACAACTTCGAGTTATCTCATTATTTCGATTCTATTTCTTCAATGAAATCATTCAGTAGTACTATTATGACCACTAGTAGTTGGAAAATTATTATTTATCACGATGGACTATTTTTGCTTATAGGTATATTGTGATCCCACTGGTCACAATGTACTGAACATTGGTGATAAAATACCGCACTGGCGTGACCCGATCTGCCGGAAGTCATTGGAACTCCCTGTTCCCATTGATCCGTAGCTGGGTCGTAGATTTCTACGATACTTAAAAAGTGTGAACCATCGTATCCTCCTGGAAATCAGTGACCAATAATAACTGAAGATTGATAGATTGTCAAATAAACAAGTAACGATAATCGACAATCTCCTTGACAGTCGCTAACAATCATTGATTTATCATTATATTTACCCATTGCATAGAGTTTGCCATCCAATACGGTTACGCTTAGGGCACTTCGAGCTATCGTAACGCTGCTCACAAATTCCCATTTATCGTGCTCTGTGTCATAACGTTCCACCGAGTTCAGTTGACTATCTCCATCATATCCGCCTATCACATAAATGTACTGGCCCAAACTGGCTACTCCAGCACCCGAACGATAACATTTCATCGGCGATACCATAGTCCACTCATCATTTTCTGGATGATAACATTCCACCGAGTTAAGTCGTTTCGTACCGTCAAATCCTCCAATTGCATAAAGTAATCTGCATTAAAAAGAATAGATAATGAGATGAATCTTTCATCAGTGTTCTTTGTTATATCGATAATTACCTATTAACGACAGCTACACCGACTCCGAGTCGTTTAATATGCATAGACTTTATATTGGTCCAAGTGTCATGATCAGGATCATAGCATTCGACAGTGTTATGATAGTCCGCGCCGGCACTTCCTCCAACTGCATATAATAAACCATCCATAACGGCCACTCCCACTCGATTTCTTGCAACTGACATGGGACTACAGGCACGCCATTGATTCGTGATCGGATTATATCTATCTACCCAGTCGCTATCATATCTAGAACGAACAGTCTTTTAAAAAATAGTGCATTACTTTATTAGGGTTTTCATAAACCTTAATAATCTAGGATGAGCATATTGAAGAAACGCAGAGACCAACCTGCTATCAGGGGAGTTATTTCTACCACCAACGGCATAGAACATGCCCTTTAAGAATGCTCCGCCCAATCCAGACCTTGGTACACTGAGTCTTGCATGCTGGGTCCAGGATTTGTCATCAGCATTATAGCCTTCTAGGAGATCCAGAGAGTTTTTAAAAAATCCACCGGCAATGTAGATCACTCTTGGCGTGTTTGGAGTTCTTTCTTTCACCAGTGGCTTTTTGTGAAGCGTTAGGTCCTTGAATATTTGGGCTAAGTATTCCCGACACGCAGGAACTTTTTTTAAAATATCACAGTTCTTCATTTGTTCCCGTAGAAAGTTCGGAGTAAGATATTGGCATCGCACGGCGTGTAGAATGTGTTCCATCTTAGGTCCTCTCGCTTCTTCGTTATATTTCACCCATTTCAACACTGCGGTATAAACTTCTCTTTCGTCTTGCACGTTAAGTTCATCTTTTCTCACCAAAGAAACTAATTGTATAGCCGATAACTGTAGAAATTCTTCTTCTTGGCATATTTGGTTAAAGTGCTGAACAATGAATTGATTAGCTTTATGATATAAATTTTGACATCCATGTTGCTCAGCAAAATTAGCTATGCCAATAGCATTCGTAGGATCTAATTGCTTTTCTAAAAAGGTACAACAGGCGTCAATGACATTGGATACCTAAAATTAGAATTAGAACATTTAAAATCTGCCAGATTTAAAATCTCCATACTAGATGAATGAGAGCTCAAGAAAATGATTACTTGAAACATAGTGGCTGCTGACAAAAGCGAGCAAACGGTTATTTCGGTAACCGTTATTTGACCAGTGTACATAAAATATATTAAACGAGCCATTGCAGTAGGGCAGACTCCTTGTAATTTTACTCTAGTCATCTCACACTCTTTTAGACCACCTGTAAACATTGCCTGGAGTGGACAGTGAAAGAATAAGTTAAAATTATCAGAAAATTTGAATATTAGTCTGATTATTGCAATAATTACTTTAAAGTATGGGCTAGCAGCAGCTAGGATGACCTTGTGCGCATGAAATAATTCAGAACCCACTTCAAGAATGACATCGGTGAGCATGTGATGGCTACGCATCATAAACATCATTTTCATGGCTTCTCTGACATAGCTAGCCATGCAGAACGTGGTATCCCCAAGTTCTCCATTTTTCTCCTTAGTGATCGTATCCTCCCAAGTCTTTTCTTGCCCATGCACCATTGACGATTTGCATCCAAAACTGCCATGGATTCTGCCATGAGCTCCTTTTCGTGGCTGACAATCTTCTTCACCATCCATTAAAACACACTATAAATTTTTAAAGAGAGATGTTTTATAATCCGTATTCCCAGTTGCTGGACTAATTCAAGGTAGAAAGTATTGAATTACAAATATCTCTGCATTGCAATTATTATGAAATTATTGACCCTACTTATGCCCGACCGATACTAACAATGGGCTTGTAGAATTTGCAATTACACCGAGACTTGATCATCGAAGAAAGGTGTGAGTAAAGTTTGGAAAAAAAAATCAGAGGCACTACTCCAGACAGTATGAATGACAGTTCAATACACTGTGTTGCTGCAAAGGCACATGCCCTAAATTTATAAACACACACACACACATACTCGCACACAAACCTATGTAAATATATATATATATATATAGACACACACATATATACATATACATATGATATAGACAGATGTATACGTAGCCACACTCACCTAAGTTACAAGTGAGGTTTCCAGCAGACGAATAACCTTTCGCAAGTCGATTCAAATTTAAGGGAAAGAAATTTGAAGAAATAACCTAGCAATCATATTTCGAATTCCCATTGATGTCTCACGATGACGCAGGATTAGGTGTGGACGGATAGATGCGATGTCACTGAATTCACGTCAAAGAAAGAAATTAACATAAACACGTGCTTATGGCATTTGCCAAGGGAGAGATAAAGTCCAAAAACTTTTTTAAAAGAATGTCAGCGAGCAATTTCGAATGGCGCACATGCGTCAAGTGTAAACACATGACTAGAGAAGGCCATTGGGAAATCGGGGATTCTATTATGCGCGTATACAGAATATGAAAGTCAGTGAAACAGCAATCGTGACCGTAGATGACTTGGATGACTTGCAAGTTCCGCCTTGCTCCAGTTGAAATTTCGTTGTGGGTCGTCCCGCAAAAGTTCTTCCTCCCAAAATCAAATCACTCGAGGAAAACTCTGATCGCTTATAATACGTGTATATATAAATATGTGTATATATATATATATATATATATGTGTATATATGTATATATATATATGCATATATGTATACGATAGATAGACAGGGAGAAAGAGAGGGAACGGGCCGCAACTATACCGGGACTAAAATCCTCCGGTCACTCCGATGATGACTCTGATGACTTGCAGTTTTTTGCTTTGTTCCAGTTAATCTGTCCCGTTGGTTGCGCAGGAAAATTTTCCAAAATTGTCCCGACGAAACTGGAAAACGGCAACAGGAACGCGCGCTTACGCGAATGAGCAGACGATCGACAAGAAGAGGAAGCTGAAGAAGAGGAGGAGGAGGAAAAGAAGAAGGAGGGGGAGGAGGAGGAGAAGTCGTATCGCTGATGACTGGACGATTTTTAATGTTCCAGCTGTTTCCCGGTGGATCCTTGACGCGTAAGTGACGTTTTCACCGACAACTGCCAAGATCGAGAGATTCTTCCGTCAACAACACCAAGAAAAATCGACGAGCCGAGCAAGAAAATGACGAGGAACGGCGTCGATACCGAGGATGATGATGATGATGATGATGATGATGATGATCGTCAATGACTTGCAGTTTTCATAATCGATCCTGTGCATCGAAGGACTATGGGTTTTAGGAGCGGCGGCGGGGCGACGGCGACGGTGACGGCGGTGGCGGTGGCAGCGGCTCCTCCGGCGCTTCCGCAAAGAATTCGCGGCAAATCCACGAAAATTACAAGTTTCTCCCCGAGCGAAATACAAAGCGGTGACAATGACTCGAATGACTTGCAACTCGCAAGTCCGATGATCCAGTCTGCATTCGTCGGTCTTCGTGGATGAGGCCGCCGTCGTTTAGTGTCGTGCGTACGGCCTTTGATGCTTCACTGAAAATTTTTCTTGTTGGAGAAGTTGCTCCTCTCTTTTTGTCTCTCTCTCTCTCTCTCTCTCTCTAGTCTATCGCCATATTACTTGTTTTCAAGCCTTATCGTGCTTTGTACTAATTCTCCCCGCTTTCGTGTCCCATTGAAAAAGTACCGACGATATCGATGATTTTGCAGAAATTCGAAAATTATATCGCTGCTCCCCCCCCCCCTCCATTCGTCCCTTCGAGGGTGAACCTTCGACAAACGATCCTTCTTCCAGGATCCGCTTCTCTTCTTCAGCTTAATTTTTCCTTTCGTTCTCTTTTCTTCGTCCTCGAACGATCGCTCGAGATACGCGATTTATCGACGATATTCTAATGATTTTATTCCGCAGGTATCCGATGACGCGCGTGCGCTTCAAGAGGAACGCGATCATTTTCAAATATTTGGAGAACGACTCTCGGCGAGCATATTTCAAAAGGTTGCGCGCCCCGAGTGTTTGTCGCTGTCAAACAACGATAATATCCAGAGAACGGAATGAGGAAGAGGAAGAGGAAGAAGAAAGAGAATGCGCGTGGCTTTGAGACAATATATTTATTTCTTAATAATATGGAGTTTTCATCAACAATAACAGTGTAGTAGTAGGCGTAACAAGAGAGACGAGGTAGGTTGCGATGAACCTTACCTAATACCGTACGCCAACAAGTCACCGCGATAACAGGATCTTCGGTTTTCCTGATAGGTTTCCATCGTCATTAATGACCTGCAGAGAAGATATCGGCTAAAGCTGTAGAGATCCTGCAATCAATATCGGCAAGCCGAGCAACAACCACGCTACGCGACGAGACGCAACGCGACGGAATTCCTCGAGAAGAAATTTCGCTGAAGAATCGATGGAGAGATTTCAAGGACCCTCCTGTCAAGGACTTTCCCTCACCGAATGTACTTTTTTACTCTTAAGAAACGCGCGCTCTCCTCGACAGCGAGAGAGAGAGAGAGAGAGAGAGAGAGAGAAAGAGATTTCCGGTGCTCGTGGAAGCGCTTCGTTCTCAACACATTTGCCACGCCGGCCGGCCAAACTATTGGAATGTAGTAGATTTTGTCAAGCTAGAGAGACTAACGAGTTCCATTCAGCTTGCGACGATGCGACGCGAAGGGCAATGACAGTGTCACGTGGAATAAGAAAATCGTTTGCGCCAGGCGAACGTGTTGAGAATGGACGCCCGATGACCCGTTGCTCGGGGGAGGAGAACAAATGAAAAATGGCGGAACGTGAAAAGAGATGGGCGATGATGCGACGATGCGTTCGCCCATCTTCCAGTCTTCGTTCGTTCGTTCGTTTGTTCTCGAGGAATTTTAAGCGAAACCGACGATGGAGCGGTTCGATTCTCGGCCCGCGTCGATTCTTCAAGATTCTTGCGCGCATCCTCCTCCTCCTCCTCCTCGTCAACAGCCTCGTTAGCTGCAGCTCTGCGATTTTGCACGAGAATCTTGAAAAATCGCGACCCCCTCGCGGGAGGGTGGTGGGTGATGACGATGGTGGTTGCGACGCTGGATTGTACAGGAGAATCCACAAGTTCGTGGGATCGATCATTGGCCTATAAAACATTTCGGTATTTTGTGCATTCGATTTTCGAGTGAAAATGAACAAGCGCGTAATAATAAAATAGTCTCGGCGCGATACTTTTCTCCATTTTCGCGTGTATCGCAGCGTTATTCGCGTTCGTTCATGCTCCAAAAATATGAGTTTTAAGGACTATTAGAAATCGGTTCTTGCCGATCGGCAGAAACGCAAGAGACATAATTACCTTATTACGTCTTATATGTAGTTACGTTCATTAGAAATTTTTATACGACCTAGCACGCTAGCACATTATATTAGAGCTACACGATGCCAAGTAATCGTCGAGACTATCGCAAGTCGATTCAATGAACGGAAACCGCGTCGGCCGGCTGGTTGACTCTTTATAAATTAGCGGCTTTTAAAAAATCGCTTCTTTTTCTCTTCCTCTTTCTCCTCTATCGCAACATTCACATTCGCACACACGCGTGGCTCGTACGCACTCTTTCATTCACACGCACGCACGCACGCGCCCACGACTCTTCCTAAAACGGGGAGCGGATATTTTTTCTTGACCCAATCGTGAGAATTACTTGGCACGGTAATAGCCTGTGATTGTTAGATAACATTGAATAATGATACTATGTGGCAGGATTTCAAAATCAACGTAATTGTTGTTCAAATCATGGCAGTGCTTCGTAGAGTAGAATAATCTTATTGCCACTTTGCAAATTAATCGATAGGATACCATAGAGATAACGAACGATACTTTCTATCTTATCTCTCCTTAACGAAATATTTTCGAGTATTCCCTTAAGGATTTTTTTTTTTTCTTTTTTCTTAATACACAGTTAACTACTCTTTTTAAGGAATAAGAACATTGAATGAGAGAACAACATTCAGTGTTATTTAACCTTTTACAATGGAATCACTCTCCTCCTCCTCCTTCTCCATAGATAATTTATTTTTATCTTGTACTGTGTTATCTGTTTTCTGAGAACTCCTCCATGCTTTATCCATGCAAGTGATAAACTTTAGGATATATTATCGAAGATGATCTGTGTGATGTTAATTGAAGACAAGACAGTGCATTAAATGACCGGACGTGGATTCGTCGATTAGAAAGATGATCTTCGGGGATTCTTGTAGTCCGATAGGCCGACTTTTAAATAGCGGAATAAGGAGAAGCCAAATTTTCCCAGGATCAAATTCTCTCCGGATTCTCACCCGGTATCCGTGTAGTCGATCTTACTCGGGAACGAGCAAGTTGCATCGATGATATAAGGTCGCCTTCTTGCCGGGAGTAACAAACGGGCCTACGGCGATGACGCGACGCGCAAACCACCGTGTGCTCTCTTTCTACAAACAATGAGAATGACAAATCCGTGAGGCCCGGCATAGTTATTATCGCCTCGAAGAGAGCGCGACGTTATACATTGTATGTGTAAGATGGATCATAGAGATACGGACGGGTGTCCTCCGATGCTACAAACTTTATACATTGGAACAGAATCGGTCAAATATGCGCGCTCTGATCTTATCTTTATTCGTTAACATCTCGAAGAGGCTCTTGTTGGCGCACAAAGAAGTAGGGGGCTCGGCCGTCAATTTAGCACAAAAGTGCTTGTTCCAGGTATCTAGTAGAAGACACGTATATTTACAAGGACTTTCATAAACCGGGACGTCCCTTATCTCACAACGCATCAACGGGGGAAAAAGAGCGCGATGGCCTCTCGTGTGGCTAAATCATCGGTAGAACCCACCTGATAAAAAAATTACAGCTAAAATTAACTTAATAAGTCTATGTTTGATTTTGTTAGGCTTGGGTGACTCTAATGTGGCCCCCTATCATTTGTATTTTGATCGCTTCTTAAGAATCCGCGTGCAATGGGCACGTTTTACTCCGCGCGAAAAAGGAATTTATCGAGTATCATGATTTTGATAGTACGATAGTGGTGGTGTAGTGGTGCTGGTGGTATGGTAATAATAATTACGGTGCTGATGATGACGATGACGATGACGATGATGAGATAATAATAATGATAGCGATAGATAGTTTCAGTGATAATATCGGTGATGGTGGTGGTGGTGGCAATGATACGATGATGATCATGATGATAATAGTAATAGCAATAGTATATAATAGTACTAATATTTGTGTGTATAGAGTGCTGATAGAAAAACCCAAGGGGATTTTGGTGTTGCTTGTGAGATACGAACAGTGCAGGATGGCGAGAGAGGCTTATCTGATAATTATGCACACGTGATTGGACAATCGCTTAATGTGTTTAGATCGCTTTTTGTTTAATCGCTTAGGACACTTTCATCGATACCAGTCGTGTGTTACGCTAATATGAAACGGAAGTTATATTCTCTACTAACGAAGACTCGACTAGTCGCAAATTCAACTTTCAGAGCTTGGGCGCCTCTCGATGCTTTACCGTCGAAGTCGCTGCTCTCCAGTAGCTGAGATTCCCCGGGACAAAATGGGACAAAATGCTAAAACCTTCGACGGTAAAGCGTTCTTGTTTTTTTTTTTTCCTTTTTTTCTTTCTTTGTACCTAAGGTCGGCCCCGACAACGAAACTCGTACATACAATGTACATCCACAACGATCTACCGTTAAAACTTTCGAGAATTCAATAAGTTTCCAATATAGACACTAACGAGAAACTATGAAACTAAATCACTACTCCTATGCAATATAATATAGTGAAATAGTCAAGTACGATAATGCTAGTTAAGTAAAGTGTTGGGCGGATGCGACTACTCCTAAGGCCTCGCTCATGAATCGATTAAAATTAATTCTTTAATGTAGTCCCATACATACATTCTAACAGTCTAAGTCGAATAATAGGATTTTAAACAAGTGCGCCGCCGCTTTTAATCGATCGAAAGGATTCTTTCTTTCATTCTTTCTTCCCTTCCTCCTTTTGTTTCTTTGGTTCGTCTTCGTTGCTAAGTCTCGATGTGCAAGACTTTGTTTCTTCGCTGGAAACAATGAAAATAATGAAGACTGGCATCGCTTTGTTGATAACAATGAAGATGCGTGCGAGATCCGAAGTAAATTTTAGGGAGGACAAGGTGCGAGGGTCGGAGAGAAGAATGGAGAGAGGCATGAGAGATTGATTCGGAAAATTCCAATTACTCGTAAACTGTAAAGGGGCCGATCGGCTCGAGATATGAAGAAAGGCGAGGGGGGAGTATCCAACGGGATCTCATCTTCATTGTTTTGAACAAAGACCGCCGTTTCAAGATTCACCAATTAATACGAGGCTTCAACGATGGGACAACTTGACAAATAACAGCTTAATCTCAATTCCAAGGATGTTTCGTTAACAATTCCTCAATGCTTTTTCCTTTATCAGTCTAATTTGCTAGGACTCGATGCAGCAAAAGATTAAATTATCGCGTACCGTGAAAAATACTCCCATCTCCGTTAAGGTTGTTGGACCTTCGTCCTACGGTATTGAATCCCTACAATCGGCCTATTCCTCCCAATAGGCGCAACAATTACAAGATTACGCATATTGTAATAAGTGGTCTTTCTACGCCGAGAGTCCTTCAAGCGAGTCTCTCTTCACAATTGCAGAATTATTAAAGTTGGCAGTATGCAATCAATCCAATTCAGCAAAATTTTAGTGGACCGTATATCCTCGGCATCTATATAGCATTCTTCAGCAATTGGCACTAATAATGTCCACTAATATCGATGTACATTTCTTATTTTACATTGGCACAAATAGGTGTATTCATCTTGAAATCGACAACTCTGAAAGATGGAACAATGAAGACGGATGAGAAATGATTTCCCAGAGATTCTCTGGGAGAAAACTTGAGAGGATGTGTAGGAACGATGAAATAAATTATGTAAATGTTCTCTGATCAAAGGAGAGACTCACTCAGACTGACGGTTAATGTAGAGTTAAAATGCCAACAAGAAAATATTTGAATATTCGTGTACGTGCTACTTATTAAGACATTCCTACTAAAGTTTATAGCACTTTTTATCAATATATCCTATATTATCAATGTAACAACATATGAACAATCAGAGGGTCCTTCAATTCTCAAGGAAACCCTCTCTGTTACATCTCCAAGGCTCCCTATTTTAAGTTCTTCGTTAAACTGTGTCAGATTCTGCTACAAATTGACCTATAAATCTGATATTGCTTAAATCAATCAAAGCCCCTCAGAGGCAGCGATCCTTAAAACCTCTTTTCAAGAACTCCCTTCTTAGTGTTCATCGCTCTATCAAGGAGGATGCAAATCTCGATGATGAGCTCTAGCAGTCAAAATAGCCTTCAGCTCGGATTCCAGCTGCTTCTTGGTTCTGTCGCTCACGGAACGACCGCCAATCACTGGCTGGGCACTGAACCTGGGCGACGGTAGATCCACCAGTTTCCCAGAATCCCTGTTCTCGTGACTCCTCGCTCGTCTGATCGGTTTCTTCATGGGAACATCGTCCTCCTGACGTCTCATTCCTCCCGATTCCCTGCTGCTGTAATCAATGGACAGGGAGAGTGGAGCTCCTTCCTGATTCAAGGTGTGCGTGGAGCCTCTGCCAACAGCTTCCGATGACTTGGACAGATCTATGGTTCCGGATCCCCATTCCCTGGACAACTTCCGACCGATGGCAGAAGTCAACTCGCTGTTTGGCGACAGAAGGGGACTCTTGGATATCTGATAACCCAAGGCATGGGGTGGCCGTAGAGTGGAGAACACCGGGAAGGATTGGCCGCGTTTCGCTGGACTCCTCGAGTGTCTGGGAGTGGGTACGGCACTCGCCGTGGCCTCTCCACGAATCGTTGGCGTTCCGCCCAGGGACTCGCTCTTAGTCGGCGCGGAGGGTCTCAAGTTCGCGCTTCCTCCAAAACTGGAGCCCAGCCTAGGGGGTGGAGAGCCACCATCTCCGTGGCTCAGCCGCCTACCGACCGTCTCCAGGGGGCTCCGAGCACGCAGGTTCGTGCTACTCAATGTGAACTCGCGTGGCTTCATCGGAGCCTCCAAGTTGATGGGGGACAGGCCCAATCGCGAACCGGAAAGATTCGTGGAGCTCCTGCACTTCTCCGAACGTTTCGGACTACGAGGCATCAGGGGACTTTTGCTCCTACTGCGTTCTCGACCTTTCACCGCTTTTTCCTCTTTCTTCTTTTGCTCGGATTCCTGGGATGGCGCGTCTATCTTCTCCTCCTGCTGAACCCTAAACAACGTGGAAACGCCGACGACGACTCTTACTATCGATTTTCAATAAAACCAGCTCGCGATCCACTCGACGCCCACTCACCTCCGTATCTCTTGTATCATCTCGAAAAACTGGGCTTTGCTCTTTCGCCTTCGCCGCTGTTCGTGTTCCTTCTGGAACGTGCAACATCGTTGAAACGTAAATTACGAAAATTCGGCAGGATCATGGAAAGTAAGTGATACTCACTCGTTTGACACTCTTTTGAAAAAGCGAAGCGATCTGTCCTTGTCTGACCGTGTGAACTAATTCTCTGGCAGCGTGATGAGGCGAAACTAACTCTACGCAGTTGATGAACCTGTATAATTTCTGCGAGAAGAACATAACGTTTCTGCTTCTCCAAATGGAGTCTTCCGGTCTATGCCGTAGCCTCGGTAGAGTGTACTTGTAAAATAAATGTTCTCCTGCGAGAATGATGCCACCCAGTAGGACGCCCATGCCCAGCAAACAAAACACTCCAGCCACTGATGCCACTCCCAAAGGTCTGGGTTGACCTCCTCTTTCTCTATCCAATCCAGCATCCATGCTTCCATCTCGACCTCGAATACAGGGCAATCCACCGTACCTTGGAATAGACGAAAAGTCAATTTAATAAGCATGATCCCTTACTTAAGCAGGATACTGCGATAAGCTAACGCGATTAAGAGATTCAGACTTATTTAGAAGCTACTACTACTACTGACCACTTCTCCTGTAAAATATCCAAAAGCCCATTGCTCGTGTAATTGGCAATAACTTTTGAAATGCTCTCCTTGAGAGGATGACCCTTGGCCAAGGCTACGGCGTAGGTGTCCTCGTTGATCGAATCTCCAATTTTTTGCAGCCTACAGCCATCGTCCGTCGCTCGATAATAATCTAAAATAGGAGTGTCCGCTATGAGTATATCTAAAGTACCGTTTCTCAATCTCTCTACTCCTTCAGCAACGTCTGACAAAGAATATCTGGCCATGTGCGACCATAACATTTTATTTGCTCTTTGCACATAGTACTCCGCTGCTGATGCTCTTGGTGCTCCAACTCTCTGAGACAATAACTGCAATCAAAATGTCTCTTTGATCAATAGAGTCGCGATATTAATCGCAATGAGAAGTCGTGGTATTGACGATGGTATAGCAAGTGAACACCTACACTCTTATCGTGATAATTATCAACTGCAGAATGAAAAAACAGCCCAGCAATTAAAGCAGCGATATTTGCGGTATAAGACGCCACAAATATAACGGAGAATCCACCCCAGATGTTGATGAGGAACTTGTTAGGCCAAGATTTTGGTGCTTTGAAGGCCACCAAATGCCCGCATAGCAAACCCCACATTACCCAGAGTGCAGAAGCAATGGAAAAATTTTTGCTTCGTTGTCTGCCCCAAGGATTCAATCCAAATGGGCTAAACCACTCGTAAATGGCTACAGCGATTGCAGTGAAATTCAAAGAAGTGAACACTGCGATCCATAATTCTGTGCTGAAGGGAAATAAGAAGGCGAAGAGAGGGATTTCCGATCTCAATCTTGATGCAGTGAGGAAACTGACACCGCTGAAAAAATATGGAGTGGTGAAGTCGACAACTTCGGCCCTGTGAGCTGAAACGCTCATGGGTGCAAAAGCCATTTGGGCTTTGCCAGAAGTTAACTCGCCCATAATGCCATTCCAAGTTCCACTTGTACCGTTTCTTTTGCCGAATAAACCGTCTCTGGCTACGTAAAGATCAAATCTGAATCCCAATTCTCTGGCAACTATCGTTAAAAGGTCTACACTGAGCCCGTAACAACACGTTATTGTACTGCCTTGTTGGCAAGGAAGTCCCCGCAAGCAGAGACCTTCTTGGAGTTCTGTTATCATCGTGAACGGTGGTGCCAGAGCCGTAACTATTCTATACGCTGGCATTCCTATTTTTTCCCCTCCTTCTTCCAAATAAGCTGGAACAATTCCTCCGCCTGGCCAAATAATTGTGTCCAAACGCACATCCGTTCCTCCTCTGACCGAGCCAACTTTGGTCCACCTGAAATCAAATCATTTAATATTTTCTTTAATCCTATACCTTGAATTTCTCTCCTCTCTTAACAGGATTACCTTAATTGAGTTTTGTTTCCCGGAAATTTCACCGCTTGCAAATTCAATAACTGGAATTCCGCTTTGTCTTGTGACAATTGTTTCATGGAGCTTCTAAGTTTTTCTATCAACACTCTGGATACATTCTCTCTAATTTCGTTTTTTAAGAATTTTGCGTTAGGAGGAGGAAAACACTCTGGTATAAAATACTCTTTAACTTGGGGTTCTCTCAAGCGATTGAGCATTGGTTTGACTTCTGAAAACGTCTCGTCCATCGCCTTCGAAGCTTCTCTCAACATTCTCGTTAGAATTGTATCCGCGCCTTCTTTTATGCCAGCCGGTCTCAATGCTAGCATACCAACTGGCATAAAACTCTTTGAATTAATTTCTTTATCGAATGTCCTAATATCCTCATCGTCGTCAAAACTGAAAGTCTTATCTTCGCGTTTGCTCATGGTTTTGTCGCTTCGCCATCTATACTCTTGTAATCTGTGAATGTCATTCGCTAAACTTGGCAAAGAATTCAACATTAGACTATTGTCTGGCATGAGATTAGTATTGCGCTCTACATTCTCTAATGGCAATGAGTTTTCATTTATTGCAATGGATGACCTGGAACTATGGAGTAAGTGTGGATTGATTATGTTGGGTTCGTTGGGTCTCAATTCAGCTCTGAGATCTATCCATAACCACAAGAATCTTCCTGAAAGCATCTCAAATTTACTGGCAGCTGCGAGTATTCTTTTCGCATTACTCAAATCACAACCCATAACTACCACTCCTCCTGTACCACCTTCTTCAGCAATCCTTCGCAGTCTCAGTCTCAAAGTTTTATCGTTGGTTGGTAAATGTATGATTGCTCTTGGTATTAAATCTGGATGTTTGGGATGTAAAAGATGACTTACAGGAAGTAGCGTGGTGTCAATGAGAAGGGTGAATGCGTGCCAATTGGCTCTGTGCATCAATGCAGCAGCTGCTGCACCAACTTCCCTCGAGCTAGAACCAATTCTACTTTCAAATTGTCCACGATTTCCCTAAGATAATAGAGAAATAAATTTTTTATTAAACGATTACACTCTTTTCATTACACTTCTCTTGCAAAGCTAAAAGAACTGACCTGACGAAGAAAATCTCGGTGAGTAAATGGGAACCATAAGGCTGGTAGATCTAGGGCAGCAGCAGCAGTGACAAGAAATCGGGCTGCTGATCCACCTCCAATAACAAGGCTAAGAACTGTTTTGCCAGTTTCAATGTCCGTACAAAATTTATTAAGCAAGGAGAAAGGGTAAGACAAGGAGTGGGTCATTGGTGTCATTCTTGCCTCCACGTATGAAACATCCATGTCAGCATGAGAAGATTCTAGCCTCACTTGCTCCCATGCTCTTTGGATGTCTGTCTTGAATGGAGCTTGAGGCTGTGTCAGGCATATTACTATACGCCAAGGGTAAGAAGATCTAAGTCTTGCTTTAGTGGCCCTCGCTGACTTGTTGGCATTTGGTGTACACGACACTTGCAAAATCAAGGCTCCCACCAAGAGAAATAGCAAAATGCCTAAAGGGGAGCCACTCATCTTTCCCAAATATGCCATATTTCTCTTCTTCATGCTTATACACTTAACTCTCTGTGTCTACATTGTTCAAATAAGGCTCTAATCTAAAGGAAAGAAAGAAAGAAAGAAAAAAAAATAAATCATTAATCACGCCAAATCAGAATTGATTTGAAATTATATTACTAATTGAAGAAATAAATCCTAAATTCTATAATACAATGATTTGCATTAATTGTATTGTCATAATATTGTGAATACAGTCATATATGTGTATATATATATATATACATATGTATATACATACATAACATCCATGCATACACACACGCACGCACCCACACACACCTATATATACATACAAATGAATAATGCGTTGCAGTACTCGTTTCATAATTATTATTCAATAAGTAGATAATTCTATCAACATTCCACAATCTCACCTTCAATGAAAAACAAGAGGAAACAAATAGAGGTGGAGAATCACGAAAAATGATTGTACTTCTGTATTCATTGTCAGTATACGTATCACACATGTTAATATTATTTTTTTTTTTTTTTAATCGAATGATAATGGGAGTGTTTGAAAAATTATCATTTTAGGAAAATGTTAGGAAAGACGTTTACAAATGAGTAACGTCAATGACAACATACTTTCCGCGAGGATAAAAATACTTGAAGTGAGAAGAGACAATAGAAGCGAGGATTACCTTTTGGCGAAGTGGATTGAACGATTTGGCGGAGGTTTAAGAAGAGCCCGGAGATCCCTTAGCCGCCACATAATAGCTATCGATTACTTAAAGGTTTCACTTGTCATAAAATAATGTCAATTGGTCAATGTGGAAGACAGGGATGAACCGTCACTTGCCCTCTTTCAGTCCTACCCTATGCGTAACAGCCATTTTCGAGCAGCCCCTCCCTTGAAATTTCAACCCTTATAGTACACACAAACACCCACCTAGTACTGCCTATATAGAAATTCGCCCCATATATATATATGTATACACATATATAGCAACGTTATTACGTACTATGCTGTGACGACAATTTTCAGACATGCTCGTTTGTAGTGATTTCAGAAATTCCGTATATACTTTCAATTTATCATGACAACTTCCTCTTTCTCTTTCTCTTTTTCTATCTCCTCTACGACACCTTCACTTTTCTCACAACCATCGAGTTCTTCTCCATTTATTCCATTACGATTTGACATCATTTTCTCACTGGTATATTGATTATTTATCTGTGAAAAGATTAGTTTACTCGAATCTCAAAGAATCAATTTGAATTCGTTTCATAATCCGGCGAAGATTAATCTTTAAAAAAAAATCCATATTTACCCTGTGCAATCGTTAATTGGTGCATTTTGTTAGAAGCTATTGATCACAACTTGTGAAGAATGATTGATTTATTACATTTCGATGACTCGACTGGTTTTATTTATTTATTTACTTATATATTTATGGCCTCTTGTTAAAACCTACTGTCAGCCTCGATATTTGTTCATTTATTTTTTATTGGATAGGGAGAACTTTTTTAACTCGATAAACTTGTACTATTTGCGAGAGCCGATGTTTGTTAATTTCTTTTCTATCGGAAAAGGGGTCAGTGAAAAAGACAATATTCGACCGGAAAATATCTTTGTGTATTTTGGAACTCTTTTAATTTACATTGCCTTATATACATATACACGTCATGCTGTAGTGTCAGGATATTAATCGAGATTTTTTAATGGATTTAAATAATAATTATACGGATATCCAGAACATACGTTGCTCGGATATTCCTGTTAACTTTTAGCGAGAATTATTTTGCCACTACAGCTAGATAATAATAACATAGCTTCGGAATGCAATACGGAGTTTTATCTTACAAGGTAACAGAATATTTTATAATTTGCTCTTTCCTAATTTAGTTACAGAGATAAATCTTCATTCTCAATAGAATCAGTAATAACAATTATATTAATTAGCTAAATAAATTTTGTTGCGATGCATCATTCTCAAATGTGCTCCAAGCGTTGTTAAGCTCCATGAAAATAAGTTTCGCTATGTTCTCGTTCGCCGTACCTGCTTGCTGTAATCGATTAAGAAAATTTTAAATTCGTGTTTCAATTTTACTTTCTTAAATGTAAAATTGGGTCTGATGCGATTCGTACCTTATCCGGATGTACAGCTAAGCAAGCCTTCCTGTACGCTTTCTTAACATCGGCGGCCGTAACTAATTGGTGCATTTCGTAGCGTTGCCATCTATCAGCCTCGGGCCAGAGAACCGTATGAAGCGAACAGAGGAGAGCCCTCAAATTTCCTTTCTTGCCTTCTGTCCACTCAGCTACTTTCAGCCTATCGGGATCCATTGTTTTAGCAGCTTCAACCTTCCTCATTTGATTTATCGTTTTAGGACTATCTTTCTCAGCTTTTCTCGAACTGAAGAAATTGTATCCTTGACTACCCAGCAGGTCCTCGAATGCGTCTCCAGATTTTGCTTTGGTTTCACTGGTATCGTTCGTAGTATTGGATTTATGCATATTTGGACTCGAATGAATTGGAGTACTGGCTGGTGCTGGACTCGACGATTGTGGAGTATTTGAGTTTCTCGGCGTACCATTTAAACTTGTCAAACCTGTTGCGAAATTACTGCCCAAACTCGAGAATGGGTCTTTACTTTGATTGGCAAAATTAGGCATACTAACGTTTCTCGGAAAATTCTCTTCCGATTTCGGAGGATTTGGCTTGGAGCTCAATCCTCCAAGCAAGTTATTTATAGAGTTTCCACCCAGGGGATCGAACAAAAAGTCATTTCTGTTGTTCGGCTGAGACTGAGACTGGTTGATCGTCTGAGATTGATTGAACAGTAAATCATTCATGTTCAGATTGTTACTGCTTCCGTTTCTAGGCAAATTCTCGAAAAATAAGTCATTCGATATTGTTGGATTGTTCATATTCGTCGATGGACTTTTATTGGTAGTTTCTTGCTGATTAAATACACCAAAACCACCTAAGAGATCACTTTCATTTTGACTAGAACTGGAAAAAATGTCTAATCCTGGATTGACTACTGAGGCAGGAGTATTTGAGGTACTGATGTCAGGAAATCCGAGATTTAATAAATCTGCTTCTTGCATGTTTTCTCTTTCTTTATGCTTCCTTTTCTCAACTTCCTCTTTATCATCAGCATTATTCTCACCATGATCATCATCCTCCTTCTCATCCTCTTCTTCTTCTTCTTCTAACTTTAAGGGCTCTTCTTCTGGTGTTCGTTCTATTCGAGGACTACTTTCTCTCTCCTGTTCCGAGGAATGCAGAGGGTTTTCAAGGTTCTGAAATAATTCAATCAATTAAAAGTGAGGAAAAACTTTCATTAAAGTTTTTCTCGCTCGTGTCTTACCTTCTCTGGATTAGCGATTCTAAAATTCTCTAAAGTCTCTTCCATTTCTAAAGTAGATCCAAACAGAGGATCGGGAACAGGCTTGTTAGTCTCGGCTTCCCAAGGCGCGGGAATTCTGGACATTTTAATATTTTCCTCTCCTATCATACAATTTAAAGTTATCTTGAACTTTCCTCCGATCTCGGGCGCATCATCGAGATCCTTCTTCTCGAAAACTAACGCACTTTCAGTCACGGGAACATATCCAGTGTGGAATTGTAGCGATGCGATTTTAATTCCAATCACACGTCCCAATTGTTGTCTGGCGTGTGATACAATAATCGTAACATCACCACGAACGGTAGCATCGCCCAAAACTAGAAGAACCTTACCCTCCATCATACCATATAATCTCATTTCCTCGTATTCGGGTCTCTTCGTGGTGAATACTAAAGCTCCATTACTGTAAATTTCTACATAAGGCCTACAACCATCTTTAGCTCTGGTGAATAGCGGAACTGGCTGCAGTAAAATAGAACGAAGAACCAATGGTTTCGTATGAGGTGGCTTTCCGTTGCTCAGCATACTCATATAATTAATACTACGAAGTTCCGATGGTTGCAATTGTGGGGGCTGACATCGTCTTGTTGTAAATAAAGAGATTGCTTCTTCAGTCATGGATAAAGCTCCGGCATAAATTAATAAACTACATGCTACAGTTGCACTTGCGTGAAACCCATCCTAAAAAAAAATTTACTAATTAGCATTGAAGAGAGAAACTCTCTAACAACGATACTAGCGAAAATTGAGAAATTAGTTGAAACCTACCGAGCAGTATAATACTACAACATGATTGAAATCTGCGTTAAGATATCTATAAATATCTTGACATATTTGATAAAGAGCGGACAAAAGTGGTGCATTGGAGTCGGAAGAGGCATAGGCGAATGAACAATGAATATGCCTCCCGGGTAATCTGGTGACATTTGGCCGTCCTCTAGATAAATTGTAGAGCTGAATCTTAGCAGGGGGTGGATGTCTGCTTTGCAAGAAGGCTCTGACATCCTCGACGTGATTCGCCTTGTACGCAGATTCAATGCCATCGGCTGGGTATGGCATGATTAAAATTCTGGATGTTAAATAACTTGCGTCTAATTCTGTTCTGGCCATACTTTGCTGCACAGAGTGCATAACTTTGCTTGAAGTGTCCTTGAGATTTTTGAGAATACTACCAGCACCCCCTCTCAAAGAACTAAATAGGCCTGACGTCTGAGGAACTGGAACTTTATGAGAAGGTGGCAATTGTGCTGGCACTGGCCTTGGAGGTGGCATCGCAGCTGGTGGTGAAGGTCGAGGAGGAGGCGTGGATGTATTGGACGACGGTGGTGTTGGTCTAGGAGGCGGAGATGGAGGTTTCATAGTTACTTTAATCTTGGCAGGTTCTCTGAGATCAAAATTATTCGATTCTGCTATTGCTGCTAAGCGTTCCAGAATCATCGACGTTGTCAATCTATTAACTGGAGACACATGAAGGCATCCTCTGATTAATTCGTGAAGACAGGCGTAACGAGAATTATGAGGTAGCGGCTGGTATTTTGCATTAACCACAGCTAATTTATTTCCTATAAGAAAATTATAGAGGGCATGTACATTCTTCTCAGTTCACGTTTCAAATTACATCTGAATAAATTTAACGCGCAAACTGGTCTACCTACCATCGGAAAAAGGGTGTCTTAAAGTTACCAAAGCATAAAAAATACATCCAAGAGCCCAACAATCTATAGGCGGACCAATTGGTTCATTATTCCATGTATCTGTAATTTCTGGTGCTCTGTACATAGGTGTAGTAAACTTTTGCATTGAATCTTCCAATACTGCACGTTTCTGAGCATTCCATGATGAATCGGGAAGAATCTGTTGAGTGGACACACTGCCGAAATCGCACAGCTTAACAAGCCCATCTTTTCCAATCAAAAAGTTTTCTAACTTAATATCTCTGTGTATGAGTGGTTCGGGTTGTTGGCTGTGCATGTGATGCACGGCTTTTGTCGCTTGATAAGCTACTTTACAAATTTGGGCAAGAGTCAATGAATTTTCAGGCACATTTCGAAGTATATCCGCAACAGTTCCCCCAGGACACAGTTCAGTGACCAATAAATATTCATAGCCTTTACGATCGTCTTTCTCTACACGCTGAGCATATAAATATTGAATTATGTTTGGATGACCAGATAATCTCTTTAGCGTTTCTATCTCATGTATCGCAGATTGATTAGCTTCTTCATCCGTGGCAATAAGCCTCTGTGTAAAACAAAAAAAATATATATATTTATATTGTATGTCAGAGTCAAAAGCCAGAAAAAGATTCTTCCAACAAATATTTAACTTGTACGACCTTGTATTACCTTAAGAGCATATTCTTTTCCTGTGCTAATATCCTCTACAGCGAAAACCAGGGCCCATCCACCTGTTGAGACGATGTTTGGCACATATTATCTAAATATTGATAATGATGGATCATTTCATTACAACAACTGAATGTACTTTTTTCGTTATTTGTGTCAGATACAAAAGCAATACTGTGAAAATGGAAGCACATATACTTTAAAGCTGTTGTGCAAAAATTCCAACTTTTTAGAAGATCTCAAATCAATTTCTAAAGTAGATCATATCAATTGGCCAATGTACTCAGGAAACAATATAAATATCTTGAAAACTCATAGCTTTATTTAATGCACTAAGTATTAAAATACCATGGACATGGTAAAAATTGAATTAAAACATTAGAACACTTGATTTATCAAAGTCTAAAGTACAATAATTAATTGATAAGTATGAGTTCACTGTTCATTCACTTATTGATTGAAATGCACCGAAAATAGCACACATGTGTCAAAATGATTCTGGTACAAAAGAGAGATTAAAAAATAATTTAAAAAAAAATACCCAATAAATTCCTTAATTTGTCGATAAGGAAATGCAATTGCATTCTCAAATAAAAGCAATTCACCGATATAGCGTTCATTCATTTAGTTGCCAAAATCTTTAAGGAGAAAAAACTTGTAGCATGGTAAATGTCAAAACAATTTTGACACATGTCAAATAGGAAACAGGGTAGATCATTGTTAATGAGGAGAATGTGAAATCTATAATTAGTTCAGTTATTTCACAAGTAATATCAGATTGACAGTGGCTTGTACAAGCAATAATTGCAATTAGCTTTACGGGGTCTGGAAAAATGAAAGTTGAAAGTAGGTGGATAGGCAGACTCACCCTCAGCAAGTAGTCTTGTCACTCGAAGTTTGACGTTGTTGATTTCCAAAATCTGACCAACGTATTCATTTGTACTTGTGCTCCCGTTTAAATAACCAAATGCAGATTTCAGATAATCCGACATATTTATTTAATATTCTCTCAGAACCCCTTGAAAACGTTTACTATTTAAGCAAATCGCACAGCCGATGCCAATCGGCCATATTGCTATGTGACGTCACACACCTGCCTGGTTGCACTCTACATCTGTATACGCACACAAATGTACAGTCCTGTTCCTCACACGCATAGCCAACGGTATATGTATTTATCGGTATTTCTCTATACAGTCTTTTCTATGGGCAGTGCCGTAGTTATCTCTTTTATCACACAATGAAACTACCCACGGGCAACTTATCTCTATTAGAAACAAATGCATCCAAAATTATGTATCTCTCTCCTCACTTTGGATATTATTAATAATCAATTTTATGAAGAAAAATCCAAAACATCATACTATGCATTTCCTGTTGAATTTCTCTGAAACATAACTATCATTTGTTCAGATAAATTTCTTCTATTTATTTAATAATTGTTTAAGAACAATTAATCTCTGATTAAGTTAAGTTTATTATTTTTGGCTTTAAAACCCTGCGCAGTTTCTGCTGGTGCGCAAAAGTGTAATTCTGTAAAGCAAAACGGAACAAGAGATCATAAACACTTTCTGTATATATATGTATAGGTAGGTCTAATGTATATAAATGTATATACATACAGATATAAAGTGTACGATATAAAAGTATGTAACAATTATTAATTTTCAACAGCAATCTTTTATTTATACCTTTTTAATGAATCTCGTGGTATGTACATATTTCTAATGAATTAATTTGTTTAAGTTGTATTCTTGAAAGTCGCATGTATAACCCTCTGCAGCGTCTTCCTTTGTATGCAATTGTTAAAACAGAACGAAAATTGTTCGATGATCATTCTTAATGTTATAGTATATAAAAAAAATCACTTAAAATGTACATCAGCGATAAAGAATTATTACTTATGGCGTTTTTCATTTTTAGGTTTAATTTTTATTTGAAGAAAATCTTATATTGTAAATAATGACGGAAAAATATGTGAAATTTACAAAAGCAACTACTGCTACAGACCCTACGTTTTGGGCAAAATTTGCAGAGCTAAAAATTGATAAATTAAAGTTAGATGAAAAGTCGAGTATCAGCTTATGGGGTGGTTATACAATTAAGCCTTTAAACAATGGTAGAATAAATCCTTTTCTTTTGGATTGTACTTCTTTCAACGAGTGAGTGAATACAATAATTTGTTCTTTTTCATCAGTATTTTGATAACATCTCTTCCATATTTGTAGAGACGTTGAAACAACTTCGCACAACTCTTCTATTTCTTGCCATGGATCTATGATCAATACAAATACCTATGAAGCATTTCGACAAATTCAGCCACAAAAATTAATCGATTCCATGGGCAAATATGTTATCGATGATATAAGGAATGGAATTGCAATCAAAGAACCATGGAGACTATCATATTTTATAGTAGTGTCGTTCGCTGATTTAAAAAAGTATAAATTCTTCTATTGGGTGGCTCATCCTACACCTTATCATTTGCCAGAAATGCATTACGTACAGATATCACCATTAGATGTCAGATTATCTTCTAGTCAGTTAGATACTTTACGGAATGAATTTATGCAGCTTGACTGTAAATCTAAAAATTATTTTACTGTACTTGTGACTGAAAAAGATTTAAATATAATTAACTTATCCAAAGGCATAGATTTTATTAATTCTCAAGAACCGCAACCAGTAAGTTATAATTTGTTTTCTTTTTAGAAAAGGTATGCGTGCATTTAATTTAATTTATTTAATTTCAGGAAGACAGTACAATATATTTTGCTTTTTATGATCCTTGCGTGGGCAGTGCACAGCCAGGATGGCCATTAAGAAACCTTCTGTGTTTATTACTTTGGCACAGTCCTAGTTTTTGTTTAACTAAAGCAATTAATGTCATATCCATAAGAGGTGAAAAACTGCAGAATTCAATGGTTTTTGAACTGAAAGTTAAAAAAACTAATAATTGTAATATACCTAAAGAAGTTATTTTTCAATCGGAACAAATGGTGGGCTGGGAAAGAAATTCTAATGGAAAAATGGGACCTAATATTGCTGATTTATCAAATAGCATAGATCCAGTAAAGTAAGTAATAATATATGCACCAAGTTTGTGCAATATTGATTATTTATTTTTTGCAGATTATCAGAAAGAGCTATTAATTTGAATCTAAAATTAATGAAATGGCGTCTAGTACCTGATTTAAATTTGGAGAAAATAAGCTCATTGAAGTGTCTTTTACTTGGAGCAGGAACTTTAGGGTGTTCCGTAGCGAGAGTACTTATCGGATGGGCCATTAAAAATATTGTATTAGTCGACAGTTCAACTGTTTCTCACAGTAACACAGTAAGGCAGAGCTTATATACCCATCAAGATGCCGTGGAACGTCGTTTTAAAGCTGAAGCTGCCAAAGATGCTTTACTAAAGATTAATCCTAATTTAGTAAGGAATAGTGTTTTTCCTCTTTTTTTTTTTTAGGTTAATGTGGTTTTAAACAATCTAATAATCACAATAAATTTTTGTAGAATGTGGATGGTGTAGTGTTGCACATTCCAATGCCTGGTCATGTGGTAGGCAAATGCATGTTGGAATCAACAAAAGCAGCAGTTACCAAACTAGAAGAATTAGTAGCAGAAAGCGATGTTGTTTTTTTACTATTGGATTCACGAGAAGCAAGGTGGTTACCAACACTTTTGTCTGCCTCAATGGACAAGATAGTTATTAACGCAGCTTTGGGCTTCGATTCTTATACAGTTCAACGACACGGAACTCGAAGAATTTTGTCTTCTCCGATTCCTGAATTAAATTCCCAACATCTCGCTGGTCCAGATCTAGGATGTTACTTTTGTAACGACATCACGCAACCAGGAAATGCAAGTATTCATTGATGTTTCATACTTAATATAATTCAAGAGGCGACTATGAGCACACGTACGTTATCAGTTCTCGTTTGAAAAATGTCAACTTTTTACGCTTATAGACGCAATCGGATAGAACTCTTGATCAACAGTGTACTGTCAGTAGACCTGGCTTGTCTCAAATAGCAGCTGGTCTTGCGGTTGAATTGTTGGTTTCCTTGACGCAGCATGCCGATGGGTAAGTGTCCGTCCAGAAATTAGTCTCGATTGTGCATCTCAATCTGATTCTTTCTCTCTCGCTCAGAGTGGACTGTAAAGCTTTAATGAAGCCCGTCGAGGAAATAGACTCGAAGGAAGCAGAACTGGTCGGATTGTTGGGAGGAGTACCCCACACGATTCGCGGATCACTTTGGAATCAAGATATGAAATTAACGATAACCCATAGATTTCCGTCGTGCAGCGCTTGTTCCGCACCTCTCATCGAGGAGTACAGAACTCGAGGTTTCGATTTCATCTTGGATGCATGCAACATACCCAATTATCTTGAAAAGCTATCTGGCCTCGAAGAACTGCTCAAAAGGCCCGACCTGGATGAGGTAAATATCGCAGTTTGGCGGAACGTTAGATGGATAAAAAAGTTTGCCGCGCAGGCTGGATCAACGAACCCTGAAATAACTCTTTTTTTTTCTTCTCAGCTATGTTTCGAGCTTCATACATCAAGCGAGGAAGAGGAGGAGGCGGATGAGTCAGATTCAACAGGAGGCCCATGAGGAACGATCGGTCCAACGAGGGAAATTACTTTTTTACGGGAATCCAGAAGACAGTATTAAGGATACCACGCCACGGACGTGTACTTTGGTACAAGGCTTTCTTTTTAAAAAATGCAGAATAATTTAATGAACCACGGTGTTTATTAATTAGGGAATTTTATACAAACATGACATATACCAAGAGTATCTCGTAATGCCTAGCTCTGTAACGTTATATACTTGTTGTAAAATTTGTAATGTCTGAAATATAAGATTACCACAAACGATTTTGATTCCAGTTGAATTTTAAGAGACCAAATCATGCGCGAGGTTTAAAAAAAAGAAGGTGCGCTGCAGTAGTGCGAGAGCAATCATTGTTTTTACACATAGAACGCACAGTGGCGTAGGAGAGTGTAGAGAGAGAGAGTCGTGTCGAGGAGAGGAGAGAAGAGGAGAAGAGAAAAGAGAAAGAGAAGAACCTCCGGTGGCTTCTTAGCCAGCGCATTGTTAGGCTCCGGATCATATTTACCCGGGTCCTAGTAAATGGGAAGTCGGCAGTTTTGCCTGTAGAGCGCGTTGCGTCGGCGAATGCCAGAGATTCCATCGAAATGTTTAAGTAGTGGGGACCGAGCCTACCTCTCGTGTCAAACGATTCCTGTGTCCGCCCGCATACCATTAGCCATTAGATTTTCATCGAAACCGATGAAAATTCACTCGCCAGGCCATCGCCGAACGTCGCAAGATTCTTCCTCGATATTCGTCGGTCCGCTTTCCGGAAGTGTCATCCGGTTCTCAGGTGAGTCCCCGAAGAAAACGCGAAAAGATCCGAGACAGTTGACTCGAGGAATGCGGCCTAGCGTAAAAAAAGCGAAGCACGCATTCCTTTATTGATTCCCGCGAACGATGGACGCGATTATCAGGATTGTTCCTTTAATATAATTCCTCCTTACCTCGCGTATGTGTGCGTGTGTCCTCGAAAACCAATATTGAACCACCTACCTGTTTTTTACATTCGTTTTATTACCACCAACATCGCTATTACTATTGTTGTTGTTGTTGTTATTACTATAATAATAATAATAATAATAATTATTATTATTATTAATATTCTACTACACTACTACTACAATACTATCACTGCGCTATCACGCTCTATGTACTATGTATTCCTCGTGGAAATTATCGCGCCAATGTTACTCTCAGGAATTTCATATCCACATTTTCTACACGATTTCTCTATTTGATCAAAGTGCCACTTGCTTTGCATTTCCATTTCTTTTTTGTAATTCGCTCCGATAGCGAAGATTTTTTTCGAAACGGCGTTTCCCGTAAAATCGGAAAATTTTCATTCTCCTCGCGACGATCGATCGAAATTTTTCCGCCGAGAGTCGAGTCGATTAAAATTTTCTATGTGAATTTTCTTACGTGCGCGCTCGCGCGCACTCGTGTACGTGTGCGTGCGTAATGCGTGAGCACGCGGGCGCGCGCGCGCATATTTTATCTCGCGCAAGAGTAAAGTTATATTCCATAAGTATCCTGGATATTTTCTTTTGCGTGACTTCTGACGGAGGAATTTTATCTCGCAATTTTTTCAGGAATTTCTACTGTCAATACTCTCGATGTGCTCGAACGATATTTTTTTTCCTCGCGGCAGCTGCACCGCCTGCTCGATTCCTTCCGATGAATTCCCTCGACGGATTGACGAACGAACGGACCGACGGACCGACGGACGGGCGGACGGACAGACGAACGAACGAACGGATGAAAGAACGAGGGAACGAACGTTCTTTTTCGTAGAAATCTATCTCCTTGAGATTTTTCTCCGCGCGTTCTAAACGTCGTCTCATTAAAATCATTGAATCACGCAGAATATTTTCTCTGGGCAAACTAGAGTTTCGTTTGTTCGTTCGTTTGTTTGTTCGTTTGTTCGTTTGTTCGTACGTTCGTTCGTTCGCTCGTTCGTTCGTTCGTTCGCTCGTTCAATATTCCCTCCAATGTTCAGCAGCCTGCCTTCGTTTTCGACCTAATGATATTCCTCATCCTTATATGTGTTCCGGCACGTCACGATGGGAAAGTTTTTCTTGCGTGTCCTACAACAGTGAGTTTTTTATTGTCACGAAACAGTTAGCCCGGGGCATAAAATTAATAATCCGTAAATTTATCTTTAAGACAACGTCAACAACAACAATAAAAATAGTAAGAGCAACAACAACAACGACGACGACGACGACGACGAGACTCTCGCTAGCTTCACCGCAATTAAAAACGATTTATTTTCTCCTAGGGAGATCGAGGAATTTACAAACCCGTGAAATATTTGTCGGTCAAGAACCGTAAACTGGACCAGCGATAAAAAGAAGAAGAAAGAACAATGCTCGCGTATGGGGGAATTGTTTATATTATTAAAGTGAAATTGCCGGGAGGAAGTAGAAAGGAGAGATAAAATGGAAAAAGATGCATTGTGCGTCCATGCCACGCCACGCCACTCTACTCCACGGCGCGGCACGGCACAATGCGACACAACACGACACGCACACATACACAACCAACAAAGCTATTTCGCGTTGCGTTAACTCACACGGACATATCGGAATCTGACGGGATATCCAAACTGACGTATAGCACGGATATCCACGTGGCGTGGTGTTGCATGGCATGGTGTGGGAGTTGGTGCGGAGGCTGGAAGGGGAAACGGTGGGTGGGGGTCCTGGGAGGGGGAAGGAGTCTTCTGGTGAGGGGTCCGCATTCCACAGACAATGTCACGTTTTTTAATCCCCGTTTTACTTTATTTGCGTTGCCTTCGAGTAGGCCCAAACAGTTAACTCGAACGTTTTCAACGCTCTCCGTTTCCTCGGTTTTGCAGGACCCGGCCAACTACCACGGGAGTTTCTCGGAGCCTTTGTCCAGGACTCTCGCAGGACGTGCACGCGTCCCCCACCTCCTGGGACACGACAACTTTAACGCGCGACACTCTGGAATCTCTCTCCAAGTGTGTCTTTGCTGCCACGGATTCTTCTTCTTCTTCTTCTTCCTCAAGAGAGACGGAGAGAGGGGGAGAGAGAGAGAGAGAGAGAGAGGAGAGAGGGAAAAGTACCAAGGAATATCTGCAAGCAGCATTTTTTTTCCAAATCGCCAAGGCGAGTATTCAGCAGAATTTTTCCCGCTTTGGATTGGCGAAAGAAAAGGAGGAAGAGAGAGAGAGAGAGAGAGAGAGGGAGGAAGAAAAGGCATTGCGAGCATAATCGCTAATGAGGCGCGAGAAAGAATTCTTCGAAACGATGCCGAGGAACGTACACGCGCTGGTAAGAACAAACACGAGGAATTAATTTAGGAGCGAATCCAGGAGAAAAGACAGAGAGAGACAGAGAGCGAAGAATTAGTCCGGGACAAGGAACAACCACCGAGGAGGAAAGAGGAAAATTACGCGCGAGTATCGCAGCGGAGGAGCCAGCCCGTGAAATCAGCAGAGAGGGGAGGGGTGGGTAAATTACCGAGGAGGAAGATCGTCCGGAGACACCTGCCGCAGGATGTCGGCCGTCGAAAGCGCCCTGGACGTCCTCTCCAGAGCGGCCACAATGGTGCAAGGTCAGTTTACTCCCGTGAAATTCCTCTGGTGCTGTCGAAAGCAAAGTTTCGACGGTGACTCCTCTTACGTAACTTTTCGACGGTCGATTTCTCTCCCGTGAAACCCTCCCCCTTTCCTCCCGCGAATCGCCCAATTTCCGGTGGATCCCCGTACGAGTACACCGCCGCCATCTTTCCTCCTCTCTTCCTCCTTTCTTCCTTCTCCTCCACCCGCAAAATGATCGTTCGCTCGATCATTTTTTAAATTTCGCGCGCTCTCCTCCTCCTCCTCCTCCTCCTCCTCCTCCTCCTCCTCCTCCTCCTCCTCCAAATTCTCTTGCTGTCACCGACGCCAAATTGTCTTCTTCTGCTCCTCCGCTTCTTCTCTCTCCGCTTCTTACATCATTCACCCAAATAACTTTTATAAATTTATGCCCTCGAATTCTTTCTTCGATCGAACGGACGGACCGCTCAAAATCCGGCTTGTTTTCTTCAACAGAGGAGGAGCACGTGAAAATATTTGAGTAAGAATTCCGCGTTACATAAGTAACGCGTGGAGAGGAAAAAACATTTATTCTGAGATTAAGATGGCGCGTGGCGTGGCGTGGCGTGGCGCATCGGAGCTCGCTGATAGCAAAATAGAAATTGTCAGGAGACGCGGGCTAGACGATATCATCGTCGTCGTCGTCGTCGTCGTCGTCGTCGTCGTCCCCGGAGGAAGTTCGCATTCCGATGAAATGCCGATTTCACGTCCAATTAGATAACGTCCGCTGTTTATTTTAGATTCCTCGGGTCTCGCGCGCTCCTTGCGTGGAGATGGCTGCCACCACCACCACCACCTCCAAAGCTTTTCTATTTGTTCCACTCGAGAAAACCAATGCAACCTCCTCGCTATTCTTTCATTTTCTCATTTTCTCACTCTCTCGCTCTCTCGCTCTCTCATTCTCTCACTCTCTCATTCTCTCATTCTTTCATTCATGTTTACATTCGACAAACTCTCGCACGCGCTACGCTGAATTTCTGCCAGCTATTCTCCACCGCTCTACAATATTGACAACTTTCCATCGCTCCATCTCCCTCGGCTCTCTTCCTCTTCCTCTTTCTCGACTTTTTCGCAAAAATCGCGCGTTCACCGCACACTCGCCCGCCCGATTGCCCCGACGATGATTAGTTTGCGCGCCGCGTCGCCCTTGCCCAAATTATTCGCGATCCGCGCGAAGATCCTTTTCCACCCCTCCCCACCCCTTCTCCGTTGACAAAGTCCAATTATCTCTCGGAACTGTGCGCGAAGCATCTTGATGAGCGGCGATCAACGAATGTTGATCAACCGTAGTGATAATGAGGCGATCCAATCCGCCAGGAAGCTTTCGTCATCGTCGGGGAAAGAGGTGGTGGAAAGTTCATTGGAAGGAGGAATTCCAGCGCCTCCGTTGATTCTCCGGACTAGAGAATGATCGACGGAACACGATCAAATAGAATTTAAGTCGAATTTTTTTCATCGAAAAGTTTGTTGACCCCGCGCGAGATCCACTCGGGGCGCGCTCGGTTCTGCCACGATCGAGGGATGTCGCGCGCCATAGATCATCCGGAGAACGTAGGGCGCGACAGGGCTGTCGCGGTTTGGAATTTTTTTTTTTTTTTTTTTTTTTTCCTTTTTTTTCGCGTTTGACTCGAGCGACGAGACGAGGATGATTTGCTTGTCGCGACGATCCGTTTGCACGCGCCGCGCGCATTTTTTCGCGCGCGAAAGATCACCGAAATCGAGATAGAGATCGAGATCGAGATCGAGGAGCGCGTGCACGACGAAACTCCGTCGGGAACTTCGACCTCGTCGCGTCGATCGACGAAGACATCGGACAAACGGAAGAGCTTCGGAGCTTGGTCGATTTCCATTGCCGTCGTCGGGGTTGCGCGTGTTCGATGAGTGAAACATCGCAGTAGAGTCTCTCCTTGTCTCTCTCTCTCTCTCTCTCTCTCTCTCTCTCTCTCGCTTGGGAAGTATTGCAAATGCGGTTTGTTAAGCGATGCTATGTCGAAGATCGAACCTGTTCCAAATACCAGGATCAGTTGCGGTTTTCAACGCGCGATGGCGCGGCCGGTAACAAAAATAGTTTCCACCACCACCATCGCCCCAGCTCTCTACCGTCGCCGTCGTCATCGTCATCGAAATACCTCGAAACTGGAAATCATGCGAGAAAAACGAGCAGGAAAAAGCATTCTCTCTTTTTTCCCCTTCGGCAACGAGCGCAAATTTTTATTTGGAAGATGATTCAGCGAAGGTTTGCCGACTGGTTTTATCAGCCGGGGATCTTATCTCGGTCGATAATGTAGATCGCACGCGCGCGCGCTGTATCTTCACGAGCAAATTGAAAAAGCGCGGAGAAACTGGTTCTTCTCCTATTTTAAACGCTAATTCCGTCCATGGGCGATCCAAGGGACGAGTCGTCGTCGTCGTCGTCGTCGTCGTCGTCGTCGTCGCCGTCATCGAATAAATCGCGCATACTTTGAAGAGTCGAATAAAAATTTGCTCGCCGAGGTATTCGGAATTAGCAAAGATCTCTTCTTGGAATATACTTGTGTTCTATCGCGCGGCGATTGCGCCAATACGACTGACTGCATCAATATTGTTCTTGGCAAAACAATGGAAAGTTCTCGGTAACTTCACGCGCAGTCCTTGCAAATCTGCAAACGCGCGCGATACGATTTGTAAAGTCAGAAGTGGAGCGTCTATTGCTCTTGAGAAATTTGCTACCTCGGTAGCCCATGGTCTCTCTGCAATCTTTATCAAAAAGTTTTCTCTTTTTCTCTCTCTCTCTCTCTCTCTCTCCCTTTCTTATATTCTTCGCGATCGCAATTTCTCGGTACCGTGTTCGTACGGCGCGCAATTAATTTTGCTTATTCGATGAGAGTCTCTCGTGCGATTCTTGCGATCGCGTACCGTTATTGCTCCGGAAATTTCAATACTCCGCTGATAAATAGCTCGTACGATCAAGGACACCACCGAAGAGAAGAAGGTATTTCGCGCTCGATCGTTTCTCTCCTTACGATCAGACTCGATTTTACCGCAAGATCGAGTAGGAGCGGCTGGTTTTCCAGCCAATCTTCCAGTATTTTCTTCGTCCCTGCTCCGGAGGCTGGAACAGATATATAAAGAGAGAGAGAGAGAGAGAGAGAGAGAGAGAGAGAGAGAGAGAGAGAGAGAGACTATCGGAAATTTAGCCGATAAAAGACGAAAGTATTCTTCTACGCATCGACAAAATGAAAAGAGACCGCGAATATTTTCAAGCTCTTCCTCTCGGAGGGATGGGGAAAGAAGAGGAAGGAGAAGAAGCAGCGGTAAAAGAGAAGAGGGGGGTGAAGACGAAGGTAGATGGAATAAGAGAGAGAGAGAGAGAGAGAGAGAGGGGGGGGGGAGAGAAAAAAGGTAGAAATAAGCAACTGGCAAAAGCCGGTCTCGTGGTGGTCGTCGTCGTCGTCGTCTTCGTCTTCGTCGTCGTCGTCGTCGTCGTCGTACCTGGCCGCGAACACGCACGTGCACGGATGTGTAAAGGTGGAGGGGGCAGGGGGGACGCGGTTCCTGCGGGAGGGGGGAAGAAGATGAGGCCGAGGCGGATGAATGAATGAATCTTAAGACAGTCGGCAGGGCGCATTCACCAAACCAAAGCCTTTCGGTTGGTTTTCTTGGATTCCCGAGGCCACCTCGCACGGTCATCTTCTTGTACTCTTGTTGCGTGACGGCGTCTACGACAGGTGTCCAATTCCTGTTGCGGGACACCGACGTTTTCGCGAGTTGAAAGAATCGGGGGAGCGACCGACTGACATTTTTTACTCGTTGTATTTTTCTCGAAGAAAAAACAGTTGCTCCGCGTCACGAGTTTTCTGAGCCGACGAACTTCCTCGGCTTGCGCGCGCGCGCACGCGGTCATCTTCTTGTTCTTCTCTCGCGTGATCCAAGTGTCCATCTCCGAATCCGAGTCCGGGAGACCACCACCACCGCCGCATCGTCATTTCCGCCAATTGGAACAGACCCCGAGGGGTTGCTCCTCTCCGCAAGTTCGGCGGATTTTCGCAATTTCAAGGACGGACCGCTGCTGACCTTGGGGTGGATGGGTCTCGGAGGACGCATCTTTTCGCGCGTGTACCGAATTGTTTTTTCTTTTTTTTTTTTTTTTTTTTTTTTTTTTTCGAGGAAAAGTAGAGATTCTTCGATAGTTGATAGAGAAGTGTTTTCTTTTTGAGAAAAAGAAGAAGAGTGAATTCATCCTCTCTCTCATTTATCTTGGATTCGCTTCTACGAATACTTATCGCCGTTTACCTTAATATTTTGGTCAAACAGGTTTAGAGCAGACGCGGTAGAAAGTATTCTCCCTCCCGACATTGTTTAATCCCGAGATATCCGGAGAACGCGCGAATGCATTTTATCGCGAGCGTCCAGCTCGAATATTCTCTTTGAATTGATTCTCGTAGGAAGAGGAACGAGAAAAAGTGGAAGGTGTGGAAAGAGGGGTGCGGAGGGGAGGGTTTCGCGGTTGTGGATTTTCGAGACAACGAGGGGGGGAGGAGGGGTTGCGGGCGAAGGTTTCGGTAGCCATTCGCAGGAGGACGGTCCTGGGCCTCGGCCCATTTTCGACTCACCTTCGCGGTTAATGCTCTCAAGGTCGCGGCCATGGAAGTCTCGTCCAGGAGGCGCTGCCTATGGCAGCCCTGGCTCAACGCCGAATGCGCGGGATGCAAACTGCCAGGTACGTACGCATCCCGAGACACACGGGGAATCTTCTGGAAACGCTTCGTTCGGCGAACTCCTCGCGGATGCGATTTGCTCGCGATCTCGACTTCTTCTCCTCCCGACTCTCAAGGACGAAACTTGTCGCCCCCCCCCCCCCCCCCCCGTCAAAATCCTCGTCCGCGATCGTCGCGACTCCGAAAGTGAGAAAAACTCCGAGGACCGTGCTATCCCCTCGGGAGGTGAGGGGGGGGGGGTATTTCCTCAAAGCGAGCGTGCTTTCGAAAATGTTGAAAAATCTGTTCCGATCGGTGAGCGGGGGAAGGGAGGGGGGAAGGGTCTAAAATTGGAAATCGATACGTGGTAACGAGAGAGTATAGAGGGCAGAAACGAGTTCGGTTCTCAGGACGGGGCAGGAAGTCCCTAATAGCCGTGAGAGGATCGTCAGGAAGACGGGCAAACAGGTTTGCCGAGGGAAAAGATGAATGGACCGCTCGAGGAAGAGGGCGCGGGTAGGGGGAGGTGAAAGAGCGTCTCTCTACCTACGGCGTGCGCCCCGCTCAATTAACTTTTATGCTTCCCATCTCTCTCCACCCCACGCCCCTCTCGAAATCACCAACTAATTAAAAACGCGCCAGGAAGTTTCAGCTGTCGCTGGAACTTTATTCCATCCCTCGACCTTCTGCAAGTTCTACCAACTTTTCAATTCGAGTTCCAACTTCCTTTTTTGCTTGCGCGCTTCCCTCCTCTGCACCCAAAATCGTCTTCCCTCCTCCTCTTCCCGTGAAGAGTTCGGAGATCCCGTCCGTTCCAAGGATCTTTTGTCCGGGGAGGGGTTCCCTCGGGACGATGACGATTAATTTGCAATTTTTCTCTCGTAGAGGAGCGTCCGAAGACGACGAATCTGCACAGGAAGCCGAGCAGCGCGTGGCGCAAGGACCGTAGACGAGACCCCATACAGAGCGAGGCTCTCGACATGTCCGCGACCAGAGTCCACCAACACCATCACCATCACCACCACCATCAACACCATCATCACAGTAGGCCCAGCGTGATCGTGCCCACCACTCCGCAACCGGGTAAGCCTGGAGGAATAAGTTTCATTGATGATTAGTCAGAAATTCAAAAGCAAAAGCGCTGGTGGATAATGAGAGACTTATGGTTTACCCAATAGGTACGACGATCGAGGATACGGCAGCTACGCCATCGGCAACGGCAACACCGTCGGTAGCGACCGGGAGCTCGAGGACAGTGAGAAACGTCGGCGACGTTAGCGACCCTGCGATAGACGAGCACTTCAAACGGTCCCTGGGCCTCGAAGAGTATGCAGCTGTCTTCAATGCGAACTCCTCCAGCACCGACAAAGAATCTGGACTGAGTGGTAATTGTTGAACACTAACAGACTGAGCTCTACACGCACACGCGTAAACGTACACGCACGCACGCACATGACCATTCTATATTATGGATCGTAGATTGCCAAGTGTCTGAGATACTGACGCGTACCGTGCTTCTCCGTCAAGTATCCGTCGATTACAATGTTGTTAATCATTGATCATTGCAAACGTCTCGGTAGTCAGTGGATACTGCGCGAATAGACCGGTGACTACCGAAGAACATTTCTAGAGTAACTTCACCATTGGTACTTTCCTCGAGAGATTCCCCTGGTTCAAGTTTAGCTGATCGCTGATGACTGTTACAGTGGACGATCACTTTGCAAAAGCCCTCGGTGAAACCTGGACAAGGTTACAGGCGACCAGTCGAAGCAAGGAGTCCACTTAACCATCTGTCAATCCTTTCATCCGCTTCAAGTTCAACTCGAAATCTTCGCTCGACAGAACTCGGGCAAACTTCTGTTCCAGTACTCGCTAATTACTTGTTAGGAATAAGTTGTACGACCAGGACGAATCAAAGTTCAAGGACCTTGCAGAACACGTCAATGCCGGGCTATCGACTAATCGCAGTTTAATCAATTTAAACGAGTTACTACCGCATAACTAATAAACGACGAGTAGATAAATCAATTGTAAATAGGTGCTTCTAAATTAATTACTTCGAGTCATTAATGTAGTCCCTGGTCCAAGTGGAATTTAATATTTATTGTAATAAACCCTCGCTATATACATATATGTATTTGCGCACACACACTATTATTATTATAAATAGAGATTACATAGATATATCTAATATACATATTGTAAATGTATGATATAAAGTGTACACGAAGTATTAGGATCTTAAGTCTGGAAGACCAAGAAAATGTCATCTGTCGTTTGTAACAACTGAAAGAGCGACCACGTCGTCTTTTATACGTAATATTTTCGTCCAATGAATATACGAGATCCACGGAATCGGAGAGTTTGTCTCAATGATCTCCTCCTACCTCCTCGGTGATGATGATGGTGGTGGTGGTGGTGGTGCTGCTGCGATGACGGATAGTGGTAGCGATTGGCGATAATTTCGACGAACGCTAAGAAGAGTAGTACTGATTTCAAATGGTGCTAGGAAGTCGAATGTAAACCCCAGCACTCACAGAAGCCAGTACCTCTGCCTTCTTACGTCTTAATGAATCGAATAGACAAAAACAAGAAAAAAACAGCGGAAAGCGTTAAGTTACAAGATCTTGCGTTGTGCAAGGTCAACCGATACCCCGAGAAATCCATCGAGAGTCTCTTCAAGTTTTTATTCGCTACGGGAGATGGAAGGGGCGAGGGCGAGGAACGTTCGCGAACTTTTTCGCTGAAAATCGAGCACAGGGAGAATTCACGTGACACGGGAGGGCCCAGGAGGGCCAGCAACTGGCACAGGAGCTCACGGAGGGCTTCCTATATGCAGGCAGCCTGTTCACTTGCCGTAAAGCAAAGTGGTAACTTAATATTAGACTTGAATATAAGTACGGTAATCCCACACCAGAGTCCAAAGTAAGCCTATACCGGTCCCCGCCTCCTCCCCTGTAGCCCCTCGAACGTTATAATGCGACGACGGGATACTAGATACCACCCCTTTTCCCTGCTTCCTACGGTTTTTCAACGTCCGAGGTCCTCCGCGTAAACGGGACAGACTCTCGATTGCCATAAAATTTCGTCGGATTGGCTCCCGCGAAGCGACGAGATCCAATCTTTGATCTCCTCGATCGTCCTTGACCATTGTCGCCGCCGTCGCCACAGCGTTGATAGCTCGAGTCGCGATAGCGACGCGAAACCCTAAGACTTCCGGTCCTCTTTTCAAGGGTCTTCACGATCAGTCGTCGAGCGTCTCTTCCGACTTTTAATTGCGTTAAATTGTACTCGAGATGAAACTCGAGCGCCATCGTAGTCTGCTACTTTTTTGTCTCCTCGAGGGAAATAAATTTCCTGTGGACAGAGAGAGAGAGAGAGAGAGAGAGAGATATTGCGAGTTCCCTGGAGTACGACGACGATCCCGCGAAGCGGAAGATTGCGTAAGGTGCGCGCGGTAAGTCAACACCTGCGGACGCCGGTCGTACCTGAAGACACCGCCGCCGCGTGGACACTCAAGATTCTCGACGATGACGTTATCGGTCGGCAGAATCCAGCAGGTGCGGTGCGATCGCATCGTCCGGACCACATAACTCCGTTCCGAGGATCCTCTCGCTCGCCCTCTCTCCCGCCACTTTTTCAATTTAACCCGAAGGTTAAAAGTCGATCGCGATTCATCGTCATCGTTCGACAAACTCGAGAGAGAACTCGACCACCACCGGCACTCGGAGAACTTCGCGGACAGATGCCCGCCGCTACTATTTATCGGGGAAAAGCAGGTGTGCTCGCATCTGGCCTTCGTGGAAGCTCCTGGGGTCTGGAAAAGTCATCGGTGACGTCCCTTCGGACTTTTCCTGCTTAATCGCCACCCCTGCTGCAACACGGGCGTAACAACGCGTGACATCCCCGCCGATGTAATTTATCGTCCTCACCGTCTCTCTCTCTCTCTCTCTCTCTCTTCCCCTCCGTCCTCGCATCCCGAGATTAATCAGGGCGGAAGATCGTCCGCTCTCACGAAACGAACAAATTCGAACACTCGAAGAGACAAAAGACGGGAGATTCCCCCCCGGAGATGGAAGCGATCCACGAGGATCTCGATAGATCCGATCGATCGGACCGCTGACTCCGGGGGGTGAGACGGGGCTTCGCGGGATCGATCGCGATTTGATTCCTGGTCGTGTGGAGGAGAGAGATCCCCGATGTCACCGGGTTTGTTTATTCCGCGAGTCTCAGGCGTATCTCGTTTCGGGGCCGAACCCAGCTGACCGCAGCTCGGCATCGTTTTTCCGTGTTATTCTCTTGGATTACGCGTCACGCGCCGTCGCCGTCGCCGTCGCCGTCGCCGCAGCTCGCAATTTTGCGGAAAAAATCCTCCGAGAAGGATAGACGGATAGACTCGTATAGAAAGTGTGTGTGTGTGAGAGAGAGAGAGAGAGAGAGAGAGAAAAAAGTCTCCCAGAGAAATTTCCATGGACGGTTCCCGGAGTTCGAGGTCCAGCCGCCATCTTTGTTTTCGCGATTTTCCCTCGACATTTTGTTCATCGACGAGAGGCGTCCGTCGATCGTCGTCGTCGTCGGTTCGTTCGTTCGTTCGTTCGGGGGAGGAGCCGAACCACGAATTACGAACAATAAAATGCAGCTGGCGACGCGACGAGATACGACGACGTAACGCTACGCTACGCGACGTGCGACGCGACGCTCTCTCTTCTCACGCATCGAAATCCCCGCACGACCAACCCCCGTGACGTAGGATTAACGGGGGCAAGTAACGCGATGAGCCGCTTCGCCATTGGAACCTCGTGTTGTTTGACTTTCACCCTGTGCGGCTGCTACCCTTCGCAACCACCTCTGGAGTCGCTTGCTTTTGTCGCTCCTTCGTCTTTTTTTTTTCTTTTTCCTTTTCGATAACCGCGCGCGCGCGCGCACTTCAGTTGCGTCACCGTTACGTCACTCGGGTTTCAACCCCGAAAGAGTTTTACGACCGGCATGCATCTGTCCCAGAGGGTTTCCGGAGCCTGGAGGAAAATCGATTTCTCACCCCCCCCCCTTGCCCGAGAATAATTAGGTCCGAGGGAGGGTCGACCCGAAGTCGAGTCGCCTTTTCCTCCAAATCGGACAAAGATACGAATAATCCGATTTGGAGGTGGGCGCGCCAGGGCGAGGACGCGCGATGACCTTGGCGATGGGCCGAGAGGTGGATGGAGTTCTCGGGGATCGCGCGCACCGCGTGAGAAGCAAGAAGCTGCGTTGTTACCTGATCGGATCGGCGGATCCAACGTAGCGATCGCGAAGTTTGGAACTTCGTCGGGAGCGGGGGCGGGGGGCGGGGGTGGATATCGAAAAGACGCGAGAGATCGGTCGAAGGAAACGTGGAATCGTCGCCAGGAGTAAAATACCCACGCGCGCGCGGTTGACGCGACGGCGAGGGTCACCACACACACGCACGCACGCACGCACACACACACAGAGGGTGCAAATCGATTTTTTTCTTTCGCGTCGTCCATTCGCGGCAAACACGTGGATAAAAAAAATTGCCGCTGAGGTTGACGCGAGATCTCCCCGGTTTCTCTCTTGGTGTCCACCTCGCGGTTGAACGCGCGCGCGCGATTCTTTTTCAACGGGGGTAGTTTTCGGACTAGGGTGAATTTCGTGAATTTTCGCAACTAGAGCAGCAGCAGCAACCGCAGCGGTAGCACACGTGATACTCGAAGAAGAAAAAATCGCCCGATGGGATTTTTCTAAAAAATTCACAGGAGAGGGTTGGAGGAGCAGGGGGTGGAATTCGATGGGTCGTACAGCGCGCACACGTAGGAAATGTGTCAGGTATTCGCGCAACGGGAAAACGTCTTGCGGGACGTTAACAAACAGTTTGGGTCTTCGGGCACGACTGATCGAGTGACCGAGGGGGTAGTAGCATTGTCGGGTACCCCTCCAGGGAACAGCTTGTATAGAGTTTCGTGTCCACGTCCCCGTCCCCTTCGAAAAAGGGGGAAACCACCTTTCCCCCCCCCGCCATGCCACTCGCGTGCGTGAATCATGCATATCGATTTTCTACGGTGTTCCCCTCCTTTTTCTGAAAGGGGGCCGCCGCGACCCCCACTGAAAACAGCGCCCCCTTACGATTTCCTGGAGTGCTTCTCAATTCTTTCAACGGCACAATGGCCCTTGCTCTCCCTCTCTCCGCCGACATTTTTCTTTGCAAAATGTCCCCGATAAAACCCCCACCATCGCCATCACCGCCACCACCACCCCCTACCCTCCGATTCTTTTTGAAAATTATGCGAAAGATCTCGTTTCAACAATCGCCGGAACAACTCGCGTTTCATTCGATTACATTTGCTGGGTCGAGGGTGTCGAAGGACGTTGAAACTGTTGAAAAACACCGGAGGAAGGATACGAACGCGAGAAAGGGAAGGGTGGACGGAGTCCATGCGAAGAGGGAGGATAAGGAGGATCCGTCAGAATGAGTTTTTCGATAATCGAATGAAAAGTAAATGAAATCGCGACTTCCTGGAGCGATGGCTGATGCATGGCCTTTCAGCCATGCGGCACAATAGAGCCCTTAACCCCTCCAGACGCCATCTTGCTTTTACTTTGCAAAGTGTCCCCCCGCGCATAGCCACCCCTTTTGTGTGCCCCTTCTTCCTTTAGCACCCCGTGCTCTAATAAACTTCCATTGTTTTTAACCATCCTCCGGCTTTGCACTCGTTCCTCTCTAGCTGACGGAGATTAAATCGGGGCTAATTACCTCGTGTAGAATCGAACGAAACGCTGAAATAAAAGAGTCGATTCATTGAAAAAGTTGGTCGGACAAAATTCTGAACGGTACACGTGTTGTATCAATTTTATAAAGAATTTCTTTAATCGGTATCTTTTATATATATCTAATATATGAAGTATAACACGATAGAAATAACGTTATATATACATACGCATGTGACACATCCATATACAATATCATACAATTATTTCATGTCCTTGCATAAACAATGAGATACAATTAAATATATGCTACAACTTTTTTAAGTGCTTTGGAACTACACCCCCTTGATTACCCCTAAATAAATACAGCCCTGTAGGAATGGCACAGAGATTCTTGTGCTCGAATAAAATCATAATTATAAATTACACACGTACTAATAAATTAACATTATCACATATTTGTTCATAAATGTCTTAAGAACTTAAGCGCTAGGCTATTATACACTTCTTTATATCTCTTAATAATTCTTTCGTAGAATATCTTTGTAGAAAAAATTATATATTATCGAGTACATATTAAAATGCAAATATGGAATGATTGTATAGTTTCTAGCCAAGGTCCTAGGAAATATTAATAAATTCATTAAGTCTATTGTAATACCGACCGACAAGAATAGTCCGAGCGGACTTGGTTAGACGATTTTTTTATTCGACTTTTTACTTTTTCTTCTCTCCCCCCTGCCCCGTTTTTTTTTCTTCTTTTTTTGTTTAGCAACTAAATCATTGCAGATTTTCATTGTACATATATCTTCGACGTAGAGGTTAAAAAATAGTAATTTGTTTTTATACAAGACAATAATCAGAATTTCATCCATATAGACGACATTTATACAATAGTGAATTTAAAAGAAAAGTATCATGTGGATAGAGCTTATGAATATTACGTGCGATTAGGCTTTGTTCCCATGATTAGCTTCCATATTCGATGCAATTCGTGTAAAAAATCAAGCAGGAAGTATAAAATGAACACATACACCTTAAAAGTCGAGAAACCATAAAGTGGCTTTTTCTCAAGTATTCTTACAATTATTTGAAAATGATTACTCATGGAAGATTCCCTATACATCTGATACAAGAATTGCATCAAATACGCAAAGCTTAACAGAACCATCAGGATTTCTTTTTATTCTTCACTCTAGGCGATGCTGAATAGAGATTTCTGAATATCGCCACTAAATTGTTTTGTGGAAATAGGGTCTCTATGATCCCTTCTAATAACACGTACAACAGTCTTCTATTTAGTATAGGCCTTTGGAAGAGCTCAAAGACTCTTAGGAGTCCAATTCTTGTTGTTTCGCTTCCTATGATATGTTTCAGTTCATCCGAGAGGCAAGAAAGCAACGCCACTTTAGCGGCAACTCGAGTTCTGTTCTTCGTTTCGGGGTCTCTCAGTGGTTTCTTCGTAGCTTTCACACCATTTGGCCAAAAACTATTTCTGCGAACATAAAGACTCGTTTGATAACTCTAAACACACGCGCGCACTTTCTTCAGACAAAATTGATGCACTTACTTAAACAAGCGCAAATAACCTGCTATTTTCTTTGGACTTGTTAATAACGATACATATTCTACTATTCTTCTATTAACAATATCACCAAACATTGTACGGATAATCTGTCTTAACAGAGTTACGATTCTACGTCTAAGCCATTGATTACGAACTTTTAAATCAAATACTTCGTCCATCAATAGTAACATTATTCGAAGCGGTATGTTATCGTCGGTCTAGAGAATAAAGATGCGTGTCTAGTTAATCGTGCAAATAATAAAATATTTCCTTTGAATTCTCGCTCATTACCTCAACATCGAGACTGGCGCCAACTTTAGTGTTTTCGTAGAATGGCTTTTTTGGATTACCAAATAGTTTACTTATATTATCCATGACGCCATCCACCGTGCTCAACATATTATCCGGCATAGTTTTAACAGCATGCGTAACAGATTTCATAGAAGTCTTAATAGGATTCACCAATATATCAATCTATAAATTTGACGAAGAAGATAAGAATACCGAGATGCTGGGGGAAGGAGGAATAGGGTGTTGTTTGGTTCACGATGAGACTTACAGTTTTCGCTATGTTTCCCCCGGAAACTCCTTTATCATAGTCTCCTTGTTCCAGAAAAGCTAACAATAAGTTTTGTAATCCTAGGTGTCCGTCGACTATTGCTGGTTTCGTTAATTGATACAACCAAGCATTCAACATCAGCATTCTCCTTTCAAGCACAGCCCTCTCCATATTGTGAAAGGCTTTTTTCGCGGGAAAAGGAATCTTCGCTAAATCATAGTATTTCTCTTTGATCTTCTGATGTAAATCGTAAAAATCAGAGTATCTCCTGTAAATATGCCATTTCTCTTGATAACCGGAATCATAGCTTTTGGTAACGGCGACCGCATAGGTACCATAAGTTTTTCCATGATCAGTGACGATTCCGGTTTCTATTATTTTAGCAACTATTTCAAAGTGACCTTGTTGTAGCTTTTTTATAACATTTTGATCGTAATCATTTTCATCCAACTTTATGTATCGATCCGAGCCAGACTCCAAATAAAACGATACATCCTTTCCCTCGCTAATCCTATCCGAATCAACATTATCCTCATTATTCTTTTGCGAGTTTCTTAAACTAATTTCGGCGTCTACTTCATCAAAAGCCCTTTCCGTCTCTAAATTTGTCAAATCACTCGACGAACTTGACTTGACCTTTTCCTTCATTTTTCCATCTTCGCTCGACTCCTCCAAACTCTCTAATTCGTTATTTGTACTTGACAAACTTATGCTATCTAATGATTTGGCATCATCCTCCGAAGTAGGATCCTTTAATAAATCTAGTTCGGCCAACAATTTAAGGTACGCTGCCGATTTCTTAAAACCAGGCAAAAACTTTTCCTCGCTCTGCAACTTTTCATAGCAACAAGTTCTAAGGTCATCGAACCAAGATTCCTTAATTGTTTCGGACTTCATTTTTATGATCAAATTTTTTACTAGAATATCATCCAATTGTAATCTAGGTGACGCCTTGTCACTCAAATATTGCTGATAAATTTTTGTCGCAGCCTCTTTCAGATTTTCTAAATCCACATTTTTCTTCTTTGAATTAATTAAGCCTGTTGAATGTGCTGCATGAATCTTTTGTAATTCGATATCGGAAATTTGCTGCTCGGCAGTCACCCTCCAACCGTAAATATTTAAATAAAAAAACAGGTACGCTTCTGCATTGATAGAAGTCATATAATCAATAAAATAACTTAGTGCTATATTATTTTTTAAAAGTTCATCAAGTGGTAAATTCACTAGTTTCTGTCCAGGTAGAAGCATTCTATTCCAGTCCTGTACAGCCATCCCATCAGTTTCCGACTCCAAACCTTCTTGCATGCCGATAATTCTCGTCTCAAGAATTTTCTTTACATACAACAAACTGTTCAATTGTTGTTTCACTGAGAAATCATCCTCACCTCCCGAATCTTTCGATCGTAGATGAGCTATTTCCTTGGAAACTAGATTTTTTGTTGCTATCAATTCATCCAAATTGTCCGTTATTCTAATTACTGTTAAAAACATCTCACTCGGGAGACCACTTTCCTTCGTGCACTAAACCCAAATAAAAGAGGAATTAGTAATATTAATGAAAAATGAATAATACAATTGACTTTTACAATTGATCGTAAACTTACCAGCCATATACAAGCTTGATTAATATAATCAGGATCAGAAAATAGATTCAATAATGGTTTAATTATTATATTCACTAACAACTCTCTTAAAATAAATCTCACTGTCAAACAATCAAAATCTGTCTTGGGTAATAATAAGTATAAAAGAATCTCAGATATTTCACTCAGGAATTCCAGTTCTTGAATGTCATTCGTACACACAAGATCTCTGCATATCAAATTATTTTCCATTTGCACTTCCAAATCAAAAAATATTTTCTCCAACGACGTATTTTCTTTTTCTTCGGATGACTCGGTTGGTTCGGTAAGAGATGTTAAGTTTGGAATATAAAATTTGGATTGTGAATACCAAGAAATGTCAGTTTCACTTTTATTTCGTCGATGAGTTGGTGTTTTTTTTGGTGTCCCACCAGACGTACTGGAGCTAGAATTGCCTTTCTGCATTTTAGTTGTTCGGAGTTGTTTCATTCTTGCTCTTGCTTGTCTATAAAGTCTCATGTGAGAAGCTGCATCATCTACTAGCCTTGTTGTTAAATAAGGAATCCAATCAACTTCCTTAACCCTGATCGAAGAATAGATTACATAAGTTTGAGAAATCAATTTATTTCACTTTAATTGATTTACAAACCTATTAGCTACATTGATCGCAATGTTTTGAGCAGTATCCCTAACAGAGTCAATAAATTCTTGATCATCAGTAATTATACTATACCATGGCTGCACATAATCTCTAATAATAAAATCTAAAATTTCCTGAAAAGAAATAAGAAAAATACACATGTAATTACGTAAATACATATGCAATTATATTATTAAGATAAAAAATAGTTTTATAAGATATTTAAAAAAAAAGTATATATAATTAAAAGCAATTACTTGTAATGATTCATCAATTATATGACTACCAGTTATCCTTCTATCCGCTGTAAATGTCATCTTTTCTTTCGATAAATTGAGAATATACTGAAAAATATTTATAAATATATTGTGACTTGTATAGAAAATCAATCCGAATTATTAACCAATAATATACAAATTTCTGAAGTTACCTGCCGAATCTTTTCAGTCTTCTCGAATAAGTCTTGTTTCTCAGTCTTGACTTCATCGTCAAGAATCGGAGAATACTTTCTATATATACAGGTCAATATTCTGGAAATTAATTAATTTATTAAAGCAACTCAATTACGAACAAGGCATAATAATTCATTACAAGATATGGTAATCACCCAAAAATTATTGCCAGAAGGCAAAAAAGAATTTTGATTATTGTTCCTATACCAAAACTAAAAACAAGGAGTATTGCAACACCTCCGACAGCTCCATATAGCGCAACATTCATCTAAAAAGAAAATACTCGTTATATAAATAAGTTTCAAAGGATATTCAAAAGGAAGAAGCATCGGTTCGTTTTAATAAAAGAAGAGAGACATAAGAGAAAGAGAAGAGAACGCATATTAGCAATGGCAGAGAGGAGTGTCATTAAAAGAACCATGAGTGAATTTTTAGATTAAAACCATGAGACGACGAGCGATAATGCGCTTATCGCCCGTTGTGAATAAAAAATGATTTTTCACGAGAGATTCCCTTCCCTCTCCTCCAAATACATCTCGTGTATCCTTTTCTCAATAATTTATGACGACTCTCCATTCCACTTACTACTCGCGTATTTTTTCTCGTCAAAGACAAGTTTCAGTGAACTTTTCATTGATTGATAAACTTCCTATTGACGTTCGCTGTCAGTATCAACACAGCAAAATAATCGCAAGAATGCGTGCGCGCGCGCGCGCGTGTGTGTGTACAGTGATGTGCAAATAGGAAATTTACAAGAGTCCCGACAATGCGTGCCAACAATAGCAATAATAAAAACAACAACAACAACAACAACAACAACAACAATGATGATGATAATAGGAAAGAAGAGAGGAAAATAGGGAAGGAAGCTCCCAAAAGGGACGATCGTTCGTAAATGCGTTGAATTTTTGTTTTGCCACATCGACGTCGGAAGGAAAATCTCAAATTTCATCGACGGACAGCAAAGTCGATCAAAACGGAGACTCGCGAGTTTTCCCACGAACATTCGGAGGAAAATTGTCACGAGCATCATCATCGTTGTCATCCTCGTCGTCGTCGTCGTCGTCGTCGTCGTCGTCGTCGTCGTCGCGAGAACGAACGTTTTCCTCGGGGCACTTTTTTGGTTGGGAAATGTTAGGAAAATGACCTCGGCGGTGTGTGTGTGGTAAAACTCACCTTTGGGAACTCGTATGGCCTGTCACTCGTACAGCTACACGCATATTGCGAATCTCGTGAGAATCATCCCGTTTAAGTAGTCAGCTGAAATCTTTATTTACATCCCCGCGCGAGAAGACTGCTTCACTGGACGTAGCCGACGGCGACGATGATAACGGCGACGACGACGTCGACGACAACGACGACGACATTTCTCTCGATCCTCGCGACTAATAATTCCCGCGACAAAAACCAGAGGCGCTTGCCACGTAATTCTGCGCTCTCGATTCACGTGACTGCAGAATTACCATCGCATAATCAAAAATATTTACTCTCCTCCTTCTTCTCCATCGGAGTTTGCTCTTCCTCTTCCTCCTCTTTTCCTTCTCGTCACCACCTTCTTACACCAGACTCGAATTTCGCGTCCCTCTACGTGACACACACACACACGCGCGCGCGCGCGCGTGTATGCACGAAAGAAAAACAATTTTTTATATCTCTGATAAGACGGACAATTGGGAAGATTTTGACTTTACCGACCGAGTTGAGTCAATCCACGCGCATGTTAGAGAGAGAGAGAGAAATAGAGATGGATGGATAAGAGAGTGAGAGAGAGCGACACGAAGAATCCTCCAAAAACCAAAACGGAGCTACCGCTCTTTTTTACCGACGGCGTCGAGTCTGAAGTTAGTCGCGAGCGGTTCTCCGCAAATTCAGTCCGATCGCTGCATCGCACACACACACACACGCGACAGTCGCGTTCATATACGTACGTACGGACGGACGCGATAGGTTGGTCGCGCGCGTTGCGTGTGTGCGTCGATCACATAATGATAATATGAGAATATTCTCCCACACAGGAGGAAGCTGACGGTTCGTTGCAGTTGGGTGAATGCGTCAGAGCGGACTCGGCGGTCGCGTGTCTCTAGGAGGAGATTCTCTCCGGGCAAAGCAATAATCTCATCAGCCGAATATCGAGGAAGTTTGTAAATCGACCGAGAGTGACAGCAGCGGGGCGGGGGATTTTCTTGGTGGATCATCGACGACCGGCGTCTTCGTCGAGAGTGAGGAACCCGCGCGGGGGGAAAAATGACAAGCGTTCGCGGCAGTCGAGGATAGAGGAAAAATGCGAGAGGTTTCATGAGATTTCTCCTCGTGGACAGAGACAGTGGTGATGGTGGTGGTGGTGGTGGTGGTGGAGTAGGAGGGAGAGAAAGCTGAGATTTCGGACTGCGCGCGCGAGAGAGAGACAGAGACAGAGACAGAGATAGCGGAACGCTCGCGTCTCGTGTCAAAGGGAGGAAGAACTTGCTTTTATCCAACTTACATCTTCCTGCCTCTCCCGAAGGAGAATGGGTGAGTGAATGAGTTGGCGAAAGAGAGAGAGAGAGTGGCGAGTACCGGAGTGACTGACTCTACACATATAAAGGGATTTCTAGCTCCAAGTATAAATCATTTTCTATTTAAGGCCACGGGGCGTGTCTTGTACGAATTTATACACCGCGGGTTAATGGAACTCTTGTTCCTCGCCCTCACCCCCTTCCCTCCCCTCAAACCTTCTTATCTCGAATCTTTTACTCGGTTCTAAATCGGTACCCGATCTCTCCTACCTTTCGATTTCTTCCTTCCTTTCGTCCGTCCGTCGTCTCTCTCTTCCCCCCCCCCCATTTCCGACTCCCCTCGAAATGCAAAAAACAACCCCCGCGACACGATCGCGCATTTTTCAATCGGGGAAAATTTCGACGGAAAATTAAAACTCTCCCGGCGACGATGCTTCCTCTCAGGAATATCGCTCGTACTTCGGGATGATGAGGGCTCCCCCCCCCCCCCGCCGCAAGTTTTGAATTCCTCGAGGAAACATCGGCGAGGGATTTTCCAACGCTTCCACCAATTATGCGCGTTCCCTTTGGACGACCGAACGATATAATCCAAAGATAAACTCTGAGAAAATTCTATGAGATAACGAGAGAAATCTTTCCTGCGGCTACTTGGTTGTGTGTGTGCGCGTGTGTGTGGAAAACGCGCGGTGCAACACGCACGCACGCACGCACGCACGCAATCTCTCCGCGAGATTCATTTTCTACCACGCATGCTATCCGGAATATTTTCATCGTTTGTTTTTCTGCATTTACCGATTTTTCCATCGTTCGCCTCTTCTCGATTTATCGATCTTCAGTTTTTCCGAGTCGCTGGAAAATTTCTAGGAACACTTTTCTCCTCGTACGCCGCATCGCGAGACGGTGGTGTGGTAGAGACAAATTCTTGCTATTATTTTCACTTTTTCTCGGTTTTCCTTTTCTTTTCTTTGCTTTATTTAATTTTACTTTACTTTGCTTTACTTTCCTTTCCTTTCTTTTTTATCGTTCCCACTTATTCCGGGGACAGAGAATTCCATTTGATTTTCTTGTGGCGCGCGACCGCATTTGTTTTGCCGGATTTTCAGACGCTGTATTTATACAGGGGTTTTTGCCAAGCTTTTAATTATATCCCAGGTCGATTAGTCATGTCGGCGGTAGCAAGAAAAGCAAGAAAGGAGATTCTATACATATAGCGCGCTCTCCAGTAGTCGCGTGCCAGAAACCTGGGGGACCCCTTTCCCCTCGGCCTTTTCTATTTCCTCGTCCTCTCTCTCTATTATCTCTCTTCTAGTCGAGCTTTCCTTCCACGCACACTTGGTGCGACATTGCGTGGCCTACACGAGTCGTACGCGTTATACTCGAAGGATTTCACGAGTGCTCGGAAACGTCAACTGTACGCCGGCTTCGATTTAAATTTTTAAAGAGGAGCATTTGCTTGCGTGTCCCGTTCAAATTCGACGTTTCACCTTGAATATCGCTAATCAATGTGCAGAGTGTTACTTTGACCGTGCAAGTTGCGAAACGTAATGTATTCCGCTAATTATAATTGAACGAACGTGCTTGGTAGTAACAGTGGTAGTAGTAGTAGTACGAACACAATAATGATGAGGAAGAATTCTCTCTAAGAACTCTCTACCGATCATTCATAGAGTTATTTTTTATTAAATTGTGAGTGACGTTTCATTATTGTTCGCAGAAACACAAGGAGGGATGTCTCGCAACAATGGGCCTGGTCTTTACGAGTTCCTCATGGAGGCAGAACTTCAGCAGTACTATCCTGGAATTAGGGGTTTGTAAATCATAGTAGTCTTTTGCTGCGTAGAAAGCGCAGGATTGCTTATAATTTGCTGCTTGCTTCTAGCTGACCTGAAGGTACAAACAACGGCCCAATTAAAATATGTAACCGAGGAAGATCTCAATGCTATTGGAATGAGCAAACCAGAGATGAGACGTTTAAAGAAGTATTTTCAGAAACATTTTCCCCAGAATTACCTATCCAAGTTCAAGAAGATGCTTTTACCGAAGCGCGAGGAACACAGTCTTGGTGCTCTTAGTATGTTACCCGAGGAAAGACAGGATAAACCCCCGATACGCGTGCCCAATAAGCATATGATTCCAGCTGATGCGATAATTGTAAATAAAGAATTAGGAACAGGAGAATTTGGTGTCGTACAACAGGGTGTGTGGACGAATGATGGAGAAAGGATACAAGTAGCGATCAAATGTTTGTCTCGAGAAAGAATGCACAATAATCCCATTGAATTTTTGAAGGAAGCAGCTATAATGCACTCGATAGATCATGAGCACATTGTGAGATTGTACGGAGTGGTATTGGACACAAATTCATTAATGCTCGTTACAGAATTAGCACCATTAAGATCTCTTCTGGAATGTTTGAAGGAACCCAGTCTGCGTGCTAGTTTTCCAGTGCTCTCCCTATGTGACTTTGCAGTTCAAATAGCCGATGGAATGCAATACCTGGAAGCAAAAAGATTGATTCATCGTGATCTTGCTGCAAGAAACATTTTAGTCTTTTCTAAAAATAAGGTGAAAATTTCTGATTTTGGGCTCTCTAGGGCATTAGGTGTAGGGAAAGATTATTATCAGACAAATTTTAATGTGAACCTGAAACTGCCTATTGCCTGGTGTGCGCCAGAATGCATTTCTTACTTAAAATTCACGTCAGCCAGTGATGTCTGGGCTTACGGCGTGACTCTATGGGAAATGTTCAGTTATGGATTTCAGCCATGGGCTGCTTTAACAGGTCATCAAATCCTGGAAGCCATTGATGAACCAAATTTTCAAAGATTGGAGCAGCCAGAGTGTTGCCCCAAAGATTACTTTTCTCTCATGCAACAATGCTGGCAGCACGAACCTTCCAAGAGACCCAAATTCTCAGAATTGATCAACTTACTACCAGATTTAAAGCCAGAGCAAGTTCAAGCGGTACAGGACAGTGCTGAATCAGGACAACTGGTGTACAGACAGGGTGACATCATTACAGTCTTGGATAAAGGAAGTACCAACACCCTGTGGAAAGGTGTCTTGAATAATGGCAAAACTGGATACTTCAATCCTGCCCACACGATAGCTTATCTCGGATCTAATCTGCCAAGTAACAAACCTGGGGAATTTCAAAGGGGAGATGGCAAAAACGCATTTTCATCTCAACGTAGAAAGATTCGAACGGACATGATATCTTCTCCCCAAGGAGATTTGAAACATACAGGACACGTTGGTCTGGATGGTGCCTATTTCGGAGATATTAGTTTTTTGGGTGGAAAATATCCGCATTTACCGCGACAAGTTGTTACTCCTTACAAACCCCAAGAAGATGCAACTGATAATTCTAGTCAAAGCTTGAGTCAGGATAATAGAAGTTTAGAAAGTAATAGAGAATCTCTGAGAGACAGCAGGATACATCATGATACTCAAAGTAAACACGGTAATTGGATCAGTTATTAGATTCAGCACCTCTTTCCCGATCTTTAAAATATATTTTCTAACTCTGAAAAATCCTTTTTATAGAAAGTTTATGGTCAGACTCGAATTCTGAAATATGTAGCATTGGGAATATAGGAAACAGTAACAAGACACCCAGCATGGCTGCCAGTACAGACACACTCGGGGCAGATCACGAATACCACGAGATCAGCGACGAGGAAAATCAAGACAGTCCACTGAGATTCGATAAGACTTTGAATTTTGACTTTGGACCCAGTCTACTGGCCGAAATGGATCAGATGTTCAGATCACTAGGTGAATTTATCGGGCAATTTATTTCAGCAATAAAATATCAATAATCTTTTTAATCTGATTAGAAAAATTGATGTTTAGGGTCTTCCCCGCCACCTCCGCCGCCAGGTCATCCACCAACGGAACACGAATCGAGTAACGTGAGAAACGAGCTACGAGAAATTCAAGCGAAACAATCCAGCAAGAAAAAACAAGCCACCGTGAGTCCTATAAATGTACAGTAATTTTCCCTTATTTTCATTATGGGCGTTTAATGTACCATTATTGCTTTGTGTTCATTGTTTATATAATTTGCTTTCTCTTTTACATTGATTTAATACTTCGCTGTGAGAGAAACGGAAGTAGTAAATGATCGATCATAAATATTCAATGATTCTTGGCAGAGGAACGCTGAAATGTGATAGGGTATTTCATGATTGCGAATAGCCAATAAAATCTTACTTTACATTTAGGTGAAGCCCATCTCAGCAGCCGATCAAAAAACTCTCTACTCTGCCATTGCTATGGCACAGGAATTGACAGCTCGTTCCATGACAGATCTTGAGCATCCACCGGAGTCACCCAGAACACCCGCCAGTCCTTCAAGACGCAGAAAATTCTCTTTTAAGTTGCCACATCAACACAGTCCTAAACCAGACAGACGACACTTTTCAGAGGAAGCTGCCAGTATACCTGACATACAGGTACATTTCAGTTTTGTTTTGGGGTTCTCTATCACAGGTATATTTTAGGCGTATTAAGAAATTACCGCTAATTAGCACTTTACACCAAACAAACATCACGATAAAATACTAACAAAACCAAGACTATCCATTATCAACAAGTTCACCTATTTCTGTTGATTCACAAAGCACACCATACTTTTTTTTTTTTTGGTTAAAAAAAAAAAGAAAAGAAAAAACTGTTATGGAACAAAGTTAATTCCTGGTGCCGAAAAAATTCAATAGCAGGTATATCATTACAGCGTTTGTTACTAACTCACTTTTGTTTTTTTTTTCTTTTAATGAAAAATTGATGTATCGCTTACTAACCTTATGGAACTAATATCAAATCTTTCTCTGATCCTGTTTTTCCTCTATCTTTTTTATTTCGATTATTCTAATTTATTGATTTGTTTCTCATTTAATTTGTCTCGCTGTCTCGCCATTGATACTGCGATTATTTTTTTGTTTTTAATTGAAAAACTTTGCAAAATTGGCCATACGCTTTGCTGATTTCCAAATTATTGCATGGAACTCAAATTGGAATGTTTCGTTTTGTAAAAATAATATAATTACTGTAATAATCTTGTTGTGGTTCCTCTGTAAAAATTTCTTATTGTATGAAAAACGCTTGAATCTTGTAAACGTAAAGTGGTTGTGCTCGAGTTTACAATCACTGTCTTCTACGGTATCTAGTATTGAGTCCCTTGGTGCCCCGTCAACGCTAAAATTGCCTTTATGGGATAAAGCATCCGCAGAGTTTTGCTTCGCAAAGTCACGCGAACTTCTGACAAAACCCAGTGCCTGGACTTCTTACATGGACATAGAGTTTGACGCTAGAATTCTAGACAATGCAGCAACAAAGCAGAATTTAGTGAAATCCTCGGAATTTTTAGAAAATGGAAGCATAAAGAATAGCTTAAAATACGAAAGCTCGTCGTCAGATTTGGATGCCAAACATAATATGAAACAGAATGGAAAAGTGACCTTTAACCTGAAGAATGCAAATTTTGATTTTCCCAAAGATCCCAAAAGAGTCTCCACCAGTTACGTTGATCGATATTTCGATCAGCCAAAGTACATGGATGACGAAGCTCTGGAGTGTCAGAAGAAGGAGCCATCCTTCTTCGAGGAGAAGTTCGATAATCTCGATAAGATTAATAATTTAGAACAGACCAAAGGTTTTTATTCCAATGTTCAAGATCCACTTTCAGTGCCCAATAGATCTATTCAGGTTCTACAGAAAGCTGTAAACTCGGAGCACACTCTCAAGGAGAATTTGTCTACCAATTTTAATTCTCAATCGGACGAGACCTGTGAAAAACCCATGAATTTTGAGTCTCCCAGAGGTAATTCGGTGAAATTCAATGTTAGAGAAAAAATGGTTAATCTGGACTTGGGCACAAAACCAAAAATTTCCGCTACCTTCGATTCGACGAAAATGAATATCGCGGATCTACAGAAGAAAATAGATTTAACGAAGGTCAGAGGGAAAGTAGCCTTCCTACCGAGAAATCCTAGTCACGAATCAAAAGTTTACGGTTCGACCGAAAATATCAAGACTGACAGTCCCAGAGCGAATCTGGAGGCTGTGAGGATCAACATTCAAAATTTCCGAAAATTTGAGCAAAATCAAAATGGCCACGATGCTTTCCCGTTTCTGATATCGAACAATCCTCTCTTCATTGCCGAGCCCGATAAGAAGGAGTCGCCGATTTACAGTAGCTCGGAGAGCCTGAGAGTGAATTTCCAGCGTCTCAGAAGAAAATCAGACGCGGAGGCCAGTCAAGTCGAACTCAGCAGTAAACTGCTATCGGAGAAGTATCATCAGCGAGAAGTGTCGGGTCTGGAGAGCGTGAAAAATTATTTGGACTCGAAGAAAGTTCAAGGAATCAATTTGGGCCTGGGGAAATTGACCCAGAACATGATACAGTTGGGCAAAAACATTGCGCAGAATTCGAGGAACTTGGATTCTGTGCCCCCCAAGCAATTGCCCACATTGAGAAATTTGGAATTGGCCCAAGCACAGAGGAATTTGAATGTTTCTATACAAAAACCTAAGCATCTGGACTTGAACATTCCCCTGCAAGCTCAACAGCAGCAGCAGCAGCAGCAGCAGCAGTTGAACATGAAGATAGTTCCAAAAAATCCTCCAAGTCCCAATATGCACCATCACATTTTGGAGCCACCGAAGCTCTACCAAAATGATACGCTGAAGAAGGAGGTGAAACCCGGTGAAATGATCATGGAGAAGATCCCAGCGACGAGTATCTATCGTCACCGAACTTCGTCGTTATCGGAGAACAGGAAGCCTCCGCTGAAGAACATCCGAAGGTCGTTCCACCCTCGAAACGATTCCAGCGAGGATTCCGACTCGGTCTCCCACTCGGAGACAGACATAAGAAGTCGACTGAGATGCAAACGTCGCCACAAGAAGTTGGCCCACAACTTGAAATTGAATTACAAGAACAAGGGTCAATTTCTTCATCCAGACACAGCCAGAGGTTTCTCCGCTATTGAACTCTGTGGTAAATCACCCCCACCGTCGACGAGTTTCCTCAACTCGCTGTCCCCGCCATTTTCCTCCAGAAACAACATACTCTCCTGGCCAGAAAGTGCTCCGAGCTCCAGCCTGACCTTCACCAGTAACTCCGACTTGGACTCGGACACGAGCTCGGAATATCCCGAGTTTACGAACGACATGTTGACTTTCCCACCGTCCCCGGCTCCTTAGCAAGCTCCTTAACTAGGAGTTCTGGGATGCCTTTTCTCCTGCGTGCCAGGTGTAGCGAGCATAAATCACACCGATAAGGCATTCATGAAACTAATGAAACAATGACATTAATAAGGGTATTAATCATATTCATAAGGCATTGAGAAACTTCGATAAGGTGTAGCGTATAAGTAAGATAAGTACTATTAAAAATAATGGCATTGAAGCGCTGAATACGGTGACTGGAATGTCACTGGAACGACGGAAGGCTCGTAACGGCCTGTAAGCTGAACGTAAAATTAATAAGATTACGAGTGGTGGACGTGCGATGAATCGTAAAAGAATAGTCGGCGATTCGTCGAGGGTTTATAGAGAACTTATGTAAGATAAGATGAATTTAGTGGACATACTTTAACATGACGCGGCGCATCCACGGAAGACACGATGAAGTAGTACGGATGTGACAGAAGTACGTTGATCCAATCCAATCCAATTCGATTCAATTCAATTAAAATCAAATCAATTCGAGAAGGGCATAGACGAACGCTGACTCAAATATATACGCTTAGCATGATTGCATGTTCTACTAATTTCTGAATGGTATTGACGGATGAGCTACTCTTTGGATGCATTTATACCATTTGTACTTGAACTTTGTACCATGGATGTTTATACGATTTGTACTTGAAGGGACTGATCGAAACTCCGAAATAATATTATAGAATTTGCTGAGGAATTTTGTACTTTTGCTACGAGTAGAGAGATAAGAAGCGTCGCCATGAAAATCATCAGCAGTTTCCATTGGCTAGGCTACTAGTTTCTTTTTACATAAAAACTGGATCTACCAGTGTCGGCAGACCGTTTGACCGCGAGTCTACTCGAAGAGAGGAAATCCTCCAAGTTTTCATTTTATCATCCCCTTTTCTGGTTTTCTTTTCATTGAATTTTGGTTTTCTTCTTTCCCATATCTATCCCCTCCCACGAATGTTTAGGCTACGTTATCAGAGGAAGCTAAGGAAGTCTACAACAGCCTGGTGGAGGCACCGACAATGGAATCTGCACCGGAAACGAATCCATTGAGGATGCTGAGGTCAGGACTGCCGATCGTCAGGCCAAGGATTCGGGGAAACAAGCACGCGATAGGACACGCGCACACCGAGGAGGACCTGCAGTTTGACTTGCACAATTCCGGATCAAAGACCTTGCCGAAAATTCGGGCTCCACCGCCCCCGCACGCCCCCCCACCTTTGCCGACGACGAGGAACCTGGAGAGACATCACTCCGCTACTGAAATCGAGAACAATCAAAACCAGAGCAACATCGACGAGAATCCAATACCACTTCCTCCGAGGGATAGGTCAAAGACGTTGCAGCCTAAGAGCAGTTTGCCGAGGCATCAAAGGAAATACCCCTTGATCATACCTGGTGGCGGGGTCACCAGAACATTGGCAAAGATGCAAGTTAATACTCCCCCTGCCGAGGACCAGATAGACGGTCCCTTCTCGGCCCATCATTCCTCGGGTGTTGCTAGCACCTCGTCGCACGATTGCATTCCCGAGGTCTCCCTTAACAGGTAAGTTTCCACGTTGGGAAACTTCCAAACTGGCTTTTGCCACACAAACGTGGCAAAAGCGAACGACTCCCAGAATTACCAACTCTCTCGTTTCTTTCCAGTCCTGAAGAGTTCGAGCAACGAATAGATTCTGAGCTTGCGGCCTTGGATTCCCTGCCCCAGGAGGATAACAGATTCCACCGCTGCAGCGTTATCTCCGAGGATCTACTGGAGTTCTCGGAGAATCTGATAGAGTGCGACGTGCCAGGGTCTCGCCAGGGAGTCGTGGAAATCAGCGGGGACAACGTATCGTCGGAACTTCTCAGAAAAGTCAGCGTCGAGTCCAGGAACTCGTCGAAGAGCGCCGCGTCCAAGTGTACCCTGGAGAACCTTGAGGGGGATCACAGTGGGAACGCCACACCGAACTCCAGCAAATCCGAGGAGAGGGCCGAAGAGGTAAGGAGAAACCCTTCCGCGGTTCACCCTGTAAGACCCTCGAACTACTCCACGCAGGATGGGGGGTTCAACGAAGGATTTTCCCAGGGAAATTCCGACAACTTCAGGAAGGCACACTCGACGGATAGATCCACTGGGAGGACCAGTGATCTCTCCAGGCAATCCGATCATGTCTCTTGCGAGGATTTGCTGGAATTTGCCTGTGACGGCCCTAATGCCAGAAGAACTCGCGGCCCACGAAATGGGGAACAATCCGACGAGGTGAGAATAATGATGAAAGTTCTACACGAGCAATCCACGCCAGAGTCTTGCGTTGCTGCCCTAAACGTCACCGACTGGGATGTTTTGGCGGCCATAAAGTTAGAGCGTCTCCAAGGACTGCTGAAGAAGGAGAATAACTTTGTCAGGCTGGAGGATTGCAAGGTCATGCTGAATCAATGCGGCGGGGATGTCGTTAAGGCTGCTGCTTTATTGAGAAACACCGAGGATACTGCCGCAGTCTAGAAGTCTCGATAATCGATGGTTCGTTGAAAGAAAGAAAAATGAATGCAAAAATATCGGTGTCAACTCGAATTTAAAAATGTCGAGATATACCACTGCCTACAGTTTTTAATTGGAAATCGAAAGTTCTCACTTTTAACATTTATTGGAGAAATCATTTTTTAACTCGCAATTGATATCACAATGCGAATAGAATAGAACAAAGAACACGCAGGTGCACACGTCACTTTTTATTACGCTAGTTATGTTTGCAATACGTAAATTTACAGTATTGATTACTGTACTGACGTAAAGATTCGAAGGATAAAATGAACAACCTCTTTAATTAATTTAATTTAATGAATTTTGACACGTCGCCCGTAGAAGCAAAGCCCGTAGTAGCATATGGATTAAATTGAATTAATTAATTCGCTCGATCGTAATTATTTATAGGACTGTAATTACTTTCTGTACGATAATGTGATAATTTGCAGAATACAGTCATTAATTAATCTCTATAATGAAAGAATCAAAGAATTTATATGTACAAAAAGACATCTGATTTTTATCTGTATTATTTATTGAGAGGAATTTACATTAGCAGAGATGAAGCAGACAATCATTTTGCGAAGGAGAAAAACTTCCTGCTAAACATATACTGTAAAAACAAATGAATGGAAAATCTTATACTTGCATTATTGACAAATGCATCAGAAGCTCAGACAAAAAACTAATGACATTATATATTATTCGATTAATTGTATAATATTCTCGTGTAAAATACTCTTAGTTACACTTTTTAATTTTCCCTGTGAAGCTTTTATAGGGTCGATGAAACGCGCGCAACAATGAATCTGCCTGGAATATTTCTTTTCGTCGATATTTCCACAATAGATTCAATGCTGTGCACGTTACAATTATCTTTTAAGAGTATTTAATGAATTGTCAAGTGAAATGCGACTGACTATAGCGAACCAAGAAATGTTAAATAGTTTTTTAAGGCAAAAAAGTTGTAGCCCACCGCATTAAGGCGCCCAATCCCAGTAGACTGATTACCATTTGGTTCCTCTAACAAGTTTTCACTCTTTTACACGTAGCTCTTGTAATTTATTGTTTACGCGTTTCAAATAACTTTAGTATCGCTTTAGTTTGCATCGCTTTTCGTTGGAGAGATCATTTAATAGATATTTTTCGCAAAGTGCCAATTCTCATTCGGGTCGCGTTGGAGAACGTAATTTTTTACGTTGAAAAGTGTAAGATGAGAATTGGACGGACAAACGGCAATGAGGAAAAAGATATATCGGTATTATTGTCAATTCGGCTGACGATTGATTCTTAAAATCTTTTAACTATTAAAAATGTGGCCGAACGTTTTTAATAACTAAAAATGGCCGATTTTTAAATATAGAAATAACAAAATATATATAAAGATATATTTATATGAAAATCAAAGCTCTCTCTCTTTCTCTCTTTATACATATATAAATAAATATATATATATATATATGCATATCAAGCATATCAGGATTGTTTTCTCAAGAATTTTCTAGGATTTTGATAAAGCAGCTTTTTCCATAAAAAAAAAGAAAAACAGTCAGTTTGTTCAAGGAGGAATTTTTATACGAGTGTCCACTTCCTTGTGTAAGGCACATATTTATATATAACAATAATCGATTATTATGTAACGTATTAAGTCGGCAATAAAGGTCATCATTAATAGCGATGAAAGTGACATTTTGTAGAAGCGAGGTGTTTTAAAGTTTTACAAATTTCCTAAAACGCACAAACGATTTATCCGCTAGTAATGATGACACTGATGAAAAAGGAAAGAGGCACGGTAGCAAAAGTTCTTATAGCGAAAAATCGATTAGTCAGCAAGAAGGAGTAACTCTATAAGGGATTTCTTCAGATGCAAGAAAATAATGGTGATTTAAAAAAATCATGAATTGCCGATTAATTAATGTGATGTCACCGCGTCGGAGAAAACTTTTTTACCGGGATATTAGTCGATGCAACGATGCAAACGAAAAAAATCTGAAACCACGTGTCCTCCATGAAAGGAACAGAGCTCGACAAAGGGTTTTCATCGCAGTTAGCACATAAGACCTTCTCCCCCTCTCCCCCCCATTTTGATACGCGAATTATTAAGTAAACATTTGTACGTCTCTATATAATTATGCGAAGAGTCACGAGAATGTTTTATATCTCTGCTGTATTTACGATAATATATGTATTATACATATATATATATATATACACACACACACGCACAGTCGACAAATTTTTACCTCTCTCACCCCTCTTCCCCTTCCAATTAGCGACTCCTCCGAGTGTTCTAGCTAGCTTCTGTGAAATGTCATCGAAGGGAGCGTGAAATTTTTCAATTTTAAAAAATTCCTGGATTTTGCTGACTCGCGCACCAGGTAAGCCCCGCCGGACTGTATGCGCGCGAGCGCATGCACGTGCGCGAGAGGGAATCGCAACACAGGCAAAACTAGCCGGGTATTATACCCAAGCTAATGCGTGCACGTGATTTTTTTCCCGAGTGCGTCGAAGTTGCCAAGTAGCTGAGCGAGTCTACTCGCCTTCCTCTAGCGCAGTTGCAGTGCTCGCGAGTGCAAACAATTTTCTCGCCTCGTGAAAAATGACCCGTGCCAGGGTACTCTCATCGAGAAAACTCTCCCGACGAGTGTCCTCGGGCGAAGGGTTGATTCTGCCCGTACCCTCTCCCTTCGCTGTTACGCACGAATAAAGAACAAGCGCGATATCCAGGTAAGAAAAGACCTCCGCGTAGAAATCGATCGTGGAAAATCGAACATTTCCATAACACAAGTGGCATAACGAGGGGAAGCATCGAGAGAGGATGTCAGTAAATTGGAAAATCGAGGAAAAGGACCCTGAGAGAGTGGTGGTGGTGGTAGTTGCACAGGTTGTAGGTGTGAGACCACGGTGGTGGTGTTTCCCTTCCATTCAGAGCTAGATATCGCAAATTCCAGAAGCCTGTTTCTCCTGCCCCCCCCCCCCCCTCACCTCGCAGTAGGAAATCCTACGGGAATTTTGAACAATCGTCGTAGAAATTAGCTTGTGTGTTAATTTCGGCGGCGAGGAGTAGGGGGGGGGGGGGAGCGAGACGAAATGAGCGAGGTGACGGTAGGTGCTGGGAAAGGGGGCCATTGTACCTTCGTCGTCGGGTTATTTCTCAATAATAACGGACCACTCGCGAGGCGCGAGGGGCCTTGCGGAAGTCCACGAGATTTTGTCGCGCGCTTGCATAGGCGAGGAATGCATTGTGTTCCCCGGAGTAGAGGGTCCCGGGAACTTCCGGGCTATAATGAGGCAACGGTTCATCGGGGTTCGACTCCTCCGTTCCGTGCTCCGATAATTCCCGGTGCTTGCGTAATGATCTCGGCAGGTGACCTTGAGCCACGGCTCAGCTTTGCGTCGAGGCGGAGACGCGAGGACGGTCGGAAAAGAGAGCCCGAGGATCACACCCGTGGAGGAGAGACAGGGACAGGACGGGAGAGAAGGATCGCGGGAAACTTAGCGACCACGCGGTCCGAAATTTTTTATCGATAAAAATATGGGAAAACGCAGCCGGGGATCCTCTTCGTCGACGGGCCGAAGAACTCTGAAATGGCAGCGGGTCGTTGTGGCCGCCGGGACCGGGACCTGGACCAGGGTGTATTTCGCGTTGAATTTTTCACGCTTTTCTCACCAAGACACGCGTTCCACTGTTTGTTTACGCGGACAAGTGTCACGGCTGGCGACGTTCCGGCGAGACGTGACAAAACTCTTCATGGTTAAGATACGTGTATACTGTCCTCTCTCTCTCTCTCTCTCTCCCTCCTCCTACTCTACGATTCTATTCTTTCACAGTCATCGCAATCGTATTGCATCGCCGCAGGAAAATTTGCCGCCCGGACGCAAAGGAAAAACCTATCCCCGGATCACTCGAGTAATTTCAATGATCCATCATCGCGGTGTCCTCGTCATCGTCGCGCGCGTTCGCGGTAAATTTATAATGGGACTACAGCAGCAGCGATATTCGCGAAACGCAGCGCAGTCCTTCTCCGATTGCGTCTCGCGCAAAAAGGAGCGAGAATCGCGATTTTCTCTCACGAGTCAACCGACTGAAAAGCGAAAGCCGATCGTGGCTACCGATGAATTCGGTGGAAATCGTGGGAATTGTAAAATCCGACGTCCTTGGATGGAAGGGGTGGGTGGATGGACGCGAGTGGAGCCATGCGGGAGAGACGAGGCGGAGGGGGCGCAGAATGAAAAACCTGAGAATCGCCATGACCGGAAGAAGCCGAGGGGGTCCGGGACACGAGCGAAGGAATTTCAGCGACGGGGGATATCCTTTTTTTAACGAGAAACGAGACTCGGGCGGATGGGCGGGGGGGGGGGGGGGGGGAGGCCTATTTCGTAAGAAACGGAGGAAGCACCAGGAGCGCGTAAAAAGCGCGAGAAGAAAATAAGAGAGGAGTCCGCAAGAGAGTAGTAGCGGTCAGTGCAACATAACTGCACTTGCTCCTGCACTCGATAAAAGTTCACCGCTGCATTACCGTACATCTTCGCGAGTTCCAGGTTGCAGGTTCCAGAGGTTCCAAGTTCCAGGTTTCAGGTTTCAGGTTTCGAGCTACCGGTAGCGAATGAATTAAGCAGCCGACCGACCGACCGACCGACCAACCGATGCACGGACATCTTCTACAGATTTTCAAGGACACTGCTACCATGACGTTCCACCACCATAACCCCTCCCCCCCCCCTCCCCGAAAATCCGAGCTGATTGAAAAACTGTTTCAAGCGATACATCCGTAGCGAAAGTTTGTGCCCTCCGCTATCGGAGAATTTTCTTTCCCGTATGGAAGACCGGGGGTTCCTCCGGAGGATTCGGGGGGACGATCGAGGGGAGGGAAAGATAGGGGAAACGGAGACCGCGGGTTTTGGTCGAAAGTTGAGTGCACCCGGTTTTCGAATCAGGTTCTCTCTTTCGTGGTGGGAATTAAAAAAGAATCTGATAAAGAGTCGGCTCCATCGTAAGGAGGGAGGGGGGAGGGGTCTAGAGAAGAGGAGAGAGGGACGTCGACGAGGAGGAGCAGAGGAAGGGGGAGGTCGGACTTCGTAATTTTCGTACGTAGGGGTCATTATCACCGGGCGCACTCGCTCTTCGGGAAAGATTCTGAGCGCAGCCAACAGTTTCAGTACAGTTATAACTCCGGAACGGGGCAGACGTCCTCCGCGGAGAAGACGTTCAGCACGTTCCACCAGCTCGCCGGTGGATAACTCGAGATTCGTTGGTCATTCGCGAAAGAAATCTCGACACGCGTGGGGAAAAGTGCACGGGGAATCTCGAGAAAGACGATCGAAAACATTGACGAAAAATTCCCCCCCCCCCCCCTCTCTTCAAAATAATCAGAGTGCGGTGGTAGACGAGCTATAGTCCCCCGCCGCGCGAGGATCGAGCGGTCGACGATAACCGGAAGTGGCCGAGTGTACCATTGAAAGACTGTCCTTCGCGGATTCCAGGAGTTCCTGCGGTTCCCCCCGCGGAGAATTCACCGAGTTGCCAGGAACGAGCCCAGTGTCGGAGGAGAAGCGTGTACGCAACGAAATCGCCGTGCCGGGAAAACCGTGGTGGAAGGCCGGAGAATTCCAGGAAGGGCCCCCGTAAGGTGAACAAGTCGAATGATGTAAAGCGAAAGGACCGGAGAAGGAGGAGGTCCGTACGAATTCCTCGGATAAGGACAAAAAAGTCTGGAGGAACGAGACAAGGAGGAGGAGAGAGGTGGAGAGGAAAAATTGCGCGCGACAACGAGCAACGACAAGGACAGAAACAAACTCGAGGATGGATTCGAGTGTAGCGGGCGGAAGTTGAGGAATCGGGGGTGAATGTTGAGGAATTTCAGTGTTCGCCAGAAAACGGAGGAAGAAGAGGTGGAGGAGGAGGAGGAGAGGGAGGCGGAGGAAAAAGAAGGAACGGAGGAAGAGACAAAAAAATAGGCGCGATGTTGTGCTTGAAGAAGCGCAGGACCTACAGTTTCACACAGGGAAGCTGCCAGGATGTGCCGAGGAGGCCCAAGGACAATTACGGAGGAGAGTCCTTGAACATGGCTATTACGACACTGCCTCGCAAGAACAGGTGAGTCACCTTTTTGCACCTTGTACCATAAAAAACAATAATCGATCTTGATAAAAACGTTCATTAAAACCACACGCGCGCGTGCTCTCGGTACACGTACGCACGCACGCACACACACACACACACACACACATACAGAGAAAAAAAAATACGCAAATGAACGCAGGTACTCTGGGATATAGAAGAATAAAAACAATTGTAAGAACTGTAAGAGCATTAAAGTAGCATCGCGATCGGAGAAATATTTCTGAACAATGGTCAATCTTCCTGTATCAATTTCACGCACGGTGTGTGTTCCGTACGTGCGCGCGTGTGCGCGCGATCAAAGAAGTTCCCGTAGCAAACGCACAGAGATTTACGCGCGTTGTTCCAATAGATTTGAGTAGCGCTCGATCAATTATCCACTCCATTATTCCTGGGATTTTGCATAAAAATTCCTAACATTTTTCCGTGGCAACGAGATAAGCGAGAGGTTACAAAATAACGCGTTGCTCCCGGGCGTACGAAAGAAAACTATCGAAAGCAACATACGGACCATCGATCATCAATCGTCTATCGCGCGTTTCCCGAGGCATTTCTTCAAATTTTCTAATTTTATCATGAAATTTTCACGACGTTCCGCTAAACTATCCACACCGTGTAATTGTACACGGATACTCTATAGATATTCCATTGCATAGAGAGGGAGGGGGGGGGGGGGGGCTACCGCCGTCTTTTGGAAGTGGAGACTCGTCCGTCTGTTACTCTCTCTCTCTTTCTTTTTACATCAGAGAGACAAGGAAATAGTAAGTAAGCGAGAAGAAAATGAATTGAGGGAAAAAAAAGTGACGGAACCAAGCTGGCAGCCGGCGCCATTAATGATACCGTAGTAATGCGGGCGATTACATTATTTCAAGTCCCGCAATAAAGAATCGTCAGATTAACGGGATCGACGAGGATGATTAGTCTTCGATCGGCCGCGGCCACAGGATCCATACGAATGATACGAGGGGATCTCCGTGCAGGGACGAGATGAACGACGAAAGAAAACCTGGAAAAATAATAGCGCGCCACCGGAAAGCAATTGGTGATAGCGCGAGCGACGAGTTCCTCGCGAGGTATCGCGGGGAAAACTGGAAAACTGGCTCGGAGGAAGAAGCTCTCGTTGCTGAATAATTGGCTCGGCCAGTAGCGACGACCGAGTAGACTCCGACAGGTTATGGTTGCCTAGCGACGGCACGAGCGATGACGCGGCGGACCAATCAGGCGCCGCCGAGCGAATTTCAAAAGCTAATAACGAACTTTCCACGAAGATCGCTCGCGGCTGGAGGCAAACGGGCGGCGGCGATTATCAGTCGATCGAGCCTACTTCAATTACCATAGGAAAAGAAACTAATGAAGAAAGTTCATTAACGAGCCGGTGGATAATCGGCGCTAACGGTTGATTAATGACGGCAACCGACGTTTTCCCGTCGCTCCGGTATTTCGCGGCGTTACATCACGCTACCGAGGCGAACGGTAAATCGAACGAGCTAATCGGGGTCTCGGAAGGTGGAAGGTGGAAGGCGGGAAGGAGCGGCGAAAATATTAGCCGCGAGGATTTTCCAGGAGTATCGGCGCGTGTCCGATCGTCTTCCCCGAGGATCTCGATGCCGCAACGAAAATTAAAACGACTCTACCGTTGGAGAGAGATCCGTGAAGAGACAAGCGTAATTGCCGAGTTATTGGCGAGCGGCGACCTCGGGGAGACGACCTTGAGCGCGCGCACGAGTGGAAAATTTCGGCTCCCCTCGCGGGAGTTTTCCTCGCGGGGAGAGACCAGTGGCGCAGACCCACGAGGAGGATCCAACGAGCGGCTGGCTGCTGGATGTTGCAATCGCGACGACGACGGCGGTGAAGCCGAAGAAAAATCCGAGGAATCGTTGACGGAAAAGGCGACGAGGAAAAAGCGGAATCGCGGGGAGCGGGGTGGGCCCTGGACTGGCGTAACCTTATTGTACATTAGCGGGGCGGACCCAAGCTGGCAAGCGGCGCATTTACGGCGACTGACCCGAAAGCATCAAGGACGCGACCCAACAGGGTACCCCGATTAACATTCCCTCGAGCGATCGCTTGCGCAAATACTTTTTGCCCGCCGCCAATTCGCGGAATATCTCTAGCGCCTGGGGTTGCGGCACCCTGAGCGCGCGACCGGTATGGCGCTACCATGAAAAAAGTCAGGCGCCATTTTTTATTCAGGACTAATCTCCGAGGAGTCCCACCGCTCCCGCGCTATTGGGAGACCTAAAAGCAGGTTCGCCGGATTTCTCGATAAGTTCTCGAGAAGTTTCCATTGGCGACGAGAATCACCATGGGTAGAGTCCAATCGAGCGCGGTGAAATTCTACGGAATGGAGTCTAGAGCCTCTTATCGAGAGCTCTAGCCATTTTTCTTTCCTGCCCCTTTCATTCGGCGATCTCATTCTCCATTGTTAGTCCCGCGGGAGATAGGGTGTCCGTCGCTGGATTCTCTCACAATTCGCGTTTCTCCATAATGGGACCATCTTCCCGCGCGTACACGCTCCAAGCGCATGCAAACCTTAACTAGGAATGCCACGGGCTCGCGAGTCGCTTTAGATTAATGTTCGATTGTCCGAATGGAGCTTTCTGCTCCATTAGCGGACCCGGTGAATCGCGAGGCGCGCACCATGGCCCCGTATCGTCGCGCGCGATACCTTTCTAAATTCAAGTTTACGGTCCGGACTCCAGATTTCTATGGGAAATAATTGGATGTGGGTCGCTCGACGGAGGGAGCGCGCTCGGGAGATCGCGGAGGAAAGAGTATTTCCTCCGTGGGACGCGGTCCCAGTGGTCAGTGTCCTTGAACCGACTGCACGGATGCACGCGTTCCTCTTGGGACCACCGTCTCTCCTCGACCGATCGGACCAGAATTTCATTCGCACCGAGAGTTTTCTTAAGGGACGGAAAATTAATCGGGCGAGAAGAGGCAGTTCCACCTTCGATTCCGTAACGGGTCGTTGCACCTGGATGCAATTGCACCGTTCCGATCATTTTTTCCGATCGCACCGACTGTCGGTGCTACAGGAATGTCCCAACATCTGTCGGTACCGGATGGGCCTATTTCCTTGAAACACGCGCACGCGTACACGGAGCGACGGACTCCTGTTAGAGATATATAGCGATGGAAAATAAAAGTCGACGCGAGTACAGTTACCGGGACCTTCGGAACTTGCGATAGAACCCGCATATTTTCCCGCATCTCGAGTTGGCTGACGAAAGAAGAGTTCGTTTTGGGACGTTTTCCACGAGGCGAGAGAGCGACCAACGGTTGAAGAAGATTCACGAAACGAGACGAGCTCGTTAATAATTCAACGAGGAGGGAGGAGTTTCCTCGCTGACCTTGAATCGAAGCTGTTTCACTGTCGCGGGGAAAAAGTGACGCCTCGGGGGCGGCGGCAACGGGCCGCGGATAAGAGAAAACTGGTTGGGTTTCGATTTTCATGAGATCTCGTTGCTCGAAAAAAATTCAAATAAGCTGTTTTCTTGCGAATGCACCTTGCACAACCAAAGCTACACCAACGAGTTACCTCATAAACGCTTTCTATGCCAATGAAGCGTTACACTTTACTCCGGTAATTAGTTGACAGTCACTGGTTCCGTGAATTTTTAGATTCCACCGTTCTCCGTAACATAATCTCGCAAACGAATTTTCTTACGTGGAAGAACCCTTCCCCCCATATACCATCGGATAAACTCTAGATCTTTATGGTCGAGTCACGAGGACCCTCGTAGCGTCGCCTCGATTCCTTTTACAGAATAGAAATTGGCAAAACCTGACGTTGCATAAGGAGAGGATCCGCTAATTATTTATAATGACAATTAATTACCGTCCGCTGGATGTCACTGAGAAATTTTCGTCTGAGAACGGCACTATTCTCAGACAATTTGTCCGGAGATAACGCGTTTCGAGTCCTTTCAAGACTGTCCCCGTTAAGTCCTCCGAGAGTCCTAGCGGTCTCCCACGAGGAGATCCTTTAGAAAACGAAGTACCCGTAGAAAGTCTGGGCGCTTTAGTGATTTAAATGCGCCAGCTGCCTTCGCATTCATGAGATAAAGCTGCAATTGATACGGGCGCGCTTAAAAAATATCGGCGGACGTACCGTTCGCCAGGCTCCTTCTTCTTCGGCCTCCACAATTTTCAGCCGGAACAAAGCGAACGCGTGAAAACGTCCCATTACATTGAGCGGGGGGAGGGGGAGCTTCGCGGGGGGTTCTCGCTGAATTCCACACCAATTGGATCCACCGGCCGTCTGAATATTCATCGAACGACCCCGTCAAAAAGGATAAAAGTTGCCTCGCTGCGTAAGACACGCGTGAAACGCTCGTTTCCGCCAAGATTCTCAAGTTAGGCTGGGTCAACGTGAATTTATGAATTAACACGGAATGCATTCACGGCAGGGGGGACGGTGGAGAGGGGAGACATTGAAATGAAGAACGCGTCAGGTGGATCTAAATTCCATGAACGTTTTGGCACACACCGCGGGTACACGAGGCCTCGCCCATTTGTTAAGAATCTTTCAAGATGGCGTCCCACGATATCCTAGGCACGAACGCAATTTCCAATCGTTCAAATATTCCAACCGCGACCACAATGTGTTTCCGGTGCATGCTGCCTGAACGCTTCTAGTAATAAGTGTCTCTCGGCTGCCACGAAAACTTTCATCGAGATATTTCTGAATAAAAGTGTCGATCGCCCGAACCAGAAGGTTCTCTCGTCGACCCAAAGCAACATGGTTCCTCCGACGAGTCGTCAAGGGAAGAGAACGTTGTTCGGTTCTCGCTCGCTTATCCGAAAAATGTCCTTTTCCTGCCACTTTGCTATTCGTGGTACGTGCATATCGACGATAGTTTATTTGGCCAGCATTTTCATCGGAGTTCTCGTGAAGAAATCTGGCAATAAATTTCCGAGTTTCGGAAGTAGCGATCTGCCGCGGATGTATGCTTTCTAATTCCTGCACAATCTTATAAATCGTATTTATAAAGCTGCAGTTGCGTTGTTTCTTGCATGTTGCGCCAGTCCCGATCTCATCCGTCGGTATTACCGGCATGAAAAACTTCCGCGGCCATTTCATGAATGCTTTAGCAGCGTTTAATTGCGTATTCCGTACTTATAAATTACACGCGGGAGACCATTACCAGCTGCTGCAATTATTGCGAAATTCATTTGCATGAAAAGCTGTGTGTTGCGATAATTCATAGATAATTCTTTCCTCCCTTCCCCGTCTATGGAAAAATAGAGGGGAAAAACTGAAAAGATTGATTAAAAAACTCGTCTCGAGCAGGAGGTGCTCGAGCTGATTGGAGAAGCTGATTTAACGGTCTAATGCGAAAACAGATTCTCCCGATATTCGGGGAGTTACCATTAGAACGTTTACATCGTAAAAAATGCTCGCTAGATGGCAGCACTATTACAGAATCGGTTAAGCTATCGTTAAATTTTTACAAAGCGGCTTATGCGAATCGGAGGAAGTACGCGCATTCCCCCATACATTCATGCACGGATATAGAGTATAATATGATGAATAGTACACGTGATACATAAATTACGAATGACTGAGATTCACTCTGTTATTCCAAAATGTATATATATATATATATATATATATACACACACACACATACATATATGATCCAAATAATTTGGTACCGATGCCAATTTGGCGAGACTTATATTCATTCAATAGTAGCTACTTCCATTGTATTTATTTACTCCGGCTTGTTTCAAGTAGTTTCATTTGAAATGTATATTTAGTAACAGTGAATCTGTTTTTTGCTTCTTGCCGTGTGTCTAATGTCTAAATTACAATACAATTATCCACATGCACGCATTACGTATGATAATCAACACTGATACATCAGCTGCCTGGCAACAGATGTGTGAAATTCAACCAACCAGGACGAAGTGCCTGAATGACGGTTACCGTTTTTCTCGGGTACCTACGAAGGGTGGTGGCGACGGTGATGGTAATGGTGGTGGATAACGATGACGAGCGACCAATGGCAGCGACTGTTTACGTTCCATCGGCACCTTGAGCCAAGCAACCGGGTGTTACACCGGTGTTTTGCCACGTGACTATTTCAACCGTCGTATCGGACCATGCATGACCCTACACAGGGCACCCCTAGTACGTTGGAGACCTTCGCAGAAAACCAATTTCTCCGCGATTGTTCCTCAAAAAGTCTACTCTTCCGTCCAATGTCTCGGGAGGTAGAAGCTAAAAAAACGTTTAAGGAAGCCATTAACTCAATGATCGAATAGTACAATAATAAAAGTATAGAATACTCGATTATTTCGCTCAGGTTTTACTCGTACCTTACCGTATCGCGTATGTGCGCGTGTGATATTGTCTCTGCTGGATACGTCGTCGCACAAAGTTCCTAGTCAAGTTGTACCAGTGAGCACGATGAAGATACAATTGAAATTACGCAATTACTTTAGGTTCCCTCGGTGAGTATCTCGTCGAAAGATCTTCATTGTGCGTGATTTCTGAGATTCGATGACGATGATGGTGATGCTGAGCGGACGCATGTGCGACCGCGTCTGCACACAATTGCAGATGTCCAATGGAAATGTAGTTCGCGCCAGTTCTGGCTCTTGAATTTTTTCTCTTCCCGACCGTGGAGTCGAGCGGGACGAAGTGGCATTTTTGGAACCAGTATCGTTTCCCCGCGGACAACGACGTAATTTATAAGGGAAGGGAATCGTGGAAGCAGTACCGGTGACCGGTGGTGGCTAAGTACAGTTTGCGACCGCCATTTTGGAAATCTAATTTGCGTGCACGCAACAACACACGGCAATTGCCGTTGGTCGATCGCCAATCGTGATTGGCCATGTTCTCCACGAGTGACGTAACGAGATCGACGGCTGAAAATCATTGCGATCGGAAAACGTCATCGGTGAGCGGGGGAGGCCGGGGGAATAATCTCGATCGATCGTTATTAGACTGTGACGAAGTTGCGAGGCCGCTAATTAAGTGCTTGGCAAAAATGGTCAATCACCTAAATAAGCATCCTGCGGCTTCCTACGTACCATTAACTTCCGCGAGAACCAGTTCTCTCCGCGTCTTCCTCATAAATGATGCTCTGTTTTTAGAAAACAGAACCCGGCGATTTCTCGTATCGCGGAGGACGCTCCATTTTCCCCGCGCCGCCTTTTTCCCTCGTCTTCGTTTTTTCTGCCTTTTACAGAGAAAGTGAGGACGACGATAGCGCGATGTCTCTTGGATAGTCTCTCTCTCTCTCTCTCTCTCTCTCTCTCTCGGCTACCGGCTGGACCGGATTCGAACTCTACATCTATGAGCCACTAATATTTTTCTAAGAATTTCATTGAAAGAATTCCCCTTTCTTCTTTCATCTCTATCCTTCTCTCTTTAACCCCTCTTCTGTCTCTCCTTCGTTTTTTTTTTCACCGCCGTTATTTCAACGGAATGTTTTTACCATCACGCGTGGATGCGACATTCGCTGGAAACTCAGCATGACACTCGGGTTCTCGCTAATAATTCTACTTAATGACTGTATCAGGATAATTCCAGGCCATTAGTGACTCTCGGATGACGCGTTTGAAAAGTTTTGACGTACTTGTCAAACGAGCTGGGAGGGGGAGGAGCGCCTTCTCATCCATCAATATAAATTAGGAGTAAGAAGGAGAATTTCCTGGCTGATTATCGCGGAGGCTGCTACTCGCGCGAAAGTTATTGATTGTCGAGAAGAGAGGAAGGAGGGGGCGAGGGGGAAGAAGAGGATGAGTGAAAAAGGAGGAAACTTCCCCATAGTTTACGCGTGTTAATTTTGATTTACGCTCGCACCTTGACCGAGTATCCTGGAGTTTGACCTTGAAGCGAGCTACCCCCACCACCCCCGTGGCCGCTAGACCCAGGAGGTTCCTGGTTTCTAAGAGAGCGATCATGCATATTCCACATCCTCGTTTGAAATTGCCCGAGCAATTTATTTACGCGAGTCAGCCACGGCTTTCTCAATAATTCCGAAGCGATCTAGGCTCCCAGCCTCGAAATTCCTCTCACAGAACCTACCGGTAGCCTCGAGATCCACGAGATATTCCAAACTGGACGTTAGATGGACGCCGATGGACCGATCTCGGGGATCCCGTGTTGTGGCCACGCGATTAATTTCATTGGATCGGTTGGCGATTAATTCTGCTAATTGGACATTTCTATACAAACAAACCCGGGCCGCCATCGTGACGCGCGTACACGCCACACCCACACGCACGGTCGGTTCTAAGGAATGTCGAATATTTCACGGGGAGCGACATAAGTGTGCCAATGATAAAAATGCCTCGTCTAATTACGCCAAGTGCCATTCATAATTAGTTCGTGCGTGCCTCATTGGGCTTTCATCCTTGGATCGAGTTCCCCCGATAAACATCTGGCCACTTAGGAATGCGAGTTATGAAACGAAAGATTTCGAGGGGGAGGGGAGGGCGGCTAATCTCGATCAACCGCTTGTTTATGTATCTAGTTTCGGGAATGCTGGAGGAGGCAGGAATTGGACTAGGAACAGTCGCGAGGACACGGAGCGCTGGATGTTCCTTGGGAACTTGAGAGGAACCACGCGATCGCGCTCTCTACGCTCCTCCAAGGGAGCTCTCGATGTAATTCAATGGCTAAACATTTCACGAGCGGCGTGATTACCCTTGGAACGGTCTTGCTATTTTCAAACGATTACCACCGGCACAGCCATTTTGATATTTCCAAAGGTAACGCGCTACTCCCGAAGTCCTATTATTTCTAATTTCGACTTTCACGCGTTCATTGGAATTCTTGGAAGCTCAAAGGCCAGCAAACTTTGCGGCGAATCCAACACATAATAAAACCGTTGTCCAATGAACTAGTACCGCGCACTACTACCATTGCCAGATCGCTGTTAATGCTGCTGCTGCTTTGCTATTACTACTACTACTACTACTGCTACTACACTACTATTACTACTAAACTAATACTAATACTAATACTACTACTGCTGCTGCTGCTGCTGCTGCCGTCGCCGCTACTACCACTACTACTTCTGTTGTAATTCTAACGATTTTCATGGGGTTTCTCTCATTTTCCTCACTAAATTTTATCAGGGACGATGATTAATGGTTCTTTACGTGGAATTCCTCTTAGTCTGGATTTACCTGCTTTCTTGTAGAAAATGAGTTTGGATAATCTGTGGAAAAGGGTAAAATGGAGTGGGGAAGGAGAGGAGAAGAGAAAATAGTGGATCGGTGGCACGAGCGGCGGAAATATTCGATTTCCACGAAGATGACGGGCTCCAGGAGACACCATCCGAGAGGTTTATGGGGCCGGCCATTGAACGCCGATGATCCTCCTCTAACAATCGGATATGGCGTCACGCATAACGGCCGAAACCTAGAACCCACTTCACACGAGGGTAAAAGCTTCCTTTTACCGGAGGTTAATCGACGAACGACCAGTTTTCAGTTTCCGCCCGGAAATCCATTTTCTCCATGGCGAAAAAATCACGGGGACTCGTCAAACGCGTTTTTCAATGGTGAAAGTACGAGGATAAACGCGAGTTTCGCAAAACTGCGTTAATCAGCGGGGGGAGGGGGGGCAACTTTGCGAAATCATAGCGATCGTATCGCAGGGTCTCGTTCGACCCCCATAAGGACAAGGGGGAAGGGACAGACGGTGGATGGACCCTTTCCTCATCCTACCCCCCCCCCCTTCGACTCTTCTCTCAAAGGAAATCAAAATGGGAATTGACGAAAGAAATTCGACCTTGTCGCGACGACGGGTGTCGCGTAGCCATCGATCATGGTGTTCGGAGGGTTGTTTTCCCATGCTCTCGCTCTAGCCACTTTTGCCACACGCTTCTTTCCCGTAGTTAAACATCGTGCATCGTGTAACACGTGCTCGCTTACCTTGCCACTGAGAACCTCTGCCCGTACTCTCGCCCATGTCCACGTCCATGCCCATGCTCGTGTTCGTGTCTACCATCACACGCATGGCTTGATCCGACTGCTACCAATTTTTTAATAGTCGAACGGATCCTGACTGAATTACTAGGAGGATCCAAGTCCAACTGGAAATCGACTGGAACTAACTACCTCCTCCTCCTCCTCCTCTTCTTTCAGTGATCTAATGAAATAATGGAGGTCGTTTAACAAAGTTTAGCACTACACAAGGTATACACCACCTGCGTAGTGGAAGTAAGTAGAGAAAACTGGGTAACCTTTTGTTGTCTCTCCGGAGAAACGTCGTCGAGTTTTTCTCGTGGAATTTCGTCGATCGAAATCGTGGGACACCGGTAACGTTTTTGCAGCAGGAAGCAATTTCCAAAGACGGCAGCGGCAGTTTAATCGTTCCTCGACGATCTTACCACGATTTCCTATAGGATTGATAGAGCGATCACGTGACCGCGAGGACCGATCGCGAGGGCCAATCGCGAGGCAAGTTTTTCGTGGCGGAAAAAGCAGAGAAATTGGAGGAACCGTTAGGCGAATATGGCACGTCGATCGATGATGCTGATCGAGCAGAGAGTGCCCGAGGAGAGAAAGGAGAAAGGAAGAAAGGAAGGGGGGGAGGGAGGGAGGAAAGAAGGAAGAAAGGAAGGAAGGAAGGAAGGAAGGAAGGGTGGCCGTGGGTGATAACCCCTCGAGCAGATCCCGTCCGCAGTCCCCCCCTCGACGGTGTCCACTTGCTTCTGATCTCGTTGATCCGCGTTTGTTATTCTGACCGCCGTGGGCCGGACAGGCCCGAAAAATGTCGAGCGCCCCCGGAGTGGGACGAACTCCCACGGAAACAGCCGAGCGCTCGCGGACAGCTCCGAAACCCCCACGAGAGCCGTTACTCGCGCCGGTCAGTCGTTCCCCGACAGTCGCGACGCGTTGTGTCCCGCGGTTTTTCAATCCGCACGTGTCTCTCGCTTCCCTCGTATTCCTCCACGACTATCGTCGGATTCTCCTCTCCTCTCCTCTCCTCTCCTCTCCTCTCTCACCCAGTGACAATCGACGAAAACATCGCGGAATCGAACCGAAGGGACTCGCACTCGCGCGAGTTCACGCACTTTGTCATCCGGAGCTTCGTCGAGAAGTCGCTCGGATCATCCCCTGGTTGCGACACGAGGAGGGTGGTGGTGGTGGTGGTGGTGTTGCTGCTGCTGCTGGACGCATCGACGAGCAGTGCGTTCCATTTATTTGCGTGAAATTCGCTGTCGGCGATGGGAAACTCGTGATGACAACCTGAAGCACTCTCTCTCTCTCTCTCTCTCTCTTTCTCTCTCTCTCTCTCTCTCTCAGGTAAGCGATAAGGAATTTTCTCATTTTCATCGTGGAAGTGCGAGGCGAGGGGGGGAATCAACGAATGCAAATCCTCCAACGCGCGCATTTCTGCGATGATTACGCGCGAAAATCATGGAAAATCTTCAGGGCGCAACGGTTCCGTATCGATGGAAAGAAAATTGAAAAAAAAGAAAAAAGGAAAAAAAAATATCCTGTTATGTTTGTGCGGCGAGTATAACGGCGAAAGCTTTTCGCGAGGACGAACGCGCATTTCGAGTGTGACGTTTGTCAATTTTTTTGCGCCGATTTGATTGCACACTCGTCCGTTAATGTCGCTCGTTTATCTCGTGGAACGCACCTTCGCCGAGGCTCTGGGTCAAGGACGATGACAATTGAACTTTTTGCACGGTAGTCGCTGCCGAACTACCACCTACTGTCTACTGCTGTATTTACATACGTGTTGTACGGAGAGATAGACGAAGAGAGAGAGAGAGAGAGAGAGAGAGACTGGCAAGACACTTGTAAATATATTCAATACGACGACGCGTGGCATTCGGCTCTTCTGGATCTCAATAGCGTACGCGAGTATCGTCGAGAGGCATCAAAAAATATTCCACTAGGAATTTTTAAATCCTCTAACGTTAGTGGAAGTTTTTTTTTTCTCTCTCTCTCTTTTTACGAGTCTCCCTCGCTTCCCCCCTTTCCGCGCGGGAAAAGTAATTTTAGAAGAAACTACGCAAAGTTTTATCGAGTATGCAAATTTCCGATAAGAATTCTTATTATTTTTAATAGTCGAGTGAGAAGTACTTCGGGCGAAAAAACAACTCGGAGTTTTTCCTATCGGAGGTCTTCCTAGGCGAGTTTATTACAGTCACGCGCGCGCGCGCGCGCCCAATTTTTTCGGAGCATTCGAGCATTTCCCATTTCCTCCTCCCCCGGGGAAGCGTCTCGACTTATCGTCGTCGGGCCTTTCCGCCAGTAAAAGTCTCGCACTGCCTGGTACTTTCCTGGTAACTTCGACCCGGGGAGTTTTACGAGACTCTGGAAGAGCCCGCGAGGTCCTTTCTTCTTATTGCGAGGAATCGCTCGTAAACCATCGGCCATTTATGCTTTTTAACAGGTAGAAAATGTACGATTCGCCACCTGTTTTATTATCCCGGTAAGAAGATCGTAAGAAGTGATTCGAGGTAGTTTCTCTCTCTCTCTCTCTCTCTCTCTCTCTCTCTCTCTCTCTACGCCATCTTTCTCTATGGGAAGCGGCCAGCACTTTTCTCAGAATTCGAGCTCCGGTCTCTCCGCGGACTATTCTTCGGATTCTCTTGTTTTTGTTTACATACTTTCTCGGGCCGTTCCCCTCCCTCGCCCCTCTCTCCCGCAGTATTTCGAACGAGTTTCGCATTTCTACGAGGAAAAAGAAAAAAAGAAGAAACTCCGCCGCCGATTGTACCCTCTCCCGCCGATATTGCTCTTTTCCTCCGACGGAGTGAAACTTCTCCGTTTTTACGCGGGTAAATGGATCGGTGGGTGAAAATGCTTCGTGGCACGCGAGACACGCGGGAGTTCCCGAGGGAGAGACGTCAGGATTTTGGCGCCTCCGCGCGCGCGCGCGCAGGAACTCGGACGATTTTCCGGAAACACGACGGCGCGAACCTGGGGAAAGTAAATCGAGGGCAACTCGCGGAAAATGGCGACACGCGAGTGCGTGTCCGGACCTCGTTCGTTTTCAATAAACGAGGGGAGGGGGAGGGGAAGGGACGGAGAAAAAGTCGCGTAACAATACGAGCAATCGTCATAAGAAAATAGCGGATGCGGAATATATTTCGCGTTCGCTCCACTCTCCTTCATTTTCCAATTACCAGGAAACGAAGGGGAATTATCCAATAAACCGAAATTACATTGGCATCCAGTGGAGGAATCGTCAGAACCATGAACGTCTCTCTCTCTCTCTCTGTCTCTCTCTTCCTTCGGTATTCCTCAAGTTTTATCGATTCCCTATGAGAGTGATAATCGGAAATCGCTGGTCTAACGCCATTTTTGGGGCGGAAGGAGGCTTGTTTGCCTTTTTCTCTCTCTCTCTCTCTCTCTCTCTCTCGTCCTCACTACCCCACGGTCTCCGTATTCCCTCGGTTTCTCGTAATTTAACGCAAACGCCCGTACAATTGCCCGACTGGAATTCCATCGGTTCACCGCCGTTGAATCCCGAGCAGTCGTGGCTGGCGGATTCTCGATTTGCGGACCGTGAAGTTAGCCGGCTAACAATTTCGTAATTATTATTCCCGTCTGGTGCGGGTTAACTCGTTAAAGACGCGAAGTAACGGACCTCCGTGGACCGTAAAACTTACTTTTTACACGTAAGAAGGGCGTGTCCAGAAAAACTTATTTCTAGCACCTGGTGGAAACTTCTCTCTCTCTTTCTCTCTCGCTCTGGGGAAGAATACTAATCGGATCTTCAACGAAAGTCCCACGAACGTCAATTCCTGAAGAAGGGCATGTCTCGATGATTCTTCGAATCGCCCACGGAACCAATTCTTTTGATCCGTCTACGAAAATAGAACGATCAAGATAACGAGAGAGAGTGAGAGAGAGAGGGGGGGGGGAGAACGATTAATATTACCTGGACATTTTACCGGATTGCCATCGCGGTGACTAATTTTCGCCCGCGGCCACTTAATTAGCAAATGGCGGATTCGACAGCCAGAGAAAGTCGCACAAGTTCGAGACTCGGGGGGAAAAGGCCAACTTCTCGATATCCGCACGCGCCTTTTCATTTTCCTCCCCCTTCGTTTCGCTCGTGATCGGAGAATCGCGCGGGTCGAGCGCCATCTTGGATTTTCGTCGAGATTGCGCGAAAAATTCTCTCGTACGACGCGAAATCGTCGATATAACGAGAGACCGAGCGATGGACTCCGTCGATTTTTCGCGGCTGTCGCAACGCTCGACCTTGAGATTTCTTCCGTAGTCCTCCTCTCTCCTTTTCGCAGAGCTTTCCCCTCTCTCGTGCGCTTCTTTTCGAACGTTTCACCGAACTTGCAAAACTCTCCGGACAAACTTGTCCAAAGTAAAGACGGAGGACCGCGTGGCTCCGAGAATAATTGCAACTTTGAGGGGAGGGAGAGACACGGTGGTAGTCTCGTAACAGGCGATAATCCGTTAACGCGATTAGGCGATCTGGGGAGCATAACGCGGACGGAGTTTCCTTCCGTAGGTGGCCGCTAATCAAATTAACGGTCGCCGGCTCCTCTAATTAGCCGGATGCGCTTCGATTGGTTGTTTCCGGCTGGAGAAGTCGCGGCCGCGACTTCGCCGCGTTGGAAGAATCGTTGGAACCGGGTGTAAGACGCATCTTTTCCCCGACGTTGGCACGGTGAAGCGTCGCGATTGCGATCGAGCATCCCTACCCCCGAATGTAGCGACCTTGGAGCATTGGTACCGGACGGTGGTGGTGGTGGTGGTGGTGGAGGTCCGCGAGGAACTCGCCGACCGACCAAAGTCACGACGGAGATCACTTTTTCCACGACTCCGTTGTCGAGGACGCGTGACCTCGAAGAACCGCTTCTTGCGCATCGTCGCTCGGATACGCCCGAGGGTACTCGCCGGCTGCATCTCGGCTATCGGTAGCGAGAAAAACAGCGAGGATCTCATAGAACTCTCGCATGGATCCTCGGAAATATTCTGGAACTACGTGGAAACGCGTCTCGTTGCCTTCCGACGAGTGTTGAAACTCGGGTGGCTGCGGTGGAAGGCGGACGAGAAGCGTGTTACACTGACGTCGTCGTCGTCGTCGTCGTCTCGTCGTCTCGTCGTCGTCGCCTGGAAAAGAACGAAGGAAAAGCGATCCACTTTTCGCAATTCCGCGCAAAGTCACCTATGGAGGAAGGTTTTGCTCCGCAGTGCTGCACGGATCATTGATCACCGAATGGTGCGTTGCCGTGACTGCGGTCCTCGAAAGAACTTTCCGGAGCTGAAAGAAGGTACCACCGAGTACCGAGGAAGATGAAAAGAGTGCTCGACGAGAGAAGCGGGACGGTCTCTTGTCGAGGAATCGCGTCCAGCAATCGGCAATGTGGAGTTCCTTGCGTATATTCCAGCGATTAATGCGAGAATGTAGAGCTCTGGCAGAAAGGGATTAAGTAATAGCCCCCCGTGTTTTGCGTAAGTGTTTATAACTGATAGCGGATCACACTTACACCGACATTCGCACACCTACACTCAGAATTGTAAATGGTGATGTGTGGCAATTGCAGTTGAGCGCCTTTCGTTTCTGGTTTCTCCGGCCTTTGTAAGATCGCTCAAGGCCAAGAGAATTGGTCATTTTCATCAATTGCTTTTCCACGCTGACCGGGTCTCCCCTCTCGACGGCTTTCCCTCCAGCCTCCCCCCGCCGTTGATGCCCTACCACTTCGCAACGTTAACTCAACGTTTCCTTGATGTTTCCTCATTCGTTGCGCTTCCCCTCCCCCACCCCCCTGAAATTTTACTCCCTGCTCGATAACGCAAATTGAACGCGTCGCCTCGATATCTCGCTCCTTTTCCCTACTTTTTTTTTTCTTCTTTTTTCACCTTCGTCACTCGGTCGGGGTCCCATCATTCAATATTGAATATTCTCCGCGGTGATTTGCATCGGCCAGTCGGCCATTAACTTTTATCGCCCACCCTCTCCGTCTCCCGCGTTATCGCTCAATTTATTTTAATAGCCACCACGTCCATTTTCCGTGTCGCGGACGTGGTACCGAAGTTCCTTCGGTAGCTTCCACGCGGGTTGCGGCGCTCCGTTACGTCTCTCGCTCATAATTTTCCCCTGAATCTCGAGATTTTTTTTTTTTCTTTTTTTTTTTTTTTCGGAAACCTCGCGGCTGAGGGAGGAGAAGGGAGATAGGAAGATGGAGCGCTTCGCGGGATTACAAGCGTAATAGCTTTCATTAGGAACGTAATAACTCGAGGTTCTCTGGAGAACGTTGATACGCGTTGGTACCACACTCCGCAGGATTTCACTGTGACGTTGCGTAATTAATAAGGGGCAATTTTTGCAGACACTCGCAAACCGAGAGAATCCACGTTCCTCGAGTCTCTTGCACAGAGCCGTCGCTTTTAACGAACCTCTCGATCTCCGAGGGTTCCCGTCCATGAGCGCGAGGAGTCGTGAGATTCCACAGCCAGCCGGAAGCTTCCTCCGGCCAATTAGAAAAGATTTTGTCAAGTTCGCCGTTTCATCGAGTGGAAACAATGGGGGAGGAGGAGGATCTGCCGAATAGTTTGATCGCTCGATAGAAACGGAGAGGAGGCGCGAGGGTAAGACGCGTCCGATCGAGGCGAGTGCGTGGGAGCTGAGATCTCCCTGAGAATTCCTGAGACGATACAGTTAAGGTCGTTTCCAGTACTGGTCCCGGTTCTTCGATAATCGCCATGCAAATTCCACGTGTGCCATGTGCGCCTAACTGTACGGAGGATTCCCATCTCTTTGTCCCGTCCAGTTAATCAACGCGAAAACACCTTCCGCGCTGTTTCACCCGTTTCGGTTATTCCCCTTTCCTCCTTCCCTTCCGCTATCGGCTCCATCGACTTGTAGCATCGTATGGTGCAGGAGGAGGAGGAGGAGGGAGGGAGGTACCTTCGCGAGAAGGAACGATGAAACGTAGGAGAGACGGGGACTTAGATGGTGCAGGAAGCATTAGAGAAGTAGAGAGCCAGGTGAAGAGGCAGGACGTAAAGTGGACTGGCAGGATAATCCAATAAGAGCGAGGACTCGAGAGGCAAGGTCGTTGGCTCGCAGGACACCGGCTACTCACCTTCGCGGACTTTAAGGCGTGTTTCAGTGTTATTATCGCCTTATGGCGGCAGCCGCTAGGTAACTCTGCAAGATTGCCCGGAATGAACACCCTCCTCCTCCTCCTCCTCCTCCTCTGCCCCCTCCCCTCTCCAATCCACTCGACGTCTCTCAACCCCCGGAGGTTTTTATTGCACAAAGATGCACGCGCTCAAAATATTTCTCTTGGCAAAATATTTGTAAATACCCTCTTTCCGGCCTCTCCCTCGCCTCCCCAAATTCAGGAAATGCAAAAAATTATCGGAACTCCCCCGAACCCCCGGTCCGCGCTTCTTACGCAAGACTCGGTTGTTTTGTCCGGAAATTCCTACGGATAATGAGGAAGGGAAATCATTTGCCGAAAGAGAGCGAGATTAAACAAACAAATACGGAGGAAGAGAGAGAGAGAGAGGTAATTGAGAAAATTTTTATCATAGAAGTAATATTGGTACGCGTAGGAGGGGAGGACAAAAGATTTCCCGTTCTTGTACAATCGCGGTGCATAATTTATCGAGGAAATCGATCGGTTTCCGAGCTCCGAGCTCAGAGCTCAGAGCTCGATTAGCCGAGCGAGTTATTTGAATATTCCGCACGCGTATGCTAAATCTTGCGTAATTGTATTATGATTTGTTGCGCGGAGGAACCGTTAACGAGCGAGTCCAGCGTTCACTTCCGGTTGCAGGCGGTGCGCGAGCGTCCAAAGATTCCCCGCAGGGAGCGCTTGAATAAATCATCGAAAACAAGTGGGAAATGGAATTCGTCTTGGAATCGTGAGTGCATGACGTTGTACTGTTACGTGGTCGGTACGTACGTACAGCCGGGGATAGATACCGAGTGTCCCGGACTTCCCTAATCGATTTTGCTGGCCGTGCGTTGTTTTTTAACGCGTTTCTTTCATCTCTTTCATTTTGTACCCCGCGAAACCTCGAGTCTCATCCGAGGAGCATTTGCTCCGAGTAAAATTTCAGTAGTCCTCGCGATGCTTCGTTTCTCGCAGGTTTTTTTTTGCATCTGTACCGACTACTCTCGGTTTTGGCCGGACACCGTATCTGTCCCTGGCTGTACTACGTATATTTTCTTCTCGCTCTTTCGAGTGTGCCGTAATTCCAGCGGCGCCGACGCACGCGCGTCCCTTGCACTTGAAAACCAGCTGCGTCTTACCCCAGAATATTTATAGAAATAATCCATAAGCTCGTTGTTCTTGTGAAAAAGTAAAAGTCGCTAAGAACGATAAATATTTCGCAAGCGCGCACCACGCCAATTCTCTCTCGTAGATCGTTCTCATCGATGGAAATACCGTGTGCGAGTCCGTATTGAAAATTCATAAGGGACCGTGAACGCACCACCTGGTGGAGAAGGAGAAGGAGGAGGAGGAGTGCCACCACCTTGTCGGAGACGGTCGCCATTTTTCTTTTCACGGTTTTACGATCTTGTCCGATGAATTTTTTATGAACGTCTGAATCGCGTGAAATCACCGGTCAGGCTTGATTCGATCGCTTAATTTTCATCGCTTCTCTCTCTCTCTCTCTCTTCGTGGATTTTACTGAATATCTGAAAATAGGTGTGCGACATCCGGGAAGATGACGAGATTTCTCACCCCGCGCAAGTCGAATTCCTTTCCAAATCCACCGGAACGAATTGCGGAAGGGATTCCCGAGAATCATCGTCATCGTCATCGTCATCGTCTTCGCCGTCGAAAGTGTAAGATTCTTCGATCCGAACGACAACGAATAAAACCTCCGCGTGCGTCATTCGTCCTCGAAAATCTTTGCACCCCCCTCCCCCAACCCTGTTCTCCAGAGCTCGTTCCCGTAGTCATAGGAAATCAGCGGGAAGCTACTTCGATTCCAGTCACGATCGGATTGTTCCAAGTTACACGGGCTGTTCTAACTTTCAGGGCCGCTTCCTTCGCAAACCCCCCTTCTCCTCCCCCTATCATCTCTGCCAACGCGTTCCTTCTCCTTTTTCTCGCCATTATCATTTTGGGTGTTTACGAGGGTCGAGCTCCTCCGAACGCTCCCCTCGCCTATCCTGCACCGTCGGGGGGTTGAACTTTCTCAGAAAAACCTTCCCCCGTATTGGAGAATCGTTCATCATTTTCCAGAAAAATGACGAATGTTTGAAGAATTTTTTTCTCGGCCATCGAGTTTGCAAACTCGTTTGCAAGAAGAAGATTCCTCGCGGCAGTGGAGGCGATTAAGAGGCAACGGATTAACGTTTGCGCTTAGACGCATGCACACAGGCGCCTTAATAGCTCGCATTTAATTCTTATATCATCGGCTATGCCAAGTAATGACATTACCAGCAAAGATTGTTGTTACAAGCATGCGAGATGAATTTGTTAAAACCGCGCTAAAGTTGTCGCGGTAGCGGGATGGGGGACGTCCAGCGAATTCCTCTTTGAAGAAGAGCCTCGGAGAGGGGGAGGGGTAGGGAGGGTATGGATTCCCCGTTTAAAAGTCCGTTTAGCGCTAATTGCTCGGAAAAATCCAATTACTCGGCACTAATTGTCGAAACGGATCGATTAGCATTGCGCGGCGCTCTTCGCGGTCATAATCGCGTGAAAAAATAGCGCGAGACTCGAAGCGCTCGCAGGCGCCATTTCGACCTTGGGAGCGCACCGATACGAAGTGGATGGCGCAAGGTGGTAGCGCAAGCTGCGCGCCCTTTTGTCGCGGGCTCCTTCCGCGGCTCCTCCCGCGTCGTGGGACTCTCGCAGCTTCGAAAAAGAGCTGGCGACATTGCAAGGTTGCGGATGTTGCAATCCTTCTCGCGTGATGCAACTCGCCAGCAAATCGCACCTGCCACTCAGTTCCAGCGTGACTTCGATTGCGGATTGATCGATTAGAATGGCTCCAGCAGTCCACGCGAATTTCCACATCCACCTGGTTACACGCTCCTGTCGCGCCAACGGCAACGGGTCTCCCATTATTTTCAACGCCTGACTCTAACGATTTTACTCCGCCCTACCGATTTCCTCCTATTTATTTATAACGCCTTTCGCGAATTGTCTTCTCTTCTTCTTCCTCCATCCGTCCATTGTTTCCGTCCACTTGTCAGACTCGATCCTTCACCGGAAATCGACGGATAATCCTTCGATTTTGGTGAATCGACAACCGCGTTACGCAGGCTCTATTGGGAACAGGATCAGTGAAATGTGAGTGAAGACATTTTTTTGGGATACTGTGCAGAGCCACGTGATCGTTGCTTACCACAGTTTCTTCCACTTCCCCGCGAGATTCCTGGACCTAATCGTCATACGAGTCTCCTACTTTGATTCTGCGCAGCTTCTAATGCGTGTGCATTATTTATGTTCCTGTTTACGATACCTAATTGGGAAACGCTGCTGCTGCTACTGCTGCTTGTTATTATTATTATTATTTTTGCTAATCCGCGTTTCCAGATCGGGAAGTTACGCCGCGGCGCCCCCGCTGTTCCGCAACTGCGTGGAACGTGCCGGTAACGCGGCGCACTTCCGGTTTCCACGAGCGTTATGCAAAAGAGGTCCGCGGAAATTGCCGGCGGCTCGCGAAGATGCTTTTGCCGCGTTTCGATCTCATTTTCTCCTCTTTTCTTCCCGCGTACGCGCGTTTCGCGTGTTAGCGCGTACGTGTGCTGCACGCGCGTGTAGATATCCGGTGGCCGCCTATATCGCGTTTTACGTCGATTAGATTTATTAACGCGTTGGCTCTAATATTTAACTTCCCTCCCCTCTCCGCGTCCGTGCCATCAGGAAATAATATCCTGTTATTTATAACCCGGTAATTTTACCATTCCAATCCATCGAGCGTCGGCAACCCGCTGGTCTTCGCCGATCCGCTCGACTTTTTCCAACGTTTTACGCGGATCTGTTTTATCGACGCAACCGACAACGTAATTTATCGATTAATTTTTCTTCGCCGAGAAATACCGCTCGGTAATAATATTTCTCCGGAAGACTCGGCTGATTTATACGATTGGTCCGATTGATCGTGATGGGGCCCTTGGTTTTTTCACCCCCTTTATCTTCTTTTTCTTCTTCGCCGCCGCCATCTTCTTTTTCTCTTTTCCCATCTTCGGTGTTCTCCAGCTGGGATTTTCGTGATACCGACAACTGGGAAGCGATCCAGGAACACCCGGAACCGCGACCGGCGTAGGAGGAGGAAGGAGAAAAACTGCTTATTAAACAAATTCACTGTATTCAAGGCACACATTGTTCGGAGAGTCTTTAACACGGAGAATAATAGGAATAACCGCGGAAGCATGAGATTGCAGTTTATTAGCCCAATTTCAAAATAGAATTTTTCTACTCTTTCTCTTCCTACTAGGAAAATCGCTCTCCTTCTCGAGAGTTGCTTGGAAAAAATGTGAAAATAAAAAAAAATCAGCAAACGTGTAATAGAAGGGGGGGGAAGGGGAAAAGATATCCAGGTTCCCAGGGAATCCCCGTGGCGAATAGAAAGAAGCCGATGGGCTTTACGCTCTCGGACATGTTTCCACTTCTCTTATCTCCAAGGTCATCCACGCTGCGGATGCCTCATGATTTTTTCGTGGATCTCGGAGATCGAGAGGCAGATCTCGTTTCTATATCAATAACAGCCTTGTTAATTGGAGAGAAAGTGGAACGAGAGTCCCCTGAAATCTCGCCGGATGATCCTCATGAAAGCATCGTCGGTCTCTCTCCTCTCTGTTCTCTGTTCTCTTTCCGGGGCAGGGGGAGAGAAGAAGGCCCCTCTGTCTCGCTCCTTATCTTTTTCTCCCGCTCTTTTTCTATCCCTGAAACCACCGACAAGACAGCCTTTCCTTTCCCAGAAACGCTCGATTTTATCATCGCCGATAATTCCGAGAATCCTTCATCGATTTCTAATTCTAATTCCTATCGTATCTTTATGGCTCTGCTGCTCTTCCCCTCTCCTCTATTCTCCTCTTCCTTCTTTATCTGTTTTTTATTCTCCATTTTTTTCGCGCGAGAAATTGAATTCTTCGCCATTATGCACCAAAGACTTTCTTGCGATTTCCCTGTAATTTATTTGCGTGACCTTTTGCCTCCTCTCTCTCTCTCCCCCTCTTTCTACGTTTCAAGGTCACCGGTAATGAGGCGTCGCCAGAAGTTCGTTGACGCGTCAAATCTGCATTTTCGCCAAGGAAGAAAATATCATCGAGCCGGTTTAATTGGCGGATAATTGCGGTGTCGTGTTCCCCCTACTCGAGCGTGAATATCGCGGCGTGGCCGGTTCACCAGCTCCTTCCCTCCCCCCAGCAACCAGCGCCACTTTTCTACTCGAGTGGTCCTGGAAAACCTGTGGCAGCCGCTTCCGGTCCTACTGGGTCCTCGTCGTTCGCCGAATGCCCCCCTCGGGACACTCTCCGTCTCTCCTTGATTCCCTCAATCGCCGACTCTCCTTTATTCCCGCGTCTGCTTCCTCGGCTATCGAAAGTAACTCCTCTCGAACACGCGCGGCACGTGGGCGTTTCCTCGTTCTGCGCTTCTCGCACGGGGCCCGTTCTCCTCCACCTTACGCAACACCGAGAACCGCCGCCGAGTGGCTACTGCCAGAGAACAACCGGAGAGTCCCGAGGAACCTCGGGAACTCGGGAAATTCGATAAAAGGGGTGGGCGGGAGAAATTTCAGTAGTGCCGGAGGCGAATGAAAATTAACGGGGAAATAGCAGAGAGAGAGAGAGAGAGAGAGAGAAATTGTCCGACAATCGGTAAGGGTTTCCATTTGAGCCACACAGCTTGTGTAACATGTCCGAGGAATTATTTATTAGCGAGCAAGCATTTGGCCAATTTCCTTTCGGCCAAAGTACAGTAATCCTGACTGTAATGCTGGAAACTTGTTCGCGCGATCCTTCCTGATATCGGACGATGCTATGGTGAATGTGACCGAGGACGGGGGAGGAGGGGATCCAGTGGATTATGCAAGTGGCAGTTATATCAAGTGGGAACGCAACCAAAGTAGTGGCGTACGCGCACGTAGACGCGCGTAATTTCCAATTATTCGACGATGCTCCCGCGTTCGCCTCTATCGCTTCTTAGTCCTCCAGGATCTTGCGCAATTCTCTGGGAATCTCCTGAAGACTCCTCTCTCTCTCTCTCTCTCCCTCTTTGCTACCTTCTCGATGTTGGATGAGAACCACTGGCTTTCTTTGCGCGATTCGGTAACTCCGAGAAAAATCCTGGAATTGTCGCGTAACCAAGGGGGCGGAGGCGGGGGAGTAATGGAAAAAAGTTTAGAAGAGAAGCGAGGAGAAAGGGCAAATGCTTGATGATGAACACTGGATGATTCAAGGTTTCTTCTACCCCCCTTAACACTCGTGGAGCACCACGGTGTGAAACGAGTTGACCACTGGCTGTTACAATGAGATTCGCGAGGAGTATCATCGTCGTCATCATCATCATCATCATCTCCAAAGGATAATACCTGCAAAACGGCCTCCGTTTTACCTTGAGCTAGCTTTTGAGGAGAGAGAGAGAGAGAGAGGACCAGGAGGGGGGGCGGAGGGCAGCCGCTGTAACTCCAGCTGTAATCTGCCGCGATATTACGCGGTGGCGGACGTTCAAAAGCCAAGAATGGCACCGTCAGCAAAGCTCTGGAACTCGAGGTACCACTCGAACCCTCGGGACTCCAGCCACATCCTTAAGTATCCTGAAGCTTCTACCGTTCTGGAGAACCGCGACAGGAAATGGAAAAAACTGCCGGCGGATACACAGGAAGAGCGCTGCCGGGAACTTAAACTCTCCTACCCCCTCCACACCCACCCCTCTCACTCTTACTTTTATTTTTCTTCGCTAATTCCACTCCACTCCTCGCCTCCTCCTCCTCCTCCTTCTCCTCCTCGTTTCGATCTAAGAAAAAGATTCGAGAAACAGCGACTGGAAGGTCCTCCATTTCCGGTCCCGGCGGGGGTGGTGACGTCGTATGAACTCGGGCGTCTCTCCCGTGACAAATCGCTAAAGTTCCCCGACGAGAGTAGAACCGCTGCCACTCCTCGGATGTGAGAAACGTTCCGCTCCGCAGAAAAGTGAATTTATCCGGTAATCGCGCACAGTGACTTCCTTAAAAGAATGGGGCGAGGAGGGGGAGGAGAGGGAGAAGGGAAGAGAATCGGGTGAAGAATTAGATGATGAGACTGAGGTGGGCTTGAAGGAATGCAGAAGTCTGATCCTGATCAGCAGGAAGAAATCCAAAGAGGATGTTGACTAGAGAGAGAGAGAGAGAGAGAGAGAGAGAAAGAGCAAGAGAAGAAATTATAACAAGAAGAATCCTCTTGCACTTGTTAGTATCCCGCATGTGCACCGGTCTTCGTCTTCGTCTTCGTGTCTTCGCGCGTGTATGTGTATGTCCTTTACGTGTGCGATAGACCTTCGGTGGGGAAGAGGAAACTCACTGGAATCCGCACTTTTTACTCCGGCAACTTTATCTAACTTTATTATCCTTGCTACGCCTCTCCCCTGAATTCCCAGGATACGCGCGAGCGCAGCCACACAACTATAACCGTATATTATGCAACTCGGTGGACCTCTTTTTATTCCGGCAGCTTTTCTCTCTCTCTCTCACTCTCTCTCTCCCTTTCTGTTTTACTCACCCCACGCATCTCCTGGAGAAGGAATTCTTGTCTCTCCCGCTGTCTTTTATCGGGAGCCGATCGGCTGCTGCGCGTTTTCGCTCAGCTGTGCTCGGGCGTTCCTACTCGGCCGGTTCACCATATTCCTTTTTCCTTTTTCCGGCGAGCGAGAGACGCAGGAGCGAAGCCTCGAGGAGGTCGCGCGCAAGGCCACCACGGACGTTGCCCTCCGCGGCTACCCCCACCACCCCCCTCTACTATCACCAACGAAACGCGACTCTCCGGATTCTCGATATACCCGAAGAAGAAATTGTGCCGCTACTTTTCACGATTTCCCATTGAATTTTCCTCGTCCTCCCCGATGATGACCCCCTTCCCCCCTCGTGACTCCTCCGGGGAAGGTTCGTCCAGAAAAGGGGGTTCCCCCTGTCGACGAGGACGTACCGAGACGGAGAATCCGGATTGGTCGATAAGCCGCTAACTGGCTGGTACGTGTGTCGTCCAGGCACTGGTTCGGCTTCTTCAGGGTATCAACGACGACCTTCCTGAGGCTTCTTCGACGGGAGGGTCCGCTGTGGAGGTCGTTGGCAAGAGCGACGACCTCCATGTCGGCCAGACTCTTCGCAAACGCAGAATTTCCGGGGAATCGGGGAAACCGGATGACCTTGAAGGTTCGCGCGAGGCGACCGGAAGTAGCGAGGGCGGATGCAACCTGGACGACGATCGGAATTCCGGGCAGCAGCAGCAGCAGCAGCAGAAGAGGAGGAACTACGTCGATACCCCGGCGGCGCTTTTTTCCCCTCTCCGATGCCTCCGCTTTTTCACGCTCGCGTCTCGGCATTGTTGGCAGGCGTGACCTTGACCTTCGACGGTGACGGCTCGGTGATTAGTGTAGGTCGTGACCCCATCGTAGCTCGAAGGAGCTACCGGGCAAATATTTACACATTACGTGAGTCACACCGCTCGCTCACCTGCCCACCCACCACCACCACCTGCTTCCTCCCGTGGCCAGCCTGACAATTTTCTATTTTTCCTCGTTACGCAAGAACTCGGTTCTGGTCGCAAGTTCGCCATCGGTTCACCAGTTCTAAGGTTTTCGTTCGCTCATCGATCGGGTCAAAGTTCTACTCGCGTCGAATCTGCTCGGCCATGTCGTCGCTGTTGGCCTCTCTTTTCTCTCCCTTCGTTGCAATTTTTTTTTTTTTTTTTTTTTTTTTTTCTTCCGAAGAGAAAAGTGGAGGATTTCCTGGAAAAGTCGTAAACGCCCGAAGAAAAGCAAGTCGAACGAGTCGCTCGTAATTTCCGCTTGGATTGTCGCATCTCACGCTGGAAATTGCTCGGGATGACCGCGTGCGCGCGAGCACGAGCGCGCAAACGCGGCTTCCGGTCACGATCGACATCCGCCAATCACGACTCGCGATGAACCGACGCTCCTCACGTGACGACCGCCATTTGCAACACCCGTCTCTCCCCCCGTTCCTCGTATGCAACATCGCCATTTGCATTTCCAGCTTCTCCCCCTAATTTGCCCGCGAGAAAACTCACAGGATTTCCTCTTTCTTTTTTTTTTCTTTTTCTTTTTTTTTCATATCTTTTGATCCAGATCGTCGATCGCCTAATCGTCTAAGAATCATTTTTCTCACCTCCTCCTCCTCCTCCTCCTCCTCCTCCTCCTCCTCCTCCTCCTCTTCTTCCGTTTCCTCTTTTCTCTCAAGTTTTTCTCGATAGTCCAGTCGGACCGACTCTCGCTCATTGGCTGGACAAGGATGCAAAACAGCGGGTGAGCAACGGCAATGGCGGCGGGGATAACCAGTCGATGAGTTAATCGTGTATTTTTTTCGCGTCCCTTTAATGGGAACTTGCGCAACGTTACATTGGGCCGGCAGACGTGGCTTACGCAACCGACGTAACTCGCCACTCGAGCGGAGAAACGACCGCTGCTTTCTACGCGAGAGGAATCGCAGACTCGAAACTTTCGCAACTTTGCAATTCGCCCGATCGATCGATCGACGAATCTCAACGATTCCGACAATTTTCCCCATTTTCATTTATGACGCCCGTATCTCTTTTCCCGCGCGATCGGCAAATATCAGGCCGGAAAAACAATCGCGAGTTTTCGAGTCTCCGAATCGTTGCGAAGTCTCTCGGTCTCTCCCTCTCTCTCTCGATTTCGTTCGTCAAAAACCGAAGGTTTTCTCGCGAAGGCAGAATCGAGCAGCGCATAGAAATCGATTCACCTTGAGAACGAGAACTTTTACGAGAGAGTGCGTGGATGCGTGCGACAACGAGAGATAGAGAGAGAGAGAGAGAGAGAGTCGAGGTCAGGTTCGTGGACCCCATTCGTCTCCCCGTCACTTAACTGTCTTTCCCCCTCCCCCCTCGTCAAGATTGTCACCCGATTTACATACAAAAGAGCCTATTTATTCGAAGAAAAAATGTTGATCTTCCCGCTTCTTCGACGGTACCGAAAAAAACATAGCAAGGAAACGATCTCATTATACATTCCATGGCCTGGATTTCTTCCGTTTGTTCCGTCAACCTCCATTTTGGTCCCGGCTCTTACGCTCTGTCCCGAGTTCCAAGAGTGACGAGGAACCATGAAATTCCAAGCAGGTTTCAGGGGTTCGCGGCATGTTCGACTTGTCCCTTAATCGATCGGCAAAGTTAGTGGCTTGTAACGAGAGAGTGAGAGATAGAGAGAGAGAGAAGAGACCTTTGGTAATAATTAACGCCTTCGACGAGAGCCGAAAGTTTTACGAGATTTTTATGAAGTCGAGCGAGGACACTCGACTCCATTCCACTCGGCTCGTGGGGAAAAACGTAAAAATCATAGAGAATACTCGCGGCGGATGATGGCAGTGAAAGCCAATTAAAAAACGATACTCTGCCTCTCTTGATATTCGATAAAAAAAACCCCTCCCCTCCCCCGGCGCAAATTGCCTAATTAAGTTCGAGAGTACGGACCACGTTAAGAGGATGACGTTTCACTCCCGGAAACTTTTCAATTCCACGGCAGGAGAAGGGGGGAGTCGCTCGAACGGGATCAAATCCTTTTCGCGGTGATGCTCCGCCAACGGGAATGTCTTACTAAATCCCGAGGGAATTTCATAAGTCGCTGGCCGATGCGTTCCCCGAGAGAAGAGATCCCATTGCAAGCAAATTGGGGGAAATCGCTGGAAAATGGAAAACTCCGTGCGAAATCCGCGCTTGAGTGAAATTAGGTGGAAGGAATTTTCATCCAGCGAGGGGACAGAAGGAGGAGGAGGGGGGGGGGAGATCGCCTTTAATCGCCACGCGTGCCATTTATAAATCGAATGGCAGGAAGTACCTCGTCGGGTCCGCGACAGAAGAATTTATTCGTGTCTCGCGTGTCACGCTTTTTGACGCATTGGACAAATCGCGAGACTCGATTGCGCAATGCGCACCGAACGGTAAGCCGAGTTCGCCAGAAATGTCAAAGTTCGAGCAAAGTTCGAGCAGACGTCACGCGTGCCCGTGATTCGAGAAATTTTCCTGATTTTCCCGATAAAGGTTTACCGGGCGCCTCCTCCTGCACCGTTTCCCTCTTTCTCTCCACCTGTTTCGTCAGTCGTGTGATTTTTTGGCATTGTCATCGATAAGGCTCTCTCATCCGGATCTCCCACTTCCGGTACTTTCTTCGACTTCACTTTTTTTTCTTTTTTTTTTATGTAACGCAAGGACAAAGTCGCACGCGCTTCCGTGCCAACAGCAGCACGCGGAGAATCGACGCCGAGTAATTTCATGAAAATGTCCGATCGGTGCAAGAGCAACGACGACTCCCGATCGGATGATTTTCCTCTTATTTTGCCTCGCGGATGTCGAAAGTTCCTCTTCCACGCTTCCATTCTTCGCGCAGATATTCACGAGAATTACCCAATTACGCGAACTTTCTTGACAAATGCTCGTTTTCCTGCTCGCTTAATTTAATAGAAACTAAATCAGGCCAGTTTTTGTCCTTTGCTGGATTTTCGCGATGGAGGAGGATCCTCGTTGTCGCGGCGGCTCCCAGTTCTTCCCATGACTACTCTTGCAAAAAGTCGAGAGAGAAGAACGCACAATGAGACCGAAAGGGGCAAGAGGGAGAACGTGGTCTTAGGTGGAAAAGCGTTTTCACGCATGGCACTCGTGTAAGCAGTGCGTGAAACTCGCACTTGAGTTACTTTCAGAAAATTAGGCATCCCGACCGAAGGTCTTCCTCTTGGCGGTGACACGATGACGATGAACTTTCTAAACCGTCGATTCCTCACATCTTATCTTTATCTTAGAAATGAGTTTTAACGTCTTTTTATGAGAGTAAGTCTCTCTCTCTCTCTCTTCGTCTTTTTAAACTTGCGTATCTCCACCGAACCTATCGAGTTTGCCGCATAACTTAACTATGCGCGACCTTACACGTACTATTATTCGAAATTGAGTAAGATTTTGATCGATTACCGAATGCACAATTGGTTAATACGAATTCCAACTCGGAACGACTGGTTTTCATGTTTTCATTGAGAATGATGTAATTTGATCTCATTATCGCGTTCCTAGGCGTCTCGTGGTGGAAAACGTGTGCCTCTAATTAACTCTCACGTGTACCGGCACGTTTCACCGAGATTTCATCGTCTCTGAACAAACTAGAACATTTTACAAATCCACGCAGACTCCCCGGCGAACGCAATTATCTTCATAATTTCAAATTAATTCTGTCCCAATCTCCAGCAGTTTTTCACCGCAAAGCGAATCTCTCGTTACCGAGACGCTTCTCACTTTTCGCTGGAATTTTCAAGAGTAAATGATAGTAATGATAGAAAGAATAGGATTCTCTCGGAGGATATTATTATAATGAAAAAAAGAAAAAAGAAACAATTTAAAAGGAGCATTTGCAATTAATAAGAAACTTTATACGGTGATAGTTTCAGATGTTATACAACGCTAATTACAACCATTACACACTCTTGATTATGAAGTTTATGTAATGTCTTATCATAATTATTATACGCCGTTAAATATGTATTTACGTAATAAAATATCAGTCATCCGATTATAGCGAAAATTAAGAGAATTTAGACTCCGATAAAAATGATCGCAGTCCGGAGAGTAGCCGAGAGAAATTGTTTAATTAATTAGAATGGGTTTATTCGGTTCCTGCTTTTTCCTGCGAGCCGTTTAAAATTATAGCAGATTTTACGATGCTCGAGTAAAACGAGAGGAGTCTGTCTCGGACGTAAAACTCCGTAAGAGGCTCAGGTGCGGGCCACCTGTTGCGTAAATCCTTTCATTCGAGTGGAGTCCTTGCGCAATCCTGTCAGAATCTCTCCACGCACGTGTAAATCATTTTACGCGCGTGTGCGTGGCGCGTACCCGCGGTAATTCGCCAGGAAACAACGGGGCATCGACATCGAGGCCGATAATTAGGGGACCCGCCTTACCGACGCGCGCTTCCATTACCGGAGATTCCCCTCCCGCCAATATCGCCGTTATCGAGATACGCGCGCGTTCTACGACGATTATTTTACAACCCTCGATAATTTCACCGGGAAAATATGCTTTGTGATTCAGTTTTTCCGCTAATTATAGAATCACAGTGGTGGCGCCATTAGGCCTTTTTGCAATGGAAATGACCGTTGCGTTTCCAGCAATGAAACTCCGCGAAATGAACAGTCTGCGACTAAAAAAAAGTGACGGGCAAAAAAACATAACCGTCCAAATCCACTTTCTAGTAATATCCCGTAGGTGAAATATCGAATTCGCCTGCATTCCTCCTGCCTCTCTCTCTCTCTCTCTCTCATACTTTTTCTCTTCGTCATTTATTTTCAGTCACTCAGCCTGTCGGGAGTTGGGTCACTTTTTTTCTCTCCTTTCCTCAATTCTTATCTGTTTCTCTTTTACTTCGCTTCTTATTTGCTAGCTTTTTTTCGCATCCCCCCTTTCTTTCTCGCCTCTCCTTTCTTCTTTGCCACCGTCTTTTTTCCCCTGGTAATTCAGGGAAGACGCAAATATCGAATGTCGTGTTTAGAAACCGTGTCTAGCAATAAATGATAATGGAGAGTCGAGAGCGGCTGTAACATAACACGAGAGTGTGTTTTGCCAGATTGAATTATAGGAAACGAAGAAACGTTTTTTCCTCTTTCCTTCTCTTCTCTTCTCCTCTCTTCTCGTCTCCTCTCGTGGATTAATTTTCATTCCGTCTCGTCTCACCCCGGTGACATTTCCAACGTAGCCGTTTCTAAAGCTGCGAAGTCTCCTTATTAAAAATCATTTCGCATATTGCGGTCATATTAATGATTCTTAATTTAACGAGAATCCTTCGATAGCCGCGCGTGTGATGCAACTCGCCGAAGAAGCGTACGAAGAAACACACTCGTGTTTCGGTGAAGAAAAGGAAGACGTAGAAATCAAAAACAAAAAGCAGCATTGTCTCGCGGTGGACGGACGCGCATCCCGAGTGGGACAGTTTTGCTCTCGTTCCACGCAAAATTATTATTATTGTTTTTATGGAACGCCGGGGGAGGTAAGGAGAGAGGGCTATCCGTTCCAAATCAGCGGTTACCGGGAATTAATCAGAACGGTTCCCCCGTGGATAGAATAGCCGACGGTGCGATAACGGTTGACATCGAACTTGTACGTGACGGGGCTGGGACTCCTGGACGCCGGAAGTCCACGCGGCCATCACGTTCTCTCGAGAAACTTCTCAAACAATCCCTCTCCCCTCCCCCTCCCCCAGTTTCGCGAACCGTGACTAATGACGAAATCACGCAAATTCCAACAGCGCGATGGAAATATTTTCCAAATAAATTTTTTGCTCTTTTCGTTTTCCCGCGCGTTTTTTCTAATGGGAAAAATCTCTTGTGTTTTCAGGAGCGGCAGGGAGAAGAGGCCATCGACGATGGTATTGACCGTGACCGAGGACACTCCGGCAGATATGCTGGCGGGTAGCATGGAGCTCCTCGTCCAACTCCCGAGGGACCAACACCTGCACACTCAAAGGGTCACCGTCCAAAGAAGGTGATTGTCTCTCCCTCCGCCCCTCTTCATTCTCTCTATGCAAATCCCTCTCCTCGGAACAATCGGTACGTGCCGATTGCCACTCGGTGGTGTACCAATACGGAGAGCTGGTAACTGTATGGGCGAGATGTGAAAAAATGGTGGGAAACCCGAGAGGTTCTTGGTCCACGGTGAAATCGTGGAGGCTAACGGTCACGTTCCTCCTCGCATCATTGAAACGCATCATTTCATGAAAATCCACGGCCGAGACGAGAGCGGACCAGGCGACTCGATAAAAAAGTAATAAGCTGAGGAAACACCGGAACGAATCGCTGATAAACAGGGAAAAAATAAACAGGCGAGACGACGATTTCGCGACACGTGCGAATTTCTTCCTTCCTCTCCTCTCCTCTCCTCTCCTCTCCTCTTGTCTTGTCTTTCTTCTCGCGAAACTCTGCAATGTACGTGCAATTGCTCGCATAAAAGAAATACTCGACGAGGGAAATATCAGAGTTTTCCTCCTACTTTTTTCTCTGGAAGTTCATGTATATGCGTATGTGTGTGTGTGTGTACGCGCGTATGTGGGTAGATATTTTCACCGGTGAGGAATCGTTCGATTATCCATGCGACAATGAGAAATGTTTCGGGAAGTCGAGACGCGGATTTCTATCGGTTTCTCGCCGAGACAGCTAATCAATCTGAAAAGCGGCATTCATTGTGAAAAATAAATTGCTAATGGCGCGTAACCGATAGAGTGTGTAGACTTTGATTTATGCAAATAGGGACGATTTAAATACTGACGTAAATCAAAAGGCTCTTGCGCTCGCTCATCTACGACGACTACTCGTTAAATTAGGGTCAGCACTACTCTCTGTCCGTAGAAAAAAAAAAATCCATGTTATTCTCTTTGATAGAAAATATCGAGCTTCTGCGATTTCCTCTTGTTTTTCTCTATTTCCACCGTCGTCGTCGTCGTCGTCGTCGTCCTCCTCCTCGTCCTTCTCCTCCTCTCTTCTCCTCATCCCTCGCTTGCTACGAGCTTGTCTCATTTCCACCTTAATTGCGAATTCGCTACTGGTCGGATGGAAGAGAGCAGCGAGTGCGCACAGCCAATTATGCAAATGGCAAAATAGCCTCGAATCTTCCTGTGCGCGAGGAAATCGCCACGCGATATTGTATCGACGCCCAGAAACGGTTTCCGCCTTCTGAAACTCTCGGAGAACCGTCGTCGTTGTTTCCGCTTCTCCTCTCGCGGAAATCCTCCGGTCAATCGTAAAAAGCAGCGGAATGAGCGCTCGCTGATGAAATGCCTCCCGGTAATTCCCACAAGAAACTTCAGGTTGGCCAAGAATTTCAGAAATTTCCTCAGCCCGATCACTTCCTCCCTCTTTAAATCAATGGTCCCTCCGGGTTAATGGAGCGAGACACCTTTGTGCGTGTCGATAAGTACTTTTTACCGTTTCGGATCGGGTCCGCGCAAGATAGAACGACGCGAGATGAAAATAGATGAGAGCATAAACGTCGAAGGATATACGGACAATAAAGCTTTTTCGTTTCTTTCCAGCACTCCGATGATGGATCTGCTGGTGCAGATTGCGACAGCCCACAAATTGGCGGCTTCCAGTTACACTCTTCAAGCAATTGGCGAACGTGGCCTGGTTTTGCCTCACCAGCCCAATACACCCATAGGAGCACTGGATGCTCTTCAGGTATCTTACTCGGTATTCTTCTTCTCCCTCCCCGCGCCCTTCTTGAATCTACTGAAAATTGAGCCGCGCGTCGCTTTGAAGCTTCGATGGGAGGAGGGGGTGGTGGGACGGCGGCTAATTTTAGGAGAGAAAATTGTCTCTGAGAATTTGACGTTAAACCGATGAGCAGGAGGACGAGCGGCGTCCGAATTTTTTGCCCCTGCCGAACCGCAGAGCGGCGTCGCGATTTTCTCGCCTCTGCCACGTGAATTTCTACTTTCTAACTGCTAGTGGCATTTTAACAAAACGCGAGGAGCCATTTCACCATGACGCTGTTGGACTCTTGAAAAAGAAGGGCAAACAGATCGGGGAATGGCTTTTTGCCAAAATCTCTCGCTCGGATCGCTCGGGAATTTCACTTAAGCTTTTTTCACGTGTTTTTCAGGTGCAGCTACTGCCTAAGCAAGCTACGGTTTTACCCAGGAAGACCAAGCAGTCCAACAACCAGCCATTCGAAACCACCTTCAGACTGCAGGTGAGACCGCGGGACCAACTAGAGAAAATTCTCTTTTCAACGATTATTACCCGTGTGCCTCTTTTCCTCCCTTCCCCTCCACTAGGCATCTAGCAAAATTGAGAAATTTCCTTGAAAATAATTAGCGGAGTCCACCGCGCAATGGTAATCTCGCACGAGAGATAGAGATTCCTCTTTCATTGGATCTAATAGTATCACGCATGATTATTGGCTTGCTTTCGTCATCCGTGTGCGTTAACTGGTTTCTTATTACTCCTATCTAAGTTTACCTTAGGCGCGCGCGCGCGCTCGCCTGCGATGGTATTTATTAAAGGTTTTCACGTGTTGCAGGTACATTTGCCGAGGAACCAGCTTTACGTTTCAAGAGTCAGCCCGAGAATGAACCTTGGGAACATCCTCGACGAGGTCTGTCGTGAGAAGAACCTGGACAGAAAGAAGTACGAGCTACGTCATCCGGGTAAGAATCCGCTTGGTATCTTCCAGTGGTGGCCTCCGTGTAAGAACCGTCGCTCCGTATTGTAATTTTCTTAAACAAATAATAACTCCGATGGGTGAGATAGGCGAATGTTTAAACTACCGATAGTGGATTTTTCTGCTAGTTCCTGTGACGTCACGAGTGCCGCTGGTACGGCAATAGAACTACCTCGTTTACGCATCTATCGTCTTCTCTTATATCTCTCCCGTTCCTCGGCTGAATCAGCTTACCGTGACTCACAATAAATCTAATGTATCCGTGTGCTTTGAATTAGAAATTTCAATAAAGCGCCAGGTAGAATCAGCTTCCCCTTCCGCGCTTTCAACTCTGGCTCGTGTTACATCAGTCAACGGTAGCTTCGTGTTATTCCGGTTAAACAGATTAAGAGAGAGAAGAGGAGGAGGAGGAGGGTGGGAGGAGAAGAGGCGTCGATGAGCCGCTAATTAAAAAGTATCGCCATTGTTCGTGATATCAAAAACGACCCTTATCTAGACCGGAGTCTCGTGGAACGTCTAGAGATAACAACGAAGGCTGAGCTACTCGATAACAATGAAATGTACGAATAACGAAGAACGTATGTTTATTAGAAAGCACGTTCGCGTTAATGGGAAATCGTGCAACCGCATTTCGCTCCGAGGCAAACCACTCTTTTGGTGTTTTCCGAATGTTCTGTGTCGCTGCTGTTGCTGCTGCTGTTGTTGTTGTGTTGTTACGTTGTTGCTACCACTACTCGACTGCTGTTATAGTTGTTGATTAAATTCGTGCCAGAGAATCTCCAGGTTTTTCCACGCGACACGCCTGTGCTCGACTGCCCCGCCATCGATTTCCAAGTTTCCGTTTCCTCCTGTGCACTCTGCAAAATTGGATTCTCCTCACGAAGTTCGCTCGAAATTGGAAATTAAGGATCTGCAATTTGGGCCGTTCCTCTCGCGTGAGTCTTACCGTGAAATCTTTTTCTGCGAAATTTCTTCTGGACTTCATTCGGAAATCAAACTGATACGGGGACGTTGACGAAGAAGAAGAGTAAAGCGAAGAAGAGCCATTGCTGATTAAACGTATCGGATTGCCAGGTTTCTCTTGTACGACCGGAGGAGCTTCCAGCTGATAAACTCCGAATCGTGCTGTAATCGCATTCCACCGATGGGAGCTCTCGATCTGACCTAAAAAAGAAAACGTGGAAGCCGACCGAGATGCGGGCCCAGCCTTTTATCCTTCCCCCAAGTTCTAGGGTTTCCGAAGCCAGTGCGTACACAAGGATCGTCTGGGACAATCCCATTTCCCCGGGAATTTAAGCCGCCGTGGTAACAGAGTGGGGGGAGGAGTCGAGGAAGGGGAGTCGCGATAAACCTGGTTGATCGTAAAACTCTGGCAAGACTCTAGAAAGAGATTTCTGTGAAAATCCTCGAGAGGCTGAGAGACGATCGTCTTAGGAATCGAAAAAAAAAAGTCGAATTGATCTCCCCGCAGGTCCCGGGTGACTGAGTAATATCGGTCGTCGGAGTATTTTTCCCTACAGTTCGGTGCGCAGTCTTTTATTCTTGCTACGCAAAGTTCAGTAACTCGGAGGAAGCTGCGACGTCTTTATGACAGCCCTAGGTAGACTCGCACGCAGCCATGGGAGGAGGATATAAATACGTGGAGATAGAAGTACCTGTTCAGATACGCACACGCAAGAAGAAGGCTTAAGCCGCGTGCACGAGATATTTCAGTTAGCTAGTTATAGCAGCCAGTTGTTAAGATCGCTATCGCGAGGTTGCCGCCGGCTCTTCCACTTGCTCCTCCAGTCGTCAGGAATACACGGCGACGCTCTTCTTGTTCTCGCGAAAACCCCCGGATAAAACCCGGTCGAGAATTCGGTAAGAACTTCCGGTATCTCTCCTCCATTTTCACCGAAGCTTGTAATTAACTTGCCTGGCTTATTTATTATCAAAATTCGATGAGACAGGTAAGAACGGAAAGAAGGAAAGCGCAAGATGTACGATGAAATTAATTAATGCTGGAAGACTTGTAACGGGTGTGAGGCTGAGACGATAAGATCAGTGGTAGTGAGATAAGGACGATTAACGTTAGGATCGGTATGTAATGGGGCACATTGATGGATCATTGACATTTTTTTCAGCCAATTTGGAGGAGACTCTCGACTTGGGTCTTACTCTTCAGGACTACCATCTGCAGGAAGTGACCCTCTACGCAAAACAGGGAAGAATTTTGGGCTCTGCCTTGAGCTCCCAGGACATAATGGCTCTTCAACGACAAGAAGAGAGAAGACGTCAGCAGGCGAAGCAAAGCGTCTTCGGCTTCATATTCAAAAAGTCCAAGGAAAGTTCTTTGAGCAGCGACAGTCTGGGTGGCAGAAGCGTTTCGCCTGCGAGAAGCGACGAGACTGGTAGGAGTGCGAGTCCCTTGGCACCTCCTGCGAGACCCCAGAGAAAACGAAGGCAAGCGCCAAAACCACCGGCACCGCTCCCGGTCGCCGAAGAAACCGCCGAGGCGAGAAAACTGCAAGATATTGCGGGAGACTCCTCGAAGATGGTCATCAGTCATAGCAGAAACAGCTCGGATAGCTCTGGGTATCACGAGGCTTCGGTTCTGAGCGACAACAACGAGGCCGGAAGACTTCCTGAAACATTGCCAAGAAGGAAGAATCATGCGGACGCTCCGAGGAAACTTGCGCAAACTTCCCATGCCAGCAAAAGTCTTTGCAATTTGGCCGCTGCCTCTTCTGCGTCCCTTGGGCGGGCTATGAGCAACACCTCTTTGAGTTCTGCCGGTGAGATCCAATTTCCTTGCAAATTCAACTGAATTTGAATTTGATTGGAATGTGATCTCTGATCTTACTTTTCTCTCTCTCTTTCTCTTTCTTTCATTTACCCAGGTTTAAGGAAAAAGCGAGCAGCACCCCCACCACCAGTTCCAAGACCTTTGTCTTCCGCTATGTCCACCCAGGCTCTGGAACGAATCGTCGATTCCGAGGAGTCCCTTACCTCGGATATTGACCCGTCCAAACCACCCTCGGATATTGGCGTCCCTTCTAAAGCAAACTCCGATATCGACGATCATACCAAGGCCAGTTCTGACCTTGGGGTAGCACCAACTCCAAAATCTTTGGATGAACCAGATTTTCCACGAGCAGTAGTTGCTAAAGATGATCGCACTATTGCCAAGCATTCGGATTCGGATGCCGAGCCTTTGAAAGAACTACCTACCGCTGAGTCGAAGAGCATTGCTCCTCTAGAGGAACCTGTGAAAGTAGAAACTGCTAGTGTATCGGCAAAGAGAGGTAAGCTAGTGCGTAGCTCAGGTAGCGATAGGTACATTGGTTTGCCAGCTTATAATTTTGTCTCGCGAAATAGTTCTGTACGTGCGCTTCATGCAAATAACGGAGTAAAGTTTGCGGAAATTCTTCAAAGTACCGATAATGTTTTCAACACGGAGAAAAATAAATTGTCTTCCAAAATTAAAAACCATTCTCAGAGAACCAAATCTTTTCGTTCAAGATCCGAAAATTCCAAATTTTTTGACAGCAATAACATTGAACGATCTTTTTCCAATTCAAAGCTTTATAAATCAAAGAGTTTTGCGTCTAGTAATAATGTCCACGTGAGAAATAAAAGTTTCGGTGATTCCAAAGTACCTCAAAGACTGATAAAAATGGAAACTTTAAATAATTTGGACGATACGGAGACGGATTTTGAAAGAATGCCAAGGTGCGATCTTTCAGAAAGTAGATTCAACTCCAAGAGCTTTCATGACGCTCATTACATTCGCGAAGATAAATTGAAGGTTAAACCTTTACGATATAAATGCAGTTTCCAAAATAATGTAAAACTTAAAGACACCAAAATAATCAGTGATTTCGAGAAACCAAATTTAACAATATCCCGAAGTTTTTCCGTGAAAGAAAATTCTTCAAAATCTTTGAACACTAATTTTTTTTATATTCCATCATTGGGAAAAACAAGAACAACAAAATTTTATAACGATTATATGATTTCGAGCTCCTACGATGATTTTAATAGTTTGAACTATATGGAGTGTTGTAATAACGTAAACGATTCTTCACCCCCGCCTTTGAGTAATTTACAAATTTTTGCTATTTCGAAGAAGCCTGAAGATATTCAGGTAGCCCCATTGGATTCGATACTAGGTGATATCGATAAATTACCCTCTCTACCAATTATTCAGCATTTAGATTCCAAAGTGGAATTGGATAAGAAATTAAGTATCTTGGAGCCACCTCCTCCAGGCTTAGTAAGCAGAGAAGAATCGAATCAGAATTGGAATAAGTTCTTAAATAACTTAAATTCTATACTTGAAAGTAGGGTTGAAGAATTTGTTTAAAAAACGTATTTGAAGAATTTCTACGACAGATTATTATTATTATTATTATTATTATTATCATTATCAAATATTATGAAGTAAAATCTTTAAGTAATTTTCTCCCATTGCACGTAGTTTTGAAGATGAAATTTATGCTTGTTAGATTATGGAGAACATTTATTTCCTTAGATTTGCTTGTTAACATTTTGGTGATGGCTATTTTGGTTGAAAACAGTTGGAGACACAGTTCCACTTCCCACACCCCGCAAGATGAGTTCGGACTGCAATGGTGCACCTCCAAAAGTACCCAAACGTAGAATTTTCCCACCTTCGATACCATCCAGATCATCATCCAGCAAGAAGTTGAATTGCAATAGCGAAGCCCTGCATGCCCCTTTGCCCGAAAGTATCATAGAAAATAGTTTGGAGAATTCTTCTGATAATGGCAAAATTCATAACGCGAGTCCTCGCGAATCTGACAAGGACAGCAAGTTGGAGGAAAATTTGGTTGCAAAGGCGATCGTTGAGAATGATTGCCCTCCCGTTAAAAACGACGTTAACGATACATTGGATTCCAAGGAATCCGAAGATGTCACAAATCTTACATTAAAGTCGAACGGTGAGAGTCGCGATCCTTCCAGTGGCGGCAATGTTGATGAAATCAGTGAAAATCGTAAAGAGGATTTCTTGGAAGAATCTGAGAGTGAGAGCCTGCCTTCGAAATTTGTCGTTGTTGATGCTGACGCGTTAAAGCCGATCGATCCTGAAAACCACGCGGATAAACATCAGCCGCAAACGTTCGATAACAAAATAAGATCAGACTCCCTGGAGGATAGAGTATCCTGCACTGTAATATCAACCATACCAAAGTGCGACCACTTAGAGAGCATAGCTCAAAATATCTCGGACGACAACGCTTCAGTTTCAAATTTAGAGGCTATCAATTTGCATATAAACTTAAATAGAAGCAAAGTGGGCAGAAGTCAATCAGTACTAAACGATTTTGAGGTCGATACATTTGTGAAACAAAAAAGACACTTGACTTCCCACGCAGAAGACTTTGCGTGTGCATTGAATTTAAATTTGCCTTCGTCAGTACCCGAAGCTTATAACTCGATGGAAAGAAAGGAGCCTGAGGCATCTTTAGGTGATTTGGCGGAAGGGAGGATGGTGGATGGATTTAAGGGAATATCAGGTGCATGTTACTAACTTTTAAAAATGCTTATTAAGAAAAATACCTGTTCCAGTGCACTTTCTTATTTTTGTTCCTTCACTTTAAAAGAATTGCATATAAAATCTTACTTTACAGTGCACATAATCGTTGTTCGATCACCCTCTTAATTCTTAACTCTATTTCTCGCAGTCTTCGCGATATAGGTTTAACGGAGAATTCTAATTTATTTTTAGACGAAAATACCTCGGAACGACCATCGAAAACGGATATCCTGCTTCAGAAAGTATCCGACACACTCTCGAATACTGTGACCCCGACGACGGAAAATCTTTTAGAGAAGTTTACTCTCTCTGAAAATGAATCGGGAAACGTTCGAGAAATCGCTGAAGAAAAACAATCTAAAGACGACATTGCGCAAAGCTTTAATTCTTCGGCTACTACAGTTGGATCGCAGCAAGACACGTCAGATTATGTTTCAGCAGTCGAAGATTTGTCCATTTCTGATTGGGAATATCAGCTGCCAGCTCCTCCAAGTGCCTTTAGGGACTCGAGCTCACCGGTTCTTGATAATTATGACACGATTACTTTAAGGTCTACCGATGCTATCAAGGAACCCATAATTAATAATACTGTAGAATCCGATTCTTCGAAGGTGAAACATACGCGTCAGTCAGAGATGCCAAACGAAGCTCGACCTGAACAAAGAAACAAGCCAACGAACAAAAAGTTGGATGAAAAAGTGGATGTACTGAATAGCGTTTCCGCGAAATCTCAGAATTCTAATAATTTAGATTTGAAAAGAGAAATGATTTCTGAACTGGAGAGTAAACTCGAAACGGGATCTTTAACTCACAAAGATCATGAATATAAGAGAACTCTGAGTAATATTTCTACTCCGAAAGTGGCTCCAATTGACAACACACTATCGAATTTCACTATAACTACTTATACAAGGCAAAGAAGCTTCGATACATTAAATGAAGATAATAAGCAGCAAACGTATTCATCTTTATTGGATATTAGAAGTCATAAGACTTTGCCTACGGGTAGTAGTATGTCGCGAGATAGTTGTGTGACCGACTCTCCTTATAAGAATCAAAGTAATTCAACGTTTAATCAGAAAAATTCCCAAGTAAATAACAAGATCATTATGCGATCAAAAAGTAACGTTTCTCCTTCTAATTATATTAAATTCAGTAGCGATTTTAATAAAAGCCAAGAAAAAACCATTCTCGAACTCCCCGTTAAGAAGGAATCTACAGAAGTAACTAGTTTGAATTTACGCCCGTCAAAGTGCAACACAAATCTTTCTCAATGGCGGCAAAATACTTCGAGACAAGAGGAACCCGCGCATGATAAACAATTGCAGTCTTTGGAGGTACATATAGTATCCAGTATGAGATTGAAGGGGTTTTTTTTTGTTTTCCATTTTTCTGCATTTTTGCAATATTTCAATTTCTTATTTAATTCCTAGGTCCTTAAGAGCATTTTGCCCCAGTTGAAAAATGCTCAACAGAGGGAAGAAAATGTGCCAGAAGAATACAGCAATAAAACAGTATTTAACTCGAAGGGGTAGGTATACTTGCTAATATAAACATATGCTGTGTGAATGCTATATGACTGACCAAGTGAATTTTTCAGATATAATGTAGCGTGTAGTAGAACCACCGAAGCAAATACCGTGTCACTTTCGGAATCTCAACCAGCTGTTTCTCACAGAATTAAAAAAGGAACAGAATCAATGGATAAACAAAAGCGATACACTTACGCCGGCCCTCCTACGATTACATTGAATAGTTGGTCAGAGAGACCTTCTAAACAAGTTCAAATAAAAATGGACGCAGACTATAAGTTTGGAGTAACAAATGTTTCCACAACTGGCTCTAAAACCGCTTTAAATGTAAATACAAATAAATATTCTAGTAGTGAAAATACAAATAAATTCAATAAAGAAATAAAAAATGATCCAAGTTACCTAACAAGCAACGCGAAGAAAGTAACAACGACACACGCAACTCCGTCTACTTTACCCAGACAATATTCTAATATCACTGACTTTAAGTCTAATAAGTTTGATGAGAAACCACCTGTAAACTCTGTGGAGAAGAACGATCAAAAGGAGAGTAGAAACGAGATAGACACGAGTTCGATGAATTTTAAAGAGCTTACCAAGACGTTTGGTCAAGATATTTGCTTTAGGACAAAGCCGAAATGGACAAACTCAAAATACCGCCATTCTGATTACTTTCAGTCAGAAACCAAGAAGGAACAGCTCAAGACAGAACCAGTTTTTATCAGTTCTGTTAACGATACGTCCTTAAAGCCAAGAAGATTCACGTCTATAATTGGAATTAATAACTCGGAGAATAATTCCATTCAAAATGGTGGTGTTACAGTGAAGAGCGTATTAAACCTTAAGCCAGTATCTGTCGCAAAAGAAGTATATATAAGAAAGGATCAAAATGGTCCTTCGCGAACAGAAGCAAAAGTTTCGCAACCGCCAACACCTCCGACGATGCCTATCATCACAGGCGTGACCTTGAAGAACAACAACAACTCGTACAGGCCCAAATCCATGCCGATCCAGGTTGATTCCAGAAACTTGTTACTGGAGTCAATTCGAAATTTTGGAGGTCGCGACAAGTTGAAAAGTGTGAGTATTCGCATAAAATGAATTGGCAAAGATTTTGCGATGGAAAAGTTCACTAATCTTTTTATGCGCCAATTTCAGACTGCGGTAAGAAATTGAGGAACGGAGAAAGTTGAATAGAGAGACATCCAGTACTTTGTATAAATATAATTTGATAAACCTTGTAGCATGTAAAAAGTGTTACGGTAAGTTTTTTATTAACACAGCCGATTTGAGAATGCTAAGGTCTAATATCTACAGGAATGTAAAATAAGAGGTAATTACAGCTTACGGTGTAACTGCGTTTCGAAAACGTAGTCTTCCCTACGTCATTTAATACAGTCATTTTGGTGCTTCGATAATGTAGTTTAAGTCATATTATTTTCGTAATGATTCTACTTTTAAAATTGAGCAAAATTTCTAATGATAGACTAGTATAAAAGTAATATGAAATTTGTCCATTATGAACGTCACTTTATTTTCGAGCATTTATTTTATATTTATTGTACAGATTTTTTGTGAAACAGTATTCATTACGATTAGAAATTTTTATAAACAGGAGTATGTAAATAAGTTTTCGTGTAAAAACAGTAAATAATGACGAATTGTCGCGAAACCCATGTAAATAGAAGACTGAAAGGTCTTGATTCAATTTTTCTGATGGAAAGATGAAATTTATTTTATAATCTGAATGAATATAATAGTCAATATTTTTTGCTCATATTTTCTCAAAAAGTTTTGTTAAGTTTCTCGCAGTTGTACATCCATGAGATTGTAGTTTTGATATATGTGAGAAATATTATTTCTTAATAATATTACTAAATCTATATATATATATTTATATATATATATATATATGTATTAGACTATAATATATTAGTTAATTAAATTACTACTCATTTGATTAATATATTATAAATTAATAATATACGTTTATTGCTGGCATTAATAAAAACAGAATATCAGAACTATTAATCAATGGAATAGTAATGGCAACTTAAAAATTAACAAAGCTTGAACGAAATTAACGCTAAGTTTCTATGAACGGGACCAAAGGTAGCAGATTTTACTACAACGAATTTAGAATATAGAGTATCTATTTGTAATTAGTCACTAAATTTACCAAATAATCTGGTCACTAAATTTATTATTAATTATTTTCGAAGTTTCTCGAATTTTCATATATTTTGTAAGATCCTACAAATGGTGTGTTAAGAAATTTATTTTTTGTCGTAATAACAATATTAAAAATTGTACGATACACATATATATATATATAGCCCAATACAGATTATACGTTTTTGTTGGCATTAATTAAATACAGGCCATTTGTACTTGATTATCCTTTAAATATTCCTTCCTCAACTTGCATGTCCAAACTACATAATTGCATCAACTAATAACAAGTAATAGGGTCCAGGTTTGAATGGTGAAACTTTGAGAGGTCTTTGCTAGTCGGATTTCAAGTAACACGTAAATTCATTTAACTTGATGCAAAATGTTAAAGTAACATTTTAGTTTAAGTTAATATTTTGCAAGAAATGAAAAACTAGTAAAATCGATATAAAACGAATATGTCGAATGCATTTCTTGGATCGAACTCTATATATAAATAGCATAATCAATACTGTATTTAATATTGTTTTTCGTGTTAAACGGAAGTGCAACCTGCGAAGTATTTATAAATATTATAATTTATAATCGAAGTATATATATAAAATGAACACTTGCGTACTTCTCATTCTATTATTTATATGTCATTAACGAAAACAGAACTTCAAGAAATGACTTAATTTAAATATATTTTTATTGGTAATGATAAGTTTATAAATATATTTATTGCAGGTCATCACAGATAATAATTTAATTTATTACGTAAACAATTATGTATAAAAATATAAGTATAAATATTCATATAACATTACATTAGTGGGTCCTATTCCTCAGGAATAGGAGTATTGCAATTCCCGTGCCATAATTTTATTTCAGAATCACATTTGGAATAATTTGAAAAAACATCTGCGTATCCACGATCTCTCCACCACGTACAAAGTTGCCTGTTCCATCCACAATTTACCGTGTGAATCAATTCTGGCTTCTCCATGCCTAATAATGTATAAAAATCTTGATCCCCTAAATGTCCCTGTGAAAAAAAATCTATTAATAGAATCCAGCGAGCATTATTTTAATGGTTAGTTACAAAGACAATTCTGTATGAAAGCTACCTTAAAGTGATACTTGTCAGTCATAAGGCTAATACTTTTTTCATTAAGAATACTATTAAATTCTGTGGATTCCCGTAACCTTTCTAAATGGAAAAGTACCATTCCACTATTATACCCGGGATAACCACCCGAATAAGCAGGCTCTCCAAAAATAGTATTTGGATTTTTGTTTCGATATAAGTACAGAACATGTCTGTAGACAGGGGTAAGTTCTGGGGCTAAGCCAAACAGTGCTTTTTCACCAAAATTGTCAAACTCGTTGAACAGGAACTTAATATCTGTACGAAACTTTGTATCTGCATCAAACATAACTGCTAGTTTCTGCTCCAAAGGTGCAACTCTGTGCAAACCTAATGATAGGAAGAAAAGTGCATCGGAATAATAAGTTCCTGGTTTACTGCTAAAGTGTGGAGACATCGATGAAACAATATCCTCCAACTGTGCTGCTAATTCATGAACATCGTAATATTGTACCTAAAATTATAATACGAAATAAATAAAAGTATCCAAAAAGTTTCTCCATTATTTTTCCATATAAATATTATTAGACTAACCTTTAAGGCCTTTCCCGTTAACGATACAACGCCTTGTATCACATTCTCTGCAATTATTTTACTCTCGTCATCGGTTATTACATGAAATGCTATATTGATAGTTGCTAATTGAAGGAGAGATTCAACGAAAATTCGAAATTTTCTCCTCATCGGAGAATTCGTAGCAACTTTACAAAATATGCACCAAACATTGTAATAAGTAACATTTTCTTTAAGAAACAGAGAATTATCTTGAAAACTCATCTCATCCCTAGAAATGTTAGCTAAGGAGGTTGAAACGTTGTTTGTATCGTCATTCTTATTGAGGTTATGTACAGTCCAAGTAATTCCACTTGATGTTTGATAACAATAAAATACAACTAAAACCACGACAAGAACTGTCAGATTCAATAAAATCTTTCGTAAAAGCATTTAATCATTCGCACACAATAACATCTTGGCGATCATCCCCATTACTCAACACTTTTTTCGCTATATGCTTTTGAAGCTTTTTCATTCTTTCAACATCGCGCAAAGTGTCAATAAACTCGCAACGCTACCGTTACTTACTATAAGTAATAGTAAATAGTAAGAGCTAGAAATCAATTTTCTTTACCAATTGAAAGCAAAATTAACGAGCGACTTTTAAATTGCTTCGACAGACAGGTCATATCACACATACATTCACAGTACGGATTTCTACATACTTATACTAGACCACATTATTACGTTCAAAATAAAACTTGTGGCAAATTTTCAGTGAGGCACTCTGATATACTCGGTGTCCCATTAGTACGCAGCACAACGAAAATCGAGCCAAGTGCATTTCATGCATAATTAAATTTTTAATTTTTTTAGAAACAAATATAAGGAATTCGATCGAAAAAAGGGCTCTGCATAAAAGTTCGGTTTCTTTTTGTGTTTATCTTTTTAAGAGATCTATTTTCCAAACTACCTTACTTAGGTAAGTTAGAATTCTTTAATATTCTATACAGGGTGTCCGGAAAAAAGGGAAACATTTTCTATTGGTATTCTATTCTAAAAATTTCCTTCTATTGGTATTTTTTAATTCGAAGCTTCATTTTCACAAATTATTCGATGATAAAGATGCCATTAGTTAGACAGAGACACTCCGATAGTCGAAGTGAGGTGGCGCCACTCTGTCTCGCTTCAACTATCGGAGTGTCTTCGTTGAACTAATGGCATCTTTATCGTTGAATATCTTGAAAATAAAGCTTCGAATGAAAAAATGCCAAGGGAAGAAAGTTCTTGGAATCGAGTAAGTCAATTCCAATATCGAATCTGCTTACGCGCGTGGTCATCATATATTGCTCACAGACGTATCGATACATTGAATTTTGCCTCGCTAGATCTCTACCCTCTTCTCATTTTCTTCAGCATGAATGGCCGAAGATCGTGGGGTTTAGTAGTACGTAGGAGGTTCGATCGATCGCCATATCACACAGTATTCCCATATTTTTTGGTAAGAAAATCTTATAATAAAAAAATAACACGCATAGCTCGTTGTAACAATCGACTTGTCGTTTTTGAATTTCCAAATGATAATTCGCGAATAACGCGTGGATTTCGAAAAATCGGGTGAGATTTATTTATTTTTTTTTTTTTTCTTGTTTTCAGGTATTTGCTAGCGACGAAAGGAAATGTTGAAAAATTTTTTTTGCCAAATTTATCTCGTTCACGGATGAACCTGGTCAATCGACCAGAAGTGGTTTGTGAAAACTGTATCTATCAAGAGATCCTACAGAAAATATTGAAATAAATTTCAAATTGCCCGCATTGATGCGTCAAAAAAGGAGGAAGGAACGAGAGGTGAGAGCATGAGAGAAGTCGCAATTTTCGTTAATTTCTCTATTTTTATTTCGAAGAATAATGATTTTCACGAATCTTCAAAATTGCTGAAATTCTTGAAGGATGAATAATTCGCCGGAAAAATTTTGTCGAGTTTCTTCGATCCTCCTCTAAAATCTGGACCAGCTCTCTACCTGTCCCGTGCAGGAGGCTTTGCAGTATTGATCATTCCAGGAGGAAGTTGGGGGTGGCTGGTGAACACGTGGGGCTGGACCAGAAAGTACTGCTGGTTTCCGTCCAGCATCTCGAATATTCCGGCCAAGCAGGAGATATTCAATTCGAAAAAGATAACGCAACCCTTGTATTATTCGAAACAAATCGACAACTTGGATGAACAAAATGAACCTTGAGAGAATCACCGAACGCAAGAGAGTCGCGAGGGGCGACATATTCCACATAATAAATACATCTAGAGAAATTGGGACACGAAGAAAATTGAGTATCGAGAGTAGCTCGTTGTTCTTTGGTATGAAAATTAATATGCACGCAGATCCAATTATCTTAAATCACTGTACTATTATCCGCATCGGTGAGCTAGGGGAGATGGAAGAAACGAGTTTCCTAATGCAGGCAAAAAGAGAGGAGAAGAGAGAAGGGAGAACAGGGAGAAGAAAATGTGAAATAAGCAAAAAGCCGGCGATTTGGAAGAGGGATGAAGATGGAGGCGTGGAGGAAGGGGATATCGGTAGCTTCGGAGAAGAAAAAGAATTGGAGGGGGATAAAATTAAGGAGGAATGGAGATAGCGAACCGCTAGTTTCCGAACGTAACAAGAGGTGGTTGAGGAAAGCTTGCGGGAAGGGAGGAAGAGGAAGGGGGTGGGATTGAGGAGTAATGGCGTTGGTGTATAAGGCACGAGCAGCCAACGTCTGTTCCTGACAGCCCATTACCACTGTACAAACGCGAGTACTCTGGGATGGTGAAAACTCTTCTCCCCAACTACCCTCCCCGATCCTCTCTTCGTCCCCTTGCCATTGCCCTCCCCTCCTCTCCCCTCCACTCCACTCCACTCCTCATCCATCTTCCCTTTAGATGGAAATGGAGCTCGCCCCGAAAATCTCCGCTTGCCAAATACTCGCATTATTTAGTGGTTCTGTTAGCCCGAGCTAAACTCTCCTGATCGAGGAATTTCGAAATCCACTCTCGCGCTCGTTTAAATCGGCGGAGGACCCACTACCCCCGTACCCCACGGAGTATCCACGAATCTCCCATTTTAGAGCCAAATTTCTCTCGGGGCCTTTCTTCCTCGTCATTTGCCCATCGAACTCGAAGAGCTTCCAGCTCCAAACGAGTTCCTTCCAAAATTATTCGAGGCTTCTCGACGAGCGACATTTTTTCTACCAGTTTTTTCTTCTCTTTCCAGGTTCTGGAGCGCGGAGAGATTTTGTCGAGAGTCAGGACGAACGGGGTGGGGTTCGAAGAGACAAAAACGGACATTTGCCCGGATCGTCGTAAGAATTTGAGAAAAGTGTCTCGAGTTCGGAGATAGGCGGAATCCATGCGGAATCAATTTGCCGTTGTTGCAGAGGGGTTAAAGAGGACTCGAAGAGAGGGAGTGGCTCCACCCCCGCATGTGCGGAGACTCCGCCCCTCTCGGGGGTGCCCAAGGGCTAATAATTCACGTCACGAACACACCCCACCATAAAGAGTCAACTACACGCACTCGCCGCCGTCACCCTTCTCTCCGTTCCTCTCCTCTCGTCTCCTCTCCTCTCTCCTCTCTCCTCTCTTTCCCCTGGTCGAGCGTTTGGCGCATAAACGCTATCCAGTTGCAGTTACTGTTAATTATCGATCATCTTTTATAATTTATTGCCACACCTGCGATTCCACGCAACACCCACCACGCCTGCCATGTAAATTTGACGAAATTGCGCGATTTCCAGCTGAATTCGCGGATTGATTGTCAATTATTGGCGCGCCGACGAACTCTCTGGGATTTCGCGATTCGATGATTTCCCATCGGAGAGACTCGTCATCCACGCGTCAGTTCGCTCCTCGAGTTCTCGCCGATTCTCATCGAGAGAACCGCGAGCTTCCCGCGAAAGCGGAGAAGAGGAACTCGCGCGATCGAGAGATCGGCGAGGGGGAGAGACGACGATCGCGGAGCGCAATCGAACTCGAGGGGTCCGGGCAAACTGAGAGGGAACTGAAAGTTGACGGGAATCCGGGAAGCCGATTGACGGGCATCGCTTTTTTCGGCTGCTTATCGAATGTCGATTAGCTTGTAAATTAGGTGGAGTGAAGAGTCGTCACGGGGGGGGAGGGGGTGGAGAAGGGCCGAAGGGGAGCTTTCCAGCAAATTAGAGGGCACGCGCGGTGTACGGTCGCCCTGAAATTAGCCACAGTGACATATCGGGGGGTGCCGCGGGGTGCTCTACCCCCGTTACGGTAGTTACAAAGGCACACAAAACCCCGACCACCATCACCACCTCGCAGTACCATGGGAAAATCAACTGACGCGTAACTAAGCGGTGTATCATTAATTTCGGAGCGTGTATGTTTATATCGTCCTGGTTAAAGAGCATGGCCAATTTTCTTCGACGCGGTCCACGCCGACTCGACGCCGGCCATCTTGGTGTTCTCAGGCCACTCGGGTGGCGGCGACCATCGACATCGACATCGGCCCCAAAGCGAACCTTTCGTGCCAATCACGCGACGCGACAATGCGCCCGGAATCGACTTTGCTGTCCGATACTTCGATACAAACTCGAGCGATTGCGTGAGAAGCGTCCGTCGCGTTTCTCGCGTTTCCTCGCTTTTTTTTCCTCCGGCTCTTTTTCCTCTCGTCGACCTCGACCGCAAAAGCCTCGTCGTCGAACCCTTTGACTCCCGCCCGCGGTACGATCGCGTTTTCCATCGCGCGCGTTCCTACGGGGGGAAAGGGGGGAGAGCAGCGCGCCCTTTTCTCACCCGGGAATTTTTCCGCGGCTCCGACGCGACGGCACTTCCGGTCGGTCCGAGGACTCGGCGATTTTGCAAGATCCTCCGACCTCGGGTAAATTTTGGAGTTTTTGAGAAATTCGAGCGGGGGAGGAGGAGGAGGACGGTCCACCGTCGGTCTCGCGACGAGGAACTTGACGAAGGTTCGCCCGGACCCGCTCGCTGGTTCGCGCGTAATCGCGGGGAAGAGAGCGCTTTAAAATAAAATCACCGGGGTCGAGGCAAAGGTGGTCCCGGAGGCAAACAGGCGAGGACCGCCAAGCCTATCAGGAACACGTGTCTTTGCGCGATGCTGAATCTCGGCTCGGGAGAGGAGAGGAGAGGAGAGCTCGCACAAAAGCGCCGCACGCGCCGACACGCGTCGCTCCCGGGGTAACTCCGGATACCTCGGCCTACCATAAGTGCCAGAAAGCGCACAAAAGTCTCTTCCACTCGGGGAACGCGACGCGAGCAAACTCTCCCCCGCTGCTCCCGTCGCTCTTCCCCGCGGGACAAGGAAATTGGCCGCGACTCGGCGACGCCTCGATGAACAACGCGACAACAACGTCAACCGCGTTGCTGCGCGTATTTTACGATGTCGCCCGTTCCTCGACATCCTACCCTACCCCCCCTACCCACATCCTCTTCTTCGGGGCGTCTTCGTCGTCCTGGTCCTCCTCGTCTTTTCCTCAATTTCATCCTAATCGAGATATCGCGGTCGCACCGGCTCCGAGCGTTTCCCGCCAATTTTCTCATTTTCCAGATAATTTGAGAAAGATCCTGCGGGAGGTGGAGAAGAAGCTTGACCTCTCGAACCCGGCAAATCCTATTGGTGTATAGGCAAACGTTTAATTCGCGATTACATTATTTTCGAGGGCCACCAGGGGGGTGGTTCCCCTGTCAGCGCCAGGGCGCCGAGGAACTCGAGGAAATCCCTTTGCTTTCATCCCGGAGCCCTCCCCTCTGGCCAGGGCCCGGGAATCCCCCTCGAACCCTCGATAATTGAGATTTCACGCCGCGGGTCCCACTTCGGTTCTCACAGTAGGGGTCAATCGTCCGCAGGCCAAAGTTTTGTCCGCCGTCGCGGCCAGAGGCCCTCCCCGTCGCTCGGTCGATAGTTTCCCGGTCCCCTCGATCGGTACCAGCGCGTGCCCCTAAGTATCTGTTTATAGTCCCTGGGGATCAATTTGTTTGCTAAATTATTTATTGGTCAAATATGCCGAGGATATGCTCTCGTAGCCGGTGATCCGTTTGTTTTGCGGCCGGTCGCGGTTGGGAAAAGCAAACTCCGCAAATTTTACCCGCTGCTCGTCCTCGCCGCCTCCCCTCTCTCCCCGACGAGACGAGAGCGTCGCGCGGATCATTTCCAAGGCCATTCCTTCCGTCGGCCCTCGAAGACCGGAAATCGCGTCCATCGAGAGTTCTCGTACCGCGATAGGATTATCTCAGGAGCAGGGGAGGGAGGCGGAAGGGAAGAGACGGCGACGAACAAAGAGAAGGGGAGAGGGGAGTATATCCGAGCGACGATCGGTTCGGGATTGAATTTCAGATATCGAAATAAAATCGGTAAGAGACACCGCAGATGCGGCGAATCCGCAAGTGGCGAAACGGAGCGTGCCAGCTCGAGTGTCGCGGACGATTTTCAAGGGGCCATTGTGCGGTGCAGCCACAAACCATACTTTATCTCAATTTGTCACGTTCTTCGAGTGCCGGGGGAAAACAAACCTTCCCCCTCTGTTTCCCCGCGAAAACCGCTCGCACCAGAAAGAGAGAGGCAAAAAAAAAAAAAAGAAAAGGAAAAAATCAAACACGGAAGGAAATTTTAGGGAATTTTTGCCAAACTTATCGACCCCCCTCTCCCCTCCTCCCTCTCCGCGAAGATTCTCGAAGGAACCCTAAAATTCCAGGGGACTTCCGGTCCGGTGGTCAGGGGATGGCGAGGGATGACGGTCCGACAGCCTGAGAAACATCGCGAGAAAACGAAAAGCGACGGCGACGACGGCGGCGGCGGTGGTTGGCGGATCACGATAATAACCCTGGTCCGTGTCGGGGCTCCACAATCGGCGAATATTCAAATGAGTCGTGTTTGCCATCGGCACAATGAGAGATCGCGCGGCAATTATTGAAGGTGTTAATACGATGACAATACGGCCACTCCGTGGGGTTGCACAATGCGGATAAAGTTCGGTCTCGCGGGGGAAACTTCCAATCCTCCCGGTCCAAAGGCTCTGGAACTCGGCTGGATTTCAATTGGCGGCTTGTTCGAATAATTGGGATTACCGATTAAACCCGCTGGCACACCCCTCCCCCTCCTCGCGATGCTCGTGGCGAATTTGCATATTTCCAACGGCGAAAGTCCCATGGGAGCGAACGTCGTCACCGTCGCCGTCGCCGTCGCCGTCGCCGTCGTCGCCGGAGAATATCGAGAAGAGGCAGGTGAACCGATCTTCTTCTTCCTCGGTCTCTCCTTCGTTCGTTCGTTCCTTCCCTCCCTCCCTCCCATGCCTAAAAAACCCTTCCGAATTCGCGTTCGAGTCGCGAGCTCTTCGACCCGGGTCACTCCGGGGCTACGGCCGTTCTATTTTTTGGAAAGACCTAGGGACGACCGTCCTCCACCGTCATGGCGCGCGAAATTATTTTCGGCCGAGAGGATCTCGCGGAGTTTCGGGCAAATTGAAAGCCCTCCCCCCTCCCCCTCTCCCCCGCAGCGAATAAATCGCGAGAGGCGAAAATAAAATTCCCAAGGCAGTAACAATGAAACGCAGAGTTTTTCGGAGATAAGCTCGCCGGGCCATTAAGGATGGACCAATGAGGGTGGCGCGTGATAAACGTCGTCCTCGGGGAGCCCGGTGATTGGTCGAGAGTCTCCACCCAGGGGCTGGTATCGATCATCCCCCTATCCCAGTCGTCCAGCCCTATATAAGCTCGATCCCCTGGGAATTCACGCATAGTCCGCTGTGTCCCATCCTCCGGGACGTTTCAAGGTCACTCTTTCGCCGGAGAGCCGCGAACAAATTTGATACCCCGCGATCAAGAGGCAGCGCCTCCGCCTCCACCAGGAGTCAGCGCCGAGAAAGTATCTCTGCGAGGACACCGACGCCGTTCTCTTCCACCTCCTCCTCCTCCTCCTCCTCATCCTTCTCCTTGTCCTTGTCCTCCTCCTCCTCCTTCGCCGCCTGCCGATCCTCTCGCCAAGGTCGCGGAGGATCCGGAGCGCAAGTTTTCCCCGTGAAGGATCGACGAGCGGTCGGTCGCTGCTCCCCCTCAAAGACTTTGACGAATGCGAGAGTGAACGAGAGGTCAGTGCCATGGCCACTCACCCTGCCTACGAGTACGAGGACCGGAACCAGAGGATCCGTCACAGGGTCGGACCGGCCTCCAGACCGGCGGACTCCACCGTCGCCTGCTCCAGGTTCGATGTCTTCCAAAGGTTATCAGAGATTCTCGCTATTTCCCTCGACCGGTTCCTCTCCACCTCCACCCCCGCACCATTGCCACGTCCCCCTCGTTGATGAGGAAGCAAGACCCTCGAGTTCCAATGGAAAATCTCAGGGTGAATTTTCTCCGTGTGCGCAGTTCCCAATACTACGTGGGCCCCAGCAGTGACATAAGCGAGGAGGACCTGGCGGAATTGCCGTCGTGCGTTTACGCGAGCAGATCCACGCAACACGTCGCACACGCGTCTTCTCACACCCACTCGCCCTTGCACTACCACCACATGCCGGTTGCCGGTCCAGGTAAATAGAAGCAATTTGTTTTTTTTTTTTTTTTTATTTTATTTTATTTTTGAGAAAAAGAGAGAGACCAAAGTTAGCAGCTAGAACAATCGATGAGTACGGTTTTTTTCCTTCGAATGACCTTGAGATGACCTTCAGAGCACAACGACGGCGACCTGAACGGGATAGAGGAGGGCTACTATCCGAACGGCAGTCCCTACAGGATTCAACGACACGCCGCTAATATCAGGGAGAGAAAGCGTATGCTGAGGTGAGAAATGATGCAATTTGACCTTGAAAGACGGGAGATGACGAAGGAGAGGCGTCGACGGGGCGGGTGGGCGAGGAAATGACAGAGGAACTGGATTGTCAGTGTGATTAAAATTTTTAGCAGCATCAACTCGGCTTTCGACGAGCTCAGAGTCCACGTGCCGACGTTCCCCTACGAGAAGAGGCTGTCGAAGATCGACACCCTGAGACTGGCGATAGCCTACATCGCTCTCCTTCGCGAAGTCCTGGCGGCAAGGCTGGATCCTCTCACCTACGTCGAAAGGTGCCTTAGGGGTGAAATCAACGGCGAGAGAGCGGAATGGAACACCAGCGGTAAATTTCTGTCAGATTTCTCTTTCGGCCGTCCTCTCCTCGCGAGGGCTGGAGGAGGAGGAGGAGAGGACCGTGTCCGAGGAACATCGAACAAACGAACAAACGACGTCTCTACTACCCTTTTCTTCCGTTTCTTCCACAGACTTGACTGCTCGTCTCTCCTGGATTAACTGGGAGAACCTCGGGGTAAATCCTAATCGCCGATCTGTCCTGACCACCCTGACCTTGACCACCGATAACATGAACTGAGAACAGGAAGAGGAGGAGGAGGATGAGGAGGAGGATTCCTACACCACTGTAAATACCGCGACGCTGAAGTAGAGTGCCCGTTCACCTAGGTTCACACTCACACACATATACGTGCAATACGAGCGATAATATACTTCGTATTTATATGTACCTGTAAAGGAATATAGCGTTAGATAGCATAATTTAGTATTTCTTTTGGAATAAAATCAAATGTGCCAGAGCGATGCCAAAGTAAGAACATCCAGCGTTTTTCTTCTATCTCACTTCCCCCCCCCCCCCTCCGCGCGAATTTCATAGATTCCCGTCTCTGTAGCGTAAACAAATTTTTGCGGTCTGTCTCTCTCTCTCTCTCTCTCTCTCTCCTTCTCACCGCGCGTTTCCAAAACCTACGGTAAATTTGCATTTTGTACGATTAGTCTCGGCTTCTCTGCGAGAAGAGATACCATTTGATTTCCAGTCGACCTTACCCAATTCGATGTTGTAGCATCGAACACACGCGCGCGCACCAGTGTCAAACCTCATGGCTAACCGAGTCTCGTTGACAAATAAATAAATTCGGGAGAAAAGCTGCTGTTAGCCCAGAACCCAACGAGGTCCCGGGGTTTGAGTCGATAAAACAACCGTACGAGCAACGAGATCCGCAGTCATTTATCCGAGTAAAAAAAAAGGAAGAAAGAAAAAAGAGAGGGAGAGACGGAAGAAGAGAAAAACCCGAATGAAACTCGAGAGCAAAACTAGAAATTTGTTTTTTCCGCTCGATCGACGATCCTCCTCGCTCTTCGATCGCGCCCTGGATAGATCCTTTCCTTCAACGTGGATGGACGCTCGACCGACGTTGCGTCGAGTCTAGTTGGATCGTCGTTTGTCAGGTGGCACATCCCGACGTATCCGACGGGGAAAAAGTGAACGTCGAATTTGATTTCCAGGTAGGTGAATTTCCCCTCGCCTACTACGAAGCGCGCGTCGTCGATCGGCATCGCGCATGCATTGTCCGAGTGACGAAATCGCGTCGACGCATTTACAGCGTGCTCGTAGGTAGTGACACGTGCGCCTGCACCACTTCCATTGGACTCCGCCATTCTTTTCGATCGAGAAGAGTCGAGGAAGGTCCGCTAAAGTTTTTTTTTTTTTTTTTCTGGTAAGTAGCTCATCGATTTTGTCGCCGGAAAAATCACCGGTTAACCGGGGGGGACATCGACGAGGGTCGACCTGGTGGAAGAGACGGAGGAGAGAGAGGGTCAGAGGTCAAGTCGATGGTTCCCCGGGTCAATAATAATAATAATAATATCCGAGCGACTGTTTTGTCTGTATTTTTCGTGGATCTCGATGGCCGCGCACCCAGAGGTTCCCGGTCGAGGTGAGAGGTCAGTCGAGTGGCGGAGGATCCAGGAGGTTTCGACGAGGACAAGCATCTGCATCACCGTCACCTAACCTTTGCGCCGCGTTGAATGGCCGAGGAAGGGAGGACCGACCCGGGTGGGAAACCTAAGGACGATGACGTCAGCGTGCTCGCCATCATCGAGAACCCGACGAGACCCGAGGACTCGCGAAGAGTCCAGCGGCTGCCGATTTCCTCGGAGATGACCTTGGAGAGGAGTCAGGAACACGCGGAGGGAGCGTCAGAGGCGACGCATGGTGCGTTTACGAACGTCGACGAATCGGGGAACTCCAGGCGAGAAACTCCTGGAGTTTCGTCGCAACCTTCAGCGGACTGTTCCGGACCTGGCAAGCCAACCCCGAAAGCCACCACCAAGGACGACAGCGATTACGTTCGGGACTCCGTGGAAACAACCACCACCACCACCACCTCCAGCAGCAGCAGCAGCAGCAGCAGCAGTAGCAGCAGCGGCGGCGGCGACGGCGACGGCGGCGGCGGCGAAGGTGGCGTGGGTGGAGGCGGAGGTGGAGGAGGTGCTCTCAGCAGCACTTCTGCTGGTAGCCTGCAACAGGCTAAACGAGAATTGCGCAATAAGAGGAAAAAACGGTAAGGGGCGTCCTGTTTTGGAAATCTTGCGTCTCTCCCTATTGTTTGGCCTTTGTTCCCCATCCGTCTTATCAGGCGAGTGACGGTTCACCTTGAAATTGTTTCAGGACGTTTGCCGACATCCGCAGGAATCCTATCAGAGCTTCGAAGAACAATCGTCAGACGGGCAGGAACTTCAAGCACACGAGACACAGTTTGTTGTCGGCCAAGGACAGGGGTCAAGCGGAAGCTGGCAAGCAAGAGAAACTACCGACGAGACCCTACATGAACACGAGGTCCGTCACGAGAAAGTTGTTTAAAATTGGCGCTACCTACGAGGCCCCCACGATCAAGGACGAGAAAGAATTCAGGGACTGGCCGGTCCATGGAATGCACGAGAGACCCATCTTCCACCCTAGGGTAAGAACAAACGGCAGCTCATCCTCTTCGTAGAGAACGAATTTCACATGACCTTGTCTGGATTTTAGGTTGGCTTAGCGGCAGAATACAATGGACGTGTTTTCGTAAGCGTGGACGATCGGTTTTATAGGGAAATCGTTAATTACTCGGACGTTGAAGTGGTTTCCGTGGATCCCTATGGTAAAATAGAACCGGAAAAGAAAGATAGGAGAAGGAAGAAGGTGATCGCTAAAAAGTCCTCCAAGGCAGAGGCTAAGAAAAATGTTGGCAAGGTCGAAAACTTTGGAACCTGTATGCACAATAGTTTGCACTCTGTGTTATCTTATTGTTCACAAATTATGGATCCAGTCTGCAAAAACGTGGCAGTCGAGGGGACGAAGAACTTTAATCAAGAAGAGCACAGCCAGAAGTTAGCCACGACTGATCCGAGTAGAGAGAAAAGTTTAGCGGTCAAATGTTCGCTTGATTCGTCCTCGAAGAGTTTGAAGAGGCCACCACCACCACCAACGACCTTCGGTGATAAAAGCGTGGATGGCAAAGAGACGAAGAAGTACATCGTGGGTCCTGCGACTACCTTGGAGAAAACGTATTCCGTGGGAATAAAACTGGAGAACAATGCGCTTTTCAATAAAGTTAACGTGAATGCGCTGAGTAGCTTTGGAAAGCAGTGCTCGATTGACGCAAAATTCCAACTGAGTCAAAAGCAATTGTCAGCGGAGAAACTGAGAAATCCGATAGTACAGAAGCGCGTGAAAAGTAGCGAGAATACTTTTGAGAATTTGAAGATAGTGAAGCACAAGAATTTTGAAAATCGTTTCATCATACAGGACTCCGGTAAGAAGGCTCCCGTGAAGATCTTGGAAGCGAAGAACATCGTGGTCTCTAACGACGCGAATTTAGCAGAATCGAATGCCGTTTGCGGCAATTTTATGAAAATCGAGGACTCGTCGATCACCGACGAAGCGCTCATGGAAATGTCATCCATCTACAAACATTTGATATCGAGCGAGGATCTGGAGAAGGAAAATAAGATCAATGAAACGATGAAGAGGATCTCGCACGTTCACCGCGCAAACGGTAATCTGAACAAGTTTCGCTTGAGCAGCGAGAATGACAAGAGCAAAGTGTTGCTGGAGAATAACGCCATCGCGAGCAAGCTCTCGGTGAATGATTCAAAGTTCTTTTTTAAACCGAAAACTTTCAGTCATGGCGAGATTCAATGCTACACACCGGTGAATCGGGTCAAGCTGCAAAATGACTTCAGCGTTCCAATTAAACAATACAAGAATGAAAATAAATTGGAACGAATCAAGGTCAGTGGTGGTGGTTCTACGTCGATGAGCGAAATTCAAGAAAATTATCAGATTCAAGCGTCGACGTCTGGTCAGCACCAGCCGTATTATTGCAAGAGTGTCGAGAAACCCAGCACGAGTAGAAAAATGGATAACGAGAAGAAATGCAAGAGCGAGGAGAAAACCTTGGTTCTTCGGGAACTGCTGGAAAACACGGTTGTTCTTTACTGCGCTGCCAATGGAGTTCATCAGGATGACGTTGCCAACTATCTGAATTCCTTGGATGCTAAACAAGTCTCCGAATGGATCCCGCGTCACTAACAATTTCTCTGCCAGGCTCAGTGGAAAGTTCTCATAGATATATTTTGAAGGAAAAAGTAATCTTCCATCGTATAACGCATACGAACATCCAAGCGCGATAGCTGTGAATTTTATACTTAAATATGTAAGACTTTTATTTGAAACTTACATGGATATATAACAAACGTTATTAAATGTAACACACGATAATTTAACATTAGATTATAATTTTCATATTTTAATGGTTTACGGTTATCGATCTCTATACTCTTAACGATATCGATCGAAAACCTTGACTCTCTCTAGAATTCTCTAAACATTAATTACACGCGTGCACTCGGTGCGTCTTTAAATTATGTAGAAAAATGGTTTTTTCGTTGTTAATGATATACCATTATTTAATCCAGTGTATATGAGAAATATACACATGATGACGCTAGCGAAATACAGCAGGAACAATGCAAAAATGTTAATGTTTTGTCAATCCTTGTTCTGACGTCGTTTTCGATGCGAGTACCTAGAAAAATCGAGATAGAATCGTTTTGTGAAAAATTCAGGAAACAAGACAACTACGATGATGAAGAATAAGAAGAAGTACCTCCTCCGTTCGGATTCAGAGTCGCTGACTTCGCTGATGGTTTTGTCCTCCACTTGTTCGGTGGAGGTTTCATCCTCGCTCTCCTCATACTTTTCTCTTCTGCTGGAGCTTTTGCTGGAGTCTTCGTTCCTGGATTTGCTCCTTTCGTGCTTTCTCTCGGTATCTTTCCTGTCTTTTCTTCTCCGGCGACTTTCCTCCTCGCTCTCCTCCCTCCGATGATGCTCCTCCGACCTGGATGACTTCTTTTTGCCCTCTCGCTTCTTCGACTTGTCCTGCTTCGACGAGTTCCTCGAGCTCGACGTACAATACCCCGTGTCCTGCCTGTTTCTGCTACTGGGTACAAGGAATTCGTTTTTGAGCGGTTCAAGGTCATCGAGTTAAGCATGCAAGCGTTACCGTTTGGATCGTTCGACTCTCGGCGAAGAGTCGAACCTGTCGGACTCCTCGCTGGAACCCTCGGTCTCTAGGTAATTGGCCTCCACATCCCTGTCTTTGGGCCTCCGCACTTTCCTCTCACAATTCTTTTCGTGGCTCCTGTCGCGACGAGGCTTCCTGCCACAGTCTTTGTATATGTCTCCCCTGGATATGATACTGATACTCGTTCCGTTGTACTTCTCGTACTTTGTTTTCCTTCGTCTGTTCTTACTTTCGCTTTGCACCACGTAAAGCCTGTAGAGCTGTAAGAGTATCACCAGGGTGTTCTTGCACGTGAAGAAGATGTTCATGTAACTGACTATCTGATAGTGGATTATCAGGATCAGTCGGAACGCCAGAAAGGGACCATCCTGAAAGCAAGAAAGAGAGAGAGAGAGAGAGAGAGAGCACTCGTAGAAAGCAGCAGCACCATTACGAGCTTTACCCGAACAAGCCTCGCCAGGTAAGTCCGGTCGACCCTACCTACCTGAAGGATCATATTTAGAGCGATTCCCCAGACATCGATACTGCAACAGCTGGTCTCTGCTTGAACGCGCTTCTTCACTGCACTCCCAGAGGACAGTCTCGACTTCCTGGACTTGGTGGCCGTGAGGACCACGGTGAACTGCATGAGCGACCAGGCCCAAATACCCAGCGTCAGGTACACGAGGACCGGCTCTCGCGCGATCCTGTCTTCCTTGAAGGAATCGAAGAACTCGATTATATCCGCGGCGGTCCCTATGTACACCAGTAGCAACTGACTCAGTTGATCCCGCGTCAGGTCTCCCTTCGGCAACATCCACCGACCGATTATCAGGATTAGCATGAGGAACTGCTCGATCAACGTCACCCAGGTCTCCGTGGAGATCTGGAAGTCCGGTAGTTTGATGTCCACCTAAAACCATACGAAGTTATAGTGACGAAGGCGGCTCCAGGTTGGAAGGGAGTGGAGAGTGGCTTAGTCTGGTGAGATGCGATGGACAACCAGTTTCCCAGTTTATCTCAGCTTGGGCTCTGTCAAACTCTATGTTCGGATTTGTGTTGTCTGTGCCGTGTGTGTATGCGCGTTCGTGGAGGATCTCACGATTGGCACGTACTCCCAGCGCTCGCTCCAGGTGCTTGAGATCCTCCGCAGCCAAATTCGATAGGTCGAAGTTCTCGGTGATGTTGATGTTCGACTCCCGAGAGCGCAACCTTCTGTCGACCTTGTCCAGCTCCAGCAGCCAAATGGCCGGCACCACGCTGCTCAGGTACAGGAAAACCGACGGGCAAAACCTGAAAACGATCCAAGATCATCAACGCGCGTTCCCTCTTAGAACCTACCGGTACTTCTATTCTCCAGGGATGAAAGAATCGATCGACTAATTGTGCCGGTCTTGATAGCCGGGAAGGAACCTTGAAATTCGATTAGGCCGAAGAGTCCTTCTTTGACCTGGTTCCAGGTTAACCCGAAAGTGGATTCCCCCCGGCTGACTGGCTCTTACTAATGCTTCAATTTCCGTCTGTCAGATCGCACAAAACACACCCTCCTAGCAAGGATGAATCGTCGATTTTCACTGAAATTATTGCATTCTCGCACGGAAATCGAAGCTTACACGAAAATAAGCAGTGCCATTAACAGCCAAGCCTTGTTTCTCCAACTAATAGCAGATTATTCGGCGATGGTCGGTATTCCCCTTCACAATTTGCTAATTAATATTTAAATAACGCTAAGGACGATGTGTACCAATAATACCTTTCTCTCTTAATATCCTTATTATCATTTTTACCGTTACCGTATCGTTGCTACTGCTGCTGCTGCTGCTGCTGCTGCTACATTTTATAGTTATTTCTTATCATTATCATCCCTGTACGATCGAGGAGAGACTCGTCGAGATTCTACTTGCCATTTCCATTCTTGATTCTCCTTTATCGTGAGAGTGAAAATGCCCTCGAAGAACATCAACAGGATGGGGCAGCAGAGATACCAGAAGAATGGATTTCTTTTGAAGGTGGTCACTTGCCATATAGCGATAAATCCATGGGAGGCAAAGACCAAACGCGTTATCACTGCCTTGATGGTAGCTAAAAATTTGGCCATTTCTTCTCTTCTCTTTATAAGATTTTTTCCTCTTCTTCCTCGTCTTCTTATTACACGTGAAAAAAGCTACAGTACTTCGGATCTCTCCAAGTTTCGAGGAATCGTTTGAAATTAATCCACTTTTTTTTTATTCCTTCCTTGTCTAAGAAACGTGCGAGTTCACCTGCATCGAATAATTTTACACATATTTTAGTTATACCAGTGACACACGTGTATGTTTGCCGTGTATATGTGATACGAAAGATATAGGTTTATAAAAGTACGGATATATAGTGTAATATTATTGTGAAAATTAAATACATGTAGAGAGTTAAGAACTCGTGGAGATTACAACACTTGATATCATTAAACTCTCACTGTTACGTATTAGTTTCTTGATTTAATGTCGCTTCAGAGAATTCTTGTTGGATTTATTGGTTCGTTATTACGCAACCTTGTACGAATATATCGGGTTGAACGTGTATAGGCAAAGAAATGGAGAAAACCGAAGAAGAAGGTATCGAGTGTTTCTATACTAAAAACTTTCGTCCCTTTAGGATATATGCGCAAAAGTCGGATTTGAAATTTTTCTTACGCATGCGCGCTAAAAGCGGACTAGACGAGAAATGGCGAGTCCATTAAAAAAATCTATTGACAGATTATACTGTTTTAACTTTGCGCATTGATAAAATAGGAAAGGTAAAGGCAATTTGCTTATTATTCGAGTTTTCTTAGACCTTTTATCACTAAGAGTATTCTTTTACAGATGGCATTTTTTAATGCTAGCAAGTTTCTTTTAAATGTGTCTAACCCTCAATTACATAAGGTTAGTAAAAGCTTTAAATGATTTTATTTAATTTTATTATAAATATAATATTTGTTTTTCCTGAAATATCTTATGAAAATGATCGGCGTTCGCGCATTATTGATAGAAGTTTGTGAATTTTTATATTGTCATAAGATTCTCAAGAGACGCTTGTTTCTTTAAATAGGTTGCAAACATTTATAGAAAATCAGTGCTGGAAAAAATGAGGAAAATGCCAAAGCCTCCACCGTATCAGTATCTGTCTGATACCTATGATCGATTTGAATCTTTTACTGATCCATTACTTCAGAGGTTCGATGAAAATACAAAACTAATTAGTATCGAAGGTCCTATAGCAGCAGGAAAGTCTGATCTTGCTGCTAAAATAGCAAAAGAATTTGATATGTTTTATTTCAAGCCTCCATCGTTTGACGATATATACATTGACATGTGGGGACGAGATTTGAGGGACCTTAATAAAATTTTGCCAGAAAAAATGCAAATGTGTACTTTGGAGCAATTTTATTTAAATCCTCATCTTCCAATAGTACCATCTGTAAATATAGAAATGTTTAAGCTTAAAATAAGTCAATACATGTTAGCAATGCTCCATATGTTTTCAACTGGTCAAGGTGCAGTTGTTGAAAGGACACCTTATTCAGATTTTGTTTTTGTGCACAGCTTAAGACAAGGTGGATACATTTCCGATACGGAATATCATTTCTATTGTCTTATGCAGGAGTTTCTTACCCATGTTCTTAATCATCCACATTTAATTATATATTTAGATGTTCCTGTTCCTGTTGTACAGGTATGAAACATTACATACATGAAAATTTTTAAATATTTATATACATATGCATTTATATTTGTAATTATTTTAGGAAAGAATCAAAAAGAGGAATATTCCATTTGAAGTCAATTCTAAAATTATAAATACCAAATTTTTAACCGATATGCACAGAAAATATGAACAATATTTACAGATGATGGATCCATTTTCAAAAGTTGTTGTATATGATTGGAGCGATAATAAAACTGATATGGATAACAGAGTGCAAGATATAGTAGATGACATCACGGATATGAATTTAACTACAATGCTTCCTTCAAAAAGATTTCATGAATGGGATTATGAAACTGCCGGTGATATCGTAGAACATCGAAGATACTGTCATTATTTCTGGGACATGGATGCAATTGACATTATATTTAGGAAATATGAAGATGTGGAATATGGAATAGTCTATCCTCACTTGAATGAAAAAGAGGCCAAACAACTCACGAAAATTTTAAGAGATAATGTATGTATAATGTTTATTCTATAATGTAATTATTTAAGAAATTTCTACATTTTATTATTCATTTTATAGACACATTATTTTACGGATTCCCCGGAAGGATTTTATCCACGAACAGCTGAACTTATGATAAGAAACCGAACCAATATTCAAGAATTGAAAAAAGTACTAGGTACGGATTTAACACAAATTTGTTACCGTCATATGGCAGATATTGATTATGACAGCTATCCAACATCAAGACAAGATCAATAAAGATAATGAATATAATATTTATTACAAATGTAGAAATGTGTAATATCGTAAATAAAATTTTTTCTGTTACATATACAAAAAAAGCTTTTAATTGAAAACCTTTTTAAATATATTTATTCAAGTAATGAGTCTTTTAAAATACATATAAATATAATAATTTTTATATTAAGTATGTTCCATATGTGTAAAAACATTAGATTATTATTCTTGATGGTAACTTCGTGTAGAGTTAAAACTTATAGAATATTAAATGATTTTTTTATATAAACATTTTTTTATAAAAATTATTTTATATGAATTTTATTGTAATTGGAATGTTTAATGCATAATGATAAGCTTTTTAAATTATATTCTGTATGGTGTAATGTGAAATAATTACTTTGGTACTAGAGTGAGACTCAAAAAACCAATTGGGTTCATTAAATGCACATAAGTCTCGATTTCTAAATTATATTATTAAATATTTTTTAAATGGATTAATTGAATTAACAAAATAATTATACAAATTAATTTTAACAAAACTAAAAGAGCTCTATTGTCTAGAGTTCAATCACTAAAGTAAAAGTTATAAAAATGAATCAAGATGTGTATGCGATGTTGACATTCTTTTAATTTATATATATATATATATATATATATTTATATATATGTATATAATAAACAAGTAACACATACAAATATATATATAGTATTTACAATATAATTATGATATATAATTTATAGATTATATTAATTATCAAATATTATACTTTAAAATCTAAGAAGTTAGGCTACAGCATGAATTTGTTTTTCTTGCTGTTTTATAAAATGCTTTAGACTGGGCACTGAGGCCTTCTGATTTAGAAACTAAATCATCTAATTTCTCTCCTCTTTCAAGAACTGCTTGAACAGAGTTTAACTAAAAGAAATATTTCCATAAATAGTAGAAAGGTAATATAAATTTAAGTTTATAATTTGTATACGTATAAATATGTAATATACCAAAATTATCTTAGTCTCATCCAAATCAGTTTGCATCTTCATCAAAGCATCCGCTTCTTTCGGATTTTGATATTTTGCTAAATATATGTTTGATTGAGAAAAATCTATGAGAGCTTCCTTCAATGTTTGCCATGTAGACGGTGGATACTTAATTGCAAATTCATCTAAAACTTTGGTGATCAATGTATGAGCTACTCTTCTTGGATATTCATGATCCGAGATAAGTACTCCTGCCAAATTATCCGCTCTTACATATACATGACACATATATTCTACAAAAGTATAATATTAACGTTAATATGTGTATAATTAAACTGTAATTAAAGCATAGCTAACACTTTAACCTTTTGCTATGTAACTTTGGAATTATTATGCAAATTACCTTGTTCTTTAACACTTTGTCTGGCACATACTTGTGTTCGTTCAGCAATTGTTTTACTGACAAATCCCATAAATTCTTTCACACTACCCCTTTGAAAAAATGAAAATGACTCTACATCGTATGCAGCTTTTAAAGTAGTTGCGGATGTTGGTCCTTTGTACAAAATTGTTAATGCATATAATTTAACCATTTTTATAAAGAATATATATTCTCGAAGCAATTTTAAATCCAAAGAATACGAATCTTTAAAACTTTGTCTATCACCTGAAAAATGATTAATGTTTGGTAAAACTTGTACTTTGCTAATTTCATTAGTTTTTATTCATATCTAATAATGACAAAAAACTATGCTTTATGATGACTCGTGAGATAATCTAATAATTGAATTTTTAACTACTGTCTACTTACAATTTACAAGAATTATTAGGTTTAAATCTATTATTATTTCAGTTTGTTTCACCAAAGAGATTTATTAATATTTAACTTTAGTTCTTTGAATAAGAATTGTTTATTTTGTTAAGCTTGTCAGGCATAATAATACCAATCACTTCAGTGCTATTATAAGATTTATTAGTAAAAATTGTTTAAGGGAAACTTAGCAGAGTCAAAGAAGAAACATTTATACACGTTCAAATGTATCAAAAGTGCTAAAATATTTTTGAAAAGAATTTAATAGACAGCATATTTTCTCAATCTCGCTGATGACGGATGCACCTACACCTATATATTTCAATTTTAGGACGATACTAGTCACATGAAGGTAACTAGTAAATTCTCTAACAGTGGTTCTCAATATTTTATCAAAACTTTCTTTAAACTAATATAGGTAGCAATAATAGGTGCTTTCCAACTATAAGCGACACACATCAACGCAAATACATAATATACGTGACATGTACTATTGTACTGTAGTCGAAAAAGATATCAAACACGACTGCGACTATGAAAACTCTGCATAATTACAATAGTTCGTGTGACACAAACTATATGTTTGTGTCGTTTGTAGTACAAGCTAGTCGTTCAAGTGATTTACAGGATGACTTTATGAACGCTAATGTACAAACTTCTCTATGGTATATTTTTATTTTGACTTACATAGTGTTCACATTGAAAAATGGTATATATATTGACGAAGTGAAAGTATTCAAACAACAGTATTAAAGGAAAAGCGTCAGGTTAATGGCTCGGTGAATTCGGAGTACAAAAGACATCATAATAATTGAATATGTGTGGTGCCCGTATTTTATAAATTCCATTTGTGTGCTCGTGAACAATAAAGGGACTCCGTTATTAAATACAAAATACAAAATTGAAAAGAATTTCAATTTTCGAGGAACTAGGTATCTTAATTATTTACGAAATAATTGATATTTCAATTATGACTACTGCACTGTATTTGGAGCATTATCTCGATAGTAAGTTACTTTCTTTTACAAATAACTCATTTGCATTTGCATTTGATACAGTCTTGATAAATTTCATGGTATATTTCATATGTAAATGGGTTTATTATTGCATTATTATAGTGTGTAAACATAATAATTAACTGGATTTATACAACTAATTTTATCTATTAGGCTTAGAGCATTTACCGATTGAACTACAAAGAAATTTCACATTGATGAGGGACCTGGATTCTAGAGCGCAAGGTTTAATGAAAGACATTGATAAGTTGGCTGATGATTTTCTTAAAAATGTAAAGAAAGATTCACCGGAAAGTCAAAAGAGCCAAGTAACGCATATTCAGAGCTTATTTAATAAAGCAAAAGAATATGGTGATGATAAAGTACAATTAGCAATACAAACTTATGAACTCGTAGATAAACATATAAGAAGATTAGATTCAGATTTAGCAAGATTTGAATCTGAGATACAAGATAAAGCTGTTAATAGTACTAGGGCAAATGAGGAGAGTACTGCTAGTAAAAAAGGAAGAAAGAAGCTTAAAGAAAAAGAGAAAAAAAGAAAAGGTGGTACGGCTGGTGCTAGTAGTGAGGATGAAACCAAGAATTTAAGGAAAAAGCAAAAGAAAGGTAAGTACTATAAAAATTCATATATTTTGTGTTAACAATGCATATGAAATAAATACAAATCTATAATTTCATTTCAATAATTTTAGGTGGCTCTGTTGTGTCTGCTTCTTCTGCTGGTGCTGTGGGAAGTGGTGCTCAAGTAGACTCGACGGCACTTGGTCATCCTGCTGATGTTTTAGACATGCCCGTAGATCCTAATGAGCCGACATATTGTTTATGTCATCAAGTTTCATATGGAGAAATGATTGGGTGTGATAATCCAGACGTAAGTATTATAAGTATTCAACTAATTAAGTATTTTGTTAGATGAGGATAGAATTCTTAAAAATGATTTATATAATGCCTCTTATTACAATTATTTCAGTGTCCGATTGAGTGGTTCCATTTTGCCTGTGTTGGTTTAACAACGAAACCCAAAGGAAAATGGTATTGTCCTAAATGTACACAGGATAGAAAAAAGAAATAATAAACTTATATTAGCTAGTTAAATCTGTTTAATAAGATTTGTTAATCGATGTATATTTATTACTATTTTCTTCCAAAAATAATATACAATATTTTTTGTAACATTCAGAAAAATATAAAAAAATTTAGGACAATTAAATCAATTTAGAATAATAAAATTAAAGTAATAGTATCTTAATGTTAATAAGTAATGTATCATTATATTTTGTATTTGTTATTATTCATCATTTATTGTTGCTAATAATGCAATGTACAAATAACAGATTTTTTTGTTGGGTACTGCGGAAATTTTCTAATTTAACACTTAGGCACCCGGTAACTTTGAAAGAAAACACGTTAACGCGTGGCTAGGTATTAACCGCAATAGATAGAAAGATGCAGTAATGCGTGATAGGATGTTTAAGTGTTAATTAGCAATAAATTGGAATCATGATTTATATAGAAGATTATTTACATTATACAGAATAAATTTGTAAAATAAATTAATAATTTTATATTTCATTATTTTTTTAAGCCATAGCAGTAATAGATTAAATACGCAAGTATATCAATCAATTATATTATAAATGTTTGTATATTTTATAATATTTATTATATTATGTTATACAAAATAAATAAGAACAAAGCATATAAAATTAAGTAATAAAAAAATACGTATAAAGAATCTGTGTATATTTCATTTATAAAGAAACATATTAACTTTAATTAACTTATACTTAATAGTCTTCAAAGTGTATAGAGTAAGAGTGAATGTAATATTTTTATAGCATCTAAATATATATTACTTAGTTTTTCTTGAATATATTATTATTGGCTGTATCGAGCAAACTTTAAGGTGAATAATTTGTTATAAAGACTAGCATAAGTTTTTTATTAAAGTTCCACTTTTATGTTAACTATGGAATATCCGATTGTCTATTGCAGCATTGACTAGGTAGCACCGACCAGTTATACCTATAGCTCATGCGAGTTTTGATTTCTTTAACACACAAGGCACCTGTTGTTTTATAATTTTCATGCATACTCTTCATATTCATAACACTCTGTTTGTGTGTAATTATATACTGATTTGAGCAACCGCGTGATCTATATTCTGTATCGAAACGGACATCGTGTTTTCGCTCAATATTTCCAAGAGGAGCCAACCAAAGACCAACAGACACATCTTCTGAATGATGTAATCTAAGAATAAATAATACATTTATCAAGTGTACCAATACATTACAATGAGTATAGGAAAAGTATTTCACTTACTTAAATAGATCCATGTTTGTAATAATAAACTTTATCAAGTTATAGGATAATACGTATCCACCACCCAAAGCGTATGGAAGATAATAATCGCACAGTATCCAATCGGTTTCCTTCCAAGGACCATTTCTCTTAACTTGTGCTCTCCCATTAAAAAATCCCCAATACAATTCCTTCTTAGTGCCTTTATTCTGCCACTTATCCAATTCTTTTAATAGCTTTGGTAGCACAACATAGGTGTCATCATCACACTTTAATATAAAGTCAAAATTATAATTATCAAACACTTCTTTCAAAGCATACAGAACTTTTTTTGTTAGTGTACCATAAGAGTCTTGCAGTTTTGACAATAAGAGTAAATCGGAGAATTTTTGATTTTCAGATTCTATAGTGTTTCTCTGTTCAGGCAAAATGTCTAATGTACCAAGAACAAATAAATGCTTAACAGCAGCATTTTCCTCAGACAACCATGTGTTTCGAATAGCGTTTCGTCGCTCTAAATTATCAGGACTTGAAAGAATTACTACGATTAGCTTATATTTAGGATTTTCTCTCATTATTCTTTCTTCAGGAAAACAGTGACAATTTAAAAACCACATGTAATATATGCATATAAAGATAAATAAGATAATCACGAATAATGTGACTGGTTTAATTAATAAGTATCTCTTATGTAGCATGGCACCACGAAGATTATGCGACGAATTAGATCGTCTTAATAACATTGGGAAGTAAAAACTAATTTTTCAGTATAAACATTGTGCATGAATTATTTTGTATCTATCTGTCAAATATCAGCTGATCGTCGATTTGGGTTAGGCTAGGTTGCATTAGAATCGGCCGTGGCGCCATCTGACAACAAATATCTTAAACTATGGGTATTTAAAAGTAATTTTATCTTTAAAAGGAAAGAGATCATTTAATTCAGGTTTTTCAGATTTGAATTGACCCAATGCAAAAGACAATTTGTTTATATTAGAATTGTAATAAATTTTCGTAAAACGAAGAAATGAAAATTTTTGATGAAAAATTTATTATTAACACCATTAAGTTGAATAAAAAGGATAGTTTATTTAATTTTCGTTGTGGGTTTATAAAAAGAATTGTTAATGTTAAAAGTACTATATCTGTTAAGTACTATACCGTATATTTTAACTGATGAAACTTTATATAATAATCATTATAAAGCGATGGAATAAAGAACAATAAGTTTTCATTGCTAATTGTTGATATTAATACAAATAAATAATTTCACTGAAGATACATACATAATTAAATACAGAACTAATTCTGTCATGTAAAACTATACATAAATTTTATCACCGCAGCTCATTAAAGAATAAAAAGAAAGTTAAACTTGTGTCTGAATAAGGCACGTATATTGTATAATTGCATTATGAATATTGAAAATTTTATTGAAATCCAATTACCTAATCTATCTCTAGAAAATAGAGCCATATTGAAAATACGTAATAACTATTATAGTCTCAGACACGGTAAACACATGTATGTGTGCGTGTGTTTCTTTAATCATCGTAATAATTAAATCATACCATTAAATGAAAATTATATTGGAGTATTTAAATAAAAATGGCTAATGCTTTTCTATTGTTAAGAAAGAAACCAATAGTAATTTTTATATAATAATTTTTAATAAGACATTTTTTTTCCGAAGCAAATTTATGTGTGTATATATGTATGCTTACGAAAAATTTCACAAAATTCACGAAACTCAGCTTCATGTACGGCACAATTAAAAATAAGGAAGGGCTTCGTATAATTCAGCAGGAGCTATGTAATTCTAAAGGAATTCCGATTGAAAACTGCGAAAATACGAATTCACTATCATAATTCTAGCTTATTAAGTACAAAACATCTTTTACTACTTTTTATCGTCTATTACTTATACGACATGAAAGTGAAAAAGAATTCAAACTGCAATTTGTACAGGAAATGATGATTTTTCAATGTCTGTGAATCATATATGGTATACCTAAAAAAAAAAATATATATATATATATATATATATATATATATACATACACACACATGTTACCTATATATATATATATATAAAAATTCTTTTGTAAAAGAAGTTAGCTATATTTCAAATAATTAAGTAAGATTTTTAAGCACTTTTCATTAAAATCCGTCCGTTTGCTTAGTTATTTGAAATTTGGCAATTTAGGATGGTTCATTATGATTCTAAAAAGTCTTTTAACGATCGAAGGAAAGAAAGATAAACAGAAAACTTAACAAAAATTCAATTATCAATATGTACATAAATAATGCAATGCGAGTGATAAAAATTAATTATGGAACACTACACCACTATAAATTCGTGTAAGAGGACTAAACTCTTAAGCTTGTTAATTATGTATCTGATTTCATTCTTGAAATACGTGCTACCATTAATTACACGTACGCACAGCTTCTTCCCTCGGCAATGTTCAGATACACTGAGCATTTCGTTATTGATGGTACCTCTTGAATACTTAAAAAATAAAAATAGTGCTTCGCTTCCTGAATGAAAGTGAAAGTACCAAAACTTAAATTTTATGGATATTACCGAAATAACCTAAGCATGGATTTTTGGTACTTTCAAGCTTCATTATAAATAATAATTAATAATGTTCATTTCTAGGATTATACGTAATATAATTTAATCGGTGATGGAAATCTGAGCAAATCCGATCAATGCTTTGTCGTCTGGCACTTCATTGGCAGCATAGCCAGAATTCTGTAAAAGAAAAGGGTTTTCGTTGGTCGATCGAATTATTCGAGTAATACAGACCGACCGAATTCACTCAATAATGAGAATCGAATACTACTTACCAAAGAGAAGGTCACTGTTTTCAGCTGCCCAGCACTATCTATTAATTTTTGTAAATTTGCAGCTATTACTACAATGTCTTTTCCATCCACCAAGCCAGCACCTACTAACTCCGCTGCGATACCTTCCGCAGAATCAACACCAACGGCGAATTCAAATCTAATATCGTTCAGTTCTCGCTTTTGATTCCTAAAAATTACAATGTCATTAGGCTCTTTGTGAAAACTTAACGAGGAATGATTAGGGAAGATTTTGATAAAACGTAAAAAGGGAATTTTACGGATCGGATTTTTCCTCAAGGATAAACTGGGTATTTGGACGTCTAAAAAAGAGAAGTATGATACGACGTTTAAACACATGCGCCGAGAGCATTCTGTACTATGTGACGGTTCATACTTACCGAAGTCTTAATACCAAATTAATGGGAACATTTTGTTCAGCAGCTTGCTGAACAATGATGTGGCTCGACGCTGGTTTTAACTGACCACCAAAGTCTTCTGATTCCGGTATATCTTCCTCACTACTGGCATTTTCTATGGTGTTGACCGGCAAAGCTTCTTTACTTTCCTCACCACTCGAATCGCCACTTTCTTCTTCTTCGGATGACCATACCCACTCTCCTGTTACGGTTCTGTGTAATCGACCAGACGTTCCAGGTTGTCTCTTGGATGCCTAATGAGACACGATGGTTGATCGAACAAATTAATTGAATTTTGAATCAATGTTGTTCTTTCAGAGAATGCAACGAACGAATACCCACTTTTTGAACTCTAGTTTCTAGACTAGGTCCAATAGCCACTAAAGTTTGTTGCAAGTACTTTTTATCCTTTGCTTTCTTGAAAAAGGGATGCTTAAGAAGTTCCGTGGCAGTTGGCCTGAAAAATTGAACAAATCAAGTTAATCCGCATCGGTATAAATTCTCTTGATCTTTGGTTTTCTTGAAAACTACCTTTTAGTAGGATCTTTTTGCAGACAATCGACGATCATCTTACGGAATGTCTTGCCATACGCCTTATACTGATCTTTGTCATCGGCAGCTGTATCTAATGTAGGTGGATCATTTTGCAATGTCAACATCAGGACTTTCATAGGTGGATATTTATGATAAGGTGCAGTCCCACTAGCCATCTCAATCGCGGTAATGCCCAGTGACCAAATGTCTGCTTTGAAATCGTATCCATGATGCTGCAAGAATACATTTTATATCATAATTGCCTTAATTCTATATCCGCAAAGTTTATTGACATAGTCTCAGGAAAGACGCACGCAACAAACGAAGCCATGCATTTTCGATGTAAATCTCCTTTTTAGAAACATTACGTAACATAACAAAACTTTCGTTGTCATTTCAATTAAATAATTAGAAAATAGAGTAAACAGTTAATAATTGAACAAAATTAACAAATAAGACATAAACAAATTAAAAGACTCAAGGGAAGATAGACATTTTTTAATATCAGTTAAGTGGAATCGTGTTATTCTGTTTGATAAAATATTATTATGGAAAGATTACATGCTACCGCTCATGAATGCATTATTTCAAAACCAATTGTAAAGCTTTTCTTGACAGCCAAACATGAATTTTGATGTAATTAAACAAACAAATAATAATAATAATAATGATGCAACATATAAAAATAAAAAACATAGAAAATGGCAGGCTAAGAAGTTGTAGTGTTACTTTCCTCTCTCACCTGCTCCATGACCTCAGGTGCCATCCAACAAGGAGTACCAACAAAAGTATGTCTAACTTTTTGTCTACTTAAATCTCTTCCAGTTGCTAACCAAGCGCTTACACCAAAATCAGCTATTTGAACAGTTCCATCTTCCCCTAGGAGGATATTCCCTGCTTTTATATCCCTGAAAGAAATTCATAATGCAAGATAAGATTCATTGAAATATTAGGATTACCTTCGTTATATCAGCATATTTTTCATGTGTACCTATGAATTTGACCATTACTGTGAAAGTATTCGAGTCCTTTGAGTACTTCGCGAAGAACCGTTGCTATAGTTGCCTCGTCAAACACCCCATGCTTGCAATTGGAAGTTCTTGTCTTATGTTTGATTATATCTAATAAAGATCCACCTTCTAGCAGCCTTAAAACGAGCCATAATTCCTCTTTTACTACAAAGGATGTATAGTATGTTACAACATTTTCATGATTGCACGACGACATTGCTTGGATTTCCTTCTGTAATGGAATACTCGAATGAACAAAGAACATCAATAAAACAATATCTCAAAGAACTTACCAATAGTTCATCCATATTCGTATTCCATTTTTCTAAATTTATTCTCTTGATGGCGCATTTTTCTTGCCTTGGTATGCAGAATGCGGCATGCACCACAGCCGTGGCCCCAACACCTTAGACAAACAAATTGTCATTAAAGACAGCGAAGAAAATCCATCGAAAACTTCTAATCGAACCGTAGTCAACTTTGATAATTGGTTTTGCTTTCGCTTACATTTTTCTCAAAGTTTGCAAGGTTCTTCCACTTGCATCGAAAGAATGGTAGGAGAGTGTAACGCAGAAGAACGACTCCTTGCCAATCAGAGTCGTGTAAAGACGGATGATTGGATCGGGATGAGAGAAAGATACATATACGTATATATATATAAAGAGAGAGATAGAGCAAGAGGAAAGTTCCTCCAAAGATCGTAAGAAGAGAGGAAGAAATTGATAAAAAAAAATAGCAGCAGCATCTAGAAGAGGGGAGAAACGAGCCGGAGTGGAAAGTTTTCCTTCACCGGGGGGCAAGTGCATGCGGAGGAAGCAACTTTGGCAAAACTTGAGGGATCAGCTGCTGGGAGGCACGTGAAGTTGGCCACGAGTGACACTGTGAATTTTTATGTAACTTTTGACGTTATCGTCGATGATGTCGAGAGTAGAGAGGAGAGAGAGAGGAGACGACGTCAGGGATCCGGGGAACCGGAAATTTGGCTCCGGGAAAACTGGGATTTTTCCGGAGCGAATTTGCCGCAGTTGTACGAAACGGGCCAGGCTCTACGGGGAAAGCGTCTATAAAAATTCAACTCACCAATAACCTCTTTCAACTCGTAGTCATCCTTCGTGTTCGGCCAGCCCTGCACGACGGCGGTGGAACTCACAGTTGCCATTTTGTTCACCAGTGCCGTACTGACTCTAACTTGCTTGCTGGTCACTACCGTGGGGCCCCGTAAATTTCTCGTCGAATCTATCAAGTTCAATCTCAGGGGATTCAGCAGCAAATATCGCTGGGGTTTCGGGGTCTCGGTCAGTGGCGCCGATCGGAAAGATTTCTGCCGGAAAACCCCCGGTGAACAGGCCGGCAAAACGTCCGGTGCGATTTTCCTGAAAAAAAAAAGAAAAAAAAAAAAAAAAAAAAAATCAGAAAATTCAACTCAAAATTACTCACGGGCCACACGCGCGCAAATATCAAATGTAATATCCATTTTGCTAGGGGATTCCCGCTCTCGCTCTATCTCTCTCTCTCTCTCTCTTTCATCGCGCTATTTTCTATCACGAACGGAAAATTCTCGCGTGGAGCGACAATGTTGCTGCTAAACCATCGAGACAGCTTTTTTTTTTAATTAAACGCTCGTTGCTGCACTTGTGTAATCATGTCATCCCCGTAAAATATGTCGCTGCACACAATTACAGCGCGATGAAATCCACGCGAGATAAATTGGTCGAATTTTTTGGTCGCTCGGAGGGGGAGGAGATCGCGGAAAGGAGAGAAGAGACGATTTTTAATTCGATAAAATTTCATTCGAGGCACCTCCTGCCCCCCTTCGGCGACCGTGGGACTGTTGTGCGGGGGGTCATGGTGGTAATTTTGAAAAATATCCCCCTTCCTCGGAGCGGATTTGTTGAAAAGACGGAGAGAAAAAAAGTCGCCTTAGCCGTGCGATCGAGAGAAAATCTCGAATAGATCCAGGTCAATGCCACTTCCGCTAGACGCATAAAAGTGCTTCTAAAAATAGTAGATTCGCTGGAGAAAAAACCGGCTAATTTTTTAGCGCAATCGCTCTCGTTTCCTCGAGTTTTTCCAAAGTTTTCCCGTTTGACATTGAACAAACGCGAAATCTCTTTGGATGAGTTTTGCAGGAAGCGCGCACGCAACTTCGGTGCGATTACTTAACCTACACACGCGCACATTTAGAGAGAGAGAGAGAGAGAGAGAGAGAGGGAGGGAGAGAAAGACACACACGAATTATGTTATAATTACCTTGTTCTCTCTTATCTTATCAAACATGTAATAGTACACAGGTATCATGGGCGTGTGCGAGTACAAAGCTTGATATTAACGCGATGTGGGACCGGGGAAAAAAAACCAATTTCATTCTAATATTCCGAATGTCATTTTTGAGAAACGTAAAAGGTTCAACGACCAAACGAAAAACCAAAGTCGCGCAGCACGAGGCGAAAGATGCAAATAAAATTTCTCTCCGCACCTCCCTTGGCTCTTCGTTCGACTCTCAAAATACTTTGGATTTTCGAAAAAATGCAATGTACTTCTAGCGTAAGCAAAAAAAGAAACAAAAAATATTTCCAAAATTTCACAGGAAACGAGAATCGTCGAGAAGAGGCAAAAAGTTAGCGAGGGAGAGACAACGACGATGGCTCAAAAATAAAAAAAAAACGCGATGGCTTTTTTTTTCCCGTCCACTACGACAGTTTCGAGATTCGCTCGAGAGGATTTTTTTCCACGGTATTTTACTTTTGCTCCATTCCTTCGCGTGCCGATGTTTTTTTTTCGAGTAAAATTGATAGAACCGATGAAAAGTAGGAAAGCGAGCGCAGCGTTAGAAAAAAAAAAATAGACAGAGACAAAGAGATAGATCGAGAGAGAGAGAGAGAGAGATTTTGAAAAGTCGAGTAGTCGGGATAAGATTGAAAATGAAAAAGCGATTAAAGAAGCGTCGGAGAGGAGAAGCTGTCTCGGTACTTACGAAATGGAAATATGTTGTGTGTGCGGTGCCGCAGGCAACTTAAAGACTAGGAATGCCAAGGGCTGGAATCTCCAGCCGCCGAGAGGTTTACCACTCGTTTTTGGTTCGGATGGATCTGATACGTGACTTAGATATTGAGGTTAATACAACTTGGTCCGTCAGCTTGGTCGCTATTGAATACCGGCAAGTCGAGGACCAGCGATTAATAATTGAAACACTTTCATCGGCAATCGCGTGTAACAAGAAGCACGTGCAAGAGGAAGAAGAAAGAAGCGGCTGAGCGAGAACGAGAGCGAGAGTTGACGAATGAGCGAGCGAGAAACGAAAGAAAGAGAGAGAAGAGAGAAGAGAGAAGAGAGAAGAGAGAAGAGAGAAATCGCTCGCTAAGAAGAGAGGGGGTTGCGGGGAAGAAAGAGGGGAGGTAGCAAAGTGGGAGATACACAAACCAGTTCCAGTTTAAACACAAAAACCTCTTATCATTGGTCTCCGGACGAATTTCTTTTTTCATCAATTTCAAAAGCGCCTTTTTTCGGCAAATTCGGAAGAGAGTGAGGAGAAAGTTTGTGTAAACAAACGGGACGAGGAAAGTTCTAGGGCAAGGGACTACGAGAGAGAAGAAAGGAGGAGAGACGACGACGACGACGACGACGACGCTCGTTCCTAATGTTAAAAGGAACGAGAAGTCGAGAGCTCCACGTTCGATTCTCTCCTTCTCGTGACTCGGATTTGGTATCAACCTCGGCGTCAAGCCGAAAAGCTTTCGAGAGGCTGTCCGAGATGGATCGTCGGGAGATAGAGCGTTTCGATCGGGCGAAGAAATCTCGCGTGACATCACTCGAGCAGATTGGTTTCGTCAGATGGAAATAAATCCAACGGATGGGATGGGATGGGATGAATTCGCGCGTTGAACGAACTCAATTAACCGTGTGTGATGAAATTGATTAAAGCCTCTCGACACCACCCATAAGGTTGGCCATAACGCTGTGCAATAACGCGATTAGAGAATTTAATTAAGCGGAGCCTCGAGAGATCCAATATGGCGTTCTGCGCAACAACCCCCTTATCGGAGCCCCGACTATTTGCACGTAGATATACCTCGAGGCTTTTCGATTCTCGCGACAGGTGCATCCCAACGCCCACCACCACGCCGCTGGAACCTCCCTCCCCTATAAAAGGGCTAATCGCGAGCACCGACGCTCGAGTTCCTTTCGCGACTTCGTAAAAAACCTCCTTCAGGGGCCGGAAACCTCGAGAGACCGCAAGAAGATGACCGCGCGCGCCAAAATTAGCATCCTCATAGTAAGTCCTCGTCAAACAGTTCAGTTCTTTATAATAAGGTTAGCGCGCGATCGACGCAAGCGTGCGTGATCCATAGATCGCGTATGCGCGCGCGCGCGCGCGCCCGCCAGTTGGTTTCGAAGTTGCAGATCTTTCGACGCTCGACGTCGCGGGTGTCGAGTCAAACGAGCGACTAAAATTTGTCGATTTTTGCAAAATTCGCTCAAAAGCCCCCCGCAAAATGACGAGCGGATTCGCGCGGTTGAATCGAGTCGAGTCCATTTAGACGCGGCTGGATGAGTTTTCGAGACAAGGTTATCTCAACTACCTCCTCCCCCCTCTCCCCCGCGGCTAGTAGAAGCAATTGTCAAATCACGAGTGAACGATACGCGAGTGGTTGCTGATGCTCCCCAACGGTATTTATTCCTCGTGCTCGCGAGATTAATGGATCCGTAACGAGTTATTATTGCGCGTGCTGTCCACGATCAATTCTTATTGGCCCGTAGGAAGTCGCGTGCCGTTGTTGACGAGATCGTCCGTCCCGTCGCCCGGAACCCGAACGCCATTGGTCGGTTCCAGTGGCGCCGGCCAATAGCGGCGCGGCGGGAGGAGACGCGCGCTCGCTTTTTCCCACGCCCGAAAATCCCACGCGCGGATTTCCGTCGAAAGAAATTCTCAGAATTATCCTCTCGCTTTTTCAAAATCGCCTTCGAGAGAGTATTCGCGTTTCCGTCGATGGCGTCTTACCCCCTTTTAAAAAAAAAGGTAATTTTTTTTTTTTTGGAGTAAAAGCGCAAGTCGAGTAGATTGACGTGGTGTCGGTGAATAAGAAAACTGGTTAAAAGTGCCGAATTTTTCTTTTTCACTCGATGCGCGCGTCGGTGTTGAAAAGAACTGCGTAAAACTCACTCACCTACTCTTTCCCAGAACGAAACTCGTCAACAAACGATTGTCATGGAACTTCAACTGTTCCCCATCCGAAGTGGCCGATGCGGTGGTGGCGCCGACCGTTTCCGATTTGCGTTGTCTCATGTTGCTCACTACCCTGATGACACAAACAAACCCATTTTCTTATTTTCCTCCTCGGGAACTCCGTCGCTTTTATACTACCCCCGTCATATTATTTTATCAATTTTATTTCTCATTATTTTGGTTTTTTTAACGTTGGACCCAAGGGGAGGGAGGAAGAAACTATAGGGAGAAAAAGAATGAAAGAGAGAAAGAGAGAGAGAGAGAGAGAGAATTCCGTTGAATTCGTCAACGAGCGAAATCTCTCGTCCGAAAGTTTCATCGAAAAAAATAAAATTCTCGCGTATTTATGGAACGCCCCCTCCCGCCCCGCTGGGCTGAAAAAAAAATATCGACCATCCCCCATTTTTCTCTCTCCCGCGTCGGCTGACGTATGAATGGGAATAACTGACCTTGCTCGAAACTCTTCGGTAATCCGAGAAATTTGACGTTTGAACTTTTCTCCGATATATTCGCGATTGCGCGTGCACGTGGCGCAAAATGGCGGGACAATTTTCTTAACGACGACAACTGTCATTAAGAAGATTCCGAAGAGGGACGGAAGATTTTAGGGAAAGATGGAAAAAGGGCAGAGGGAGAGTGAAAAATTAAAGTCTCTCCCTCTCTCTCTCGAAGGGAGAGAGTAAAGATAAAAGTCCGAGTATATTCGTAAAAATTTTGCAGACGCGCGCGCGCGCGAGAGAGAGAGAGAGAGAGAGAGAAAAGATCGTAAAGTCGATGATTTGAAGGAGCAATGGGAGAAAACTCGAGCAAAGGTTTGAAGCGTGTTTGATTCTAGCGAATGATCCTTAGGCTACACCGTCGTCGGGGAGCACCCTTGTATTCAAGAAGCGCATGGAATATTTCTAAATTGGCCATTGGTCGATTGTCAACTAAATACCTAAATAGAATAATTGGAGCCGGATTGGCCTTACCGGCTATATTTAGACATTACCAGGGATAGACCCTACGGTTTGCGGCTAAAAATAAATCCACCACCGACGAAATAAAAAGCTTTCGTTGATCCGCGAATCGAGGAAGCGAATCTCGTTGTTTGCCTTCGAAAAGTTGCGGGGATCCCCCGCGACTCCGTCCGGAAGATCGACGGGTTCCTCGCCGAAGGTGGAGGAGGAGACTCTGAAAATTTGGAGCGTCCAGAAGAAATCGACGAGTGCCTTGACACTGTGAGAAGAATGGAACGGAGCTGACAAGGACGAGGGGGTGGGGGGTGGGGGAATATCGCGAGAGCCATTAACAGGTCTAAATTTAAGTTTTCCACGAATGCTCTAATCTCATTCTTCAACAAATCTGACACTTGTAAATTCATCGAGCGCGGACGGTGTGCCATAATCTTATCGCCGACTCGCCTCGAGTTCCTTTCTCGTTTTCTCCCTTCTTCTCTCTCTCTCTCTCTCTTTTCTCCGAACTGTCAAAAATCTCCACGAGAAATTCCCCGCGTGATCGTTATCGTTGTTTTTGCTGCTCCTTCCGCTCCCGAGAGGCATTTCCGGTTTTTCCACGCTCCAAACTCCTTTCCGGGGGAATCCCCGTGCGTCTCTCTCCCGCGGGAGAAAAACGGGCGTCGCGTCGCGTCCCGACGAAACGATGACGTTTCATCGTCGCTTGCCATCCCGCCCACGTTCAATTGTACGCTTCGCGCAATTCTCGCGCGGAATCTGCCGATTTCCGGCGCGGTGTCGTCGACTTTTGCGAAAAACGCCCTCGATTTTTTTCCGCCGAAATCGAGCGCGTCGAAAAAGAAAAAAAAAAAAACAAGAAAAAGAGGAAAAACGGAGAAGGAGGGAGAAAACGTGAGAGAATTTCATCGTCGATCGTCGAAAGCGCTATCTCGATCGAACGAGATCCGTAATGATTGATGTTTTGAAAACGTGGATTTTGGTCGTTTTTCTTTTGGAAAGTGTCTCGCGCCGCTAAGGTCGATGGGCCGCGGGGGCCGCGGAGCCCGAGGGGAGTTTCCGTGTAATGTCTGCTGGGAATTGTCCCTGAGGAGGAGAGATAAAGCTCGAGGTGTGACGGCCGAGAAATATTTCGAGACATTAGTCTTCCGTGTGACTTTTAACGTTCGAGCGACGACGAATCGATGTCACGTGGGCCGATCTCGCCGCCTCGAACGATCAATTCTCGCATTTGAGCAAATAAATGCATCACTCGGCGATCTTTAGTTGCCGCTCGAAATAGAACCGAGGGGAGGAAAGGGGGAAAGGAAGGGAATGGAACGAAACGAAACGATCACGAGGAGCCGCCTCGCGTCCGCGCGAAATTCCCTCGAATCCCGTTCACCAGCAGTTCGACGGCGACCTCCCGGTGGACGTTGGCGGGAAAGATCGTACGGTCCTTTCCGTTAATTTCACGCCGAAGAATTGCCCGCGGATGTGACGGGAGAAATGGCCTTGGATCTAAGTGAAAATTCCTCATGTGTGGAGGATGGACACGGCGAGGATGGAGGAGAAACGGAAAATTAAGAGGAGAAAAGAAGAGAGAGAGAGAGAGAGAAGAAAAAAAAATAAAAAAAAAAAAAAAACAGATTAACCGCACGTATGATGGATAACGATCCGCCGGCGGTAGTGGGATCTTTGGGCGTCCGGTCAGAGGTCAATTGCTTATTAACTCGATAATAACGATTATTAAAATGATCGTTAAGAAAAATGTACCACGAGGGCCACGTGCGAGATCGCCTTGCAGAACCCGAAGGACGGCACGGGCCAGTGTTTCTTTCCCCGGTGACCCGATTCTCTGGGAATGCCAGTGGATCGAATGGACCGATCGATCGATCGTGAATTCGATAAATCACGCTGCTCGGTATCGCCGGGAAAACTCGCGCTAACTAATTTCCTTGAATATTTACCTGCCAGCTGATTTCACAGATCCATTTGTATAAAGACCGGTGGCCATGTTAGGGTCGACGTTAAAAAATCTCAATGAAAACGATCGGTCGGTCGATCGATCGGTAAATCAATCAATCGCCCACCAATCAACCAGACAAGCAACGCACCAAACACGGGCGAAGCGTAAAACTTCGCTAAACACCGATAATCACTGAGATCGAGAACGGTCCTCGGGGTTCTTCCACATGCGAAGTAAACGGTCGCGCGCACTGCTCTTGAATCTCAAGGAAAATCGCGTGAAACCTTGCTTCGGTCAGAGGACAAGGAAAATCCAGAAGACCCGTGGTGAGCAAGAGACGTTCCTCAACTGAGAACTGTTGGTAAACTTATTCGTCCTTTCGCTCATTTCTACACTAACGAATAAACAAAAGGTAAACAGGATGCGCTGTGGTCTTCCTACCACATTGGCAGAGACCTGCTGGATATTTAGGGGCAAAGGCCAGGTATTGGGTACGAAGGTATTGAGAAGCCGACTTTAAGAGTTGCAAATACTTCCGATTGGGAGCCCGGAGATGGTGGCCCTTCCAATTGGGAGAAAGGATGCAGGAACCCAGGAGAGCTCGTCCTAAGTTCGCCTTCGACTGAACTACGCTGGACTGGGGCACCGTCAATTGAATAACAACTACCTACAGTCACGCATAAAACCGTCCGTCGCCATTGCCATTCCATGAGATGACGCGCCTTCGTCGGGCCGTCGGGCCTCCTTGCAGTTACCTTCCTTCTCCTCCTCCTCCTCCTCCTCCTCCACCGCCACCACCCCGTCGAACAACTGGACATCTGAAAAGGGAAAACACCAAAGTTGTACAATTAACTCGTACTGACTCTGCGCCTGGGAATTTGTAAATTTTTACTCTTTTACCCTGATCAAGTTCCTGGAATCTTATGGTGGACCCTCCTCCTTCTTCTTCTTCTTCTTCTTCTTCCTGTGAGATTCCCCCACCCCTCGACGAAGAAACCAATTCCGCGAGAATCTTGCAAGGGGTTTCGCTGATCCGGGGAAGCCACATCGACGTTGCCGAATTTATTCCAATGAGAACCGATCAATCACCTTGTTGTTCTTCAGCGACGCATTCTTGGACCTCGTGAATCCTCGCTACTACTCCCTCGAGTCCCTGCCTCTCGGTCACTTATTTATAAAGGGTTTTATTCGTTGGTGCGCTCGGTGGGACTATCAAGATTCCATAGATTTCCGTGGGTTCTCGTCAAGATTCTCCACGTTCCTAACTTCTTTTTTATTCGTATTGACCGAATCGCTTCCACCACGTGGTTCTCCCTGCTATTGTCATTGCTGCTGCTGATACGGCTATCGTCGTCATTATCATTAACGTTGTCACAATTTTTGCTATTCTTGTATTAGAGGAACGAAACACACGTTTTAAGAATGCAGTTGCGGGTGTTAATTAACAAGATGGTTTCATGATTAGTCATCCTGTTGTTCGAAATCCCTCGTTGAGAAGCGCTTTAGCTTTCCTCCGTACGTCAGACGAGTTAGCTACGAGTTCTCCAATTCCATCATGCTCCATATCAATAACGTCATCGGATACTGGAGCAGTGCGCAAGAGATTTTCCTAGATAATTGGCATTTCTCGCTGAATCTACGTGTGACGATTACGTTAATTTGTTCATTCATTAATTCCGGATTCGTCGAAATGGCAAAAATAGCTTCGAGCGGAAATTGGATCAAGCAGGTAATTCAGTATTCTGACGGAAGTCCCTGGAAACGAAAAGAAATGGTCACAAGGAGATTCGGTTCCAGTTAATGGCCCTCGTTGGCCTTAGGGAAAAATGCTGACGGCGAAGGATTGTTTCTGCTTACTGATGATAGATGCATTGTTGATAGGAATGAGTAGATCCACTGACCTTTGACCTTGAATGATCAATAATAAATCCAAGATAAAATATGTTGCATAAATGTGGCGGTGATGGTGGTGGTGGTGATGATGATGATGGTGGTGGTGACGATGCTGACGGTGTTGGTGGTGGTGCTGGTGGTGGTCCTGGCATTATAGAATAATCATGATGATGATGTAGATGACGATGATTATGATTCACTTATGGCGGACCCTGGAATTCAATGAAACTTAGCAATCTCCCTTGCATTATTCTGTTGTCACTTAGAAGACCTCGTGAATTGGTCGCTCGACCCAAGCTGATGCAACCCACTTGAATCCAGCGTCGACCTTGGGAGCACCGGTCAAACAGTGATTTTTGCCAGAATCCTATGGCAGATCTTCGGCTCCGCCTAGTTCGCTAAAGCAATGTCCTCCTCCATTGAATTCTTTTCACCCGTTAATTCACTTGACCTTGACCCGAAGAAATCAGCAATGAAAGGATGATCCCTCCCGACCAACTCCAATAATAAATTCAACGGAGTCGCGGGGAGACGTCGACCGTTCGTTAAAATCGGATTCAATTGATCCCCTACTGTAATCCCCTTAAGCCAACTTTAATCAAACTGTTTCCAGATGGCGGAAGTCCTCTTACTCGTCCACAGTTCCTGTGTGTTCTGCGAAAAATTCAATCTGACTGATTTGCTACGCGAGAAATTCTTCTCCGCTCGTGCTTTGCAAGATATATCTGTAACGGGAGATACTTCCTATTTACCGGAGGACGATTACCTCGATGACTCCCAGGAAACTTGGAGCAATGATCTCGAACAGCTGCAGAGAAACGACAGAAACCTAATGCCAGTCAGTAGGGCTTCTCTTATTATTATTATTATTATTATTGCATTATTGTATCATCATCAATATTATCGCTGTCGTCGCACCATCGCGTTTGTTTTCGAGAGAAACGAAAACTGCACTAAATGCTTTTCTCATTACCGTCATCCTAGTTATCCCAGATCCAAATCTCGTGTCTCTTTTTTTCAGCAATATCACAATCTCTGTGAAACTGTAACGAGGAAAGTGCAATTGGATGATTCAGAGTTCGAGTATCAACCTCCACATTATCACGAGGTGTTTTGCAAGGGCTACCCCATGGTCAACCAGAACCAGAGAATCAATAGATCCTTCAATCAGGTAGGTTGACATTATTCTCACGATGATCGATGATTATTTTAATGCAATGTCGTTTGGTTGACGTTTAACGATGAATTTTCAGAAATGCGCTCATCCCAGCTTCCATTGCGTCCAGAGGAGTAGGACTCTGTTTGTGCTGAGACGAAGATGGCAAGAAAACTGCTGGGAACCCTTCACCAAGGAAGTGGCGAGTGGTTGCGACTGCATGTGGCCTACATCCATTCTCGGAGACATCGCGCCTCACTATTAATCTCTATCGAACACACACGAGAAAGAAATGCTTGTAAACAAATGATATACCGCTACTACGATCGCAATAGCAAATATTCCTGATTGAAAATAAATATATGATCACGGAGCCTATTCTTAAAATTAAGTAAGGATAATTAAAGTCTGCGCATTCTCATTTTTGTAAATCTTTTTAATATATATTTATTTTCAAGAGTTCATCTTAAATATACTGAAATCATTCTCTCATTTGTATGAGTTCGCTTTGTGTTTTGGTAGAAAATGAAATCCATCAGGCACTTTTCCTAGCAGCATTTCCCTGGAAACCATATCTCTGATTAACCTCTTAGACTATTATTTGGAACGCTATAAATATGTGTACACAGGAATTTGTGTGTGTGTGTGTATGTATATATACGTGTACGCGGTGTGACTAGTCTTACGATAATTTAATCCAATCAGCACAATTGGAACTGGCCATAAGTGTTTCCATATCATCTCGTCCTCGATAAAATGGTGGCCTTTCATTTATTTTCTGAGGTGGCCTTTCTAAAATGCCAACAGGGATGTACCTGGAAAATACGCAGTTTACTAATACAAAGGGACTTCTCAAATGATTTAGAGTTCTGCTGGTCTCTCTTTTAAAAATACCTGTGCAAAAAGGAAATCCACTCAAGCATGAACCTCCTTGTAGTTTCCACACCTCTGGTGTCAGAGCCCCAATGTTCAAGCCCATAATTAGAGTATTTTTTTAACATATCGAATCTCTCCCCACTAGATATATCGATTAATTTCCTTTCTTTGATCTCGGTAAAGATCCAAGGCTTTATCAAAGCACCACGACCAATCGTGATCCCTTGAATAGTCTTGTAATTTTCTAGAGCATTTTGATAGTCCTCGTAGGACAAAATATCACCGTTCCCGTATATCGGAATCGGTTGTGCTGCCTGAGCACATTTCTCTATATAATCCCAGTCAGCTAATTTTGTGTATCTCTGCTCACGCGACCTTCCATGAACCTAAATAACGTTAACCATCATTATTAAAAGTCAGGGTGACTTTTCGAAGACTTGGACTTCTTAGATACTAACTACCGATCTAACTTATTTATCCAACTTACTCACAGTAATCATAGATACTCCCCAATCACGAAATTTTGGCATTAAGGTATGAGCAATGGGTTTATCTAAGTAAATTCCTGTTCTAGTTTTAATAGATAGAGGAATATCCAGAACCTGATTTACAGACTTCACAACAGTTTCTAGCACATTTAATCTGTTCAGCATACCACTTCCGCCACCTTGCGTGTATATCAGATCGATTGGACATCCTAAATTCAAGTCTATGAAATCGACCTCGATTTCTTGATTCAGTAATTGTGCACACCTGGTTAAGACACCTGGATTATTGCCGCATAATTGTACTCCAAAAATATCTTCAGTTTCATGCCTCTTGACCAATGCCCATTCTTCAGTAGCTGCTTTTAATATTTTAGAAGCTAAGGCCATTTCACCGCAAGTTATGTCTACTCCATATTCTTTACATATTCTTCTAAATGGTAAATTGCCTACCGTTGTGAGAGGACTAAGTAGTATCTTATTCTTCCAATCTATTTTCCTTTTCTCCGAATCTCTCAACTTTATTATATCATGATCTTGAACCGGACCAAGCCTCTTTTCAAGATTCTCTGTTTTTAATTTATCATGAGTTTGATCTGTATTATCGCCTGAAACTATAATATTTGACTCATTTTTTTTATCTGACAACTGTTCTTTCCTCTTTTCAGAATTTAATTTCTTATTAGACACATCATTAAATTTAACAATCTTTTCTGCTTTAGAAAAATTGTACTTGTACTTCCTGAGCTGAATCTGAATATGCTTTTGCAATTGATTTTTAGTAGATAATGGTTTTTTCTTAAATGCTTCTAGCTTAACTTTATCCACAATATTTAAGCCATTTTGCGTTAAGTGCTTAGATCCCATTCTGCAGGAAATACCCCTAGGGCACCTGCCAATTAAAGCGAATGCGTGACAATCCACTCCAATGTCTTTGGGTTTAATTTTCAAATATTCTTTTCTGTCGTGAATAAAGGAACAATTTTTATTATCACATTTTTTCTCGGGTTCATCCTCTGCTTGGTCAGAGATTTTAGGACAAAAATTTGATTCTCTTGGTGCCTTAAAGGGTGGAGGTCTGGCTTTATTTTGACCTCTCAATTTCTCCTTCTTTTCTTCCAATTTCAATTTTTTAGAAGGTAACTCTTCCAGAACAGATTCATCATCTTTTGTATTAGGAACTGACACCTTTTGTTTATCAGATGCTGTTAAGCAATCTTCGCTTAAAAACCTTACACGATCTTTAATAATAAATCTAAAATGGAAATAACAGTATTATATTTATATACCTTTTTAACGTGAAAACGTGCGTTAATATTCAAGGTTAGGTTATAAAATTACAGTCTTATTTGGAATTTCCTTAATTACATTTCAAAGTCTAGATATACTTAGGAAATACTTACTCATTCTTTATTAAACATACTCCTTTTTGTTTGTCCTCGCTGTAATCAAACGAACAATCATCGCCGCACTTTTCTCTGCAATCCGCCATCTCAAAATATAGTTTTTTTAGGTTATGTTACAACCACATGATGATCACAAAAATTATCATATAAAGATCAACATGATAAATTATCATTGATAATGTAAACAAAAAATAAGGTTTCTCTTTATTTAATGAATTTATCTTTAGACTATAATTAAATTAAAATTCACTTGTAAACAATTGGTTTTTTATTTAAAGTTTTCTCTTATTTATTTTTATATCATTCTTACGCATTCTACGTAAGGTTTATATGCATTTATATATATATATATATATATACATATGCACACACACTTCAATGTCATAAATAGAAAAATATTGAATTGAAGTAGAATTTTTATCAATGACTGGTTTACCGATCGAGTTTTATTAAATGTCTAATAAACCGCACATAAAAATGTGTTTGTATAAAGTGAACATTGAATCGAAAAATATATGTATTATGTACAGCTAAGTGCATCCTGAGTGCATTTTGAGTGCATCATTTGTATACATGTGCCTGTGTGCTTGTGCATAGTTTAAATTTCAAAGTTTAGCTAATGACTAATATGTTATCAGTTGTTCTATGTAAATTTATATTTTGATAGTTACGATAATAGTCAGCAGTTTATTGGATTTCGTTTCTAGAATCTTGAGAAGAAAGAGATATGACATTTAACATTTAGGAGTAAAGAGATTCCAGTAAGAGGAGACGGAATACAATCCTAAAACCGATACGTCAACACAACGTAATAATGTCAGGTAAAAAATTCTGTTTAATTTGCAATTCGATCGAAAGATTCTTAATTCATTGAATTTCTGGGATGTGGTTACTAATTTAATTTTCTGTTGGATTTATTGATTGAATGTGATATATAATGCACTGACTGAATATTCTCTTTATGAACTTTTTATCCTTAATGCATATGATACAAGAAATTTATGTAATATTTTTTTATATCATTATGAAATCATGCTATTTCTGTCACTATCATTATGGATGAGTTTTACTTTTTGTATGTTTTTTATTGGCTGCTTATGTCATTGTGTGATATACGTAGTCCATTCGTTTATTATTTCCATTAAGTCTCTGAAGCATATCAAAAGGAAATCTTTTTTTATTCAGGAAATAAAATTTCTCAGCAATTTTGGCATAAATGATCAAGGTTTTTTTCTATAGTTTTCACTATACAGCCAAATATAAAATTGAATTGTCACAAATTAATTAAAAAAAAAAAAAAAAAAAAAAAAAACAAACAATCAATAATGACTTCCAAACAAAGTTCGGCAAAAGTCACTTTGGGTATGATCAAAGGTAAAACATACTGAGCATCCCTTGGAAAATAATATTATACAAATCGATGTGATGTTTATATATAACTTTATTATAGGTAAACCAATCACAATGTCCGTGCCTGTCATTCGTTACCATGCAAGTGATGATGAACTAGAAGAACTTTATCCTAGTTCAGATGATGAAAAACAACTAACTCCTGAATCAGAGAAACCTTCTCCAAAGTGTAGTCCTTTTAAAAGCTTGAGAAGCAAATGCGACGATGATGACAGCATGGAAGGGAATTTAGATAGGAGATCTATTAGCATTGATGGAAACTTATCTGAGGGAACACCTCCATCCGACCCCTGGAAAGTACTTTCAGATATTAAAGGAAAAATAACGAAGACATTTGAAGATAAACTGTCTGAAATAAAAAGTAATAAGAAAAAAAAGAGCAGACGTAAACGGAAGAGCTGTAGTGTTAGTGATACTGAAGCTACAGATGACTTAACTCCAACTGAAGAAACGACATCTGAAAAGCAAGAAACTGATTCACCTTCTCTGGTTCAAAAGTCATCTTCTAGGTTCGTTGGTTTTTCCCAAATAAAAGTCGGCTTGAAGACAAAAAGTTCTGAGGAAGATAGCGTGGAGAGTGGAGTGGAAGCTGCAGAATTTACAAATGACTGCTCTGAAACAGCCAGTTTAGAAGCAGAAAATCTAGAATCTAATATAAGCATTTCAGAAGCAGATGCAACTACAAAACTAGAAGAATTTTCAAAACGCACCGTAATTCAAAAACCAATAGTATCTACTGCCATAAAGCCAGAGACATTATTTTCTCATTTCAAAAGTGAAGTGCTTTATTATATAGTTTATCAAATTATGTTTGTTCTTGTAGCGATTCTCTGTTCGTATCATTTCATTCCACTACCACAATACATCCTAGGTCTCATTGGTGGTATAATAATCACTCTAACTTTACGCAGTGCTATAACAAGAATACAGAATTTTCTAAAAACACCTATAGAAGAGAAAGGATTGAAAGCAGATATTCCAGTACTGGAGATTCCAGCAGCCGAAGAACTTTCTGTTGTAGAAAGATTCGAGGGGTGGTTGAACGAATTACCATACGTTTACAATCCAGATAATTATCACGTGGCGCGAACTAAGCCAGTCTACTTTAAATTGGAAGGAGAAACTTTGCGCGTAATGGAAACACAAATTCGAGTCCCAAAACGTGCTATTTGGGACGAGCCAAAGCACAAGTTGAAGTTTTGTAGAAGACGAACGTATAATATGGCAGGAGCCGAGGTAAATTTACTTCCAGATGGTCTCATCAGAAGGAGGTAATAACGTTTTACCTCGTTTCTCCCTACCCATATAAACTATAATTTTTTCTTTTGTTTCTCATCAATTCTATGATGCGTCCACAGGAGATGGAGTAAGAAATATCCAATCTGCGTAACGTTTCAAGAAGAGGCTTTAACGGATAATACTGTATTAAAAGATTCGTCCGACGAAGAGCCAGTGGCTGATGTTAGTAGCGATACAATCGCGGAAGAGGAGGAGACCGACGATGATATATCTCAAGCGAAAAGTATAAAAGATACTTCGGATGATTCACGGGACGAAACGGAGGAGGACTCTACGAGGAAAATCTTTATATTTGCTAGGACCGATCGAGAAAAGGAGGACTGGTAAATTTGAGCTTACTCACTCTTGTGTAAAAAAGGAAAAAGTCAAAGGATCCTCTATTAAAAGAGTCTCGCTCATTTTGCAGGTACAGACGATTGATAGGAGCAGCCAATTTCGATAAAAAGAGACATTCTATTTCTTCGATCGGTGACGCAGTTATATCATTAAATGCGCTTTTGGCGCAACAGTCCAATAATGAATCAAAAAGTTCAACCACGAGTAATTTCTGTTCGGAAACACCCTCGGAAATAACCTACAATAATTACATGAATCGTTTGTTGGAGGTAGTTATCTCACCCGCGTGCGTGTACACTTGCAAATTTATACGATCTTCTCATTAAAACACACATATGTCCCATACATTTTTTAGACCGAAGGCCCCGAGTTCACGAATGACATGACCTGGTTCAATTGCTTGCTGGGTCGAGTATTATTCGACATGCACAAGTGCTCGGATATGATAAATTTGATTCAAGATAAAATCCAGCGAAAACTGTCCAATATAAAACTACCATACTTCATGGAGAGCTTGATAGTGACTGAAATTGTGATAGGGCAAGGTTCGCCGATATTCCAAAAGGTCACGAGGCCTACGATGAACGAGCGCGGATTGTGGTTTGATTTAGACGTGAATTACAAGGGTTGCATGACTATGACCGTGGAGACCAAGCTGAATCTAATGAAACTAACCAGAGCTAGTTCAGCCTCTGTAAATTGTGATATTGTCAACGGCGACAAACTTAAGCCAGCCAGGTCTCCCATGTTTGACAGCGATGTGGAGGACAGCCCTGAAACTTCGACGGAGGATGAAGACAGTGCAGCTACTTTACCCAACTCCTCAAAAGAATTATCGTAGGTTCAATGAAAATTAGGAAAATAATGCGATTAAGGAAAGGTTAAGAGGTTTGTGTCTTACTACAAATTTCAATTAATTTTTTGTAGAACTACTACCCAGTCCTCTGGAAGGAAATTCCTAAACATGGTGGATAAATTAACAGCTAGCAAATGCTTCCAGCAAGTGAGTAACGCGTCTCGCGTGGATGACGATGAAGATTTTAGCATACGAACGTTTGTTGTTAAACGATTAAATTGCATATTCCTTAGGCTGCTGAATTATCCTATATTCGAAGAGCAATGGAGGGATTGTCAAACACCGAGATTCGGTTGATGGTCAGTGTATCCGGAATCGAGGGTTGTTTGTCCGTCAACATTCCACCACCACCTTCGGATAGATTATGGTATGGTTTTAAGCCCGTACCAAAAATTTCTCTCATTGTAAAACCAGCGGTTGGTGAAAGAGCCGTTAACATAGTGTTTATCACCAAATGGATAGAAACAAAGTTACTCAGGGAATTTGAAAAAGTTGTTGTTCTACCAAACATGGATGATCTTATGATACCATTGTGTCCAAACTATCCATACAACTCATAATATTTCTGATCTCTCAAAATCTTAACTCCAGAAATTTAGCCTGATTTCCAATTACTCTTCACACCTTTTTTTAGCATACTTTTTTCTTTTTTGTATTAAATCTCTTTCTACTGTACGCGTACAAAGTATCCCAAAAAATTATACAAATTTGTCTCAATCAATAAATTTTTATTCCAAAGAATATAGATGTACATAAAGATGTGTTTTAAGATGACATATATCATAGATGGGATTTTTTGGGACTCTCTGTACATGCATTATTGTTAATTTACTTTTGTATCCAAATATAGCAAGATATTACTACGGATATTTTTATAATGGAGAAAATATTGAAATGTCAAAATTTTCAAGTTTTTAATTATATTTAAAAAATCGTGCAATCACACTGAATAATTTAGTAAAACAAGACTGTACTGTATATATTTTTTATCTTCGAAAGTTCTATCTAGAGAATCGATGATGTAATCGAAGATATTAGGGATTTAATATTCTATATTTTCAAAAGTAAATTTTATCGAGTTGATACTATGGATGTTCGATAATTATCAAATTAGTGACTTAAATATATTTTAATGGGAATGTTGATGAACTATGAGCCAATTTAGCTGATTTTCAAACAAATCAAGTACATGTTACATTACCTCGTATATTATGTTCTGCTAATAATCAAAATTATGATTAGAGATTAGACGAATGAAAGTAAAATAGACAACGAGAATTTTCATAACGCAGAAATTAATTTCCAGAAGTTAATGTTTGCAACTCTACAACGCTGATGTGTCACGTGTAAAGTGTTATAAAAAATATAAAAACAGCATACTTCAAAATTTAGGACCAATGAAAAAGAAAAGTCTCAAAAAAAGAAAAAAGAAAGAATTAGTAAATATTAACTAAATGAACAAACTCTTATCTGTATATTTTCAAAATTCTCAAAATACTCCTAAGATATCTGAATTGTATTTTTTTAATTGCCTCTAGACAAAAAGAAATAAAAGATTCCAGAGAATTTAGACATTTAGAGATCATATAATTTCGTTGAAAAGTGATTAAGAACAGTATTAAAAAGCCATTTAATAAGTGATATAATGTCCATGTTAGTGGTATGAAATCCGATAGCGGATAAAACCAAATATTTTTCGCAAGTTCCTTTCATTGTTTTCAGAGAATTTTATATCTTATTCTATTTATATATATATATATATATAAATACATATATATTGTTTAATAAATGATTTAATATTTTTATGTTAGTTTATACTATTAAAATATTGATATATATTTATAAATTGCTATAAATTTTTGTGTGAATTGCAGCTCACTTACCTATGTATTTATAGCTTATATTAACTTTTTTTTTTTTTATAGGAATATATATTTTCTTTTTTTTATATTATATTATAGAGTTTTCCTTTGTTTGTTGTTTTCTCGTAAATACTGAACATTATTCTAGTGAAAATATTGCTAAATGTGTCTGCCCGAGTGCGTGTTGTAGACTTTTTTACGAATATGTATATCTCGGCTTTTCATGCGTGTGTTTTCCATGTATTTGTTAAGAAAAATAAATCATATATACCCACCTAACGTTTATTTTTACGAAACCTAGACTAAATATAGGTGAAATAAAAGGTTGCGTTATAAACACACAAACATCTCTTTGCTTTTATTTCATATATCAATGCACCAGATTTGTGTTAATTTATAGAATCAATATATCTTTCTCAATAAACATCTTATAATACATTAATATCACAGTTTGGAGATCGATAGCTTATTTTTCGAGTACATATTTTATGTACATGCTCAAAAAAAAAAAAATATATATATATATATATCTTTATATACATTCTTTTCATTAAACTAACCGCGACCATTTATCACTGAGATTCGATAAATTTCTATGAAATTCTCTTAGTCGAATTAATAAAATTTTCTCTCCATTCACAGATTATTCTCAGCTATTAAATCTGTGCTACTTGATTCATTAAAGTAAAATTATATTCACTTAACTCAATATATTCATTTCACAAATGTTCCTCCTCAGTTCTCAGTTGCTAACTTTTCAACACACATGGCGCACTTTGCAATTCTCTCACAGCTTCTGCCCATGCTTCCAGCCTTGGGGCACAGGCCAGAGTAAGATCACCCAATCTTTTCTTGGCCATTATCACAAATTCACCTTGGCCATGTCGAGCATCACAGGAAGTTGGAACTCTTACACGAATATCTCTCTGTGCGTGAGGTTCCGCCGAATTCACCTCGTTCTCCTTTAAAATAACAAAGAATAACCATGATTACGATTCGCGAGAAGAAGGAAGAAAAAATGTCTGACCAAAAGAGAAAAAAATAAAACCAATGCGCTCACCTCGTTTTCCTCGACTCTTCTCAGAATTTTGGTGACTCTGAGGACCAACTCCGTAGCTTCGAGGTCAGGCTTCCTCTGAACAGCACTGACGGTTCCCCTAGCTACCAAGTCGCTCTGACAATAAGCCTTGGCCAACTCGTCCTTGGAACACGGTCTGCACTCGACTTCTTCGTCGAGTTCCCCAGGTTCTCTATTCGCGATTGGCTCAAGGTCGTATTGCAACTTAGCCTTGGTGTACGTCGTGAAAGGTTCATCAGCCTCCACATACAAGGCGGCCATTTGACCTTGAGAGTAAAAGCATCGGTGAAGAGCCTCGTGCTTTCCATCCCGAGGCGAGTAAATCGGTCTGAGGGCATTTTTCGCCTCGAGGTACACTCGAACCGGACCGGAAGCCTTGACGCACGCCCGGAAACCGCGGGGAGTCCCAGGGACACCTGACAGCACGACCCTCAGTGCCCCCCGTGGATACCTCCAGAGCACGGTCCCTCGGGAACAACGCAGGTACAGCGGACGAACTCCTCGGCCACCTCCTCCACTGAAATTTAAATCATTTTATCATTTTTTATGATTTTCCAATGGTAAACAAACATTCGAAGAGACTCCCTCGACCATCACCAGTCTCCACCATCATCCGCCATTTGGATTCTCATTTTTTATTCTTTCCACAAAAAAAAAAGAAAAAAAAAAGAAAAATAAGAGAGAGAGAGATCTCGACGAGCCTCGCGAGAGAAAATAACGAGAGACCCGCCCGAGATTTTCCATATTTCTCTTTTTCTCTCCGTTTACTCGCGCAGCAGCCAAGAAAGTTAATTCATGGTTTATTGGAATTCTTCGCGGCAAGGCTAACGGAACGAGTGCGAATAATCAGAGTGGATTATTAACAATCGTACGCGCGTGTGCGAATGTCAACGCGCGCACACTGACCAGCAGCAAAGTTGCGAGTGAGATTTCTCGAGGGGAAAAATGCGCGAAACATGTCGCACTGCTCGAACAGGTTTTCTGTTTTCTGCAACTGCAACATGTGGGAACGGAACTTTTCTGGTAGATCTTGAAATCGTACACCAAACTCAAAGTTGACTCTGCGCGGCTTAAAACGAGAGGAAACTTTGGCGCGACTTTTTTAAAACGAGCGCTCGATTCGAAATTAATTCCCGCCGTATCCCCCTCACCCCTCCCGCTCTTTTCCATCATCGCCGCGCTTTCCATTCCACGGGACAATGTATCGTCGGATATGCAAATGTATCGCGGTGTACAATTCGAGAGACAACCGTACAATTTCCATTCTGCAACAATACTCCTCCACGGTAGAGGGGGAGGGGGAGGGGAAGAATTTTCGTGGAAACCCCGTGGTTGGTGAAAGGAATTCGATAGTCCATGCACGTTTTCATAATATAGAATAAGAAAGTGTGAGAAGAATATGTAAACAACAGGTTGACGCGCAATAACGGACAATAGGGTTTTCAAGAATGCTCTCTCTTTCTCTCCCTCCCTCTCTCTCTCTTTCTCCACTTCCCTCCACGTCCCACTACCTGACTTTTTCGCTCTCCCGTTCTCTTCAAGTTTCTGAAAAGCTCCGAGAATTCCAACTGAGTAACTTGAACGAAGAAACTGGTTGGTCATTGAGAAATATCCTTCTTGAATGATAAAAAAAAAAATAAAAAAAAAAATGAGAATCCATCGGAAATAGCGCAAGAGACATAGGTGCGATTCAAGGCAACGCGCGCGTAATTAAATTTGCTCTCTCGTCAGGGAGGAGGGAGGGGGGTATTTTTCAGGATCGAAAATAGTTATTGGAATCGCGTGGAATTGGGATTGGGAGAGAGCCGAGTGCGAGTTACTTCTTTTTTCTTTCTCTTTTTTTTTTGAATTTTGTCTTGAAAAAAAGCGGGAGAAAAGAGAGAAGTAAAATAGAAGAAAAATACTGACCTGCCGGTCCAGTCGCATTGGTCAGCAGGCAGAGAAGCGAATTGCGCATGAGCAGGGGCCGACGACACTTGGATGATCGAGAAGGTGGCCAGAAATGTGGCCGTCGCAAAAACGATGAACCCGAAACTCGTCATCCTTAACGAGTTTCACGCTTACGCTCCTTTCTCTCTTGCGTTCCCCCTCTCTCTCTCTCTCTCTCGCTCGCTCCCCTTTACCCTCTTTTCTCTCTTCCTCTCGCTCGCTCGATCTTTCTTGATCTTCTCTCGTTCTCCTCCTTCTTTCGCCGTCCGTCCGCTCAACACAAAACAAGTCCTGCAATTTCCATTCGTGGAAAATCCACTTGTCGAGTGTCCTTCGCTAAACTGGAGCGGATCACTTTGATAGATCGATTATCTCTCGAGAATCCGCATGACGCGCGTCGAAGTGACATAGATCCCCGAAGAGTCTCCTGGCGGAAACTGCGGATCCGCGCAAAAGTCCCATAAGAAGTCGGCCGGCGCTTTTTCCAAAAAAAAAAAAAACAAAAAAAACAATGGGACTTTTCTGCGTTGACCAGCAGCAGTTTTCTCTCTCGAAATGAGAAATCGGCGAGCGGTCGGTGAAAAACTCTCGTGAAAAACTCCAGTTCTCTCGAGGTTCTGCGTCCGCGTTTAGGTCGCGGTGGTCGTCGTCGTCAACGTTAAGACTCTCCCGATCTATAGCGTTCCATGGAAGAGGATCTATCTCGATCAAGGACGGTACTTTCGATCAGAGATCATTTCCGTGAAATGGGAGGAGCGAGAGGAGGATGAGGAGGAGGAAGCGTAGGGGAGAATGGAAACATCGTTCAAACTCCGAGGGGTACCGGATGGAGGTTTAGAGATTGAAAACAGGAAGAAGAAGAAGAAGAAGAAGAGGAGGAAGAACTCGCGCGTGGACGCGGGAAATTTGTTGTTGGAACGAAACTTGTTTGCGGAGTGCGTGCGTTGACGTGGGGAGATTGAAACTTGGAAACAAACGCGAGGTGCAACGAGAGAACGGAGAAACGGTACTGCTATCGGGAGAGCAGAGACCGAACTGGAGTGTAAGTGGAAGTGGAAAACTGGTGGTCGAACCCGTCGAACACTGGCAAGGCCGCCCCTCCAGGATCCGACTATTGCGGGGGACAGGACAAGTCGGAGGGCCACTCACGTATGTTCCGTTAGAGTGTGTGTGTTGGTGTGTGCGTGCACTCAAAACGACACGCACACAAACGCAGACGGAGAGTCGTGGATTGCCGTAAACGCCGCTGGAGCCGTTGCGCATGCGCGGTAGATCGGCGCTCGATCGTAGCGAAGGCTTCGAGCGGAGCGCGAAACGAACAAGCGACAGCCTCGGTCGGATCGCGCGGTCTCGCTCTTCCTTCTGGAATTTGAGATCTGCGATCTGCATTCCAGGGATCTAGAGTCGCGTGACATCTACCCCTAGTAGCGACTCGCGAAAAGTCCCTCGCTAAAACGATTTGTTCCGTTCGCGAGCGGCTCGAAGCCATCGATGACGCACGGCTTATGGAAAGCCTCCCACACCATGAAGAAGACAGGGGAGAGGTGGTCCAGAGTCGGAGCAACGAATTGGCCCGCGGCAACCTGTTTGTGTTACGGGCAACACGCACGCATTTGAGCTGTGTTCGGAGCACACCGAGATATCCTCCTCTCCACCCCCCTTTCGCTCCCTTCGCTCCCGCCTTCGTGTACTGTCTCCCCTTTTTTCTGGCCACCGTCGTATTTTTTGCCTTATATGTATATTTATGCGCTCCCGCTCTTAGCCATTACTTTCGCATTTACTCTAAAAGAATAGTATGCGCGCACGCGCGCACACGAACGCACACGCACACGATTAGTTTGTTACATCGTTCATTAAAGAGAAAAATAAATGTAACGCTGATACGCGCGTGTTTCTATGTACGAGGCTCTTTTCTCCTTTCTCAAATCCATTAATTTTAATGACTTGGCAAAAAAGTTGAGAATTCTACACGGTCTCGTTTTCCCTTTTCGGCGAAAGCCTGGAGCGAAAAATCAAGAAAGTCAAGCGGCAGCACGGCAGGAAGGTATGCGAGCGAAGTTACACACCTACTAATTTCGAGCAATTCTAAAAGATCGCGCGGATACATTTTTAGAATTTTTTCAAAACTGCGAGCTCCACCGCCTGAACACGCTCTCCGCTTAACGGAACTTTCGCGAGAGTCAAATTCACGTAGAATGTTCGGAAAGGAGAGCGCGCACACACGCACACACATACTCGCATACAATTTGATTTTCAACATTTCAAATGTTTTTCGAAGTGACGTATTTCAGTAATATAAAAAAAAGACAAGAAAAAAAAAGCCCAAACAAGGGGCGTTTTCCAAAAAAGAATCCTTGAGGTTTTGTAAATCACGAAAACTACGCTGGAGATTTTTAAAGGACAAGCACAAGAGGAATTTCCAGAGGAAGACTCTTAAAATATATCTTAATGTGGTTTCGCTTGAAATGACATGACGTAAGCGCGTATATCTCAGGCGGTCCACATAAGTGGCATACGGAAGAGTGTAAGGAGGAGAGAGATACGTTTATGGGGACGCCGAGAGAAATGGGTTTTCGACGAGTGTAGAGAACTCCGGACCGGTTAAACGCCAGCAACCACCTCCGGTCGTGCCTTATGATATCCACCACCAAGTGAAACGGAAAATGGACAGGACAGGACGACTGGACCGCGACGAAGTATTTTCATCTCGCTCGATCTCTCTCACCTCCTTCGCTCTTGTAATCTCGCACGAGACGCACTAACGATCCTCTCGAAAATCCTATTTTATCGATCGGGATAACCGTAACGAGCTTCTTTACTCCCTCCTTCCTTATTTTCTTCTTTTCCCTCGTCGCTCCTTCGAGAGCGATTTCCTCATCCTTCACGCGCGCGCGCCAATTCCACTGATTCGGTTTCTCCTGATTGACTGGAAGAATATCGCGCACACCGGATGTCCGAGGAATTTTCTTGATTTCGGGTTGGATCCACTGGTCGCGATGAGCGACTTCGAAGAATTTTATGAACAAATTCCTGGGACGACTCGTCTGTACCAATATTATGAGTTAATTCCGTGAAGAGATCCTCTTGGGTCCGTGTGGACTATGTTCAGAACCGGTTAAATGCATGGTCGTGGCAGCGGCGGTAGTGGCCGATGATTGTAGTGGTGCGCTATGGTTAGAGGTAAAAGGTAAAATATCAAAGACACGTGAGTGGGCACGCTTCTGACACCACGCCATGTCACGGTGCATCTGTATTTCACGCGCGGACAACACCCACGCGGCATTCGCCTCTCGCTCGCGTCTGTCTCTGAAACACAAAATATCCTTTTTTTCAAATTCCATCGCACAACTCGTAAAATCGGGCCACGCGGAAATATACACCAATATGACCCCAATGGCGCGCGAATCGACAAATTCACGCAAGGAGAGTTTCAGAAAACTGTTTCTTTTATTATTGGAGAAAAATTCCTATAAAATTGGAGTTGGAGCACGCGGTGGGTGGAGGAAGAAGAGATGGCAGGCAGGATTCTGTAGAGTCACCGAGCCGTAAAGTTTCCCATCTTCAAAATCTGCATGAGGGAGTCCTCGAGGCCCTTTTCCCTACGAAAAGGATAAAACTGTTAGCGTGATTATTATTCGAGGCGTGTCCTTAGAAAAATGAGAGGGTATTTAACGAGTTGGAAACTTAAGTCGAAGGGACCCCGAGGCTTTACGAAGAAATTTCAAATTCAACGGCTTCGCTAGCCGCTGCGAACGGTAAACGGCCCGAGGGTTTTTGCTGGATGAGAGACAAAAGGCGGAGAAGCGTACGAGATTTATTTCGCAATTCCTTGCGTCGTCCTTTAAACGAGACCACTTGACCCAAAGACGAACCGGCAGTGTCTGGCCGGCAGTGCCGTATCAAGCGGTGCCCCCCACGCACAATTGCCTTCCACGCGGGATTCGCCAATTAACCGAAATTAGCATCTTTTCCTCTCCCTCCTTCAGTCGCGCATCTTTATTGGATTCATTTGACTCTCCCTCTCCCCCCCCCCGCCATTTTTCTCTCTCCATCTCTCGTAAATTGATCATTTTCGAAAGAAACCTCGCGGCAACGGCAATAAATTCATTTCACATTCATTTCGAGGAAACTTTTAGCGACTTGGAGAGCCCATTCAGCGAATTCCATCTCGAGTTACGCATTCACCTTGAGAATCCTACCGCTCGCGTTTATGGGAGAAAAAACTGATTCCCTTCGGACTTACTGCATATATATGGAAAACCAGTTGGTAGTTCCGAGGGCTTAGAATTTCAATGAGCCACAACTCGCCTTTGTTCCCGGGATCTATCGAGGAGCTAGTCATTTTTTTATTGCTCCAAATAAAAAGAGCGTGTCTCTCTCGCTGGACTATCGACACCCAACGTGACTCGTGCTGGTCATTCCTACAATTTATCTCAATTGGCCCGCGCTCGCATCCCAATCAGTCTTCCGTGCCAGTCGCATTGTTCTCGACAATTAAACTCGGATCAAATGTCTATTCAAGCTCGTGGCGGAAGCTCGTAAAAAAGGAAATAATAGAAAGAGAGACAGAGATGGGAGGATGAGGAGGAGGGGGACGATAAAAAAATACAGAAACTCTTGTAATTCCACGGGTTCTTACGTAACGACTGTACTCTCCTCTATTCTTTGTTCTCGAAACAAGAACCTTGCGAGTTCTACTTCCTCTCCCCCAGCCCCGCGTACTTCCCTCTCTGTCTATCTCTCCGGCTATCTATCATTACTGATTTTGTTTACAGGCAGTTTTACGATTTTAGCTTAGCGCAGACGCTCTCGGTATTTTTAAGCTCATGAAAGAATAAAGGAAAGTGAAGCGTGTACAATGCCGTGGAGAGCCGCGAGCCACGCGTCCCCGCGTCCATTTGCCTCCCACCCTGCTTATTAAAGTAATCTTTACAATTACGGTAAAACAGCGCCACTACGGCTCCGGTCGACTCTGGCCCCCTTCCCCCGGGTTTTATCGACCACCGCCACCGAGACAAGAAACGCACAGCCTGTGCAAATCAATTGCTATGCTCCGATGTTTCTCCGTTTAAGCTGACAGGTCCCTATCCTGTGGGATGTGTTCTTCGTCCTTTGGAGGAAACTGGTCCCAGTGAGAGATGAGAGGATCAGCTTTTGGCATAAAATCACTAGTATCGCTAGCCACATCGAGCTTCTCCGATTTTGGACCATTTTCCACATTCCTATCGGTACTTTAGGAAAAGAGAGATTAGTCATGGCCGAATAGTAATTTACGATTGTTTCGCTGGGTACGGACGAGGAATGAAAAGTCGAGGACGGGTGTCGCCGGGAGAGAAGGGAGGTCGTCGCCGAGCTGGGGAAGAGATAAAATCGAGAGGAACTTACGCGGCAGTGAGGAAGGTCTGCTTGTCGACGCACCCCGGGACGGATTCTACAGGCTGCCGTTCATAGCAGGTAATGCCGAGGGCCTTCATGCCACTCTCGTACTGATCCAGAGTGATACATCCTCGTTCCGTAATGTCCATGTTCTGGAACATGCTCTCGATGTGTCTGCAAGATAAAAATTCCCTTCAGTGCTTCCGTGTCCAAGTGACAAAATTGCGGGAGACATGGGGAGGAATGGCACTTGGGGGATGCAGGAGAGAGGAAGGGAGTTGAGAAACGAGCAAAAACTATTGGCCAAAGCTAAACGTACACGGAAACATAAACGTAAATCACCCGGGGAGGATAAGGGGGGCACAAGACTACTATGAAAACAAGGACAGAAAAATATGATGGAGAAAGCGGTGGACCCGTAAATTTCATCAGGGGAGGCCGCAATGCGGAATTCATTTCTAATAACGAGGACACCGGGCCCGAGAATAACAAATACTTTTCCCTTTCACCCCTCCATCAACCTTGAGCAGCACTAGCGAAATATAATGAAAGAAAAAGCGACGAGAGCTTTAAGACTGAGGAGTCTTCGGATGAGACATCGGAGGAACGAACGGGGAGGAAAGTGGATTTAAGAGTGGCCTTTTTCATGGCGACTCGCCAGGAGGAGAGGGGAGAGAAATTATTGCCGTAGACGTCCGTGACATCGGTTATTTTCGCAGTAATCGCTTCAATTCCGTTTGTCACGAGTCTCTGGACTCAACTACTCCACCCCCACCGACAACCGCAAAATGACGGTGGCCCGGCATCTTCTTCTTTTCTTCTCCTCCTTTCTCTCTCTCTCTCTCCTCTCTTCGTTTCTTTCATCAACTCTAAATAGTAATCTTATTTCAAAGTTTAGCTCGACTAGCCAACGATAAAAATGTCTTTCTCTCCGCTTGTTCACCTATATTGTTTGTTTGTTTGTTTGTTTCTCTCGTTCATTTTCGTTTTTGACACATCGAGGTCCTTTTTCCAAGAGACGTCTCCCTTTTAATCTCCGCCGGTATTCCGTGGTCTCTCGCTGATGCTGGCTAATGGACCCTGCCTCTCTCCCTCCCCGCGTCATTCGGGGGAGGAAACGGCAATAACGTCATTCCGCGAAGAAGCGAGCCAACCAAAGACGACCACGCTCATTCCCGTAATCAAGCGTATTTGTCATGATTGCGGCAGAGAGCTCTACGCCTTCATTTTTCTAACGATCCATCTTGCTGATTCCAGCGCACAAATGAAATTAGCCGGCGTAGCTTTAGCCGCGGTCAGCCGTGTGCGCACAATCAAAGAATTCTTGAAAAAAGAGGGTGGTAGGGAGAAGGGAACGAATTTGGAAAAGCACGAGACCTTCTAGAGAACAAAATGGGAGCATCTCTGAAGCCGTTCCTGAATAGCATGCACTTGTCCAGTAGGTCCGTCAGGTACTCGACGGGATCCTCGGGCTCGTCCACGAGGAGATGAGCGAACAGGAAGTTGAACAGTTCCAAAATCTTCTTTTTGCTCAGATATGCCTGTGCCTCGATCTGGGCGTCACTGATGGGCTAAAAGACAGAAAGAGAAATAGAGTTAGAGAGACGTCGGCGTTAGTCCTTCCGTCGAAGGGAAGGATTTTTCCGGTGAATGGCGCAGTGCGACGGACCGATAAGGATCGGTCGCGGCTTCCCACGTCGGCCAGCGCCGATTTTCCGCTCGAGGAAGTGTGAGGCCCCCGCGGCAGAAGAGGCCCGGCCGCGAAGATGCTCCCGAGGAACTTGAAAGCGCGAGTTCACGCTCAAAGGACGCTGTGGGAAACTCGCGGAGGGGCTTCACGCGCGCTAGACTCGGCCAGTAATAAACACACACTCCCTTCCCTGTCTCTCCCACACCCTTCGGCGACTTTTCAGCTACCCCTGGGAACCCGCCGCTTGACTCACCCCACACGCCACGTGACTCCATCACCGCCCCATCAAATATCGTGTGAAACAGAGCGCGTTGAATGTCTTGGAGAAGTTACCGATCTCCTCGATTGGGGTTCTCAAGTACCGTCGCGCGGGTTTCAGATCGATTATTTATTTTGGTTTTTCGAGGCGGAGGAGGCAGAGACACGGAAGAGATGCACGACGAGTGGGAAACCTTTAGAAACTCCTCACCTCTTTTCTATCGCCGTTTAACACTTTCAACCGAGGGTCCGAGAACCTATCGCCGAATCCTTTGTCCTCGTTCTCGGAACTCGTGGACGGCGTCGCCGTTGGACTTCCGCGGGTCTTCAAATTGCCCTCGCTCGACATCTGCCAAAAAGTCCGCGAGGCCTTGAAAACGCCAAATAGAGGGAGCCGATGATAAATTTGACGGCTCGTTAAAAATCCAATGAAAAAGGCTCATCGATATTCGTCGATCTTTTGTTTCTTCCGAACTCGAACGATGCTTTCCTCATTCTGAAAAAAAGAAGAGAGGTAAAAATTGAGGTAAATCATCTGTGTCGATAATGTAGGTACTGTCGATATACGGGAGTTAAACACACGGGAAACGAAATGGGAGCGAAGTGGAACGAACGGGCGGGGGATCTCCCGTTACTTGTCGGTCGGGCCATCACCCGTCAGGGTCGTCATCTTTATCAATCTCCGCTTTCGGAACGAGTTCCATAAAATTAAAGACAAGGCGAGAAAAAATTATCCTGAAGCTAATCTGGAAAAGTCGGTGGATCACCAAAATATTTGACTAGTTTCTAGACCCGAACTACGTCTATCCTTCATTGGTCAAAAATGAGCGAGGCTTTGACTACTCCTCACCCTACAAAGAGATAGACTTGACCCTAGTTCCGGCCTCCAGCTATTTCCCTATCGGTCCAAATGACGATTGGAGGAGGTTGAGAACTCCTCACCCTACAGGAAAATAGACTCGGTCAACCGCGGGCTTTGCTCCGAATCGTGCGCGTGTACTCTGTGTGCACACTCTAAACGTGGCGTTACGAAATCTCTTGGCTGGATAACGTGAGCAAACTTAAAAAAAGACAGATACGAGTTTTCTCTTATCTCGCGTTCTATCGGTTCAACAGGTTTTACGGATCGCCGAGCCACTTTCGAGTTTTGACCGGTCGACTAGAAGAAAAAACTCCATTTTCTGCCTACGGCACTTTTTACCTCCACGCGGGGTCTTTGGGGACGGGGAGGAGATAAGAACGTAGCGAGCAGAGTTAAAAGCGACGGACCGGTACGTGCGTAAGTATTATCGCGCGCGCGCGTGTATGTGTGTGCGTAAGCGCTGCGTCTTCATTTTGATTTTTGATTTTTTTCATGTTTTAAATCCCCAGGGGGGAAGTGGAGGAGGTTCGCTTGGTAAAAAGGTTTTTTCCAGGAAAGATCTTGCAGTGAAAAGCGAAGAAAGATGGAGAAGAGACCGGTTGACCGGTTATGGTCGAGCCGCAAATGCTCGAGGGTCCAGTCGAGGTCCGCCAATAGAATCGATCGATCCACTTAGAATTTCATTCGCATCCGAAGGAACCGACGACTCCTATTCGGGAGTGGTCGATCGGCAAAAATTGCGTCCTCGCGACGCAGGTGGTCGGGTGGTGGTAGTAGTAGTAGTAGTAGCAGCAGCAGCAACAGCAACAGCGATTTCTCCTCCAACAGTTCCTCGAAATTCCTTGCCTTTTTCTTAGGCACCTTCCTGGCCTTCTAGCACGGTGTCTAATGCCTTCGTCTACCTTTACCCTTCTCGCTGTAGAACCATTGGTTCTTTCGGTGGTAGAACTTGTTTGATCCGTCGTCGTCCGGAATATTCCGCAGAGACTTGAAATGCGCGCAGTATACTCTCCGGTGAATGATCCGAGCGATAAAGGAATCGGAGGGTCAGCCTGCTTGTCCGACGACCGATCGACCGGCCGGCCGGCCAAATTAGTCTTCACCTCGGCAGCGGAAGGGCACCGTAAAAGGAAGCAGGAAAGGAGCTTCTCGATGTTTCCTGGAAAATCGAGCGGCGTTTCTTCCTCCTGCAAATCCGGTTTCAGCGATTCAACATGCCTAAAAAAAAGAGTAGCGTACAAATCTTGCAAGGATAGCTAATTCTGTCTAGGATATACCGCACTTACTGTACTTACTATACACTAGAGCGATTCTTTCCCCGGACTACCTATTAATAAGCCACTCGACATTCTCTCCTTCCCCTTCTCGCTCGGAGATGGTCCTAAAACATGATGAGAACGTCCGCTGCGGAGTGTCACGTGTCGCTGGAACTAGCGCATGGCCCTTGTCGGGGTCGCGGCCCGTTCAGGAACGTCGCACTCCCGCAGGAGATGCAACGGGAGAGGAGACTCACTCACGGATCTGATGCATGTGTCCCGGAACACGACACACATGGATCCGAAGTAAGTCGCGTGAGAATTCCTCTTTGCTCAACGACCTTTCGCGGCCGGTCCTACAAATTTTGCAGCCGTCGTCTTGTTTCCGCGAACGTTCCCTCCACCTTTTCTCGAGCTTTTCCCACTTGAGATTCTCCCCTTTCGCGCAAGTAGGCGAGGAAGAGACCCGGGTCTCGGGGAGGTTCTCGAATCTCTGATCTGCGAGGCCAGGTCGAGGGAAGGAACCTTGTAAACGCAGGTAAAACAGATGACTTTGCCGGGGATGGCTCTTTGTTTCAGCGACCTCGCGCGCTTCGCGTGGTTCACTTGGCTGAACGCGTGTATCGAGTGTCTTTGCTTTTTTAGCGCCTTTTCCCTTGCATCAACGGAAAAAGATCGGATGTTCCTCGGAAAGCTGGTAAACAAACGAGAGGTGACGAAGAGGGAAACGTCCCCTACGAGATAAAAGAACTCGACGTGTCCCGAAACGAAAAAGGCAACAGACCCTGACGAGTAAGTGCTAACAGCACTAATGGCATCTCTTCTTGTATCGCGGAGCGGCAAGTTCTTCACTTTCACCCGTAGAAGGGTATTCTGTTGGTTTTCACGTGAAAAACCCTACTTTTGTCACGTAAGTCTATACCCACTTTTACCCCAGAGGACGACGCTGTCGAATGTTGACTTCTCTAATTTCTCCCTATTTCATTCAGGACTCGTCGCCGCCGCCGCCGCCTCTTCAGCTACGTCACACCCTCGTCCGGGTTTTTGCGACCTTCGGATTTTCACAGTGATACCTTTTTTCCTCTTTCAATGGCGACGATTATCTCGGGATATCTGGTGATTATTCTTATCCACTTTACGCCGGTGGGCTCATCTTTATCGAATCCAACGGAGACTTCGTGGGTGTTGCTCATCCAAAGCTGCAGGGATCCGAAGGTATTTTCTCTACTCGTAAAAGAGAAGTCAGGTTTTCGCGACGTCCGCACTCTTCCTTCGAGTGGCTAAATGCAAAACAAGCTATTCTCGCTTTTACTTTCCGCCGTTTGCCTTCTGCTGCTAATCACTGCCGCTTGGTATAGGGTGTCCGTCTGTCGTAAATGGCTACTCAGCAGCAACATGCGCGAAAAGCCGTTTTTGCCTATTTCCCCGGGGTCAAAGCAAGGTCACGACAGTCGGAACAAGAGGTTCCCGTAACCTTGGCGGAGCGAAAAAACCAGCGAGCAGACGCACGCGCGAAGCGGACCAATTACAGGGCTCGAAGAAGACGAGCAGCCGGGAACTCGGGCAATCCCAGGAGGAATCCAGCCAGAATGGAAGGCAAAGGAGGCATCTCGCCTTCTTTTCAGAGATTACAGAGGTCCCTCGAAAGTGGTGACAGGCGGAAGCCCTCGAAGGTCTCCGACGTTCCTACGACTAAATATAGAAGTCCGCCAACGAGCAGAAGCTACGAGAACCCGGAGGAGGTTTTGTAATTCCTCCATGAAACAAAAAAAAAAAAAATCTCGGGATTAGCGCGAATGTCGCACGTGGCAAATTCGAGTCCCGCCTGTGCGAGGCCGCAGTTGATTGAATTTCAGAAATTAGTCGAGCGGAGCTAACCGTCCGGTGTCCCCTTACCAGACCTGTGGCAAACACGGGTGTTGGGTTACCATGTTTACTCTGGAACACACCACTGTCAGCCAAGTATGTGGGTGTGCAGTGAAATTAATTCATCTCCACGGAACTATATCAGGAGCCCCGGTCTTTTCCGAGGAATCCGATCAATAAGATTTATGATAGATGGATCCTATTACCTCTCCCCCGTTCTCGGTACTGATAAGCTTCCCGGTAAAATCGATTCTCGATAACCTCGCTCTTGTCGATCCACGCGCTTATCTCCCTCCAATGTCCTTCCTTATCTCTTTCCGAGAACCGTTAAGACTGTATCGCCAATGGCCAGAGTTCTTCGAGAGAAAGTCCGAGGGGAATCCTCATCCCCCGCACAGTTGCCAGATCCTCTTGCAGTTTCTTTTTTTGCCACAAGGAGAGAGACCCTTTTATCAGGGATAGCCGAGGAGCGTGTTTCTGCATTCAGGATGCCGTAGACCACTCTCCTACGCAGTATCGAGGCTTCTTGTGCGGTGGAAAGCCGAGCCCAGTCTCGGTTTTCGAAAAGGGAGACAAAAGGCACGAGTGCAGCACGCTCGTAGAACAATCCAAGTTCACCGAAAACCTTCCTGGAAGAAAAGCCAATTTCAGTGACGAAATTACCAACGGGAAAACGGAAGGGGCTTCCCGAGGCTCGGGGAGGGTATTCTCGCGTCGAAGGTCCTCGAGAGTCAAACAACGTAAAACCAATACCTTGCAAGTTCTAGATAGGAGAGCGGGAATCCAATGGAGCCTTCTCCGATTTCCTGGCGCAAGGCTTTTGTATTTGGCCTACGTGTAGGTGTGATCTGGATGCCCGCAGATATCCACATGTGGGTGATTCCCCCTCTCCCCGGCTATCGAGTTACTCAAACGTGACTCTGTCTGCTTTACCCGCTGTGAGTCTACTACGATCCGGGTCCCAGTAGGATTTCTTTGCTGAAATTCTTGTCCAAGTTGCGGTATCCTGGTATCTGCGGCATAGCGCAGGAACCCTCTTCTAGACTTCTACATGGAGATGCTGTCCTTCCCCGGTTGCGTCACCTTGGCTACGCGGTATTTGGTTTCGTGCGGAGTCGTGGCTATCGGTTCCAGAGTTCGTAGCTGCGTGTATCATTTCCATATGTAGATGACACTCCACTTTGAGGAGGACGTCGCTGGTTCCTACATTATTCTTCTGCCAAATCCAGACGCTCGCCAAATACGATAGGATCACCCCTTCCTCGAGGGAGGGGAGGTTTATTTATACTGCCACCCGCACACACAGTACCCAGTCGTGTATGCATTAGGTAGGAGCGGCAGGGAAAAAAAGGGAGGAGAAAGGAGGAGCGCGCGCGCGCGCGCGCACGGTACACAGAACGGGAGAGAAGAGGAAAATAAGAGAGCACGGACAGAGCAATAGGGTTTTGTACGGGCACGCCTTTCGTCTCGCGTGTAGCCACTTTTTTGCTCCCTTTGCTCTCTTTCGGTTGGTAGGACAACGTCCATTGTCCCGTGTGCCGGCTCCGCTCCATAAAACCGCACCCACACCACCTACTCTCTCGGCTACGCTCGGCATGGCTGAATCATTCTCCAAACCCGTCCAGTTTACCGCTCCGGGTCCCTTCTTCAGCTTCCCCCTTCTCCCCGCGCAGCTCGGATCACTCCTGACCATTATTTATATTCCAGTGCCTCCTCCTGGTAAAAGCAGCCGCGAAAACAGATTAGCTCGAATTTCGCCAATCGGTCCACGGTAGGAGAATCCAAAGGGGTTGCAGGAGGAAGGAAGAGCAGGAAGATGAGTGGCGGAGAAGAGAAAAAAAATGATGTGGTGCTGCTGCTGTTGTCACCATTGAAAGGCGCCAAAGCAGCGAGTCTTCGTCTCCGCTCTGGCAGGCGCGCGATCCTCCGTCTGTATTATCGGCACGCTCACCCGCCACATGGAGGCGCGCACGCGCGAGATAACGCCTGGAGATCGGCACGCGAGGATAAGAATCGAAGCCCTCGTCGAATAGAACCAGAAACGCTGCAGACTACTTGAAACCGGTTGAATTACGATACGGAACACGCACACCGCGCTGCGCTGACTCACCCGCCCAATCTTCCTCCTCCGTCGTCTCTTCGATATATGCACTGTAGACTTGGCGTAGAAACGCGTGCACATGGACATGGACCTCTCTCTTTCTCTCCGTGTCCGAGCATTACCTTCTCCAGCGAATAAGAAAAAGTAGCGAGAGTCACGGTCCACTGGCCGATCAAGCGTGAAAACTTTGTTTCTTTCGCATTATACAGTCCACATGTACCAAATTATCGAATCGGTATACGACGTATTTTAGCGACTCGTTTCCTACCGATGCCTTTTACTCCTCAATATTTCAGTGATCTTTGCAAAAACTTGCAGCTACATACATTCCAATTATTCGTGAAGTAATCTTTATTGTACCTGAAACTTTCGTTTCGTTTAATTCCTACTGAAATTGATATTTCGTTTTAGTGAGTGAAAGGTGGAGAAAAAGGCAGAGTAAAAGAGAAAGAGAGAGAGAGAGAAAGAGAGCTACATTCACGAAGATGCAATATTTTAACGGTGGCTGCACCAACACATACATATGCACGCAAAGTTGGACTTCCTAAATCCAAGTCCCCCAATCATAAGAGATTGGCTTACGTGTATTATTGGGACTACCACCATAGTGTCCCCTTCCACAAGCCACGCATACTTATATACTGTATACACACACGGGAGCCTTTCTCCGCTCGGTATCCCGTATGCAGGCTACGTGTTTTCTGCCGTTTTGTTTCACTTTTTGCGCGTACGCGTTCCAAGCGAATGGGCACAATCGAGAGCACGCGATAATATCCAGTTCTGATTTTTTCCCTACTTCCTACCGTGGCGTATATTCGCTCAATTATCCATAGCTTTTTACCGCTAGATATCTCGCTGCTCCTGATTGCTATCGGACCCCGGCGGATCACGTCGTACGCAAGCTTGCATTAAAAGGTATTCACCTTTCATGTAAATGATGCACTTATCCGTAATGGCATCCTAAGTAAATAAAACTGGGAAATTATCTCTCATTGATCTCCGGCAGCCATCCCCGGTATTAACGATGTGGTTCGGCTAGTTCCACAGTTCACTGTCCCGGCGAAATGTCCGTCCGGTCTCCTCCTTTTCCCTCTTATTTTCCACACGTTCATCAGCTTTTGCTCACGTGCATCACCCTGCCTTCCTGCAACCTACAGCCACCATCGCTGCAACTTCCGACCTGGAAAAATACGGTTTTTCAGAAACTTGTCTTTTATTCGATATAACCCATGATTTCCCTTGAATTTCCCGGTACCTTTACGCAGGGGGACGTAAGTTGAAAATATTGCACGCTTGGAGGGGGAGCGAAGATTCTGCGAGAAAACCGGGAAGGGGCAGAGGGGCAAAGAAATGTTGCAGAAAACCTGTTCTGTCGGTCATATAGGAGCTCAGTATTCTACAAAGAGCCTCCGGCGGCACGCCTCGTGCTGCATACGATTACCTTGCAACTCCGATCTGGATTTCGTTTTACGGCTCGCCATTACTTTATATAAGCATAATCTTACACGACTGGTGGATACAACGTCGTCCAGTACAAAGGCCAACCAAATATTTATTTAGACGGAGACCCAGTATGTCTTTAAGTGGCTTCACAGAGTCCCCTAGGGAAATAATTTCCAAATATGTATATAAAAGAGTTGATAAATGGGGAGAATTCAGTCTTTTCTCCGAAACCACTCGAGTCCTGAAAGAGAGAGAGAGAGAGGGTGGTAAAATATCGAGGATACTTGCATACTACGTTTATCAATGTAGAGAATCCTTACCAATAGTAAAATTCGTTATCTCGACAGCTATTCAAGCTCCGTTTAACTTGACGATAATCAGGTCGTTCGTGGAATTTCAGTTTTTTCCTTCAGGAACCCGTGGTGGGGGTAGGTGGTAAATTTGGCAAGAATCTTTTTGCTTGGTTCCTTTTTTACTCAACTTGTTTATTTCCACGTTGGACGTTGGGAGTAAGAAAAAATTGTCGGGGAGAAAGAGAGAAGGGCGCGCACACACCTACGCCCTGGAGGCTCAGACAGGGTCTACCATTAATCTCAATCCCAAGGCTACCTGACCTCGAATCGAGATTCAGAACGTTACTTACTTTTTATCAATTTTTTCGCAGCGTACTGCATAGTTTGAATCTGCTTAGACGGAGATAGATATCGAGTCTTTCTCTCTCACTCTTTCATTTTTTAATTTTTTTTTTTCGAAATATTTTAACGTGAGTTTCAAGGCTCTGAAGATTACTCTTGACCTCCTATTTGATATTTGAGTTTCGTGTTGAAATTGAATATCTCCTTATAATATGATCATCGGCTATTCGTTTATACTTATCGAGAATTCGAAGAAACAGGGAAGAACTGCTAAATCTCTGCGACTCTTCCATTTCTTTTTTGGTATTTTTCTAAGATTATTATATTACGTAGCAAGTATTACGGTTATAGTTTAAATTCTTCTGAAATACTTATAAATTTGCCTAAAGATGACGCCACGTTCCGATTTTCGATGGTCGACGGTGATTGGTGAAACCGTCGACCAATGATCGTCGAGTACCATTATTCATGAAAATCTTAAAAATTTCTTAAAATAAAAATTTTAAATTAATCGTGCATCGGCTTAAATTCAATAATAACAGTGACTGACTGATTTACAGATGAATTGATAAAAGCATGGACTGATGATGCTCTAAAAATTTTAATGATTTTACGTAACAAATTATTTATAAACAGATTGTATTTGCCGTGAAGAAAATAATTCATCTGTATCAATGGAAAAATAGAAATAAAATATATGGACACGTGTAACATTTTCATAGATGAAATTTAAAATGATATCTTGTGTAGCCATTAATTCCATTCGCTGATATATATACTTAAACAGCAATTCTTTCTCTGTACAAAACATTTTTATGACCAACTATGTCAGAGAGATAAGCTTATAATATTAAGGCTCATCCATGAAAGTGAATATAACCACGCTCTTTTTCATTTTGCTAGTTTAAATTGAAAATTAAAGATTCCATTTTTTTATCATGTCTGAACTTATTTCTAGATATATTACTTTTATTTTCTTATTTATATTTGTGATCAGTGTTTTTGCTGATGTTACTGAAGAAGAACATGGGGTGAAATATGCAGATACTTGTGAAGGTATATGACAAGTTTTAATATAAAGCATGCCTATATTTCATTAAAATCAAAAATATTCATAAATTCATTACATTTGTTTCAGTATGCAAAGTAGTTGCTACTGAACTAGAAGCTAGGTTAGATGAAACAGGAAAAACAAGAGAAGTTCTTGAGATCGGATATTCTGTAGATGATGTAGCTCCAAAGAAAAAAAAAGAATATAAGAAATCGTAAGAATACATAATAATAATAATAATAAGATAATAAGTATAAGTAAAAAGATTAATTTGTTAAACTTTCTAGAGAACTACGCTTATTGGACTCTTTGGAAAATGTCTGTGAAAGGATATTGGAATACAATATTCATAAAGAACGTTCAGATAGCACTAGATTTGCTAAAGGAATGAGTCAAACTTTTAAAACTCTTCATGGACTTGTGTTAGTATCAATGAGTTATAATAATTATGAATCTAGAATTAAGTACTTATTTAAAATATTTTTTTCAGTGAAAAAGGTGTCAAAGTAGAGTTAGGAATTCCATATGAACTATGGGATAAGCCTTCTGTAGAGATTACTACTTTAAAAACACAATGTGAAACATTATTAGAAAATCATGAATCTGACATAGAAGATTGGTACTTCAAATATCAAGGAGAAATTCCTCTTATTCGGTATGGTTTTCTTATTACTTGGCTTATTACAAGTACATTAAGCACTTTACTAATCAATTTAATATTTAAGGTATTTGTGTTCGGAGCGTGCTCTAAAAGGAAAAAATGATTCTTGTCTAAAAGAGAAAGGTGACATTGGTTTGAAGAAGGATTCCAAAAAAGAAAATAGATTGATAAAAGAAGAGTTACATAAAAAAACTTCAGCTAAAGAAAAAGAACTATGAAACTTTTTTAAATTTAATGAAATTAAATATCAAAGAAACTTAATAGGTTGTATATTGACTTTAAGCTGTGTTTGATAATGTGTGTTGATACTGATTTAACTTGAACATAGCTGTGACAGATCTGAGCAATAGTTTGTAATTCTTTCACAACTGAAATGTCAAAATACATAATAATACTCTTTTTATTAATAAAGCAACTAGAATCAGGAAGTACAGTTTTGAAAGGTAAAAGGGCACAGGAGGGTCAATTTCCTTGGCTCATACAGTTTCAAACTGTAATTCCTTGTGGTGGTGTTTTACTTTCACCTGATTGGATTTTAACCACTGCTCAATGTGTACAAGATAAAAGAAATGTAAGTTTTTTATAAAAATTAAAATTTATTTTATAATTGAGATTATTTGATTTAGTCAATTATACTATATTCATCTGGTTTAAATGGCGAGAAATCAAAGCAAACAGCGAATATTAAAGCAACTTATATTCATCCGCAATATCAAGCCTATTCACCCGTCCCTGATCATGATTACAATATTGCACTATTAAAGCTTGTTAATCCATTGATAATATGCAATAAATTTAATTACATGAATATTGCTCCAGTCAAATTTGATAACTATGAAACTTGCTTAATTTTTGGCTGGCAAAGTTATTTAACGCCACCTTTAAAATTATGGAATAAACCTATTTTGTATCATGAAGCATTTTTGTATACTTGGAAGTTATGCAGTTACATGTCAAATGATAATAGAAGTTACAGTAATGTATTATGTGCTATAGTAGATTATGAAAACGAGTCAAAAGTTTGTGCAGGTAATCCTGGTTCACCAGTTGTGTGCCATAATCAACTTGACAAATACTTTTTGTTCGGCATTGCATCATGGACAAAATTTTCACTTAATTGCGATGAGCTACCTATATACCTGAATGTCAGTGTTTTCAGGTATTGCAGTTAATATAACAAAAGTCTATATTTACAAGAGTTTCCCCTAAAATTTTTTTAAAGGTCTTGGATATATGATCTAATATACAGTATAAGATCCCCTTCTACCAATACTGATAATGAAGAAAAAAATTGTAATTTGAAAAATTTAATAAGTAAGAATGAAGAACATTCTGGTTTAGGAAATCCAAAAGTAAATTTTACCAAATTGGAATACAAATACAATTTAAAGGATTTCACATTGAAAAATGAGGAATATGAAACTGAGTCTTCTATGGGACTTATGCATGCAGAATACAGCTTTCCTGAGTATCGAAAAATTGGACATATGAGTGATCTTTTTAATAAATATGCAGTGGAACGAAATTCAGATCATAAAAAAACTTCAAAATTAAAAGAAAAAGATATAAGTGAAAATACTGATAGACCTTACTTTTTTTATTTTGAAGATACATTTGCATCTTCTTCAAATAATATTTCAAATTCTTTGATACTTCTTTTTCAAGGTTTAATATTTTTATATAATTTATATTGGTGATACTGTTTGATAATGTACTTTAAGCATATATACACAATTTTGAGCATATATAAGATAATTTATTAAACAATTTATGATAACAGAAATTTAAATAATAAAATAACTATTGTTTAATTTTTTTTACCACCACTCTGAGCTTTTTTAATTGCTATTATTGTATCCCAATCTCTGGGTTTCCCACGTAAAACTCTAAGACGTTCCATTTCTTCTTTAAAGTCTTGATGTTCATCTCTGAACAAACCGTACAATCTGAGATTTTTCATTAAAGCATCAGTTTCCAATATCCGTGGATAATAATTAACAACAGCAGACTGTTTGTTAAGTGGTTCTGCACTAAATAGTTTCACTACTTTCATTGACTTTGTATTTGTTTCCCTAGTTACTTCTCCAAAAATTTTATTACTCAGTCGTTTCATTCGCTTGCCATAATTACTATTTACATTGGCTAAATCAACGTATCTACTAAGTTTATTCATTGTGTACCTATTCTTTCTGTTTTAACCTAAAATCCAATTTAGAGGTTAGAAAATTACAACTAATATTAGAACAAATAACTGACATAACCATCTGTCAAAAACAAGAAAATGGTTTTCTTTAATAAGAAATGAGAGCACGTACTTTTTAAAGTAAAGATAAACTGATCACGAATTACCATTAATCTCGTCTTTTAATAACTTTACTCTTCTTTGGGTACTATATATATATATATATATATATATGCGCGCTATACTCTTGGTCGGTAAAAAAGAAAATTTATCGATAACTGCATTAATTAAAGTTTTTAAAATTTTTTAATAAATATGTGCATACACCTAAAAAAAACCCTCTGGCTAAAATGACAATACGAACACATACGCACACACACACATATACCCATTTAAAATTACAACTTCATGAGTAAGCGAAGTCAATTAATTAATAGACAATTAAAAAATAGAGCGTATGATGAAATTGTTCTATTTTTTTTTTTCGAATCGCGTCTTTGAAATTGAATTATTTGTAAAAATAATAGTTGCAAAATTGTGTGCGTAGAATACGAATCGGCAGGTAAATTAGATTGTCGTGTTTTTCCGGGGCTTCCATAAGCGAATCGAGAAACCTGTTAAGGGGCGTTCCGTTTCAGAATTTCTTCGTTCTTCGCCAAGGTGAGTACAATATTGAACTAAGACTAGAATTTCTAGAAAATTTCTAAAAGAAAACTTCACACACTTCTACTTTCTTAGCGATCACTTATCTCTGTACCATAAGAAATGTTCTATAGAGAAGATTATTTAGTCCAGAACATTGATTATTCTAGGAAGCAATGAAATAAGAGCTAGCGACTTCACTAAACATTAGACATGCTCGGTATATTGGCTCGAGAAAACGCTTAATTTGGAATAATCAAAAAATTCGTAAGAATCTGGATCGCCGGAAGGGTCATTGAAATCTTCCGGAGCCTGAAAGATACGTTCGGCTGAATTTTGGAACATTTTCTCACGGAGCGTAACTTTCACGGAGATCATTTACAGGGAATTCGTCGAAGTAAAGGGAAAAGTTGACGGAATCGGAGAGAAAAAGAGTATCGACCCGGCTGAATCGGAACATCTGAAAATAGTCTCATAATATCTCGCGACGATAGAAGATTCTCAGGATCCTCGCGAATTTTTCGTCATTTTCCCCGTATCGTCGGAAGGGATCAATTCCATCTTTTTTTTCTTCTTCAATTTACGAATTTCACGAGCAACGTCCCTTCGAAATTCTAATTGCGCCGATCGCGAGGGAGAGCCGCTGTTTTATCGGCCGAGCACCTTGCTCGGTTCAGAATTTAACGAGAACCCCCATAAAAAGGTACCATGAAAAAGAAGACGGGGTGTGCCGTATCTTTTTCCCGCGGATGCCCCGATGATGCGTACGGTCTATTCTAACTCACAGAGAGACTTCTATTGATTTTGCGAGGTAGGCGCAGGCGCTTTTTCGTTAGAAAGAGCAATAAGGGGGGTGCGGCTGTTACCATGGATCCCAGTATAGTCGCCACCATGGACAACAACGCATTAAAGAAGCAGATCGAGAACTTGAAATATCAGCTCTCCATGGAACGGTGGCTGCTCTCGAAAAGCATCGCTGCGTAAGTCCCGTGAATTTTCCATTTTCCCCTGTATTTTTTAATTGGGCCGGCCCTCCCCCGATATCTCCTTCCGGTCTCCATCATGAGAGAATAGCCAAGCGCACCGACCAACTTCCGGAACAGAATTCCTCTCGAGCTCGCGGAAACGTTGGTCTCTCGTCTTTCCAAAAATTCTATAAATTATCCCGTATAAAAACCTCCCACCCCCGCCGACAACCCTGGCAAACCTGGCGAACCTCGAAAACCACCCTCGTCTCTCGTCGGTGACGTCATCGGGGAGAATTTTGCGTTTTCCGCTAACTCCGCTTTTGGCGATTCTCCTTTTATTTCAAGCCTCCATCCAGAACCCGATTAATCCCCTCGGTTACCTGCCCCGGAGTGCTCCATCCCCATATCCGCTCACCTACCCACATGTTGCTTATCGATCACATCGAATTATTTATATGTGTATGTATCGCTCGTGCTTAACGACGTTCTCATCGCTGTACGTTAAAATATATGATTTTCTCGCCGATTCTATTAATTTGTTTCTTTTTCCACCCAGTCCATTCTCCTCTGCTCCAAGTTAAGTTCTTAGACCTTAGAAATCAATTTCCATGGGGATTCCCATAGATGAGCGCACCGCACCATCGTAACGATTCTATTCCCTCGATAAAACGTGCTGTATTAGGCGATCCGTAATTTGCCGCAGTCTTTCAACTAAATTGCATAAATCAGTTGGTATCTCGCGTACGCAGGTAGGTGTGTGCGTGCGTGCGTGTGTGTGTGTGTGTGTGTGTGCGCCGTTGCGTGCGCGCGTGCGAGTGCAAGAGCGACGTTTACCGTTCGCAGTCAAGGTTGAAACGTATTCGCATCGTGAGAGACACGATCTCCTTGGACAGAAACCGTCCATTAATCGCTTTTACGCAGAACTACCACTCCTGGACAATGAGTTGATCGAGAATGTCGACCGGAGGTGCGGTGCGGTGCTCGCGCGCGAGCGAACGAGCGCACGAACGACACCCACACGCTCGCGCTTATGAAAGAATGCATAACGGGGCCTCCGCGATAAAGGAGGGTGAGGGTGAGAGGGGGAGGGGGGAGAGGAAGAAAAACTCGATAGAAACCAAAGCGGCGCTAAAAACCAATCCCGCGTACGGTTCGTATGGGTTTTAACGAGCATGGGAAGATTACGGAGGATACATTCTCTCGTGGAACAGTTATGTGTTACACGTTTTCCACGGGAGCTGGAGGGGAGGGAGGAGGGGGAGGTGTTCCGTTGAGAAAAAACCTCTTTACGTTCGACCCGACACCCATTTGCGCGAGTCGCACACGATTCCAACACCGATGGGACATGGCTGGATCACGATTCTTGCCGATGGGCCAAGATTTTTGTGCAATCTTCTCCAGCGTGTCCACGAGGTGCGAAGGAAACCCGAGACGCTTTTCGAGGGAACGATCGAAAACGCGAGCGATGTCCGCCTAGGAATCTATCACCGATCATTTTATCATTTTAATCATTCGAATGACCGTGGCTCTACACCGTGGACTGGGAAACCTCGCGAGTTTTTCTCAAACCGGTCGTGGATATCGAAGAAATATTTATGCAAAACGTTACCTGCTATCGACCTATTTATGAAGAGAACTCACTTAGACTTTAAAATTTCTCTATTTTTTTTTTTTTTTTTTTTTTTTTTCTTTTTTTCCCATTTTGTTTGCATCTCGCGGAAAGACACGATGGATTATTCATGACGAGCGAAAGGAGTTTCTCCGCGATAATTTCGGATTTTTATAATTTTGAGTTCTAGATCCCCCGAGGATTGGACGGGAGACTTACATCCGCGTGTTGTGGTGGAACACGGTTCTTCTGACCGAGACGAGCGGTACACGGTATATTTTCGGCACGCGTTCGAGCGTTTCTCGACCCTTGCTGAAAAAATCGGTGTCGCTTCCGCGCGCGCGCGAGAGAGAGAGAGAGAGAGAGCGTTTTCTCAGGGATTTTCAGGGATCGAAGTATCGCCGTGAGATTCGAGGAGAGACGGAAAAGTTCGCGCTCCGGAGAGTCGTCGTTGCGCGAGGCAGTTTTGAAATCCTGAAAATTCTTCGGCGATCGCCCGAGCGGCGTCGTGGAAGTGCTCTTAATAAAAGGAGGTCTCTTCGCCGGCGCTGGTGGAACCCGCGAATCGATACGGTAGATCAGTGCTAGATCGGCTCGATCGGTAAGGGGAAAAAAGGGGCGCCTTTCACTCGGTCCCGCGAAGACCACGGAAACTTTTAGCTTTCGCGCACGATTCGCCTCGAAAACCGCACAGCCGAGCAACGAGGATTCGTTTTAATTTGGTTCCGCGTCGTTCCGCAAGCGGGAGCAGAGACTGCGAATTGTTAACGTTTTTTCCGGTCCGCAAATCATTGCTCTCCTGCAATAGGAAGTGGAAAGAGAGACACGGCAAAATCTACCTACCAAATTTACGCAATATTCTACGCTCGATTTCGTTCGATTCCACGAGAGAAAAACGCGCCTCCCCCACCACCCCGCGCTAGCAAAAAGAAGCCGATGAATCGATCGGTGATCGAGAACCGAGTTACTTCCTCCCCCCTCCCAAATCTCCAGAAGCAGGAGCAAGGAAAATCTCCATGGTCTTTTCCAGGCTTCTCCCACTTTCCCCCCTCTCCCCTCTCCCGATGGAACTGGATCACCCGAATAAACGAAATAATATCCCGAAACCTCCGGTTGCCGATCTCCGGCGCGAAGTTTCTTGGATCGAGCTAAAACGCGCGACTCTCCTTGAACGCAAAATCGGTACGAGAGTGTCCGTCTCTCCCTTTCACCGGCTTCTCCGACGAAACGGCATCGTTGTCGCTCTATTCCGCGTTTAATCGGCAGAAACTCCTGGTTCTCGTAAATCCTCGTGAAATTAACGTTCCCGCGGCATCCCCAATTATATCTCGAGCCCGCAAACCGAATCGCAATCTTCGTAGTGGCGTTTATCGCAATTTCGAGCAAAATCGCTGAATCACTCTCGTGTGGTAATACACTTTTGAGAGTGATCCAGTGAAATACGCCTCTGAAATCTCGCCGCTGCTCACTGGGGCGGACTAGCGCGCGCGGTTTATTTTCCCGTGAAAAAATAGGCACGCTACATTTAAACCAGTTTATCGTATCACTCGTCTCTCCCTGAAACTCTCGTTTCTCTCTCTCTCTCTATTTTCGTAGAAACAAAGTGGAAGCGAAAGAGGTCGGATAACAGGAGAGAAGTAGAAAATTTCCATCGATTCCCTCGAGTCTTTCGCTTCTCTCCTCGTCGTCTTCTCCTCTCTCACGTTTTCGATCCTTCGAGTATTTTTTGTTTTTTTGTTTTTTTCTTTTTTTCCGGGCATTTTTTATTTGCAGTAGGCCATGGGCCAATCGAGCGTTTCCCTTGGCAAATAGAGAGGTAACACGCTTGCGTTTCGGAGAATTCGCTTTGCAGCTCTCGATGTCATCGGTGACCGGAAGCGAGGAAAAAAAAGATTTCAAGTTCGTTCTGTTTTGTTTTTGACAGGATGAGAGAGTACGTGGAGGAGAACGAGAAGAACGACCCGCTGATACACGCGCCCGACAAGAAGAACAATCCCTGGGCCGAGAAAGGCAAATGCATAATCATGTAATCATGCCGAGTTACCGGAGAAGAAGGGAAGGAGGAGGAGGAGGAGGACGCGAGAGAGGGAACGTAGAAGAAGCCTGGAAGAATCGCGGGGGAGACCGAGGCCGAGGGGGAACGCGCGCAGGGACTCGCGGGAAGACTCCGGGAGATTATCCGAATTCCAGATACGATGAGAAAGGGGGGAGGATAGAGAAAGAAGGAAGTCTAGGAAAATGAACAATTTCAAGATGTCCAGGACGGGTGGAGGAGAGGGGGAGGATTCCGCCCGGAACGCAGTGCCAAAAGTGAACTCAAAATGACCTCTGGGCTTCTCGAAGGCGGAAGCATTGACGAAGGACCTGGCAAATATGCGTGTGCATGTGCATGTGCGTGCGCGGGACCGAGGATTCTTAGATTACGCGAATTCCGCCCCTACGAATTTAACGCAATGTTTCTTCAAGTACTTCTCTCCGATTTACAGGAAAACCTGCGGAACGACACTCGACGCTGCTCGACGAAGCAGCGAAGAAAATTTTTACTGCAAAAGTCAGAGAAAAGGAAAGAAGGAAAAAACGCCAAGAAAGAAAATCTGCTTGAGAGTTTTCAGGAGAAGGCACCCCCGGAGCGTTTCCGCGGAATCTTCCCCTCCCTGTCGCGGTGCAACGTTTACACCCGCGTACAGGCACAATCAACGGCGTCCGCCATCACGTACAGTCCCCCGCTGCATAATTTTTCTCCGACCATGGGGAAATTTGTTTCTTTCCCCCTTTTCCATGGTGGATCCAACGCTAAACCAGAGGCGGCGGGGAAGCGCGTGAAGGGGATGGTAGGAAGGTTTCAAGGTTGCGAGGTCTCAAAAGACCGCTCGTTTCAGAATAGCGTAGGATCATTCGATGGACGACCGCGTGTCTCTGGGGATCCTCGACCGATGAGAAAACCCAGTTGAAATGGAGATCCGATCGGAAATCGGTTCGACTTTCACCTGGTCTCGCGTCACACTGACCGAGCGTCCTGTTTCTCGACTCTCGGTGCTGTAGGCCCACGGTCGGCGAGCGGCGGTCCGTAAAAAGCTGAAAAAAGCGCGAAAAAGGAGCCAGGAACGAGCGCTGGATGGCTGGCGATCGAGTCGTCCGGTTGTCCGGCTCAAGAGCCTCCCCCACTTCGGCAAGATCGGCCGATCTCGGTTAATCCCGGCGTTTCCGCGCGCAGCGACCCGGGCCTTATCCTTATCCTTATCCGGGGCTCCAGAAAAAATCGTGTGGAATCCTAGCCAGAAGACCCGAGCGATCGGCAAGTCGAAAATTTTGCTGAGAAGCAGCAGCAATCGCCTGGAACCTCCTGATGGCTACCTTTTCCCTTCGTTCCTACCCCTGTCACTCTCTTTGTAACCAATTAGAGAATGAACGACCAGGATTTTCCGCAACCTTAAAGATGCGCCAGCATCGCGCTTGTTCAACGACGCGCGTATGCGCGTGTAAGTTTTACTATCATTTGCCATTTGGGGAACTCGACGAATTTGAAGAATTGTGAAAAAGCGTGCCCTGTCGAGAAAATCGTTCAATTATAATCCAACATTGTATATCCATTTACCTTTACTGTAAGAACTTTATGTACTTATGAAAAAATACACTGTCCACGAGATCAAGTTTACCGTCTCTCTCTCTCTCTCTTTCTCTGTCCCTGTCTCTCCCTATCCATCCTTCGAAGTGCTTGCCAAACTTTTTTCTCCTCGACTTTATTACACTTCATGCGAGAATTTACTTTGTGGCACACCAGAGATGATATATTTCATGGTAAACCACCGGCGTGGTACTTTCGTACGTCGCTCGCTTATGTTTTTGATGTTCTGCGGGGCACATGGCGGGCTTTGACTTAACGCCGCTCTAAGAAAATCAGTCAAATATGAGAAGCGTGACTTGAACGAGTATCGCCGTCAGTCGATTTATCAGAATTTTCCATACTCTCGGATGTTTCCCCGAGATCTCGCGAAACATTCGGAAGTTCTCTCGTGGAGAACGCGGGGGACTCCCCCGAGTACGCTGTTCGCAATGTTCGAGAGTAAGGAGAAACATAACCTATCTTACCTTACGCCCTCGTTGCACAAGTTGCTATCTTCGCACCTATGCGCCATCCGAAGCAGCTGCAATCTCGCCTACGACATCCTCATTCTGATTCTAGACTTGTTTCGATGTCGTCCGACCACTTGGTAACACAACTGCCATCGGCCATCTTGCTTCAACTTTTCCTTTTCCTCTCGCTCCCCTCCCACGCCGCCTCCTCTTCGACCTCTTGCTCCTCCGCCACATCGTAGCTTCTCGTGGACTTTTGGAAATGAAAATTCACAGGCAACCTCTTCACGGGACCTGTGGAATATCGCGTTATTATCCGAGTGTACTCGATAAGACCGCGAATGAGTGGACGAGAGTGGAACTCCAAGTTCCGCCATGACTGTCGAGTGACTTCGACACAATTGCCCGTGACACTTTCGAGCGACGGAATTTTCGATCCACGACTTCGAGCAATTTTCCGGGAAAACTCGACGATTCGTCGATGCTTTCCCGATAATTCGCGACGGTATTCGATAAAAGTAGATCCACTTACCGAGGGAAGTTGACAGCGCACGGGGAGGACACGCCGCGATGGCGAATTACCCAGAGTCCCCTGTTTTCGGGAGCAGGGCCGATATTTGGCGCGAAAATCGCGCGATCCGATTGGTCGACGCGTGGTATTCGCTGATCCCACACCCCCACCGTTCTCCAGCCCGCTTTTCTCAATTTCCGCGGGAAATTCTTCCGTCCTGACTCCGATATCGGTATCTCGTTTTAATTCGGAACATTAGAAATTAGGAGAAAAACGCTGCGGATCGAGAAGAGCTGGAAAAGAGTCTCTCTCTCTCTCTCTCTCTCTCTCTCTCTCTCTCTCTTTACCCAATGCAAATTGGACGATTAGCGGGAAAAATTCTCGGTTTCAAAAGAGGGATAAATACTCGCAGCCTTTTACCGAGGAATCTGCGCGATCTAAGGAACGATCCAGTGATCTCTATTTGCTGGATCTTACACACATACGTACATGCATACGCGCGCGCGCGCGCGCGTGGAACGCGATATTTTCTTCAATCAGCGTTTATTCCCCTTATGTAAATTCGCGTGCTTCGATTAAAATCAGCGAAACTGATCTTTCGTACTTTCGCCATCGATATGTTAATAATCTCAAATATTTAGCGAGTGGTTGCATCGTTTTTTATGACTAAGAAGAATACGAGCGAGCGAGGAGAATTTCGCATTCTTCGGTGGCGAGCGGAGAATTAATCATCATCATCATCATCATCATCATCATCATCATCATTATTATTATTCTTATCGGACGAAATCACGGCACGAGCCTGTCACTGGATTGCATTCTCCTCGGTTTTATTTACATTGTTTTTCTACGTGTATGTGTGTGTGTGTGTGTGAGCGCACGGTGCACACGCGCATGTATCCGTGCGCGTGCGGCATGAGTCACACGATACCAACACCCGATATCTTTCTCGACATTAGAATTAATTGGAATAAACCGAGAGAAGTCTTTTTCCTTTCGTTTCCACGTCTCGAAATGATCCGATGATATTTGCGTCGATATTCGAAAGAGTTCTCGAGAGCGCCGAAATTGGTCCCGGATGATTTTCCAGGGTGTCTTGCCGCATCCGCGCGCGCGCGCGCGCGCTGTCCCGATCGTATCGCAACGATCGTAAATTTTCGCGATTGATCGGTGTGCGTTCTCGCGTTCCCATTTTTAGCGGCAACCAATGGGCTTCTCACCGGCGAACGGCCGTGGAGAAGCGAGCGCCAATGAGCGCGCGCAAAATCCGCTGGAGGAATCTCGGGGGATCCCCCGGATCAGGCGGAATTGGTCGTCGGGAACCCCCGACGCGCCAATCTGGCGGGAAAATTCGAACCTGCGCGGCCCGACGACGAGGAAATTCACCCTCTGGCTCGAGGGAGCGGCGGTTCGCGCGAAAATTCTGCATGGAGCTGGCACGACCGTGGAAGCGGGCGGTCGTAGAGAAAACGAAAGGCGACTCTAATCGTCGCCCCGGTCGTCGCGTGGACGTCTGGGACGTCTGGAAGTATCGGCCGAGGCAACTCCGGCGAAAATGTGTAAGTCGCCGGGGCACAGCGGCCAGGTGAGAAAGGCTTCCTCTCCGCTTCTCTCGGAGAAGGGGAGAGGAACTGAAAGGGAGAGAGGGAGGGAGAGAGGGAAAGAGAGAACCAATGACAGCCAGAATGCTCTCTCACTGCCAGTGTTTCCCGAACTGCTGTCACTGACAGTTCCGCGGATTCTTAACTCGAACATGACGTCGCGGGTTCTCGAATATTGAGCTCTACTACTTTGTTCTTTTCCGCAATTATTTTTTCACAGTCCCGATTCGCGAGCTCTCCTACCCCCGTACTCGGTCTCAGTGCTAGCAGCGGATTTCACAGAATTTCCCGTGATCCAGGCAAATCATCATGGTGAGTACATACGCTATTTCCGCTCTCTGGTCCGGTCCGGTTGTAAGGGTGTCGGCGAGTTTTTATGGGCATCTCCTCCTCCTCCCCCCGAGGCATCCGAGATTTTTCTCGCGACTCTCGGACACCTGCAGTTTTCAGCCGATCATCGCCGCTCTCTCACTATGGAATTTTTTTTCTCACCACGCGGAGAAAGTTCGATCGTTTTGTTTCTCTATTTCTTTATTTGTCTCTGTGTACTTTTTCCGTGTATGCGTGTGTGCGCGATTGCGCGTCAATGGGGTTCGTGAAAATTTTCTTTCCTTTTTCGTCGCGGGCGCAAACTTTTGAGAAATTTTCTCGCTCCTCGAGAACCAGGAAACGATGGATCTCGAGGAGGATAATTGCGCGAATCACCGGAAACGGATCGATTTGTCTGCGGCGTTTCTTTTTTTCTTTTTTTCTTTTTTTACTTCTTCCACCTCTCTTTGCGTTTCTTTCATCGGCGGTTCGATCGCCGCTGAATGAGATGGTTTCGCACCTTGCTCAACTTCTTTTTCAAGCCTCTCCCATTTTTCCCTGTCGCATTACATCACACGTGGATCCGCGCAAGATCGCGCGAGGAACCGGTCTTGAAAGGAGATCGATTTCTGATTGATCGATCGGACGTCTTTCGCGGAAAGTCAGACCATCACCGAAATACGCCGCGCGCCCCGATAACTCGACTCGCTCTTATCTGGAACAATCGTTTGCGTAATGGAAGAAAAAGGAAAAAATCACACGCGCAAAATAAAGTTCACCGAATTATCGAAGTGTGCGGCGTTTATCCAGTTGGTCCGGTTTCTAGAAAATAATTCGCTGCGGAAAGTTACAAGTTTCTCGAAAGAAGGGAGGGAGAGTTCTGGACACTGGAAAATACATTGTCACATTTCCGAGTCTGGTTATCGGTAGTTATCGACAGATCGTACGAATTAATCGACCGGGGCCAGCAGTCACCACCAGACTTGGCTTTCACGAACTCGAGGACCTTCGGTGTATCAGGTGCAGGTACCAGAACAAGTCGTGTCCTTCCGGGATCTGCTAGCCCTCTCACTTTCGTCGTGCGACGACCTCTTTCGCCTAGCAGAAAAAAGGAGTAGAAAAAACGAGCAAAAGACCCATCGGCAAAATCTGACAAGTCTCGATCCTAGAGTCGGTTCGCCCACCGTTTTCCTTTCCCGATTTTTCAAAGAGTTGACACAAATTTTTTGTCACCAGTTTATCTTTGTTTTTTTTTTTTTTTTTTTTTTTCTGGTAAAACACATGTTCGCTAAGAGGGCTAAGGAGGATTGAGAGATTTTTGGATTTTTCAGATTTTTCGAAAAATAGGTGAAATATTTTTGAATGTTTCGAGAGTCTTTTTCATGATGAAGAAAGAGGGGGGAAAAGATTCTGCGAGATTGCCAAAGCTTTGATTCCCTCGTGTTGTGTCGTGACGTGTCGTGTTGTGTCGTGGGATGCATCGGATCGTGCTGAATTATTAATGAGCTGCTCGCTAATCGTGACTGCGCGACATAACGGTAAAGAAAAAGAGAAAATACGCTTTTGTTCCATGGAGAAACTCGGCGCGGTTTAATAAAAGATTCTGTGACTCGAAGTTATCGGCTTGTGCTGAAACACCTCGATAAGTCAGGATATCTCGGAGGGAGTTGAAAAACCTCGTAGAAAATTCGAGCCGTGAAACGCCGCCATTTTCTATCCGAATGTCTTCGTTCTACTAGGTAGAATAAGTAAAAAGAGACGGAAAGAAGAGAGCGAGAGAGAGAAACGAGATCGTTAACCTAATCTCATTTCACGAATTCCTCAAAAGAACGGAAAAGACTCAATTCGAAAGAAGAACGAGAAAGGATTCCCCAAATTTTTCCGAATTTGTTTTCAACTCCCTCAATCTTCGCTTCTCATTCGTTTTCGTAAATTGCGCCAGACTATTGCGTAAAATAATTTCGTCCACCGCGGGAAACCCATGTAGTCTCTCCTGGTCCCCACGCACGAATTTGTTTCTTTCGCAATGCGCGCTCGCGCATTTGATTTCCCATGGAAAAACTGAAAAAAAATCTATGATCGGAGTAGACGATGCATTAAGTTGGAAAGAAGTTTGCACCTTGTGGAGCACGCGGTGAACGGCTGCGCTGATTTTTTGCCGAGATATTCCGCAGGCCGTTCAATGCTTTTCCATCGAAATCCTTTTTTCTCTCTTTCTCTCTCTCTCTCTCTCTCTCTCTCTCTCTTTTTCTTCTCTCTCTCCTTCATTCTTTTTTACCACCAAAATTATAGTACGCTCGGATACAAACGTGACTGGAAACCTAATTGGACATATCCGTCAGTTGCTTTCATCATAATTCCGAAAAATCCACCAAATCCTGTTGAAAGAGAGACGGAGAGAGAGAGAGAGAGAGAATCGTAAAACGCGACCGTTTCAAGAACTAGAACGAATTCCCCGTACACGAAACGTGTCATGTTGAACGAGTAAAATGAACGAACTTTTAGGAATGGGGACAGACGGAGAAAAGTAATGTCTGCTCAAGGGGAAAAAGTGAAGTCCGATAAGTAGCACGGTGCATTATTGCAATATTGCATTAGACTCGATCTTTGTCGCGATAGAATCGAATTTCCTCGGACCGAATTCCGAGGGTCCTGCGAGGTGTCGCGGACCGGACAAACGACCGAGATCTCGGACTTGCGTAAGAGCACGCAGGTAAAACCGGAAGGGGTCGGAGTGCATCGAGGCCCCCGAAGGCAAAGGCCTCGAGGGTTTACCGGAACTCTCGATTGACCGAGAGAGGAAAAAAAAAACAGGAAAAATAAGAAGCTAACCCTGGTCGCAGCTTCGTTTTTCATGCTGCGCACGTTGCGGACCGTTTTCACCTTACTTCCGGTCTCTCTCTCTCTCTCTCTCCCTCTGTTTCTCGCTTCGCGAGCCTCTTCCTTTTCTTTTCAAACGATCCGTGTCCCGGGTGTGCGCGCGCGCGCGCGCGCGCCGTTCGCCGATTCGTGCTTACGAAACTTACTCGCTTCCACCGTTGCCGGTACTTCCGGTAACGAACGGGAAATTGTAGAAAAGCGAGCTTTCGTGCCCGAGAAGAAAGTACCCGCCGCCGATTAACCCGATCTTTGTCATTACGCGCACGAGAATTTTTTAATAAGCGCATACCCCCCCCCCCCCCCCCCAATTGAGATTCCTCGGCAAGTCCCCGTAATTTCGTCCGTTCTTCCTTCTCCTCCTTCCTCGGAGTTCCGAGCACGCGCTTTGTTCTTCCAAACTCGAAATTTCCTCCGCGAAGAGTTTCCCCAGCGTGAAATTGCATCGCGCGAGAATCCATCGGGGATGTGGTAGAGCGCTCTTTCGATGCGGCCAATAGACGGCAGTTTTTTATCTTTATTGGAAGACATCGGATAGGTTTCAATGTCAGAGGCGATATTACCTTGATCGAACGGGCTAGTAGCTGCGCCTCGTATAATTTATATTAGAAAGCGGCGTTCTATATACCACCGAATGTGTGTACGCGTCTGTGACCGTGCCGCCGCTGCCATGTCTGTCTGTCTGTGTGCGCGCTTAAGGTTTTACTCGACGTACCGCGTGTGCATGGGAAAATGTGAGATCCGATTAACCTCCGGTCTCCGAGTGGGGAAGCCCGTAAAAATATAATTTTTCTTAATAACGATTCGCGACAAATTAGCGCTCTTGCTAAATAGCAGGCTCATCTAACAACGGTTCCTCGGCTTCTTACCGCGAGGTCTCTACGAGGTTTCTTTTTTTTTTTTTTTACCGCCCGACATTAGCGTTAAATTATCGAGTGCGCTAATTACGAAAGTTGTTGTTGGCCGGACGAAATGAGTTTAAATGGTACGGCGCACGCTTCTGCGATGCGAGCGTAAAAGACGTAATGGGAGTTTCCACGGGGGATAAGCCGATGGTTCGGCATATGGTTTTTTGCTCGGCACGCGTCGTCGGACAGGCCGAAGAAATTGTCCGGGCAAGTCGGAAGTCGTAAAAACCGACGGAAAACCACGCGACGGATCTCTTCTTTATCAACGGGACTTTCTCCGTCGCGGATCGAGCGTTAATTAGACGCTAATGACGGAACGCGCCTTCAAAATTTGGATTGGTCGTCCCGATATATTTGGTGAAAGCTGAGGGGAAGCGAGACGGGATCCGCGTTAAACACCGTGACGCTCGTAACGATCCTAAGAAGTGTTACGAGTTCATAGTTCATCGACTAGTTAACGAGCCGAAGAATTCTCCCGACTCTACCGTATGGAGAGACTCTGCTCTCTTCGGATGTGCCATAGAAATTTTGTATCTCGCATTCCGCGAGAGTCAAAGTTCTGCAAGAACGCTGCCGCGCGAAGTTGTCATCCCCCGGAGAGGGAGAAGAGCGCTCGGACTTAAATTTTTTATTCCACGCCCGCCCGCACCCCCTCCGATCCGCGATTTACGTGATTTTAGCGCAATCTTTTGCGCGACCTCTCCCTTCCCCCGCCATTGCAAGATCGATGATTCTTCGGACCTTAGATCTCGGCGCGTTCGTCGCCTCCATCGCGTCGGCCGCCATCGAGGAACCTTCGATTTTTTACCAAAGCGCCGCGGATCGTCCTTAAGGAATAACGATCCTTAATGAGGTAGAAAAATGGAAAAATGCTATCGTCGACGCAGTGGTCGATATTGTCGATAATTACAAATTGTTATATAATTGTTCGTAATGGCAGCCGTGCAGGAGTAGGGTTAAGGTTAGTGCAAGTGAGGACTCCGTCACGGTTCATTAAAGATCGGCTCTCTCACGCGCGCGCGCGCGCGCACACAGGGACACACTTCGCTTACGGTACTTCTCGTAATTATTGCGTCATCGCGCGAATTGCCGTTAATGCAAAACGAGCATACCCCGCCTCTCTGAGTATTTTTCAGCTTTCCTCAGTCGCTCTTAGCAACGGTCCACGTTGATGAACGCGGGAAGTTCATTTTCGTCGCGTAATTACACCCCCCCCCCCCGGCGAACTTTTCATTGATCCGATCCGATCCGATCGAACGACGGGGACTCTCGTCGCGATCGTTGTAAGAAAGCGAGAAAAAAATGGCGGATGAAATTTTCGTCGCCGAAGAGAGGCGCGCACCGCTAAGTTGGAGGAATGAGAAAAGAAGGGGATGCACACGGGCGAAGAGATTTGACAAATGATCTTCACGCACTCTTTGGTCGTGAAAGAGGAAAACTTGGCAAAGAGAGAAAAGGAGTTTGGATTTCCGCTACATTGTTTCATTCTCGTTATTTTCCTCCTCCTCCACCACCTCCTCCTCCTCGTCCTCCTCCTCCTCCTCCTCCTCCTCCTCCTGGTAGCTCGCGTATCTCTTTGCTTGTTACGTTTGCCCATTTTAAACGTCGCTCGAGGGTCTCGCGTTCCTTTTTCCATTCTTTTATTCCCCCTCCTCTCCGCGAGCAACCCCACCCCACCCCTCCGCAACATTACGAGATCTCCGTGTAGTAGTTTTTGCAATCGGCGAGATCCCAATCGCGCTGCCGGCACAAAGAAAATCTTCGAGGCGCAAACATTTTTATAAACAATCGACAATGATATTAGAGAAAATCTAGCACAGACTCACACACGCGCGCGCGCGCGTATATCGTTCGCTCGTGAATTACAGAGCACGTGCGCGCGTACACCGTTGCATTAGCGCCTTCGACTGGTTTTAAGAGAGCACGGAACGAGGTGGAAAAAAGGGAGCACTCTCTCGCGGAGGTCAGGTTTGAATCGAATGAAACTCCTCCAGAGGCTGAAGGCGGCCGCAGAAAAGAAAGTTCCGGCCCATTGTCTAACGCGAAGCGCGCGATCTCCCCGCTCGATTAAAGAAACTCCGTACGTACGCGCGTACGTGTGCCGCGAACTTCGGCTAAACGTTCCCTTTCCCAACCAACTCCTTAATTAGTTTCGCGCTTCTCAATCTTATCTGGATCTCTCATTAAGCTTTCTACTTCTCGATCGATGAACTCTCCCGCCGCGGAAGACCTTGTTCCTCCGATCGTACGTTTTGCGTCCCGACGTCTCGAGAGATTCGCCGCCGATCTTCGAGTTTGAAAAATCGCGGGGGAACGCGTCGGCGAAGAAAATTCCGAGCAACCGAGAGAAATTGGAACGCGCGCGCGAGAAGACGGTGCTTTGGGAGGAGAGCCAAGTTTACGTACGGTACATTCGACAAAGTTGCCGCGAGAAATACAAAAGAACGTTTTTCCCGAAGAGAAGAGTTTTTTGTCCCGGACAGGTGCGCGCGTGGTGGTTGCCGACTCGTGGCGCGCCAACTTCCCACGGGGATTCACGGAGGGATGGGGATCCATTTGTTAATGCGTATGGCGAAACCACCGAGGAAACGCCATTGCCAATGGTGGTGCGTCGGGCGAAACTCGGGGAAAAAAGCCCTTCGCGCGGGATCCATGGCGTTTTTTATCGCGTTTCCATGACGTCGGGTTATCCGTCGATGGTGAATCTTCGCGGTGGAAAACCCATAATTCCATCGGGAAGGAAGCACGGGGGTGGTGGGGGTGGGAGGCGACGAATCAATCAGATCCGATTCGATCTAGAGCGTTACGCGCGGACAGTCTGTTTTACCGAGCGAGCGATCGAGCGATCGAGCAATCGAGCAGGAAACCGAGGAAAGTTGGCAAAGCGATAAATTATACGGATATCTCTCGAGATATCCCGGGATGCGTGTATCTCCGGTACGAGTTTGATTTCGATTGAGGTTACGGGTGCGGTTGCGGTTCTCGATTTTGCCAGGGAATTCTAGATCGGCGGAACCGACCATCCGTGACAATTTCACTAAGGTGAGCCTCGACAAGGCTGCCAGGAGATTTTCGAAAGCCTCTCCGTCGTCGCATTATTACAGCAGGCTCGAAACCTATGCGCGAGGAGCTACTATAAAGTTAATTGTCGATTCTTTTAGCGGGGCCGCGGTGAAATCGATTCTCAAGATCGACGGCGGCCATCTTGAAGGAACCGATTATTCGCGACGATTATCCTGAATGCAAACGCGATAATAACGTCAGTTTTCTCCCTCCTTCCCTCTCTCTCTCTCTTTCTCTCGCGCTCTTTCACTCACTTTCATCCTGATGGAAATTATCAATGAAAATTCCGCACTCTCCCAAGTTCCCTCGTCCCCTCCGCCATTGTTTCAACTTATTATTATTGGCACGATCGACTGAAATTAATTAGCGATTCGACTTTAACAATTTCCGCTCCTATGAATATTTATAAAAAAAAGGCGTAAAACTTAAAGAGCGCCAGTTGACGCTTTCTTAGCAACGGGGGGCCGACGAATAAATCGGAAAGTAGGAATTCTCAGACTCTTCCTCGGATAACCTTAATCGACGATCGCCTATCAGCTGCTAGAAATGTAAATTTTTTAAATCTCGAAATCTTATCTCTCTCCCCCCTGCCCCCCTCTCTCTTCTCAACCTCCTTCCCCGTGTGCCAGTCTCTTCGTAAAATCTGGACTGTGGGAAACGCGAAATCTGAAATTTGGTTCAGTGAATTCGAGTGGGAGGGAGGAGAGGGGACGATCGTTTCGAGTTGACGAAAAACTTGCGCAATTTTTCGGTTCTCAGTGGTTTTTCCTTTTGGGCTTCGTTTCTTTATTATACAAGCCATGCAGATTTTCACATAACAACCAGGAAATTTTTCTCACAACCAGTCACGGACCGTGGTCCGCTGGTGCGATGCAAGAGCCGTTGTAAAACTTCGCATAGAAATCTCGCGCTCTCTCCAAACTGTTTTCTATGTGTTCGTGTGTTTCTTCTGTGTCTTGTTCGCTGCACCCACCGAGGCTGCGGATGCGCAAGACCACCCGGGGGGAGAGGGAAAACCACTCGGGATCCGAGTACAAGAGAAATTTCTGTTCTAGCCGATTCTATGCAAATACCCCTCCCCCTCGCGCGTTAACCTTAATTAGCCGCAAAACGGAAGTTCACCCGGTCCTCCACCGGCGCAACCCCCCCTCCCCCTCGATCCGTCGAAGAAAAAAGAATACTCGAGGTACGCGAGAACGAGCCAGAAAATCGACGAGTGGAGGATCTTTTTTTTTTTTTTAATCTCTCCCTATGATTCGTGGCATTGGCCTTAATGCCTTGTTCCACTCGCCGCCATCTTGTCGGGCGAGTGAATCAGCTGTCGAATTGCGCAAAATCTCGGGTGGAAAACCTCGAGTCGGAGGGGTTGGGAGGGAGGGGAAGCTATTAATATTTTGACACGGCAAATCTTGCGGCGGCGATCGTTACAAAATAAATGCAACGGGGAGGGGGAGGGTGCGCGTTCCTCGTAATAATAATTATGCCAGGCGACGGGAGAGCCGCCATTTTCGAGGCCATGGCCGCCCGGGACTTCGCAAGAATTTTCAGAGTTGGCGAACTCGCGCATTCTGAAAACGACGTTGAAATCGTCGTCGATTGCGCGAAATTTTAGCCGCGCCCAAAATTCGAAACCGTAAGAGATGAAACGCGGGGAGGGGGGTGGGTGGTTGGTCATCGGCAGGTGGAACGAGATCGAGCCGTCGAGAGTCGATGGAAATGAAAATGGACCGAAACCCGGGGGCGGGCGGGCGGGGAGGGTTATGAAGCGAATGTAATCCCGCGGGTCAATCACCGGCTGAAAAGTGAAAACTGCGATTCGTCAAAGTCTTCCCACGCGCCAGTGGCACGTGTTTGCTAATTTTTCCCGAGGATAAAGAAGCTTGTAATTCCCGATCTATCAGTGGAACCGCAGGCAACTTTCGCCAATTGGTGCCTATCCGCGCGACCCCTTTTGTCCTGCCCCCTCCCCGCTTCGGCGATCGAGAATTCGCGAAAGAGGGGAGGCGAGATCCTCGAAGACGCCACCTCGCGAGTGATCATGCAACTTTGATGATCCATGGAGGAAAATCAGGGAAAACTGGAAGGGGATGCAGCCAGTTCCGGAAAAGCCAAACGTTCAGGGTTGTTCTTTTTTTTTTTCACAGGTGCTGACCAGCGGAAGCAGCTGGTCCCGTGGGCTACTCCTCATCTCCTTGGCTCTCCTCGTCTTCGGGATCCTCGAGGCTCAAGGTAATCCTCCGGCGATCGGCAACGAGACCGCCGAGATGATTCGCAGCTTCCTGGACAGATTTCCCTTTTCCGAACTGACGGAAGAATGCGACGATAATTCGAGTCTCGTTCACCGATCATCGTCATCACCGTCACCACCACCATCCCCTGATGATATTTCATTATTTTCATTATCCAAGATTAGATAATGACGCCGCTGCTTTCCTCGCGGCTGGGTTACCGCCAATTATTACATAATTATCGTTGCGACACGCGTCGCCGGTTCCATCGGTAAAGAAGTTTATGAAATTTTCTTTTTTTTTTCATCATTTCCTTCCTGCTTCCTCTATTTCTATCTTCGGATCTATGATTCTCGGTACCATTTTCCGGATAGGACCTTTGCCGATCATCGGGCGATCCCTCTCTCTCTCTCTCTCTCTCTCTCTCTCTCTCTGTCTGCGAAAGAGAGTGCTAAAACGGAAAATATTTCGATCGAACGTATTCCGCGTTACGCAAGTGACTATTATACAACCTGCTAAAAAGTTATAAAGGGCACTTGAGTTACGTCAGGTGCGTAGGACCGCACGAAAGCAACCGATTCCAACAGGTGAAAGTCAACCGGCTGTGCGAGAATGAAATTCGCACCTGAAAATTCCCTCCACTTGTCCCCAGTCCCGGTGACGACTGGCTACCGACATTTGCTACCGAGCATTCTCTTCCCCTCTCGACGCTGAAGAGTCGAATGATTTTCTCCGCGGGGGGAGGGGCAGATACCTTCCGGATAACGATCGGAAGAAACTGAACGATGTTTTTTCGCAGGTGCGAGGAAGAGGTTCCGGAGGCCTACGACTTCCGCTCCGTCCATCTCGAGCGATCAAGAGGTTTCCGCCAGCGTTAATAGGTTCAAGGTTACCCGTAACAGGCTCCCTGGCAAAACCTCGAAGAACGAACTGCAACCGGGAAAAACGGGCGACTACAAGGTAGGTACGATCTCGTGGAAATTCGCTGCGATCGATTTCCAGAAATCGTCGGCCATTTCCTCGTTTCCTCTCTCGTCGGTGATGAACGAGCAGAAACGACGGAAGCGACGTCATCGAGTTGCCCGTCGGGTTGGGCGTCTCCTCTCATCGATATGCTTCTCTCGCAGATCGTTTGCTACTACAC